>CM033728.1:14543993-15743993 GCA_019671005.1 Hibiscus mutabilis | reverse complement strand
TGACTTCAAAGAATGTCTCAAATGTTTCTCTTTCTTGTTCATCATTCTTTGTCTTTGCAAACCTTTGAGAGAATAGAGGTGAGATCATTATTGAAATGATTTTTGGTTTGTCTTCAACTTCATTTTCGATTACTTCTTGTATTTTTGTTCATTCTTGAGGAAGAGAGTGTCCCAAAAATTGAATCATCTCGTGGGTTTCGATGAACTTCCTTCTTTTCTTTCATTTTATTCGATTTAAAGGGGGTTGGATCCTGCAAGTTCTTGCCACATCTCAAAGTAATGGAACTCACATTTTTTTTAGTATTTACAATTGTTTGTGAAGGTAACTTACCTCGAGATTCGGATTGACTAAAAGACGAGGCGATTTGACTTATTTGAGTTTCGAGGTTTTTAATACTTGACCTTGTCTCTTATTGAAATTGTTCCAAGTTGTGGGCAAGCTTGTTCACAATATCTTCTAAAAGAGGTTTTGTCGATGATGATGGTTGTGGCTCGCAGCAAGTACCTTGTTGATCCTAATATGATATGTTGTCATAATTAAAATTAGAATGATTTCTCCACTTCAGATTGTAAGTATTTGAGTATGAATCGTACTTTTTTACCATAAAATCCTCCAAAGGCGATGGTGTTATTAGTAGTGTCCCCTTAGAGTGTGGGACACATATTGGTGGGATGTCTGATACTTGCGCAAATGCCATAAGCTTTGACTTGATGTGTATTACCTATAGACATTTGTTGAACAAGAGAGATAAGTGTAGAAAGTTGATTTTCAATATTGGAAGTACTTACCTCATTAACCCTCCTAGAAGTGTTCTCTTGAATCGAGCCAAATTGTTGAGAATTGGCTGCCATGACATTGATCAATTCTTAAACTTCTCTACGAGTTTTTTTTAATATATATCCCCTACTTGCTACATCTAACATGTGTCTCTCTATATGTAGCAAACCTTTGTAAAAGTGCTGGATAAGAAGTTGATCAGATATCCCATGTTGTGGACAGCTGGCACAAAGTTGCTTGAATCTTTCCCGGTAGTTATGCATCGACTCTGAGTTTCTTTGTTGAATTCCACATATTTCTCTTCTAATATTGTAGGCTCTTGAAGCGGGAAAGTACTTCTCAAGAAAGTGTCTCGCCATGTTTGTCTATGTCTCAACTGATTTGGATGGTATGTAGGATAACCAATCTTTTGCGTTATCAGCCAAGGTGAATGGGAATGCTCGCAGCTTCATTTGATCAATTGTGGCTCCTTGCGGTTTTATGCTCGAGCATACTATATGAAATTCCTTCAGATGTTTGTGTGGATTCTCGTTTTCAAGTCCCCTGAAAGTTGGAAGAAGATGAATCAGTCCGAACTTGAGTTCGAATGGTACCTCTAGATCTTGGTAATCGATGCAAAAAGGTTGTTGTTCGATATCCGGTAGGGCTAAATCGAGTAAAGGTTTCTCAACCATTGCGTCGCCTTCTCGATTTCAAGATCAAACACAAGATTTTTATCTGCACAAGAAGAACGAAACATAAAAGTAGAAAGAGAAAAGTAAAATAAAATAAAATAAACTTAACCTTCTTGACACCACTCTCCGGTAACAGCGCCAATTTTTGATAGCGGTTGTCGAAGTCGTCAAAAAATAAAACCTACTCAAAGTAACTTGTAGAAACGGTAAGCATGGTTGAATCCACAAGGAATAGTAAGAGGTTAATTTTATATAAAAACAAGTAAAAATAAAGGGGTTTGTGTTTGAGTGGAATTAAGAAAATAAAAAAAACTATTAAAATAAAGAAGAATGCGATAATGAGATAAATCCTAGTCAATGTTGATCTCAGAGTATTAATTCAAGACTTAGTTCATCGTTCTTCACAAAATATAATTCTACATCAATTTCAAATAGCTTAGTTATAAGTTGCCAGAGAAAAGCACATGCATAACCTAATCTCTCTTAATTAGTAGATAATCACTAAGAACTGCATGAATGATTTATACCCTTATTATCAAGATTAAAACCCTTAGAGAATTGTATATAAGCATTAAAACCTATCAAATAGCTTTATTGATTTAAGAGAACAAGCACATTAACTATTAAGCACTAATCCGTTAACTTAATAAGAATATGAATCCATACCTTCAAAACCCGTTGCTCAGGTTACCAAGAATGTCTTGATTGGTTGTTGCATATAAAGGTGAATAAACCGAAGAAAATCATATGAAGCTTATAAATCGATATATACTTACCGAGTAATCTTGGAAGATATAAAAATACTTGAAATAGATGAAGATGATCAAGAATAAGAAAACCTCACTAAGAACTTGTATTAATAACCTTGAATCAAACCTTAACTAGAAAGAGTTTAGCTACTCATGGAGAAGAAAAGAGAATAATGGGGAATTATGAGGATGAATGATTTCTCTTCTCCTCATAACCCTATTTATAATAGAGGTCATTTACATCAACTAGGAGAAGGAATTATAATAAGATTTAATTTAAAATTCAATCCTACTCCAAATATAATATAAAAGTAAAAGTTCAACTTGAAGTAGAATTCATCTTTTTGTGTAAAGTCTTCCATAGAATCCAAATCCAACTAAAACTTTTCTTCTAAGCATGTATTATTTTTTGGCTGTCAAAATTTCTGCAAAAACCAAATACTTATTAAAATATGAATTTATAGTTAGATTAGAACACTAATATATGTGTGTGAAGAATATGCAAATATTAGACTTATCAAAGCTGATGGGCTGAAAGTCAGTTAAAGATTCAGGTGTATCGCCCTTAGGAATGAGAACCAAGATCGTCTTGTTCAAAGGCCGTTCGAGAGATTCACCAGCAAGGATGCTTTTAATCAAGGCACAATTAGAGGGTCCCACTGATTTCCATTGTTTTCGAAATTTTTTTTGCGTGTAGACTATCCCACCCTAGTGATTTGAGGGAGGACATGGCCATTGGCGCATCTGTTATCTCCTGGTTGGATGGAATATAGGCTAATAATTGCAAAACAGCTTCATCTAAACATGGGAAAGCTCCCGATATTGGGAAAGAAGGCACATGATCCGAACCTTTGGAAAAGAACGAAACAAAGAAATTTACCGCTTTATTTTTTAGGACGTGCTCATCCTCGCACCATTCCTCATTAGTGAGCTTAAGAGTGTTGACTTTGTTCCGTTGCTTGCGGCAGAGAGCTCGTCTATGAAAGTAACGTGTATTTTGGTCCCCACTAATTATCCAATATGTTCTCGATTTTTGTTTCCACATAAGTTCTTCCTCATCTAATAGCTTTTCAAGCTCGATCAAAAGATCAGATTCAAGTTGACGAAGATAACGCGATGGTTGAGAAACGAGAGCTCTCTGGATACCCCTTATACGAGCTATTAGAATCTTTTTTTGGCCCCTATGTAGCCGAAAACTAGTTTATTCTAGGTGTCTGCTGCCTTTGTAAGCTGAGTAACAGTATCAATTATTGACGTTGAATGACGCCAGTTATTAGACACTATACGATTAAAATCATCATGAGAGAGCCACCCTGAAAAATATTTGAATTGGCAAGAGAGAGCACGAGGCTAGGAGTGGCCCACTTGGAGGAGGAGAGGCCTATGCTTCGATCGGAGACAAAGGAGGTGAAGAACTGTCGATTTGGGATACATCTCATCCCAGTAGTTATTGCAAATGAAACGGTCAAGCCTCGCAAACGCTAGCCCACGAGACCAAGTGAAATCTGGACCATAGTAACCCATATCCCGCAAGCCGTAATCAAATGACAGCTTTTGGAAGTCCTTACTGGTACTGTTGACTAAGCACACCCTTTCCTATCGGCATCATGAATAGCTACATTAAAGTCGCCAAATATATCCAAGGCGACCGAGTGGAAGCTGCAATGCGTCTTAAATGGGGCCAAAGGCCAAAGGAGCTTGCGGCCAGAAGAAGAGGTGCTCGCATATATTGCAGTTGCAAAGACTACACTACCATCAAGCTTGTTAGTAGCACGGCAGTGAACAAATTGGAAATGGTTGGTGATGATATCAACATCAATAGAGTCATACCAGACAACCCAAATATCACCGAAAAATCCTTTTGCCTCAACACGATGTGAATTCGGGAAGCCAAGAGATACAATAACGGAATTGGCTCGACGACCACTTACCCGCGGCTCAACAAAGACAACTATGTCAAGTTTATAATCACGCAAAAACTGCCTGGCCGCTGGGAGGAAACGCCAGTGACTGCAGCCCTGAACTTTTAAATTATAAAAAAGATGAGCAAGGAAGAGGATACCCCGGACCACTCTAACATGGCCACGGCCTGGCTTCCACCCAAGTCATGGCTTATTTCATCAGATAGTCCAGTGTGCACGCTAGCACCCGATGCATCAACGGTAGACAAATCAGGAGGTTGGTCACCAACAACAGTGGCCTGGTTAGGAGGATGGTCACCAACAGCAATCGACTGATCAGGAGGGTCACCAACAGAAAGGTTTTGAGCATCGGCATTGCTGGGAGAGATGCCAACCAAAGGGATGTTGGGATTGGCATTCTCATCAACTACTACTGCTGAATGCTTTTGGCGATCAAGGAGGGGTGCCGTGCGGGAGCTGCTTTCTTTGCTTAGGTTTCGGGATAGAACAAGGAAATCCGATAGAGTGACAACGAGGGGCTTACGGAGGTTGACAGCTTTGGGTGGCTTAGAGTTTGCCGAGAGCTTCCCTTTGGTCTTTAGCTTTGCTTTTGGGGTGGAGGAAGCGGATCGTGGCTGAGGTGTAGGAGCTATGGGCTGCAGAGCTGCTGAAACAGGTTGTGCAGGGCTGTCTTCAAAGTCAATGATGTATTTAATTATAGGCTTAAATGAAAAATAGGGGCATAAAGTATACTTTTTTTTAATTCTAAAGGTTTAAAGTATTTTTTTATAAAAATAAGTGTCTAAAGTTTAAAATGTTATAATTTTAGGTGTTTAAAGTATTTTTTTTATAAAAATAGGTGTCCAAAGTTTCAAAAGTTAAAATTTTAGGTACCCCAAATATGTCACGTGTCATGCATTAATTGGTTAATTTTTTTTAACACCCATTAACGGTCAGGCACCTAAAATTATAACTTTTAAAATTTTAGGCACCTATTTTTACAAAAAATAGGTTAGACACTTAAAGTTAAAAAAACATACTTTAAGCACCTATTTTTTATTTAAGCATTAATTATAATAAAACAACTTAGAAAGTTTTTTAATTTATTTAAACCGTAACGAAACAAGGAGTAGGATGTGAGCATTGAATGGGTGAAACAGTAAATTGAAAGCAAAGAAATAATAATTATTAGATTTACAGTATATATACAGTAATAGTTTTACAGTAAATTACAAGCCTCAAGTCAGTAAACTCTGCTTTGCTTAGCTTAACTATTAAGAAGAAATCGCCTTGTTGGAGTAGTATCAAAGTCAGCAATGGCGGGAGATCCATCACCGTATTAATTTTATTTTATAAAATAATCCCCCATTCATTCATTAATATAATTTGTAATTATAAATATAATATATACACTTGAGAAAAAAAGGAAAAAATAATGGTTCAAGTCATGATTTCGTGTGATTTGAAGTTATTTCATTTTGAATTTGTCAATTAGTATGAGGTAATGATATAAGGACAAGATTCGGCAGATTAACGATGAAACCCAGTAAATATTGCTTCGAAACAAGCATTCGCTGTCCATCAACCAATATTTACCTCACCTTTGAAACATCACAAATAAATCTCTTAGTAAGACCTTAGTTTGTATTGTCCACTCAATTTTTTAAGATTTTATTTTGATTAATTTAATTCAACTCACATAGCACATTTGATTTTAGTAGGTAAATTTTTCAATAAAAGATTTTTTATATACATAAAATAAGGTCTCGAATTCCAAACTTACTTAAGTGATATTAAGCTGCTTCCCACTTGGACAACTCCGTTAATTAAGACCTTATTTCTTTATTAGCGGATTCATATTATTTTTCAAGTTCGTTTTATTAAATGTTTTTTTTCTTTCAAAAATGAAACTATTCCGTTTAAAATGTTATTTTTAATTTTTACTCTTAGGTTTAATACGACTTACCATCGCACCTTTCACTTTTGATTAATAAAACCTTGTTTAATAAGGTATTGAAATTTCCAATCCATTGAGTAAATTTTTTTCAATGGTTTAATGGATTTTAAAAGGTTTAAATATGTTAGAGCCCCCTCTGTTGTTTCAAAACATATATTTATTTCTTCGTGAAATCAAGTTATTGTATTATTTTTTATTTAAAAATCTCGGTCTTTTGAAAATTTTTGAAGACTTATTTAATTCTCAAATAAAAAATTATATAAAATTCTTAAAATCCAAAAATTATATAGAAATAAAAAAATAAATGAAATAAAAAGTCTGAAATGCTTGTAAAAATAAAAGTTGATTCTATTTAAAATGGGTTCGAAGAATGGTAATAGGGCAAGGCAGGTTAGAAGCAATCTAAGACTTGTTCGACAATATTTTTGATTTTTTTTTATAATTTTCATTTTTACATTCGTTTAATTTTAAAAAATTTCTTGAATATTTTTATTACATTTTTAAAAATATTTGTTTTTATAATTTTAATGTTTGTTAGAATATCTAATAATTTCTTATACTTTTTTGAATGTTTAATTATTTTATTTTTATTATATTTCATATTTTATTTTTTTCAAATATTTTTTTATTTTTTTAATTTTTTAGTTTTATATTTTATTTTTTAATATTTTAAAGTTTTAAATAAACTCCTTCCACTATTCATGTGCATATATGAATTGTCAAATTAACAAATTGATTGTCACGTTAGCAAATTAAAATGTTACATTAATAAATTTAACAATCACTTAACACTATAACGGTCCAAGACAAATTCTATTATGCAAACCTGCAAAGGGCTTATTTGATTTGTGTTTAGCATACAATGATTTGTTTGGAATTTTTTTAGAATGACCAATTTGATATTTTTGAAGAAAATGGGTTTTTTAAAATAAGTAGAATTTCTAAAAAAATATTTCAACGTTTAAAATATGAACCCGTAAAAGTAATATATACTTTGATTTTATTTGGATATAAAATAAAAATAAAAATTTCCTGTATTCGACATTTATTACTATCAAACAATATCTTTAAATTTAACACTCTAATGATTTTAAAAAAATTAACACTTTAATTTTCAGTAAAATACCAAGCAATTTTTAAAAATTGAATTCAATACTTATTAATTTTAATAGTAAAAGTTAAATACTTAACACTTATTTCTTATATTTTATCGAATAACACTTAAATATTTTACTAATTGACTTCAGGTGTTTGATGTTAGAAATGCTTAGCTTGTAATAGAAGTTCTGCAAATCATACTCTCTTTGTATTTTTCATTTTTGTCACTGTCGAAACATTTATTTAAAATCCAAATCCAATTTTAAACTACATGTGGTGGGATGTGATGTGTGGTCCAAAAATATTGTTAATTTGAATGGGTAGTCTTTATTTCCAGGAATAAATCTAGAGGTTGATTGGATTTCTTTTATTTCTAAAATAAAAAAATGGAGTGGCACAAAGAAATAAACGAATGAAGTTTTGTACCACCAAAAAGCCTATATGGACAAGTGAATTTGAATTTATTTATTTAATTATTAGGACCCAACTTTTTTGAAGGACAAATAGTGGAACACGTTTCGAATTGCAGTTCCATTCAACCTTAATATTACAACACAAATATATGGACAGTAAACCAAGAAAAAGAATGCCAAGGCCGATATAACTCACACAGTTGGAGCGATAAAATTGTATTTGTTACCATAAATAATCGTGGTTCGAGCTTTGATAACATGTTTATCAAACTTTGTGACAGTGGTATAAATTCTAATTTCTCACATCTTGCTAATGAATGAAGAATCAAAACCTAACATTAGTGTATGAAGATTGTTGTAATAGACCCGATTTGTCTGGCCCCAAACTAAACCAATTACCCTAATTAATACTCAACCCATTTACCTATTACCAATCCGACCCAGATCTAATGACCTGGCCCAAA
Organism: Hibiscus mutabilis; assembly: GCA_019671005.1. Taxonomy (NCBI): domain Eukaryota; kingdom Viridiplantae; phylum Streptophyta; class Magnoliopsida; order Malvales; family Malvaceae; genus Hibiscus; species Hibiscus mutabilis. The sequence goes on along the minus strand of CM033728.1, from coordinate 15,735,959 downwards.
CAAAAAAACCTAAATTTCTAAAACAACCCTAACCCTAAAATAAACCCAGCCGTTGCCATCGCCTCTGCTCACCCAAGCCGCTGTCTCCGCTCACTCTTCGACCACTGTTCGAACCCTAATCCACCATCCCTAAATCAAAACCCTATAATTGATTCCTTAACCCTAAAACCAAATCAAACCAGCCCTAAAATAAAATAATCCAAATCAACAACCCACTCCTACTCTACCTCTACCGACCCATCCCCTATTTGCACTATATCCCGAAAATCTCGGCAAACCACTCCCCACATCATCTATCAGATCTGTAGAAAGAGGGGAAAATTATTATTTTTCATTGTAAAATAGGGTTATAAGAACTCGAAGCACAAACGGTGAAAAGGGGATCTTTGGTTCTAAAAAAATTGTAAGGGGTTCGAAAATGGTAGAAAAAAGGTTTTATTTCGAAAGAAAATGTAAAGAAGAAAAAGAATCAATAAAAATTTCTGAAAGTTAAAGTAAGAATCTTTCTTTTTTGTGTTCGAATCCAAAGCTTTTTGGCTTCTTTTCTTTTTATATATTTTGAATAACAAATCAAAAGAGGGGTTTCAAAAAGCTTACCGGCCGTTTGAGGTCGCCGTCGTTGCCCCTTCTCCGCCACGAGGCTTGAACGTCGGTAAACGGCGTGAAGCGAAGGGTGAGCGGTTGAGAGGAAAAAAAGAGGATGAGTTTTAGGGTTTTTTTATTTTATTTTAAATCTGTTTGTTTGAAAAAAAACACCATTTATTATTTGAACCGGTGTACTCAAAACGACACTGTTTTGAGCCCCTGACTCGCGCTGTGACCCGGTAAGGGAGGATTCGCGTTTTTATTTAATGGTATAATTACCCTCTAGGTCCCCATGTTTTATCCCATTCCTGTTTTCGTCCAGGGGATAATTACAGTTTCGGTCCCCGTTTTTTATTTTCATCTTTTTCTCATTTGTTTTATTTTTACCCCTTATTTTCTGTTTTTTTTCAATATGGTCCCTTCCAAATCTGGTTAATTTTATTATTATTTAATTTAGGGCCTTTTTAATTCTAGCACTTTTATTTCATGTTGTTTATATTTCTGCCCATGCATTCTATATTTTGTTCATTTTAGTCCCTTTTTTATATTATTTCATGCCATGTAATTTAATATTCATGCATTCTAGTCCTTGATATTTAATTTTATGTTGTTCCATGCATTTTTAATAGGATTCATGTACACATATTAACAATATTATTATTTATTATTACCATTATTATTATTATTATGTGTATATAATATACTATTATCATTATACCAAGTAGTTTACTTTTTATATATACATATATATTAATATCATATAAGATATATATATATATATATGTGTGTGTGTGTGTGTGTGTGTGTGTGTGTGTTTTTATCTATGGTTCATGTTTTTATGTATAATGTTTATATATATATTATATATATATAAGGTTTTATGTATTTGTAAACTAATGTATAATATTTTGTTTAATTACCATATATATAAAAATAATGATAAATACTTGTTTTTGTAAAAATATATGTATATATATAAACTACTAACTTAATATATATAGGTATATTTTTGATAAATGTAAATATTAAGTATATTTTACCTTAAGTATTATATTTTTAAGTATATATATATATATATATATTTACATGTTATCTCTTAATTTTGCATCATAATAGTAATTATACATGTTACGAATTAAGGTAATATTCCTTTATTTAGGGAATTTGAGAACTCGTGTCCCGAACATAAAGGGATGTGAATTTCTTGATATCCCTAAATAAAAAATATATCTTTATCATTTTAGGTCATAATATTTAAGGGAACTTTCTTTTAGTTAAAAAATTCAGAAATCATTTCCGGGCATATAGGGATGTGAACTTCTCGATTATTCTAAATAACAGAACATTTCTTCAAATATTTAGAACTTTTCATACATTTAAGGATCATATTTTAAATTTTAATCGAATTCGAAATTTCCAATCCCGAGACATTAAATAATCAGTTAGGTACCAATTTTGGGCGTTGTGAGGGTGTTAATCCTTCCTCGTCCGTAACCGACTCCCAGACCTGAGTTTTTAATCTCTAATTTTATTTTTGGTGTCCGGTCTACCCTTTTTAAAATGATCGGTGGCGACTCCATATTTTTAATTTCAAAACCGGGCAGGTATTTTCGAAACAAAACTAAATTAAATCAAAAGAAATTTTAAAACCAAAAAGAGAGCGCCGGACAGATTTGAGTGATTACAACTGGTGACTCCGCTGGGGACCTTTTAAAATAAAAAGAGAGTCAAGCCACAAGTCGATTATCTTTTAGTCTTAGTCGTTGGAAATTGACGAATTCGATTTTAATTTAAAATATGATTCTGTCTTTTATTAATAAGACATACATTTTATTTTCTGTAAATATAGCTGTTTTAATTTTACTGCTTAGTATAAGTGAATATAGACATAGGGTGTCAAAAGGTTTGAGAGTTTCTCCTCACACACCGTGCACTTGCATTCCATGAGCTTTCTACCTGATCTCCGTCCTATTTTTAAGTGGAAATGTGATACTGCCTGAGGTTACCACCGTATAGGTTAGTGAATCGCTTTCGAGATATATTTCTTATGTTTTCGTGTGGGCTACCTCCGTATAGGCATAAGGGATGCATCCTCTTGAATTGAACTTGATCTGTTTGAAACCTATAATGGGTGAGGATTAGGGGCATTGCTACCTTTAGTAAGGGACAACGAGGGTACCCTTCCCTGGAACTGAACCACATGTAAAGGACCATAGGAGCCTTGATTTAGAAATGGAACTCGTTAAAAGTTCAAAGGGGAAACACTTCTAACCTTTGTTTACTCTTTAGATTTATTTCATGAATAATATACCGGGTAGAAATCATGCCGGGTAGATTTTTTTAGAATAAAAGCATGCCGGGTAAAAATCATGCCTGGTAGGATCTTTTTTTTTGTGAATAGTAATGTACCGGGTAGATACCGTGTTGGATATGATCTTTTTTCTGCAAATAAAAGCATGCCGGGTAGGACTCTGTTTATATTACTGAGTAGATATCATGCTCGGGTAGGTTGTACAAATTTACTCTTTAGTACTTACAAACTTATTCTTGTTTTCATTTTTAGTACAAGTGTACTGACCAATTTTCTGTTTTCTATGTTTTTGATATTTTTGCATTGCATATGCATGACATAAAAAAGGGTGTTGATTCACGAGTGATCTATGATTAAAGAGGCTTTCATAATGAAAAAGTCAAGTGATCAGATAGACAAGACCACAAATATAAGGCAGTACCTTAAAGAGACGACATAAGAGATGAGAAGTCTTTCTTCCGAGATTCATATGTTAGACGTACCAGATTATGCCTACACCAATACCAAGACTAGTGAGGTGCAAGAGTTGAAAGGACAGATGGCCGAAATGATGAGTATGATGACTGATATGGCAAAAAAGGAAAAAGTCTGATGTACAAGGAGAAAATGATGGGCTGAATAAAAGCCAAAGTATGATGGCCACCAATCAAGACCTTATATTTGAACAAGATGATTCTGGTAAACCCAAAGGTCGGTGCACCGTCGCGATTGACATCAATAAGACACCCAAAGATGCAAAGGCTTCAATTTTAAATATAGTAGAGGTGAGCCAAAGAAAAGCCAGAGAAGAGAAAGATAAAAGGAAGGTATTTCAAATTCTGATGGCATACACAGATCTGCTCCCGATACTGGTCAAGAAGGGTCTTCTGACTTTAGCCCTATCCAAGCCAAAAAAGCCTCATTTTCCTAAAGGGTATGACAACAAGGCTAGATGTAACTATCATTTAGGAGGTACGAGTCATACTACGAAAAATTGCAGAGCTCTAAGGAACAAAGTAATAAGCCTTGTCGAAGAAGGGCTACTGAGTTTTGAAGAAGGAATTCCCAAAGCTTCCAAAAGCCTAACCAATACTAGTGCACCAGAGCATACGAAGAGGAGCCAATTTCCAACACTCATAATCCACTACCTGGGACATAGTTCAAACTCTAGTGTCCAATTTTCGGAGTCATTGTCGGTCGGCGTCCACAAGCCAAGAACCAATGGTCCTTTCTATTCTATACCCATCTCGTATGGAGAGCTATATCTACAATTGTTGGAGGCACGATTGATGGTCCCATATCATATCACACCTTTACAACCTCCGTACCCTAAATGGTATAACGCCAAAGCTCATTGTGAGTATTATGCTGAAATTATGGGGCATTTAATTGAAAACTAGACTGCCTTCAAGCGTCGAGTTTAGAACCTCCTAGAGTGCAACATGTGGAAATTCGAGAAAGAAAATCAATATGGTTCAACTATCATTCACCCAGCAATTATGGAGCCAAAGGAGTCCAAAATTGAAGAAGATGAAAAGAGCCATTTGAGGCGTGCCGCTCAAGCTAGTGGATCGAAGAAAGAAATGTATTGTTTGAAAAATAAACTAAAAAGCTTGCAAGAAAACTATGAAGAGCTTCATTTGAATTTTAAAAATGTTGGTTTGGGTGACACTCCCGATCAATGGAAAGGGGGAATTAAAGATCTAAAAAGAGATGTCGAATTTTGGTAAAAGAGTTATAAGGCCAATGAGGAACGAGCTAGTACCTTGTCTTGTAATATGCAAGTAATGGACAATCAATACCTTGCCTTCAAGGACGACTTGAGGAGTAGTCAAGCCAAGATTAAGACCTTGAACATGTGTATACGTTTGCGTGGAGACATTGTTGCTAAATTAAATGATAGTCAAGCTGAAGTTCAAAGGCTAAATAAGCAAGTTGATGAGCGTAACGACATTCTAATGATGTACAAAGATCTTGTTGATGATCTCAAGAAAGACTTAAAAGAAAATAATGAGAAGTGGTATCTTCAAGTTCAAGAGTCTTTATAGAAGATAAAGGAAAAACAACTACATGAAAGATATTATTGTTGAAGCAAGAAGAGTTGCCCAACAGGTGACAGACTTGGCTGATGCAGCGACAGAATTGATTCAAAATGATAAGCTCTCAGAACAAAATAAGAAGTTGGCTAGGCTCTTAGAGAAGTTATAGGAGCTAACACTAGAGCTCAACATGATCTGTAACTCTAATGTCTGATGTAACATAATCTTTTATGAAAGTTGTTCTAAGATGTTCACTCCAGAATCAACCTCTTTTCTGCATTCATATTTACATTCAACATTGCATCTTTATTTCATTTTGCACTTTCAGCAATATAACATGTTCATTACATATATTGCATTTGCATTCATATACCGATTTTGGTAATTTACCCTGGGACATCCAACTTAGGTCCAATTAAACCCATCATTTTAGGACTAGATGACTAAATCCTTCTAAGCAGAAAGTAAAAGAAAAGGTTCACACTAAAAGAAGTTAGAAGAAAAATGGGGCAAGCTTTTTGGACTGACTGTAACTTTAGAATGAGAGAAGTCTGTCTATTTCACGCACTGTGTGAGTTTAGTTTACTTCAAAAAATGAAAAAAAAGAGAAGAGAAAAAACAAAATGATGAGCTTTTGTCAAAACTGTTGTTTACCTGTTTTAATAAAATAAACTTTATTTTACATCTCATTTGACAAACAATTCATATTCTTTGATTCTTTAAACATTTCATTTATTGCTATGAGTTGGTTTTTTTCCAAACATATGTACATATCATTTTTATCAGGTCCTTGAATTTCAATTGTAAGAGTACCTTTTATTCAAATCCAATGATCAAATTCGAACAACCTATGTCTAAGAGAATGTAAATGTTGCAAGGATACTGCAAATGTGAACATATTGGTTCTACTTAGGCAGACAGAAAGAACAAAACGAGTGTTTAGGAAATGGGCAGATCCTATTGAGTAAATTCCCGTCTCAGACATTTGTTGTTTAAGATCCTTGAATCGAGTGTTTACCTTAAACTTCTACCCCTAAAGATTATTTAGATGTCTGTATCTGAGAAGACGAATGACATTCCTTCAATTCCTTTCACAAATAAGAAAACATCTATTGATATCCCCCTTTGAGCTTGATCGTTTCTTTTAATAAAACCCAAACCAAGGATCACCCCCACACTAGGGGCAAAAAAGGCAAAAAATGCAAATAAAAGCTGCCCGATCTTGATCATGCTACACAGATAACATTGCAATTAGGGCAAGAAGTGAGATTAGAAATATTCAATGCAAAGGTCAAAGAAACATCAGAAGAGGCCAATGAAAAAAAGTTTGTGCTCAAAGAAGCTGACCAAATCAAGTTGAAAATTGCCAACAAGAAGGCTGAAACAATCAAGGGAGAAAATACTAAGTCAAAAAGTGCAATAAAAGAAAAGGAAGAGCATTGGAGGATTGGTTACTCTCAAGTAGAGGCAAGAATTAATGTCTAGTCGAGATTGCAGAATAGTCCACAACTATATTTTTCCTAAACATGAAAGGAAATGAACTCTAGGGTGAAAACCCAAAAATGGGCAGTCTAGAGCGATCCAATGAATGAAAAAAAAATGTTAGTCCATGTGAGTGTACCCAAATCAATCAATACAAGAATGAGGTTTTAATTGGAAGCTTATACCAACTTTGGCGGATTGATCACTTTTAAATGGAAACACATCAATGCCGAGTCAAGACATAAATTGGTTAAAGGCTATATGTCCTAGAGCTACAAAATAAGGAAATGAACTCTAGGGTGAAAACCCAAAAAAATAAGCAGTCTACAGCGATCCAAATAATGGAAGAAAAAAGAGCATTTCATTAAAGTACATCCAAATTGCAAGTACAGAAGTGAGAGTTCTCCAAGAAGAAATGATCATTGGTTTCATTACCCTTAAACACTTATTTAGGCATAAATATCCTTTTTTCATACCCATGAGCCATAGCCTATATTACAAGCCTATAAAGACCATTATGATCATACATGGATGTTCAGACTATATTTTGCCTATAAGGGTTAACCTTTCTTCAAGGAACATCAAACTTCAAGTGCCTGATCGACACCAAATGAGGGGAGGATGGGGCATGGTGAGTTAGTGAGATCAAGAGAGCCACTTAAATGGGGTAGAAATTAGGTATAAAAAATGTTCCTATCAAAAGCCTAATAGCCTAGAAAGGACTTCACATATGCTTGTGGCACTGCAACCCTTGCTATCTTCTAAACATATGCTTCATTCGGGTTGCTCATTGTCAATTTGAAGAAAATTACATTTTGCGCTTTATATTTGAGTGCTCAATTTTGATTTTTAAAATTTCATATTTCTGAAAAATTTAATAATTTCTAAACTCTGCACAAGATTTTTGCATGAACGAATAAAAAAACTCATTTTCATAAGTTTTTGCATTTAAAACTTTCTCGCCCTAAATGTCCAAAATAAGGCAAACTCGGGTCGAAGAACATGAACATTAGTAGGCCATCGTTGTCCACAAATATCACAAAATTAGAATAGTAAGCCTAATAGAACTCATGATTCAGGAAAAGAAAACACTCAAAAGTTGACACTCGCCCGAAAAGGTGATTTCCAAAAGAGACAATCAAACTTGAGAGAGGTTGGGGCATCGTTCGACAAGATTGGCCTTATCCATCAACAGAATAAAACTCGGGGCATAAAAAAATAATGCTAAGAGGCCTGATATAACCAGCTAGAGTCACGGGGCATTCCTTTTAAATTCAAGCTATGATCAACTGTATTGTATGGCATTCACCTCTGCATCAAGCATTTAGGTTAATTACATACATACACCACAAAAATAGGTAGCATTCATCAATAAGTGCATATAATCTGTCATATATAAAAACAGGAATGAATCAAATATGGCGAATCCTCAATCAAGAAAAGAAGCCGAACCACAAGGAGATTGATCCCTCAATGTGAAATCGAAGAAAAATCAAGGCAGAGACCTGAAAGGGCACCTTAAAAAAACTTTTGAAAATGTTTGAGATACGAATCCAAAATGAGGCCTTAGAAATAAAGAAAATAAAGAAGATCATTTCTATCAAATTTCAGCATCCTAGACATGAAGGAATAGAACCCACGAGAAAGAAGAATATTGTTTGGCATCCTCAAGAAGAAGAAACAAATAATCTTTGACAGAGTCCAGCCTCATTGACACGAAGGAGTAAAAAAAATCAATCAAATCAATACAAACTTCAGATCCTGCCTCTTCGTCGGTGTTGTAGCTGGATCAATCTTACAAACTTCAGACCTTGTCTCCTCGGCGGTATGGTAGCTTGGTCAAATACAAACTTCAGATCCTGCCTCTTTATCGGTGTTGTAGCTGGATCAACCTTACAAACTTTAGATCTTGTCTCCTCTGCGGTATGGTAGCTTGGTCAAATACAATCTTCAGATCCTGCCTCTTCGTCAGTGTTGTAGCTGGATTAACTTTACAAACTTCAGGCCTTGTTTCCTCGGCGGTATGGTAGCTTGGTCAAATACAAACTTTAGATCCTGCCTCTTCGTCGGTGTTGTAGCTGGATCAACCTTACAAACTTTAAACCTTGTCTATAGCTTGGTCAAATCTAACTTTCGGTTCTGCCTCTTCATCGATGCTGTATCTGAACCAAATTTACTAACTTTAGACCTTGCCTCTTCGTCGACGTTGTAGCTAGGTCGAAATTTACTAAATTTCAACTATTCATCTTTATTAATAGTAGAAAAAAAAGAAAAAAAAAGAAGAAAAATAAAAAATAAAAAAATGAACAAAAAAATTCAAAAATCAAAATCAAGGTGAAAACCCAAATGAGCGCCTTGAAAAGATCTTTTTCAAACATTTCTCAGGCACGAACCCATAAGGAGGCCTTAGACATTCAAAACGAGGGAAATGAAGACACGATTAGTCTCATCTCCCTGTAGTGACAGCGAAATGAGTACCAACACAAGTCCGTCTCCCTAAAGTTGTAGTGGAACAGACAAAACTACAACAACTGACCATATCTCCTTGAACTTCCAATGGAGCATGTCACCCATCCAATAGAAGATGAAGCTACACCAAAAAAAAGAATAAAAAAATCAAAAAAAATAGAAGAAAAAGAAGAAAAAAAAGAAGAAAAAGAAGAAGAAGAAGAAGAAGAAGAAGAAAAAGAAAAAAAGAAGAAGAAACAAGAAAGAAGAAAAGAGAGATAAAGCTACAACAGCAAACCTATCTTCTTGAACTTCTAATGGAGCGGGTAACCTATTCAGCATAATAAAAAGCTACACTAAGAAGAGAAACAGCAATCTGAACTCATTTTGTTTCCCCAACCCCTATTTTAAAGATTTTGCTTTCCCAAGAGTGACAATGTGGATCAATCAAGTCAAGAAAGAAGACATGCATTAAAGAGAAAGAAGATCTATCGAAGAATGAAGACATATGTTAAGAGGGGAAAAGCTCAGCCAGACCGGACATGATTGGCTTTCTTTTAGTCTTTGATCCATTGTCGTTGCACAACAATGAGCAAAGAGGGGCAGTTGTAATAGACCCAATTTGTCCGGGCCCCAAACTAAACCAATTACCCAAACTAATACCCAACCCATTTACCCATTACCAATCTGACCCGAATCCAATAACCCTACCCAAACAAAAAACCTTAAATTTCTAAAACAACCTTAACCTTAAAATAAACCCAGCCACCGCCGCCTCTGCTCACCTAAGCCGCTGTTGCTGCTCACTCTTCGGCCACCGTTCAAACCCTAATCCACCATCCCTAAATCAAAACCCTAAAATTGATCCTTTAACCCTAAAACCGAATCAAACCAGCCCTAAAATAAAATAATCCAAATCAACAATCCATTCTTATCCTACCTCGCCAACCCATCCCCTATTTGCACCATATCCCGAAAATCTCGGCAAACCACTCCCCGTCATCATCTTTCATATATGTAGAAAGAAGGGAAAATTATTATTTTTCATTGTAAAATAGGGTTATAAGAACCCGAAGCAAAAACGGTAAAAGAGAGGTCTTTGGTTCTAAAAAAATTGTAAGAGGTTCGAAAATGGTAGAAAAAAGGTTTTATTTCGAAAGAAAATGTAAAGAAGAAAAAGAATCAATAAAAATTTCTGAAAGTTAAAATAAGAATCTTTCTCTTTTTTGTGTTCGAATCCAAATCTTTTTGATTTCTTTTTTTATATATTTCGAATAACAAATCAAAAGGGGGAGTTTCAAAAAGCTTACCGGCCGTTTAAGGTCGCCGCAGTTGCTCCTCCTTCGCCGCGAGGCCTGAACAACGGTGAACAACATGAAGTGAATGGTGGGCGGCGCCGTCGGGGTGAGTTGAGAGGGAAAAAAAGGAGGACGAGTTTTAGGTTTTTTGTTTTATTTTAAATATATTTTTTTTTGAAAAAAATACCCTTTATTATTTGAATCGGTAGTCGTTTTGAGGCCCCGACCCGCGCGGTGACCCGATATCCCGGGGAGGATCCGCGTTTTTATTTAATGGGATAATTACTCTCCAGGTCCCCCATGTTTTATCCCATTCATGTTTTCATCCAAGGGATAATTACAGTTTCAGTCCCCGTTTTTTTATTTTTCATATTTTTCGCATTTATTTTATTTTTACCCCTAATTTTCTATTTTTTAAATTTGGTCCCTTCCAAATCTGGTTAATTTTATTATTATTTAATTTAGGCCCTTTTTAATTCTAGCACTTTTATTTCATATTGTTTATATTTCTGCCCATGCATTCTATATTTTGTTCATTTTAGTCCTTTTTTATATTATTTCATGCCATGTAATTTAATATTAATGCATTCTAGTCCTTGATATTTAATTTTATGTTGTTCCATGCATTTTTAATAGGATTCATGTACACATATTAGCAATATTATTATTTATTATTATCATTATTTTTATTATTATTATATGTATATAATATACTATTATTACACCAAGTAGTTTACTTTATATATATATATATTAATATCATATAAGATATATATATATATGTGTGTGTTTTTTTATCTATGGTTCATGTTTTTATGTATAATGTTTATATATATTTATATTTTTATATTATATATATAAGGTTTTATGTATTTGTAAAATAATGTATAATATTTTGTTTAATTACCATATATATAAAAATAATCATAAATACTTGTTTTTGTAAAAAATATATATATATATATATATATATATATATATATATAAACTACTAACTTAATATATATAGGTATATTTTTGATAAATGTAAATGTTAAGTATATTTTACCTTAAGTACTATATTTTTAAGTATATATATTTACATGTTATCTCTTAATTTTGCATCATAATAGTAATTATATATGTTAAGAATTAAGGTAATATTCCTTTATTTAGGGAATTTGAGAACTCGTGTCCCGGGCGTAAAGGGATGTGAATTTCTTGATATCCCTAAATAAAAGAATATCCTTATCATTTTAGGTCATAATATTTAATATTTAAGGGAATTTTCTTTTATTTAGAAAATCAAGAAATTATTTTCCGGGCGTATAGGGATGTGAACTTCTCGATTATTCTAAATAACGGAACATTTCTTCAAATATTTAGAACATTTTCATACATTTAAGAATCATATTTTAAATTTTAATCAAATTCAAAATTTTCAATCCCAAGACATTAAATAATCGGTTAGGTACCAATTTTGAGCGGTGTGGGGTGCTAATCCTTCCCCATTCGTAACCGACTCCCGGACCCAAGTTATTTTAATCTCTGGTTTTATTTTTTTGGTGTCCGGTCTACCCTTTTTAAAATGATCTGTGGCGACTCCATATTTTTAATTTCAAAATCGGTCATGTGTTTTCCAAACAAAACTAAATTAAATCAAAAGAAATTTTAAAACAAAAAAGAAAGCGCCGGACGGATTTGAGTGATTACAGATTGCTAGATGGTTTTGTCTCTTCGTATATAGTAATTGTTGAGTAAAATGGAATAGTGATGGTTGTTGGCGTTTAAACGTCCCACTCCCTTTTGAAGAGTTGCGGTCAATGGTAATTATGGAAAGAAGGGATAAAAGAATGAGTTTTGATTTTCATTATGGGTTTCAGTTCTTACCGATTATATTAGTGGAGCTTTAATGAAGGTGTTAAGTCTAGACTTTGTAGGATGTGATGAATGCAGTAGTATAGCATTGACAACCAATCGGTTGCGTTAGTTGGTGTGTCACGTAGGCTCGACGACTATATTGTCAAGGGTATTGTACCTTCTCAAATAGGTTGATCATGAGTATTTCGAAAATTCCCTAGGCTCTATGTCCGAGTGAGTGCACATAGAGAAATGTTTTTTGAACTTTATGTCTGGATGAGTGCACGTAGAAGAATGTTGTTCGAAAAAATGTCGCAGAACGGTTTATAGCGGAAAGATAAAGGGGTACAAGTACAACAACGAAAATAGAAAGAAGAAATTTTGTTAAGGGGAAGATGATGCTAGGGACAAGCTTTTCCCCCATTACATAAATTACGAAGATGTTATTAATTTCCAGGAAGGATCTAGAAGGGATGTGGGTTGTCCAAATTCAACCACTTGTGTAATGGAGTTTTGAAAGATAAAGCAGGACACCACAAAAGTCAGCACCTTGTCTAAGAGCAATTACACTGAAGTTTTGCCTACTGTATCCCTCTAATTATGCCTTTAGACATTCACAGTTTTCTACTTCTATGCTATACACTTTCCTGCACCGGCACAGACTGTTCTGGTGAATCTACCCCGCTACAATCAACAACAGTCTTTTGGTCCATCTCAATCAGGCAGTGCCTGCACGTAGGACACGAAGAATGCAAACCGAGCCATTTATCGATGCATCGAGCATGAAACCGGTGGCTGCACCGGGGCAAAATCCGCAGATGTTCCCCGGCAGCAAACTCGGACAAGCATATCACACAAGCCGAGTCTAGGCCCGGCAGTTTCAACTCGGGTGTGTATTTAACAGTCGGGAAGGCTTTCAAGGCATTTTTCTCCACCCCTGCTTTCGCCGACTTGGCCAAAGTGTTTGCAGCAACCGAAGCCGAGCACCGAATCGCAAACCTGACGATGTAAAACAACACCAGAGAGGTAATCAGACTAAATACGAGGACTGAGAGAACGAAAATCACACTCGCACTAGAGTTGTTGTTGATGATGGATTGATTGTTATCTTGAGCCGGGGAAGTGACCGAGGATTCGGTGGGATAAAGAGAGGAGTGTTGCAGAATTTTTCTCGGAAGAATGTTTTGAAGCAAGTGTTGGGACATGTTTTCAGAGATGTCTGCAATCGTTGTTCTAGGAAGTGGTTCCATTGAAGGATGATTGTATTAATATACATGGAAAAAGTTGAATCAAAAGAAGAGGTCTGAGCCTATATTTTCAAGATTAAGGCGGCCGAGTATATCTGACAATATTTGATCCCACTAAGCATTTTCTTTTTTATATATTGGGAAAGGATAAAACTTTTCATCTATTGTTCCAATGAAAGCTCAGTGCTACTGCTGCTGGAATGGACATCAATGGATGATACATGTTCGGCTGTCTGGTTCTTAACAAGCGAATTAGCTGTTTGGAACCAAAGTGGAAACGGCAATTTGCAGGTATGATTACATGGGTATCTCGATCAACCTGTAAGCTATTAGTTATATGCCATTGCCAATGACATTCTTGTATATTACAGTGGAAGTGGCCTTTTCATAAATATAATATTTTTGGTGGCATATTAGATAAGATCTGTGGAGAGGAGAATCCCATGTTGTTTGGTGGAATTATTTTGCTGTCAAAATCAGGTCATTATCCTCTCAAGTAATCCAGCTTTCCAGCACAGGAAAAAGAGAGTAAAGTAACCAGTTCTTTCACTTGTGGCTGCAAGTAGAGCAGAATTATCTCCAGGAACACTGGGGCCGTTTTCTAGTTGCCAAATTGGTATAATCAAAGATTGGCCTGAATCCATCTTATGAGACTGCAACTATTGTCCATTTGTTTTTAACTCTAAAAGTGTCATCGCCCAATTGGTAAAGATAGTATGGGTGGTCATAAAAGGGAAGCATTCGGTGTTGTGCTCGTACAAGGTGTATTAGAAAAAAAATTGTGGAACGGTACACAGATGAATATATATGATTTTATGATAGAGATACAAACTTTATTATTTAGGTACCATCTTTTCTTTGGATGTGATTTTGTATTATGCTAAAGATAGTATGGATAGAAACTCTTTAATTAACTGTAATCTTTGTATAGATTGAGGACTTGTATAGGGGCGGTTGGGGTTATGAGCTTATGGTATACTTGTATGTAGCTTATTGCTTACTGGATAAATAAAACTCATGTATCCAAAAAGTTATGTGAGAAATTGAGTACGAAATTATATTTTCAATATATAGTACATTTATTATTTTTTAAAATTTTTAAATTTACAAAAAATACGACTGCCTTCTAGTTACTCTTTTTGTCCATCTGAAAGTGGAGGTAGTGCCATGGAAAGCATGGTTGTAGTTTTTTCTTTAAAAAATACGCGTTGGGAGCTAAGTTTCAAAGCATCTCGTAGAGGAGGGTCCCATATACATGCCTTGTGAAAGATTAGAAAAAAGGAAGCAGTGAACAAGACATACCATGCCTTTTTTATTATTAGTTGTTTTATTTTATTTTTATATATTCATTTTATGGTCTATATTCAGTATGGATGGAATTAGAATGAAACATTAAAGGGTCAAATAATTTATCATCAAGAGTGACATTACCCAATTGGTATTTAAAACAAAAAAATGGAAGACTAACGCCTAATAAAACTAATTTTGGAACAAACAAGAGATCTAAAGAGTAATTAATCCAGAAAATTTAAGAGTTGGACTTGATTTAATTGATTTTAGAATTGACAGTAGCCAAATATGCAATTGAACCTTAATTTCATTTTGGGGAAGGCCTCTCTCGCAATATGCATGATTCAAGATTCATAACTATTACTATTAATAGAATTCAGCAAGTGGTTTCAGTGGAAACACGAATGACGTTCATCCTTAGGAGACTCAGGTTCAATCGCTTTGTCCACAAAGTATTTAAGTCTTGTCAAAAGGTTACGAATATATATGAACATATATTAATAATACCGTCTCCGATTTTAAACTTAAATTTCTGTAAGCGTACATATATATTTGTACATTAAACATAATAAAAACCCCAAAAAATAGAGCACCTCCTAATTCCCATGCATTATCATGCATATCCAATCTTTGGATTTCGGGTCTCTTTTGTTATAGACTCCTTATTAGTTTAATTTCTCAAGAAAAAAAATTAATAAGATTAAACGATTTAAATTTAAAAAATTAATTGATTTATTTTACCGATTAGAGTGTTGAACTGAATGTTAAAAGATTAAGCTTATTCTTTTCATAAGTACAAAGGCTTTAAACGTCGGATGTAAAATACAGTTTTATGAACTTTGCTTAGCCAATTTTCTTGTTGGGTAATGTAAAAAAAAAAAATATTGTTGGTTGGTATCTATCGGCATAGGAAACCGAAGGTCTTTAAAGAAATCTATAATCTGATAGCTTCTAAGTGCACAAGGTAATTATATATATTTGTAAATTGTAATTGTGATCACTATCTATGCTTCGTATGGGTTCTTACACGACCACAATTAGATTTGGTAACAGAATATTGTGGCTCTAAATTAAAGTTACATAATCCATGAAATCTTTACAAATAAAAATCAGTGGTACAACCCATATTTAAGAAACTAATAACTTTTATATCGTTTAAGCTTATAAAACTAAACATGTCCCTTATCCAATATTGCTCAAAACTATACTTTTAAGACCCAAAAATGGGTACATTGGCTTTTGAAATAAGATTGATATCTATCTCCTCACAAATAAAATTAACTTAAACCAAAAAACAGCCCTCAAACTATGTCTTTTTTTGCTTTTGGCCCTTAAACTATGATTTGGGCAAAATATGCCCTTAAACTATCATTTTTTGTCACTTTAAGTCTCTAAACTATTTTTTTGTCAAAATAAGTACCTAAACTATGTAATTTTTCTTATTTTAGTCCCCAAAACTATCAATTGGTCAAAAAATCTTTGTGATGAGTCAACATCTAATTAGTTGAAATAATTTTCTTTCGACTTAAATAACTATCGGACTTAAAATGACCAGAAATGATAGTTTATGGACTTATTTTGATATATGATATTTTAAAATTTAAAAAGAACATAAATATTTATATATGTTAGAAAAGCCTATAAATGATATTTTTATAACCATGAACTTAAAGTAACAAAAAATAATAGTTTAAGGGCTTATTTTGCCCAAATCATAGTTTAGAGACTTAAACTGACCAAAAATGATAGTTTAAGGGCCTATTTTGCCCAAATCATAGTTTAAGGGCCAAAAGCAGAAAAAATGTATATTTTGAGGGTTATTTTTTGGTTTAAGCCAAAATTAAACAAAAGCATAAATAAAACAAAGGATAAAATTTTAATACACAGCGTAAACTATATTATAAAATTCAAATCCTAAATTCTTATTCTCAATTTTAAAAAATTAAAACTTAAACACTAAATCATATAACTTAAATTCTAAACTCTAAAACCTAAACCCCTAAACTTTAAACTCTAAACTAAACTCCTAACCCCTAAAAATAAAAAGCTTGTATAAACTTTACAACATGTGCATCAATTTTTTTTTTAAAACAAATGCATATACTATACTGTATTATAGTTGTTTCGTATTTCAATAGTGGATAAATTACACTAATGATCACTAAAGTTTATGTTAATTTTCTTTTCATCACTGAAGTTCAAAAGATTTCAAAACAACTACGAAGCCGTTAATATGCAAAACAGGGTTTGGACCTGTGTTCGAGAATGCTTTTCAAATGGCCGTTGGAACGTTCCTAATAGCTTTTGCTTGATATAATCTGTATGGCTGCTGCTTGTACTACTTCCCACCCCCCTTCTGTCAGCTACTGGAATTGCAATTTTCACTGGTTGATTTAGTTGTTTTTGAGTTAATTCGTAGTGAGTTTTTATCTATGGATGAGCTATTTTTTACTGTTCGTTACGGCTTTTCTAATTCTATCTGCAGTGAGATTGTCTCCAGAGGTGTTTCAAGTTTATAATCTCGGTTTCTCTTAAAAGGGTTTGATTGTTCCACTTTTAGTTTTAAAAAAATCATGGGCATCAACTCACATGAATTCTCACACTGAAGCAGCCATACCGGAACAAGTTATCACTGAATAATATTTGAATCCAGGTCCCCTTATGTGTCATCACGGAATTATAGTGGCGAACAAACTGTGTCGTCTCCGTCTTCGTCCTTGTCATCTTCTTCTAGTGTGAGAGTGAGACCATTGAGTTTAGCTCTTAGGGAGTGCCCTTCGGCGTTAGAAAATCTTGACCTTTGTCGCCAAGAGTAGTTTTGAGCCGGTAGTCGTTGATGTTATATTTGAGCAGCAGCCACTTGAATGGGAACCTGCAAGTTTTCCCCCCAAAAGGGATCTGTTAGGAATTTGTCGACTTAAGACAAGAATTCCTTGTTCTGGAATTTGATCAAGAAGAACCAGGCAGTGAGATAAAAAGTGAAAAGGTCATAGAAAGATGGTTTGTGTTGTACGGAAGTAGAAAGGGTAGGGATTGTAATTTAGGGAATAGAATGTCAAGTTGTAATAATTTGAGTGCATTATATAAGAAATTCATTATTGTTATTGAGGTCCTTATACTTGACTGTCAAGCTTTTACCTTCTTACAACATTTTTTGCCATCTCAATGCAGCGATTTTGGTTTTCCTCCGTTGACACTTCTTTCTTCTGGAAGGCTTTACCTTTCTGTTTTGTACTATTCATCAATCTCAGATACGAGCTCCGAGTCATCAACCTCTATGTCCCCTCAATTTATACCAGATTATGTTGGACCCCCATTGGCAGACCCACTGAGGATATTTCTTCTCTTCCTGTGTCACACGGCTCTCCGTCATCTTTACCATTCTCAAGAATGCATAGTTGGGGTTATGACCATTACAAGGCTTCAGCACCTTTGGTTTCTTTCTCACCATCACCAACGCATGCAGAGTCACATTCTCTGGTTTCTAACCCGAGCTCTCACCGGTTGCCACCTATGACCTTAGGAACATAGATGAGTATTGTCCTTCCCCCAATTTCTCCCCATCCACATTCCTAGGTCTCATTTGTCAAAAGCTCTTTTACGCACTGAAAGTGCTTCTGTTGACATACTGGGTCCTAAGCTAGCTAATTCCACTGCATTGTCTAGCCAAGCACGATTAGCCACCATCACCTCTCCTTAAAATTACAATAATTGGTACTTCTAGGACTGATCTGAAACTGGTGCAACGGTTGAGAAGGTACTTCATATACACATCATCATGCACTGTTATTTCTAGTGAATCTTGTTTTGCAACTGGGAATTTATTTGTCTTTTGTCTCTTGTAGCTGTTCTCTTTCGGGAAAGAAGTCTGTTGGAAATGTTCTGGAGTGAAGGTATCTTCCAGCAGTTCATCACGAATTTCATGTTCCAGTAGGTCTTTACAAGATGATTTTGGTGAGACTGAGTTTCCTTGTCCATTTGATGTGGAGGAATATGAAATGACGGACCCTGCTAGAAGGTAATCCACAGACTTCATGTAAATCATTGGTTGATGATTCAAGAATTGCTATGGAGAGTTCCAGCTAATGTAATTGTGGAGTATCTGGTTCAGGAATTTCGACGACAACCGCTGATGCGGGGTTACAAAGTGATGGAAAACTTGTTGCTTAGTGAAGGGGGTAAGGATTACACTTCTGCTAATTTTGTCTCTACAGCTGAAATTCCCAGTACCAGCAAAGGTACATGAGAATTATGAACTTCTGAGATAACTACGTGCTATATACGGCTGAAGTCTTTTCCCCTTTTAGCTGTAGATAAAAGTATATATACAGTTGCAAATATGCACAAGTTTTAGATGAGATTTTTATTCTACAAGAGAAGTGGCATCTGTTGGCCTGGAAAACTTTGTAAACTTTTAGCATTCTGTTAAAGAAGCCACCGACTTTCTCCACTCTTCTAGAATCATCCCTAAATTAATAAAATAATATATATAAGCCTTAAACCGACTTAAGAATATTTAATATATAAAAAAGGGGCCTTGTAAACCGACTTACTGCGCCTACATATAGGCATTTGTAATTGCTAGAATTGTGTGTGCAAGTCGAGAAAATTGAGGGGTGTGTGTAGATGTGGAGTGACGTGAGTGGGTGCAAGTGAGGTGCGAAGAGTGTACGTGAGGAGTAGGTGTAATAGTGAGGTGTGTGCAAGTGTTAGCGTGGAGAAAATAGTACGTGCTTGTAATTTATTTTGTGTATTAATAAAAGCGTTATTTTTTTTTGTAATTAGAAGTTTTTTGATTGAGTCTAAGTTTATGTATTTTTTAGTGCACTTGAATTGATTATTATATGGTCGGCTATGCCGCCTAAATATTATATGGTCGGCACTGCTGCCTAAATAATATATGGTCGGTTATACTGCCTAAATAGTGTATGGTCGGCACTGCCGCCTAAGTTGTGCACTAAGAAATTAGAAGATAGAAAAACTAACCGACTCAGGGAGTTGGTGTAGTAGTAGTGGTCAGTTGTAGGTCCTCCATAGTGGGTGTGTTGGGTTCGTCGGGTTTCTAACAATTGGTATCAGAGTAGACAGTCCGGGACCGTTAATAGTGGAGAAAGCTTTGGTAAGTGTTGGACGCTTACATTAGTCGGCGTTGCATCAAGGTGCTAAGGGGAGACTCTGCCAGAATACAGCCAGAGACTGTAAAGCTATTGGTTTGGAACCAAGCTTAGTGGACGCCGAGCGTCAGTCAGCATGGCTGATTTTGGAAGCACAAGCAATGGAATTAGGAAGCTCAATGACCAAAATCATGGTTATTAGGAGACATGCATAGAGTCCTACCTACAAGGTCAGGATTTGTGGGACATAGTCGCAGGCACCGACCCAACTCCTCCACCGAGGGAGAATGTCGAAGCCTTGAGAAAATAGAAGATCAAGGCTGGGAAGACTTTATATATATTGAAGACCACAATCGATGAGGACCTGTTGGAACATATTCGTGATGACAAGACACCAAAGACAACCTAGGAAACATTGTCGAAGCTATTTTCAAAGAAGAATGAAGCACGCCTCAAACTCTTAGAAAATGAGCTCGCGGGCATCTCACAAGGAAACCTGTCTGTTGCTCAGTATTTCACCAATGTGAAATCTATTTGTCATGAGATGTCTCAACTTGCACCGGAAGAGAAGGTGAGCGAGGCAATGATGAAGAGAATTATCATCCATGGCCTAAGACCCGAGTACAATGCATTTATTGCTGCTGTGAAGGGATGACCTACTCAACCATCCTTAGTCGAGTTGGAGAACCTATTGGCTAATCAGGAGGAATTAGCCAAACAAATGAGTAGAGTAACCATAAAAGGCGAAGATGAAGCACTCTTCACCAGCAAGAGGAAAGGCACGTCACGCAGACAAGAATTGACGAAGGAAATGTCACAAAAAGGTAAGTATTATTCAAAAGAAAGTAGTAACCCTTCAGGGGGAGCTTGATGTGGAAAAGAAGACTATCACCAACAGTACGAGGAGAACGATAGAAGACAAAGCGGTGAATGCTTCAATTGTGGAAAGAAGGGCCACTTTGCTCGAGATTACAGATTACCCATAAAGTAGAAACGTGAATGCTTCAGTTGTGGCAAGAAAAACCACTTTACCCGAGATTGTAGATTACCCAGGAGAAAGACTTTCCAAGGAAACATGATCACCACAAAAGAGGAGGAAAATGAGGTCATGTTGGAAACTTCCATCACCGATGAAGAATGGGATGCAAAAGCTGGACTTTATGTTGAAGAGTTCGAAGAAGACATGGAAGAACCAACTTTCGCAACAACCATGGAGTCAAAAATCGACGACAATAAAGATTGGATAGTTGATTATGGGTGTTCTAATCATATGACCAATGACGAGAAGAAGCTGCAAGACATGGACGAGTATAAGGGAAGAATAGGGGTGTTAACAACCAAAAATTCAAGGTTGTCTATTACTCATATTGGGAAGACAACACTTCCAAGGAACGACTTTCAGCAGCTTCAACTCGAGAAGGTCTACCTGGTTCCTGGCTTGAAGAAAAATTTGTTGTTAGTGCCCAACTGAAAGTAGCAGGAAATTATGTGCTCTTTGGACCTGAAGATGTGTCTATATTCCAAAACGTGAAGGTGATTGGCGATCCAATTATGAAAGGAAGAAAAAGAGAATCAATTTATGTGCTATCTGTGGAGTCAGCATATGTTGACAAGACCCGGAAGAATGAGATGACTGATCTTTGGCATGAGCGTCTTGGACATGTAAGCTACAACAAGTTGAAGGTAATGATGAAGAAGCAAATTTTAAGAGGACTTCTTCAAGCAGACATTCGAACAATATAGTTTGTGCTGGATGTCAATTTGGCAAGGCTCATCAGTTGCCATTTAAAGAGTTAGAGCATCAGTCCAAGACACCATTGGAGCTCATACACTCAGACGTCTTTGGCCCAATGAAGCAAACATCACTTGGAGGTATGAAGTACATGGTGACATTTATTGATGACTTCTCAAGGTACGTGTGGGTTTACTTTATGAAGGAGAAGTCAGAAACTTTTACAAAGTTCAGGGAATTTAAAGAAAAGATAGAAAGTGAACTCAATGAGAAAATTCAGTGTCTACGCACTGACAATGGGAAATAATATTTATCTACAGAGCTCACTACCTATCTTCAAGAGCATAAGATTAGATGGCAATTAACTTGCCCCAATACTCCACAACAAAATGGAGTGGCGGAGCGAAAGAATCGTCATCTTGCTGAAACATGTCGAAGCATGCTTCATGCCAAAAATGTACCAGGTAGATTTTGGGCCGAGTGCATGAGGACATCAGCCTATGTGATTAATAGGCTACCACAAGCTAAGTGGGGATTTATTTCACCACATGAAAAGCTAAGGAAAATCAAGCCAACAGTCAGCCATCTCAAAGTATTTGGTTGTGTATGCTACGTCTTCGTGTCAGATCATATAAGAAGCAAATTTGACAAAAAGGCAATTCGTTGCATCTTCATTGGCTATGATGACGCACGAAAAGGTTGAAAAAGTTGTGACCCAACCACTGGCAAGTTCCATACTTCTAGAAATATGGTGTTTGATGAAGCTTCTTCATGGTGGCCACCGCAGAAGATCGAGTTTCCTGAACCTTATGACTTAGAAGAGGTTTCAGAAGACAATAAAGAAGGTGAAGCGCTAACACCAGATTTAAGTGGAGAAAGAGAAATCTCATCCTCTAAAAGTCCTTGGAAGACAGGTGTACACCAACCAACATCTGAAGAGCTTCGTCCAAGCCAAACAAAAGACGACGAGCCTGCACAAGAATTACGAAGATCAACAAGGAAAAGGCAACCTAACTCAAGGTATGCCAACACTGCTCTCGTAGATGAGTTTATACCGATCGAACCATCTAATTTTGAAGAAGCTACACGAAATCTTAAATGGAAGAAAGCTATGGAAGAAGAGATTAAGGCACTAAATGAAAATCAAATATGGGATTTAGTGCCAAAGGCAAGAGATGTGAAACCAGTATCTTGCAAATGGGTCTACAAGGTAAAGACTTGACCTGATGGCTCAATTGAAAGGTATAAGGCTCGGCTTGTTGTTCGAGGTTTCTCTCAACAATACGAGTTGGATTATGAAGAAACATTTAGTCCGATGGCAAAGATCACGACCGTTCGAGTTTTACTCGCTTTGGTAGTCAACAAATCTTGGAAGTTGTGGAAGATGGATGTCAAGAATGCTTTCTTACATGAAGAGCTTGACAAAGACATTTATATGGAGCAACCAAGAGGCTTCGAGAGCAAAAGCCACCCTGAGTATGTCTGTAAATTGAAAAAGGCTTTATACAGCTTGAAACAGGCTCTAAGAGCATGGTATGGAAAGATTGGTGAGTTCTTAATACAAAGTGGTTTTATAGTTGCTCCTTCAGATTCTAGCTTATTTGTGAAAGAAAATCAAGGAAAACTAGATATAGTGCTAGTATACGTACATGACTTAATTATCACAGGAGAATATTATGAGGAAATAGAACGAACAAGGAAAAATCTGTCTATCAGATTTCATATGAAGGAACTCAGAGAACTCAAACACTTTCTTGGGCTAGAAATGGAGCGCACGAAGGAAGGAATATTTTAGGGTCAACAAAAACATGCAAATGATCTTCTACAGAGGTACGTGATGCTTGAATGCAAGCCTATCTCTACTCCCATAGATAATAATATAAAGCTACAAGTAGATGAAGGAAAAGATTTAAAAGATACAACCATGTACCGACAGCTAGTTGGAAGCCTCGTTTATCTTACTTTAAGCCGACCATACATTACTTATGCAGTTGGTGTGGCTAGTTGATACATGAGCAATCCTAAGAAGCCTCATCTTGATGCAGTAAAACGTATTCTGAGGTATGTTAAAGGCACTGTCAGTTTTGGTATCCTATACAAGAAAGCAAAAGAATGACATGTGACTGGATATTGTGATGCCGACTATGCTGGAGACATTGATACACGACGATCTACAACTGGATATATCTTCAGTCTTGGATCAGGAGCAATATCATGGTGCAGTAAGAGACAACCAACAGTATCATTATC
Organism: Hibiscus mutabilis; assembly: GCA_019671005.1. Taxonomy (NCBI): domain Eukaryota; kingdom Viridiplantae; phylum Streptophyta; class Magnoliopsida; order Malvales; family Malvaceae; genus Hibiscus; species Hibiscus mutabilis. The sequence goes on along the minus strand of CM033728.1, from coordinate 15,712,345 downwards.
AAGCACCGAAGCTGAATATCGATCAGCGGCATCAGCATCACAAGAAAGCACTTGGCTAAAACAATTAATGAAAGATCTTCATCAGCCAACAGACCATCAAGTAAGACTTTTCTGTGATAATCTATCAGCCATACGTCTAGCAGAAAATCTAGTTTTTCATGCAAGGACAAAACATGTAAAAGTACGCTATCACTACATTCGCGAGAAGATCCTTGAAGGAGAGATCAAAATGAAGCCAACAAAGACAGATGAACAAGTTGCTGACATATTCACGAAGAGTCTAAGTAAACCAAAATTTGAAAAGTTTAGAGAAGCACTCGATATGATTTGCAAATCATTTGTGGAGAGAAGTCGTTGAGAAAGAGTGTTAAAGAAGCAACCGACTTTCTCCACTCTTCTAAAATCATCCCTAAACTAATAAAGTAATATATATAAGCCTTAAACCGACTTAAGAATATTTAATATATAAAAAAGGGCCAGGTAAATCGACTTACTGCGCTTATATATAGGCATTTGTAATTGCTAAAATTGTGTGCAAGTCGAGAGAATTGAGTGGTGTGTGTAGATGTGGAGTGACGTGAGAGGGTGCAAGTGAGGTGTGAAGAGTGTACGTGAGGAGTGGGTGTATGAGTGAGGTGTGTGCAAGTGTTAGTGTGGAAAAAATAGGTATGTGCTTGTAATTTATTTTGTGTATTAATAAAAGCATTATTTTTCTTTATAATTAAAAGTTTTTCGATTGAGTCTAAGTTTATGTATTTTCTCAGTGCACTTGAATTGGTTATACCGCATAAATATTATATAGTCGGCACTGCCGCCTAGATAGTATATGGTCGGTTATACCGCCTAAATGGCATATGGTCGGCACTGCCGCTTAAGTTGTACACTAAAAAAAATTAAAAGATAAAAAGACTAACCAACTCAGAAAGTTGGTGTAATAGTAGTGGTCAGTCGTAAGTCCTCCATAGTGGGTATGTTGAGTCCGTCAGATTTTCAGCACATTCAAACTTGGTAATTGATTGTCTCGGAATGTGAAAAAAAATATGTTTAACGTGAACAAGAATCACTCTAGAATAAAAGAATCAGCTCAACACTCTGATCTGATTGGTTGAATGGCTATCGGCTCGGCACAGAGAGCAGACACAGTCTGAATCAATGTTTACCAACAAGCATGCAAGCTTTAAGAGATTCCTAAATTCCAACCAGTCATAACATCAAAAGGGGAAACCTCAACGATGGAAGTTCTTGAATTCTAAGTTATTCATTTCCACCCTATAAGTACTGCATTACAGAACGAAGTAGAAGTTCTTGGCCATTACACTTACACAATCGATCGACATCGAAAATAAAAAATGAAGTTCTTATGCTCCTGCTTCAGGAGACTTGGTCTGCCTCTGCAACTCATCATCAGCATTTCTAAGGAATTGGTCCCAACCACTCCCTTCACTAACATCCAAGTAATCATATGGAACTGCTGTCTACAAACCTGGCCGAACAGTGCATCGGCTCTCCACAATTCTGAAGTCCATATCATCTTCCCCAGGGTTCTGCTCCAATTCCTCCCAGGTGAACAGCAGCGGCAATGTAAAAGCACCCCAAGAATTGAAATCCAACACCTTTACACGCTCATCCTCTGTAACATAAACATCAAATGTGTAATCATCTGACTCAAATTTCGGCCTTACATTGCCATTAAAGAATTCTTCAATCAACACCTGAAGATCATTTTTCTTCCCACAAAGAACCGGATAAAACGTAGTGACCTCCCGCTGTGAAATTCCAACAAGCTTCTTGCCCCTTACAAAGCAACGAAATTCCATTTCCGGTCGTAAGGACGGGTACCATTTACGAAGGGCAAGGAAGAAAGTTGGGGGTCTTGAAATGGTTTTGTCACTGCACGAATCATATGCATGACATAGATCATGGATCAAGGAGTTGGATGCGCGGAGCAAGAGAGCAATGTCAGTGAATGTAGTGCATCGGAGAGTCCCAGAGGTGCTTATCCACGCCGAGTCCTTTGGTGCAATCCAATTCAACTTGGGAAAGATTGCACCCCCAAGGGTTTCAATCGACTCCTTAATCTTCAACTCAAGTTCAGGGAAAGAAGGGGGCGACGAAGGTTCTGCTTCATCTCCCGATCCTTATGATACTTGATAATCTGTTTCCTCATGTGGATTATGAATTCTATTCGGAAAGGCATCCTCATTTGAGATCGAAACAGGAAGGATGAAAGGTCCCGAATCATCGAGCAGGTACTGGACAAATGATTCAGGAAGCTCATGAATCAAAGTCCTAATCGACACAAACTTAAATTTTGGCTACCATTCTTGAATCTGGCATCGGTTTACTTGCTCTTCCTTCATAGCTGCAACAATGAAATAGCTGAATTCATTTCAGACATGGTAATTCGTTAGACAATAACACTACATGTTTAATAGACACGAAAACACTGTAATAAATATGACATGATAGGTTTTAAGCATGATTAACTTTCGGGTTTCATATAGAGGTGGCATAGCGGAGTCTGCTGCTATTTTGCGGTAGCAGCACTGTCCGGCATCGCTCGATAGCAGTGCAAACAAATATCACAAAAATAGAGGCGGATCACAGCCGCGAATAGCAGTGTAACGTAAAACACCGGTGATAATAGCCCCCATGTCGCTACACGGATGCCTTTTTCAAAAAATAAAATTTTTTAAAAACTCCTCAACAAAGTAAACAGAGTAAGAGGCAGTAGGATTGAAAACAGAAAATCAAACATAGCAGAGTGATGCTGATAACACAAACTGAACCATAACATAAAATCCCAAGCAAAGAATCAATCTTCAAGTTTAGGATTTCAAAATCAACTTTTTCAATTTTGGGGTCTGTCGGAAACTTGAAGGCAAGAGTGGGCTTAGGTCAGGCACCGGAGAAGAATTGAGCTGATTGGAATTCTTTGAAAGAAAGGTACACACCGTATTTATATGGGTTAGAAGCATATATGGTTCGAAATTGAGAACTTTTCTCACTTTAAACCTAAGGGTAAACTACATAAATGGTTACCGAACTTTTAAGCCAGATTCATTTTGGTTATCGTACTTTTAAAATATTCGATAAGGTCACTCAATTTTTAGTTTGATTTCAATATAGTCACCGAACTTTTAGGCCAGATTCATTTTGGTCACCATACTTTTAAAATATTCGATAAGGTCATCCGACTTTTAGTTCAATTTCAATACAGTCACCGAACTTTTAGTTCACTTTCAATATGGTCCCTTCCGTTAAAAGTTGACGTTAGTTTTTTTTCCTTAATAAAAACGGGTAAACTACACCAATCATCACTCAACATTCTTCTCACTCCTATTTTGGTCACTAGAGTTAAAAAATTTCAATTTAATAACTTTCGAATCATTCATATTTTAGTCACTCTCAAATGACATGGTTATACAGATAAAAAAATTCGATTAATCCTTAAAAAAATTAGGGTAATGATTTTTTACTTTGCTTATTAAATTTACCATATTACCATATTTGATATTTTAATAAGCAAAGTAAAAAAAATTGTTACTCGAATCAAATATTCCAATTAGTCGGTCAATCGATTATCCGATTTAATTGGTACAATATAAGATTGAGAATTGAATATTTGAATTTAGCAATTAACCAAAATAATTTTTAAGGATTAATTGAACCCGATTTCGGTACAAATTTTTAAAATAAATTATTTCGATTCGATTACGGTTTACAGTTTTAAGCAAAATTGATTAACTGATATGGTCTAGTATATATAACATTTCTAAATTTTATGCATTACAATATCTTATAGTCTAATAATTTTGATACCCTTCTCATTTTTTTAAAGTTTTGGCTATGAGTAAAACTAATAGGTGTGAACTTTCAATTTTTGACTTTCTAGTTGTTTTTACACTTTTATCACAACCGAAAATTTATTAAATTTACCATATTATCATATTTGATATTTTAATAAACAAAGTAAAAAATCATTTTCAGAATCAAATATTTCAGTTAACTAGTTAATCGATTATTTAATTTAATTAATACAATATAAGATCGAGAATTGAATAATCTAAATTTACCAATTAACCAAAATAAATCTTTTAAGGATTAATCGAATTTTTCTATTTGTATAAACATGTCATTTGAGAGTGGCCAAAATATGAACAATTCGAAAGTTAAGTTATTAAATTGAATTTTTTTAACTCTAGTGACCAAAATAGGAGTGAGAAGAATGTTGAGTGATGATTGGTGTAGTTTATCCATTTTTTTATTAAGGAAAACGAAAACTAACGTCATCTTTTAACGGAAGGTAACAAGAGGGGCCATATTGAAAGTGAACTAAAAGTTCGGTGATTATATTGAAATTAAACTAAAAGTTTGGTGACCTTATCGAATATTTTAAAAGTACGGTGACCAAAATGAATTTGCCCTAAAAGTTCAGTGACTATATTGAAAGCGAACTAAAAGTTGAGTGATCTTATCGAATATTTTAAAAGTACGATGATCAAAATGAATCTGCCTTAAAAGTTCGGTGACCATTTATGTAGTTTACCCTATAATTTAATACATTTTAAGCTAAATTAAAATAGAAACATTTCCCCCAAAATTTTGCTCAAGATATGAGACCCTTGAACATGTAGACAATGCCAAGGATGAGGATGGCATATCCGAAGCTGTGGTGGAAAACGTTTCAGTAGAATCAATACTTGTGATCCTTCTTTGGCCTAATAAGTTGTCAGTTTCACACAATTGTGACGATCTAGAATTTGACGAGATAAGAATCACAGAAGATTTTATGAAAAAAAATATCATTTTGGCATACATCAAAAGGTGGAGTAACTGATAAAATTATGATAGTTTGTAAAAATTCAAAGAAATATACCAGCACAGTAGCGAGAACGGAAAGAGAAATTCTATTGTTTCTATGAGCTGAATCTGTAATCTCTACGGATTCACTTCCAAGCTTAAGATCAGTTCCCCAGCCAGCAACTCCTATTGCATAAGCTGAAACTTGGCAGAAGCCAATCTGTCGATTCGACGGTTATTATGTATCGTGCAATTATTGCCCCAAGTGGAAACAAAATTCCACAGCTCACAACATTTAGAATCCCGTGAATCTGGAATCAGTATATTTTTTGGTCAAATTTAAATAAGTTCATCAAAAACCGAAATCAATCTAAGAACCGAAATGAAAGCAAAATTTTTGAGGGAAATGTTTTTATTTTAATTTAGCTGCAAATCTATTAAATTATATTATTTTAATCAAAAAATAAAAACTAAAGGGCCATATCATCATTTCTGACAGAAGGTAACGGGAGGGACCAAAATGAAAGCGGAATAAAATTTAGGTTACTCTAATGAAAATTTTAAAATTTAGCTGACCAAAATGAAAGAGCTCTAAATGTTTGGTGAACATCTATTTAGTTTATCTTTTTCATTTTTATTGAGAAAAAAGAGGCGGATTACGAACCGAGTAAACTATATAAATGGTGGCAGATTCATTTTAGTCACCGTAATTTTAAAATATTCGATAAGGTCACCCGACTTTTAGTTTGATTTCAATATAGTCACCGAACTTTTAGGGCGGATTCATTTTGGTCACCATACTTTTAAAATATTCGATAAGGTCATCCAACTTTTAGTTCAATTTCAATATAGTCACCGAACTTTTAGTTCACTTTCAATATGGTCCCTCCCGTTACCTTTCGTTAAAAGCTGACGTTAGTTATTATTTTTCCTTAATAAAAAACGGGTAAACTACACCAATCATCACTCAACATTCTTCTCACTCCTATTTTGGTCACTAGAGTTAAAAAAATTCAATTTAATAACTTAACTTTCTAATCATTCATATTCTGGTCACTCTCAAATGACATGGTTATACAAATAGAAAATTTTGATTAATCCTTAAAAAAAATTCGGGTAATGATTTTTTTACTTTGCTTATTAAATTTACCATATTTGATATTTTAATAAGCAAAGTAAAAAAATTATTACTCGAATCAAATATTCCAATTAATCGTTCAATCGATTATCCGATTTAATTGGTACAATATAAGATTGGGAATTGAATAATTTGAATTTAGCAATTAACCAAAATAATTTTTAAGGATTAATTGAACCCGATTTTGATACAAATTTTTAAAATAAATTACTTCGATTCGATTACGGTTCACTGTTTTAAGCAAAATTGATTAACTGATCTGATCTAGTATATATAATATTTCTAAATTTTATGCATTACAATATCTTATAGGCTAATGATTTTGATACCCTTCTATTTTTTTTAAAGCTTTGGCTATGGGTAGAATTAATAGGTGTGAACTTTCAATTTTTGACTTTTTAGTTGTTTTTACACTTTTATCACAACCAAAAATTTATTGAATTTACCATATTATCATATTTGATATTTTAATAAACAAAGTAAAAAATCATTTCCAGAATCAAATATTTCAGTTAACTAGTTAATCGATTATCTTATTTAATTAATACAATATAAGATCGAGAATTGAATAATTTAAATTTACCAATTAGCCAAAATAATCTTTTAAGGATTAATCGAATTTTTCTATTTGTACAAACATGTCATTTGAGAGTGGCCAAAATATGAACAATCCGAAAGTTAAGTTATTAAATTGAATTTTTTTAACTCTAGTGACCAAAATAGGAGTGAGAAGAATGTTGAGTGATGATTGGTGTAGTTTACCCATTTTTTATTAAGGAAAACGAAAACTAACGTCATCTTTTAACGAAAGATAACGGGAGGGACCATATTGAAAGTGAACTAAAAGTTCGGTGACTATATTGAAATCGAACTAAAAGTTTGGTGACCTTATCGAATACTTTAAAAGTACGGTGACCAAAATGAATTCGTCCTAAAAGTTCGGTGACTATATTGAAAGCGAACTAAAAGTTGAGTGACCTTATCGAATATTTTAAAAGTACGGTGACCAAAATGAATCTGTCCTATAAGTTTGGTGACCATTTATGTAGTTTACCCTAAACCTAAAAGAATCAGTTTAAACCCAAAACCCTGAACTCAAAACTTTGAACCTTGAACATTGAACCTGAAACACGAAACTTAAAATCCTAAACATTGAAATTAAGACCATACACCATTAACACTAAACTCTAAACCCTGAACCTTAAACATTGAATCCTAAACCATGAACTATAAATCCTAAACACTAAATATTAAACCCTAATCCCTAAACCCAAAGCATGAAACCAAAACTCCAAAACCTAAGACCTAAAAACTCAAAACCCAATCTCCTAACTCCTAACCTCTAACTCATAACCATAAACTTTAAATTTCAAACCCAAACTATGAATCCTAAACCATAAACCTTGAACCATAAACAACAAACCCTAAATCATAAACTCTAAACCATAAACCCTATCTCATATTCCCTAGCTCCTAGTCCATAATCCTTAATCCATAACCCTTAAACCATAACCCCTAACCTCTAACCCTTAACCCATAACTCATAAACCCTAACCCTAACCCTTACACCCTATACCCTTTATTAGAAAGATATGATATGCAAAAGTTAAAGGCATTGTGTCACAATATGTTCTCATTTATTTTATTTAAAACTATAAAATTAAAAGCTTTAATTGAAATGAAAGATTTGATATTTAGTTGATCTACTCCACCGATCCTGGAGAAGTAGAATCTGTAAATTAGGGTGACCCGCTCCATCACTAATGAGGAGGCTAACACCCTGGTTTTGGGCCTACAGGCTTTGAGGTTTATTAGACGGTCTGGTGGATAGGGTTAGAGATTCGAGTCAGATTAAGACCGTATATTTTTCGGTAAGAAAAAATGTGGAAAAAATAGTTAAAAATCATCTTTTATTATATAATGATTTTTGGTGGAATCAATTTTAGAAAAAAGAATTTGGAAATGTGACATTTTGGAGTAGTGACCAAAATGCGATTTTTGAAAACTGCTTTTAAAGGTGACTAAAATGAAAAGGGTCAAATTCTTAGAATCTTTAAGGAGCTATTTTACCAAGGTTTTTCTGATGATTTCTCCCTTAATTTAAGATATTTTAACATGTGTTTTAAAGATAATTAAAAAGGGATTTTAGTTAAAAAGTTAGTTAAGCTCATTAAAGAAAATTTACGTAACTTTTTCTCTCAACTTTTCTCTCCACTTTCTCCTCAGCCAAACACTCAAGTTTTCATCAAAATCCAGAGGTGAGGAGTCTTTTAACTTGTTTTATGATTGGTAATGGTTTGATTAACATTGTTTTTGCAAAATCTCATTTAAATCTTGTGTTTTCTTAGCTTTTGTCAAACCAATTGAGGGAGAAATCTCACAATAGGGGTAAGGTCCGTGATCTCCTTTATTGTATGGTTTTTTACTGAAATTCCCAAGTATTTGATCCTTGATTTATAGTTTGGAAACTGATTTTTATGTTATATCAATGTTTAATTGAGTTATTTTGAGAATATTGATGAGATATTATAATTTTTGAAGTGGATCTGTTTTTCTAGTGTTTGAGTTGGATTTAATAAATATTTTGGATGTACTTTGATGTTGATAAGTTGTTTTTATCAGTAGAATCCCGAAACTCTTGAATCTCTAATTAGTTAGGTTGCTAGAATGGGGTTTTTGTGGTGATATTCGAGTTTAATCTTTGCTGGAAGTAAAAGGATGTTAGGAAAGGGTTTTTGGATGTTCTTCGATGTTAATTGAAGGCTTGAATTGTTGTATTATGGCTGGGTTAAGTTTTGGAAACGTTTGATGGTGTTTTCAATATGTTTCGGATGGTGTTTGAGTGGGGCATCTTGGGAGTTGCGGGAGATTGTTGTTAGGCAATGGTTTGAATGCATTTTAATGAATTTGCCCTATGGTTTTATGTGTTTAAAATAGGGGATAATTAGGGCGATGAAGCGTGACGTGTTTGCTGAGAGCTTGTTTTGCGTTGGCAAGGAAGGCAAAGCGTATCGGCGAGTGGAAACTGGTTAAAAATTCTTTACAAAGGTTTGTAAAGGTTGTTGGGAGTTTAGGGTAAGCATGAGACGCTTACCTAAACTCGGAAGTAAGTTTCCCTTATTTTGCTCTTGAATATCGGTTTAGATATGAGCGTGTTATTTGCATGTTTTGGTGATAAACATGGTATGATCTACATACTAGTAATGCATGATTTTGAGTACATATGCAGGGGTTTAAAAGTATATTAAATGCTATTGAGCATTGGTTTCATTCCGGTTGGGAATGGTGTTATTACATTGGCAATGAGATTTGCATATGTGGTATTTTATGAAATGCATTGTAAAACAGTAAGCAAATGGTTTTGTAAATGATATATTGGCTATGTGACATGGTGAAAACAATCATATATAGTTGGCATGTCATAGGATTAAAAGTGCACCATAAAATATGAACAAAATCGATCGTGGCCATGGGTCCTTGAGGTATGGCGGTTTAACTAGGCCACTCAGATTGTTGGGACATCATTTAAGGCATGGAGTTTAACTAGGCAACCCAAATTGATGGTGATCTTGCGGTTTAACTAGGCAAGGTCTGTACTCTTGCGGTTTAACTAGGGAAGGGTGAAATCTCGCGGTTTAACTAGGCGAGGGTATCAAATCTTACGGTTTAACTAGGCAAGGTTTGGGATATCATGGGGTTTAACTAGGCATGGTATGTGAGATTCGTGTATCCGATATGTGTATGAGATAGAGGTAGTCTATCCGGGTCACTCTATAAGTGCCAATATATGAAAAAGATCATGTGTTGATTCTTGTATTAAAATGCTTTGGGATTTAAGCATGGTTTGATTAAAATGCTTTGGGATTTAAGTATGAGATGTTATTGATGTTATGATTATCATTATGTTTTGATTCGGTTAGAATCATGAGGAAGTGCTTTGTATGTAAGCATGTTTTGGGAAAAGAAAGCATATGTTTTTTTTAAAAGAATATAAATGCATCATTGTTTATGAGCATCCTCACTAAGCATGTGTGCTTACGCTCTCTTTTTCCCAATGATGCAGAGCATTAAAGTTCGGGGCAACAAAGACAAGGTTTGCAAAGATTCAAGGGATAAACTACTTTGTGTATTAACTCAGTTTCTATTTCCGGTTATTAAGGCAATGTGTTCACCAAGGTTTTTGGGGGTTGTAATCCTGTTTCCTTATGGATTTTGAGTATGATTTCTATGCTGGTTTTTGTGGAGGCTTGATGTTGTTAAGCTTGATGTTGGAACTTGTTGTAGTTATTGTGAATGGTGTCCTAGGTATGCATCTAGAGTTTCCTTGATGATTGCCTTGTTGTGATGGTTTGAGCAAGTCTATTATGCTTTGTGGTGTGTGTTGTTATGTTGCCTATGCTGTGAATAGTTTTATGGTGCAATTTAGGATGTTTGGCAAAGTGTTTTAGAAAGCATGCCTTTAGAATACCTTGAAATGTATGGAAGCCCTCTTGGGTTGCTGAGCTTATGATGTTTAGGTTGCCTTTGCATCTAGATAGAGTGGTATGGAAGTTTATGGCTTAGTGAAGTGGTTTACTTTTGAAATAAGTTTGTTAAACCAGCCAATTGTGACCATTCAGGTCCAGGCGTATCAGTATGCAAGTACACGTATCGGTACGAAAAGCCATTTCGGGCTTTAGTACCGGTACGCGAGCTAGGAGTAGCGATACGGAATAGTATAATCGAAGCTACATACCGATACACGGGTTCACATATCGGTACGGGTAGGCTGAGTTTGGCTTTGGAGATCGGTAGACGGGTTTGAGGATCGGTACGGGGCCTTGGTTTTGGTAAGGCGTATCGGTACGCAGGGGTCATATCGGTACGGGGTATGGCTACTGTAATTTTTGGAAGTTCGAATGTAAAGGGAGTACCAATACTGGAATTAGAGTACTGATACCCATGGCAGTTAAGTTAGTTAAAGGCTTTAGTAAAGTTCTATTTTCGTTCATTTTAGTCCCTAAATCTTGTTTTTTCAATTATTTCAGCATGAATGATCGTTTGAGGTTGAAATTTGGCATATAAGCATGAACTGAACCTAATTTAAAGTTGGCAACTTAAAAAGTGGAAGAAACCTTTTAATTTGCTGAATTTACGTTTTGGTCCCTAAGTTGAATCGTAGCCAATTGGATATCATTATGATGCCTGATTGAGATGAGTGCTCACCTTTGAACAATATGATCATGTAGGATAACGTTAATGCATCTAGATAAGATAAAAGAAAAAAGGGCGAGTTTTAGGTTTAATCATCCCGGTTTACTTCGGTAAACCTAATGTAGCTTGCTAGGTTCGATTTTATGACTAGGCCGGGTCGAGGGGGTTATATTTGTTGGTATTAGAGCCAGGTTTGCGAAAAGTTGGGATGTTATTGCTTGTTTAGCTGATGTTGTTGAACTGCACGGTGATTGTGTATATGTTCGGTGATTGTTTAATGTTTTGTCGTTGTATGATTGGGGACACATTGCCTATTACCGAGGATTTTCAATGCGTTTTAAAGTAAACTTGGATCTTTTGCATAATGCTAGCCTAACTCTAATGTGTTTTGATGCTTTTGTTAGCATGGCTCGACGTGAGACACGATCTATGGCTAATACTGTCAGGGTTGGGCAGAATATTGAAACATGGGAGAATCTCCCTCATGTTTTACCTCATCCTCCGCCCGTGGTCCCTCCAGTTGATGTTGGGGCGGTGAAGCACCCTAAGTTCACCAAGTGCCAGTATATAGTAATTTGACTCTATTAGTATAGGCGATAATGAGAGCTTTTCAAGCAGCGATGGCTGAAGTACAGGCGCAGGCACCGACACCTGCTGTGGTGGCAAATCAAGGTTTACCCTTGGAGAGTTTGAGAAGTTTGAGAGGTGTGGAGTTTCAAGGTTTGAGCTCTGAGGCAGCCGAAGGTTGGCTGGAAAAGACGGTCCGCATTATAGATCAGATGGGATGCAACAAGGAGCGCAAGCTGGGTTGCACTGTATCCCTACTGCAAGAGGATGCATACCACTGGTGGATGACCACTATTGCTGGTGTTCCTGAGGCAGATGTTACTTGGGAGTTCTTTTGGAGGGCTTTCAAGAGGAAGTACCTTGGTGCTTAGTACTTGGATATAAAGAAGCGCGAGTTTATGTCAACATGTCTGTTGCTAAATACGAGGTGAAGTTTGTCTGGTTGAGTCAGTATGCTCCAGAGTTGGTTCCAGATGACCAGCAGAGATGTGACAGGTTCCGTTATGGACTTGTAAAGGACATTAAGATGTACCTCCTGGCCGCAGATTACACAGATTTTAACGTGTTGGTTAACCAGGCCAAGGATATAGAGCAATCCTTGGGTGCACCAGTTCAGGCCGTAGATACGAACTTGGGTAAAAGAGTGGCAGACTCGAGCTATTCTGGGAGGCAGAATAGGAGGTTTAGGGACAAGAGGCATAAGCCAGACCATAAGCGTGGTGGTGGAGTTGGCCAGGGTACTCAAGGAGCTCGTGTTACATCAGAGTGTGAGGGATGCGGTAGGCGTCATATGGGTATGTGCTGGGGTAATACTAGAACTTGTTGGATTTGTGGATTATCTGATCACCTGAAGCGTGATTGTCCTCGGCTATGAGAGATATACCAGTGCAGGTTACTGCACCTGCTAGGGGCCGAGGCCGTGGTATAGGTAATTTTCAAATACGAGAGAATGGTCAGAGGGGTATGGCTCATGATGCAGTAGTGATACCTGAAGGTGGTGGACTGGCTTGGGTCTTTGCTCACCCTGAGGGTCGTAATGACACGAATGTGATTGCATGTACTTTTACTTTGTAATCCTTGTCATTGTTATCCTTGATTGATTTGGGGTCTACGCATTCATATATCTTGGGTGAGCATGCATCTATGCTGAATGTTCCTGTTAAGATCTTAAATGTTGGCATGTTGGTCACAAGTTCTTTTGGGGAGACAGTTACAACAAGAAGATTGTATCAGCGATGTCCCTTGGTGGTGCAAGGTCATGAGTTTGCTGTAGACCTGATGGAATTGCCATTCCATGGTTTTGATGTCATTCTGGGCATAGACTGGTTGAGTGAACACAGAGCAGTGGTGGATTGTGAGACCAAGAGGATTTTCTTGAGGTTAGCCGACAACTATGAGGTTGTGGTGGTTGGAAAGAATGTTAAGTTCTTGTCCAATGTGGTTTCGGCTGTTAGAGCGGAGAAAATGATGTTTAATGGGTGCCAAGCTTATTTGGCTATTGTTATTAATCCGAAAGCCAAGGGAGTTCGAGTGCAGGACATTCAGACTATTTGCGACTTTCCTGAGGAGTTGCCAGGTTTGCCTCTGGATAGAGATGTGGAGTTTCGTATTGAGATATACGAGGGTACAACACCGATGTCCATTACTTCTTATAGGATGACACCGAAAGAATTGAAGGAGTTGAAGTTGCAGCTTCATGAGTTGTTGGATCATGGGTTTATTCGACCAAGCGTTTCTCCGTGGGGTGCGGTGCGCCTGTTCTCTTCGTGAAAAAGAAAGATGGTATGCTGCGTATGTACACTGATTATTGTCAGTTGAACAAGTTGACGGTAAAGAACATGTACCCGTTACCATGAATTGATGATTTGTTCGATCAGTTTCGTGGAGCAGCGATGTTTTCCAAGATAGATTTAAGATCGGGGCATTATCAGTTGAAGGTTAAGGATGTGGATATGCATAAGACCGCATTCCATATGAGGTATGGACATTATGAGTTTCTGGTCATGCCTTTTGGTTTGACAAATACCCCGGCTGCGTTTATGGACATGATGAATAGAGTGTTCCATGAGTATCTTGATCAGTTTGTGGTGGTGTTCGTAGATGGTATTCTAGTGTACTCCCGTACCAAGGAAGAGCATTTCAGCATTTACGGATAGTGTTGCAAGTGTTGAAGGATAATCAGTTGTACGCCAAGTTGAACAAGTGCTAGTTTTGGCTTAAGGAAGTGACATTCCTAGGTAATGTGGTGTCCGCGGAGGGTATTCACGTTGATCCACAGAAGATTGAGGCTATTCTAATTGGAAGCCACCTAAGTCAGTATCAGAGGTGCAGAGTTTTCTTGGATTGGCTGGTTATTATCGCCATTTTGTTGAGGGATTTTTGATTATTGCAGCTCCATTAACCAAGTTGTTACAGAAGAATGTTCCGTATGTGTGGACGGAGAAATAGCAACATAGCTTTGAGAAGTTAAAGAAGTGCTGACACACGCTCCTGTGTTGATTCAGCTTGAATCTGGGAAGAAGTTTATGGTTTATAGTGATGCGTCATATGTTGGCTTAGGTTGTATGCTAATGTAAGACAAGAATGTTGTGGCCTTCGCGTCGAGGCATTTGAAAGTTCATGAGAGCAATTATCCAACTCATGATTTGGAGCTTGTAGCTGTGGTTTTCGCTTTGAAAATTTGGCGACATTACCTCTATGGTGAGAAGTGTGTGATCTTTACGGATCACAAGAACTTGAAGTATTGATATCCCAGAAAGATTTGAATCTTAGACAACTTAGATGGTTGGATTTGCTTAAGGATTACGACTTGAACATTGAGTATCATCCTGGTAAAGCCAATGTAGTGGCGGATGCATTAAGTCGTAAGGTTGCGGTTGAGCTCCGAGCTATGTTTGCAAGGTTGAGTGTGACGCAAGAAGGTGGTTTGCTGGCCAAATTGCAAGTTAAGCCTACGTTATCGCAGTTGATTAAAGCTAAGCAACCATTTGATGATTCGTTTGTTGAGCATGTTAAGAATATTGCAGATTGTAATCCGACAGATTTATATTTTGATGATGATGGAGTTTTGTGTTTCAAGGGTCAGATGTGGTGCCGGATAATTCGGAGTTGAGGCACACTATCTTGACAGAAGCACATTCTAGTCCTTTTAGTGTTAAGATGTATCATGATTTGAAAGAGGTATACTACTGGGTTGGGTTGAAAAAGGACATGGCTGAGTTTGTGTCCAAGTGCATGGTATGTCAGCGGGTCAAGGCTGAACATTAGTTTCCATCCGGGTTGTTGCAATCGCTAAAAATTCAAAAGTGGAAATGGGAGAGAATCACCATGGATTTTGTAACAGGGTTGCCGTTGACACTAGTTAAGAAGGATTCTGTGTGGGTGATTGTTGACCGGTTCACGAAGTGTGAACATTTCTTGCCAGTGCATACAACGTATGCCATGGATAAGTTGGCAGATTTGTATATAGCGGAGATTTTTCGCTTGCATTGTGTACCTAAATCCATCATTTTAGATAGGGATCCAAGGTTTACGGTAAGGTTTTGGAGGAGTTTGCACCAAGCCTTGGGTTCGAGATTGAGTTTTAGTACTGCGTATCATCCCTAGTCGGATGGGCAGTCTGAGCGGGTTATTCAGGTTTTGGAAGATATGCTGAGATGTTGTATTATTGAGTTCCAAGGAACCTGGGAGAAGCATTTGCCTTTAGTTGAGTTTGCTTACAACAACACTTATCAGACGAGTATACAGATGGCACCTTATGAGGCATTATATGGTCGGAGATGTCGTACGCCCTTATGTTAGGATGAAGTGGGAGAAAAGCATGTTACCCTACCGGATGTGTTGAAAGACACAGATGAGAAGGTTAAGCTTGTATCGATCAGTTGAAAGCGACTGTGGATCGGCATAAATCTTACGCGGATTTGAAGCGTAAGGAGGTTGAATATGCGGTGGGCGATCGCGTATTCTTGAAGGTGTCACCATGGAAAAAGGTGATGAGATTCGGACGTAAGCTAAGCTTAGTCCAAGGTTTATTGGGCCATACGAGGTTATTGAGCGTGTAGGTCCTATGGCATATCGGTTGAGGTTGCTTCCTGAGCTGGAGAAAATTCACAATGTGTGCCATGTTTCGATGTTGAGGAGATATAGGTCAGATCCATCGCACATCATGCCAGTGGAGGATGTGGAGTTGAGGTCGGATCTAACCTTTGATGAGGAACCAATAGAGATCCTCAATACCAGTAAGAAAGTTCTCCGTGGTAAAACGATTGAGCTTGTGAAAGTCTTGTGGCGACGCCGAGGTGTTGAGGAAGCTACTTGGGAAAGCAAGGCGGATATGGAAGAGCAATTTCCGCATCTGTTTCCTCCAGGTAATTTCGGGGACGAAATTCCTTAAGTGGGGGAGAGTTGTAACACCTCGATTTTGGGCCTAGCGGTTTTGAGGTTTATTAGACGATCCGGTGGACTGGGTTAGAGATTCGAGTCGAATTCGGGACCGTATATTTTTTCGGTAAGATAAAAATGTGAAAAAATAGTTAAAAATCATCTTTTATTATATAATGATTTTTGGTGGAATCAATTTTAGAAAAAGGAATTCGAAATTTGACATTTTGGAGTAGTGACCAAAATGCGATTTTTGAAAACTGCTTTTAAAGGTGACTAAAATGAAAAAGGTCAAATTCTTAGAATCTTTAATGAGCTATTTTTCCAAGGTTTTTCTGATGATTTCTCCCTTAATTTAAGATATTTTAACATGTGTTTTAAAGATAATTAAAAAGGGATTTTAGTTAAAAAGTTAGTTAAGCTCTTTAAAGAAAATTTACTCAACTTTTCTCTCCACTCTCTCCTCAGCCAAACACTCAAGTTTTCATCAAAATCCAGAGGTGAGGAGTCTTTTAACTTGTTTTATGATTGGTAATGGTTTGATTAACATTATTTTTGCAAAATCTCATTTAAGTCTTGTGTTTTCTTAGCTTTTGTCAAATCAATTGAGGGAGAAATCTCACAACAGGGGTAAGGTACGTGATCTCCTCTATTGTATGGTTCTTTACTAAAATTCCCAAGTATTTGATCCTTGATTTATAGTTTGGAAACTGAATTTTATGTTATATCAATGTTTAATTAAGTTATTTTGAGAATATTGATGAGATATTATAATTTTCGAAGTGGATTTGTTTTTCCAGAGTTTGAGCTGGATTTAATAAATGTTTTGGATGTACTTTGGTGTTGATAAGTTGTTTTTATCAATAGAATCCCAAAACTCTTGAATCTCTAATTAGTTAGGTTGTTACATTGGGGTTTTGTGGTGATATTCGAGTTTAATCTTTGCTGGAAGTAAAAGGATGTTAGGAAAGGGTTTTTGGATGTTCTTCGATGTTAATTGAAGGCTTGAATTGTTGTATTATGGCTGGGTTAAGTTTTGGAAACGTTTGATGGTGTTTTCAGTATGTTTTGGATGGTGTTTGAGTGGGGCATCTTGGGAGTAGCGGTAGATTGTTGTTAGGCAATGGTTTGAATGCATTTGCCCTCTGGTTTTATGTGTTTAAAATAGGGAATAATTAGGGCGATGAAGCGTGACGTGTTTGCCGAAAGCTTGTTTCGCGTTGGCAAGGAAGGCGAAGCGTATTGGTGAGTGGAAACTGGTTAAAAATGCTTTACAAAGGTTTGTAAAGGTTGTTGGGAGTTTAGGGTAAGCTTGAGACGCTTACCTAAACTCAGAAGTAAGTTTCCCTTATTTTGCTCTTGAATATCGGTTTAGATATGAGCGTGTTGTTTGCATGTTTTGGTGATAAAGATGGTATGATCTACTTACTGGTAATACATGATTTTGAGTACATATGAAGGGGTTTAAAAGTATATTAAATGCTATTGAGCATTGGTTTCATTCCGGTTGGGAATGGTGTTATTGCATTGGCAATGAGATTTGCATATGTGGTATTTTATGAAATTCATTGTAAAACAATAAGCAAATGGTTTTGTAAATGATATATTGGCTATGTGACATGGTGATAACAATTGGATATAGTTGGCATGACATAGGACTAAAAGTTCATTATAAAATATGAACAAAATCGATCGTGGCCATGGGTCCTTGAGGTATGGCAGTTTAACTAGGCTACTCGGACTGTTGGGACATCATTTGGGGCATGCGGTTTAACTAGGCAACCCAAATTAATGGTGATCATGCGGTTTAAATAGGTAAGGTCGATACTATTGCGGTTTAACTAGGCAAGGTTTGAGATATCATGCGGTTTAACTAGGCATGATATGAGAGATCCGTGCATCTGATATGTGTATGAGATAGAGGTAGTCTATCCAGGTCACTATAAATGCCAATATATGGAAAATATCATGAGTTGATTCTTGTATTAAAATTCTTTGGGATTTAAGCATGAGATGTTATTGATGTTATGATTATCATTATGTTTTGATTCAGTTAGAATCATGAGGAAGTGCTTTGTAAGTAAGCATGTTTTGGGAAAGCAAGCATATGTTTTTTTAGAAGAATGTAAATGCATCATTGTTTATGAGCATCCTCACTAAGCATGTGTGCTTATGCTCTCTTTTTCCCAATGATGCAGGGCATTAAAGTTCAGGGCAGCAAAGGTAAGGTTTGCAAGGATCCAAGAGATAAACTACTTTGAGTATGAACTCGGTTTCTATTTCCGATTAATAAGGCAATGTGTTCGCCAAGGTTTTTGGGGGTTGTAATCCTGTTTTCTTATGGATTTTGAGTACAATTTCTATGCTGGTTTTTGTGGAGGCTTGATGTTGGAACTTGTTGTAGTTATTATGAATGGTTTCCTAGGTATGCATCTAGAGTTTCCTTGATGATTGCCTTGTTGTGATGGTTTGAACAAGTCTATCATGCCTTGTGGTGTCGTTGTTATGTTGCCTATACTGTGAATGGTTTTATGGTGCAATTTAAGATGTTTGGCAAAGTGTTTTAGGAAGCATGCCTTTAGAATACCTTGAAATGTATGGAAGCCCTATTGGGTTGCTTAGCTTATGGTGTTTAGGTTGCCTTTGCATCTCATAGAGTGGTATGGAAGTTTATGGCTTGGTGAAGTGGTTTACTTTTGAAATAGGTTTGTTAAACCAGCCAATTGTGACCATTCAGGTCCAGGCGTATCGGTACGGAAGTACACATATTAGTACGGAAAAGCCATTTCGGGCTTGTGGTACCGGTACGTGAGCTGGGCGTAGCGATACGGAAGAGTATAATCGAAGCCGCATACCGATACACGGGTTCGCGTATCGATACGGGTAGGCTGAGTTTGGCTTAGGGGATCGGTACACGGGTTTGAGGATCAGTACGGTGCCTTGGTTTTGGTAAGGCGTATCGGTATGGAGGGGTCGTACCGGTACGGGGTATGGCTACTGGAATTTTTGGAAGTTTGAGTGTAAAGGGCGTACCAATACTCGGATTGGAGTACCGATAACCATGGCGGTTAAGTTAGTTAAAGGCTTTAGTAAAGTTATATTTTCTTTCGTTTGTCCCTGAATCTTGTTTTGTCAATTATTTAAGCATGGATGATAGTTTGAGGTTGAAATTTGGCATATAAGCATGAAATGAACCTAATTTAAGGTTGGTAACTTAAAAAGTGGAAAAACCCTTTTAATTTGATGAATTTATGTTTTGGTCCCTAAGTTGAGTCGTGGCCAACTAGATATCATTATGATGCCCGATTGAGATGTGTGCTCACCTTTGAACAGTATGATCATGTAGGATAACGTTAATGCATCTAAATAAGATAAAAGAAAAATGGGTGAGTTTTAGGTTTAATCATCCCAATTTACATCGATAAACCTAATGTAGCTTGCTCAGTTCGGTCTTGCGACTAGGTCGGGTCGAGGGGGTTAGAAAGATCTAGTGATGAGTTCAATCCGCTACGCCACTGACAACGAGACTAAATCTGAAGAAGAAGGTTGTAATATCCGTATTTTGTCTGGGGTATTCGAATACAAATAATGCCAAAAATAAATAATAATAATAATAAATAAAATTAGTCCATAAATAAATGTCCATAAAATGTCCAATTACATTCTAAAAATCCCAAACCCCATTACATACTCCAAAGGCCCAATTACTAAAACCAAATACCCCATTTGCATTAGATTTTAAGTTTTTCCCGCTCAAATAACCAAACAAACACAAATTGCCCAAATCCGTTATCTTTCCCGCCCATTTGTGCCACATGGCGTTCCCGAATTGGCTCATCTTGGTTTCACATAGATTATTGTCTGACCCCTATATAAAGAGGAGAGAGAAATGTTAGTGGGCAATTATGAGTCATTAATAATAATAATAAAAGTAATAAAGAAGGAGGAGAGAGAGGATATCGGGGAGCCGAACCATTAGAAGCTGCAAGGCCGCTAGAGAAGTTGCCGAAAAAGCTTGTTCGTCGCCAAAAAAAGCAACCGTCGTTGAAATCTCGCCGTTGAAAAGGTAACCCTTTTTTTCATTTCGAGTCCTGGAAAATCAAGGAAAAAAATATTAGATTGTTTAAAGAAAAACTGAAAAAAATATAAACTTGAATAGGAAAATGAGGTTGGTGGCCGAAGTTTGGATTTCATGGCGGCGTTGAAGAGGGTCGGAGATGGGTGATCCAGTTGGATTGAGGTTAGATTTAGGTTTTAGAGCTCAAAATCAGGAAATTTGAGATTTTAGGGTTTTGGTCACGACGACGGACGGTGGCCAGGAATTGCCAGGTAGCTGCGGCTGGGATTCGAATCTCAGTGGCCGGCGAACGGCCAAAGGTTGACAGAGACAGGCGGTTGAGGATCAAGCGGCGAAGCTTGCTGCGGCACTAGGCTGGAGTTCTTAGAGTTCATTCGGTTTTGGATGAATACATGAAGAACATGCTCTAAAACCTATGTGTTTGATCCATTTTGGGAGTATTTCTGGGAAGTTTGGGCATTTTGGTTGAGAGGATTTGGGGAGAGGTGTGAGAGGATAGAGAGAGTGGAGCCAGATTTGGCTTTGAAAAGGGGTTTATATACCCTTTCCTAAACGATGGCTTTTTGTAACGGGTCAATAATGACCCGCGTGTTTTTGCGCCGGCCGGGTATAACCCGCGGACTTTCATCCGGATACCCTTTGGTTTTGGCCCAAAGTTTTGCCACTCACTCAATTTAGTCCATATTTCTTCTTAAATTGGCCTTTAAATTTTGTTATGTTCTCAATTTAGTCCTTATTTCCCTTTAATTGAACCCCTTTAGGTTTGTATTGTTTCAATTGGGTCACCGGTCCTTTTCTAATTGGGCTTTTGTTTTGTAATTGTTTCAATTTAACACTACAGTAATAAAAATCAGCTTTTGTTTCAATTTGTTTTAATTTAGCCATTTATTTAATTGTTGTATTTAATTAAATGAAATTAAATTATATGATTAATGCATATTTTAAAATAGCATGTAGCATTGTTTGTTAGATGATTAAATCACTTAGTTTAGATTAGTTATTAGAGCCTTAGATTTAGGTTCTCTAATTAAATAATTAAATTAGGGAAAAACATTAGACATAATTAAATGTATATCAAATAGAAACTTTGAAGTTCAAATTTGGATGGTGTTCCATTGTTTACAATGGGGTGTTATCTCAACATTGGCTTTAAAGATGTATATTTAATATACATTTCCACTTATAATTAAATATGGACTCAATTAATTATTAGAGCCTTAATTAGGTTAGTACTTAAATTAATTAGAATGATTAACTAATTAGAAATATTATTAATTTTGGGGCTTTAATCATGGATGATGTTCAAGCAATTGACATTTTCTCATGAAAGCCTTTTAAATTAATTAATATTCATAGTTTAAATAACGTAATTAATTAGAACAATCTTAGGTTAGAACTTAAAATAAACAAGACAATAATAAAACCCTTTTATGTTGGAAATTCATTTTTAAATATGAATAGGGGTGTCATTTAAAAGGTTGCTTTTAATCTCATATTCGAATAAAATGAATTTCCTTATAAAAGGATATCTGCATTTAGAATTTAATTTAATTTAATAATTATGGGATAAATTAAATTCAAATAATTATTCGAAATGCCAAAATGCCACGTAAAATTAAGGTATCGATAAGGGCGTTTGTGGGGGTGCTAATCCTTCGCCACATGTAACTGACTCCCGAACCCAACTTTAAAGAAATGAATCTATGGTTTGATTTTTTATGGTGTCCAATCTACCTCGAGGTGATCGGTGGCGACTCCAATTATTTTTCAAGAGTAAATAAAAGATGAATTTAATAAATGGATAAAAGGGTCAAAACCCTAATTTTTCAAAGGATCAATCGTCAGGCTATTTTTGCATCAATTTCAAAAAAGGTCGCGACAGCTTGGCGACTCCGCTGGGGAATTTTTTTTTTTTAAACTGAGAGTGAGGCCTAATTAATTTTACATGGCATTTTGGCATTTTATGATAGTAACTTGAATTTAATTTTCCATAATTATTGGATAATTTTTAAAAGAACGGAGATAGCTTTTTCTTGTGTGATATAAATTGTCATTCATACATAAGCATTCTACCCGAGCTTTTCACCCTTAAGTGGGAGTGAGGCATGATCTTACGTGAGTTATTCAGCTCTGTGATCGAAATTTTGTCCTTCTTCCAGTATACCAACCTTATACACCGTGAGATTACTCCTCCGCAATAAGGGGCCGTATACTCCTGAATCGATGTCTTGTTGTAGTGCAGTAACGACAGTTCGGGTACCCAGAGTCTAGATCGAAACCCACATGTTGTAATAAAAGCCTATCCCATTAGAGCCAAACAAGGACCTATGACACGTTGTTGCTGATTTAAATACATTTCTCTAGTTATTTTTGTGTGCAAAATAAATTGTTCTCTATTTATTTTTTACGCAATATAAATTATTTTTTTGCAACAATTTTTTTTGCTTACAATATCATTTCACCATACTGACACAGTTTTTTGTGTGTTTTGTTTTTCTGTATTTTGTTATATATCATCACATTGCATTCAAGAGAGGTATCAGTTCGAGGATCAGTAGAGTAGGCAGTGGTCATAAGAGTTGAAGGGTTTGATAGAAAAGTGGAGGACAATATGTCACTATGGACTTGATTCGAGAAGACTTAGTACAAGTACGAAGACAATATCCATAAAGGCCAGGTGTCATGAATGCAAGGTTGTACCAGAAATTACTGAACATAATGAAGTTCTTCCAGAACAAGTTTAATTTGAGAATCATAGGATGGGGATATGAAGAGTCATTTTAAATAAGATTTTTGGGTTATAGCGTTGCCGTTAGATAGTCAAATGAATAAAAAGTTGTTTAGGGCTGTGACCTGTTTATGAAGTTCGGTATAATTGTTTGCTTTTCGAAGGATAGATGTGACACCAATAATAGAGAAATATGAGGCTTTGTTATACTGCTTTAGGGGTCAAAAAAGGGACAAGGTTTATACAAGACTCAACAACAGTTCAAGTTTTAAGATAGAGTCAGCGGAGGTTACAGAGATAAACAAGACGTAGTATCCGAAAGAACGATGATAACCAGAGAAAGGATAGAAGACGAATAAATTGAATGGGGCATTCAAGGACTGGTTCTAAACCTAAGGAAGAATAGAAAGCTTTGAACTTAGAGGCGATATCTAAGTTTCACAAGTGATTGAATTTATCGAAGGATATCATAATTAAGGAAACTGCTGATAAATACGGGGAGCTGAGGAAAATGGTAGAATCAGAAAATGCAGTACAATATTTGAA
This sequence comes from Hibiscus mutabilis, assembly GCA_019671005.1. Lineage (NCBI taxonomy): Eukaryota > Viridiplantae > Streptophyta > Magnoliopsida > Malvales > Malvaceae > Hibiscus > Hibiscus mutabilis. The sequence goes on along the minus strand of CM033728.1, from coordinate 15,688,912 downwards.
AGACTAGCTCGTAAGTTTAGAAGAGGAACCACAATGAAGGATAAAACACTGAAAATCAAGTTGATGCAGTAATTCAGGTTATTCAGAAATAGAGTTGTGAAATGATTAACTTTAGGAGCCAAGTGCGAGGGTTGCCTGGCATATGCAGATTTTGTTCAATAAAGTTGTGAATCTACAACAACATTTTGATATTGAAACCGAGCTAGGATAGATGTTGACTTAGAGGCTGAACAAAGTGATCAACCAAAAGAGCTGGAGCTAGTGAACATATTGCCTTCTTTTTGTATTCGACCTTTTGGTTAAATGGGTGTTGCTCTAATGACTAGTTCTTGAAATTGATACCTCGTGCATTCATGCATTACAACATTTAAATATTATGTAAAATAAAAAATATTGTACTTTTGTTTAAAGTATTGCATTTTTTAAAAAAAGTAACATTGCATTGGTTAAAATTTATGTTCTGAAAAGCATGGGTAACCGACTTATTAAGGTTGAGCAGTCACAAAAGTTGTTGAGGGCCACTTGGATCGAATGAAGAAAAGGCTGATCAGTCTGAGAACGAGATAGAATATGGCTATCCCTTTGTTTGGAATCAGAAAGGTCAAGAAAAGAAAGGTTCTAAATGAAATATCAACATAGGTGATCGAGATAGAAGCTAATCTCACATAAAGGTTCAGTCTAAAAGGATTCTTCACGCAAAAAAAAAGAGAAAAAAGGTAAAAAGTCAAAAAAGAGTTAAAAAAGTAAAAAAAAGTCAAAAAAAGAGAAAAATAGAGAGATGAAAATAAAAAGCCATATAAATGATGAGTAAGTTCGGATCAATATAGCCGGGGGTATCTGTAAAGAATCTAGAAGATATGAGTTTGGATCATGAAGAGAACAATGGAATGCCTGACTTAGAGGCACTTGGTGGATTTTGAAAATGCTAAAATGAAGGAAGCCCAGTGGACAGGCATAGAAAGGATTCTGGAGTTTAGCAAAAAATCTTGCCGATCAATAGTTCAGTGACAGTCATAGGACATAATGATCCCAAAAGAAATGAGAGGCAGAAGAGTATTTTCTTTAAAGTGATGAATGCCAAGGCTACTTGAAGATTGAAGCTTGCTCATAAAGGAATTGGTTGCAAGAAGAGCAGAATACAAATACAAGACAAAGAGACCAAGGTGTGCAGTCAGAAAAAGGAGACAATTATTCATACTGTAACATCCCCTTCCCGTATTCATACACCGGGTATGAGTCAGAAATATTACGACTTCTTTAATCAAAAATCGGGGTAACTTAAATTTTTTTAGGAAAACTTCTCAATGGTCAGCCATCCTAAAATTTCTTTAGCCCAATCACGCTTAACTTTATTTAAAACCAAAATAAATTATTTATTCGAGTCCCAATCATAAGTCAATTATCTTAGCATACAACTCATCACCCGAGTTTACTCTTAACTTTGTATCTTTCTAGAAACGCCAATTATCATGAAACCCTACCGAACTTTAAAGGCCAATCACAACTCAGATAGGTTTTGCAAGTACATGCCACTATAATAATCAAACCTCAATTAGGATGTCATTACTGTGATTACCTGTTGAGCTTTCCAATATTGATGCAAAGCTCTTCCCACTCTTATATTGATTTAGCTACTTGTGCACAATCAAACACACGCTAAGTACGAACTTAGGAGGCAGTAAAGGAAATTAATAACAATAATTTAAACTTTATTCGACTTCATGGCTATGTTTATATAACATGATATATATATATATATGCCAAAGCATCAACTTTCACATTGCATTAGTAATTATTTACTACATGCTAATGTCATAAGACTTTCATGCTTGTCCATTTGTCATAATATGCCATATATGCATAAATGCATCATGATCACTAGACATTTATTACCATCATGTTAATCATATATTAACATAATATAAACCGAATATAAATTTCTTACCAATATACTTGCCATTTATTCCAAAAGCTCATAAGCTTGTTCACATGTTTATCTTTTATTAACCAATAAACCATAGCCCAAATATAAGCCTATGAGGACCCTAGGTAAACGAGTCAAATATGCACCAAAGTGCTAATACACATAAGGTCGTGCCCACCATCCGCACATTTATAAGGCTGTGCTAACCATCTGCACATTATAAGGCTGTGCTAACCATATACACCAAGTGTCCTTTATTTACACTATAGTGCTAAAACGAGTATGCAGCGTGCTGCTGGACTCTATGGCATCCCAACTATACCCTGTCCCTCAATGACTTACTTGGGCATATATTTCATATTTATTTCATCCATGGCAATGTATATCAACATAATTTAGCATTGAGCAGTTCATACCCGAAATAACATTCATAATGTAACATCATATATAACTAATGATCCATGCATTAATTCAACTTTTGACATATTTAGAACATGTCAAATATATGATTACGACATAAATATCATACCAAAATAAACAAGGTAGACTCATCGCAAGTCTTCCTAATGACGTATACAACATCCATGAATCATGTTATGTATGCATTGCACTCACCTTGGCCACTTAACACAATGCCTCACTAAGTCCTAGTTCGGTCCTTTCTTTCATATTACCTCGAGCCTTCTTTGATTCGGACTTGACTTCATTAATCATATGAATAAAATAAATATTTGTTAGATTCAAATCTAACAATACCTTAAACATGTTGCCTAATGTAATCATTCGAGTATAAAATTTCCAAATATTTTTCCTTTGTTCCTTGTACTGTTCAAAAACTCATTATGGTCCTTAGTGACCAATTTGAACTTCCATTAATTCTTCCTAGTTTGCTAACTAACAATTGAATACAAAATGTTTCAAATTTCATTTTCTGACAGCTTGCGCTACCTTCAAAGATTTACTTATACAGGGCAGAATACATACTGGATCTTAATTTCCTTTATAGTGAAGAAACTAGATTCGATAATGGTTCTAACAGTATAATCCATAAAAATTAATAAAATCTACAAAAATTATGAAAAATCACTGAATTCACGTCACAGACTGTCCAGGCAGAAAACTGCTCTATAATTTTTCTGACCTTCATTCGAATAAAAATTCATATCCTTTAACTCGGGATTCGAAATCAGTTTCCGTTTGTTGGAAAAGAAACTAGACAAACAATTCTTTCCAACGGTATAAAATTCATCATCTAACCACTTTTTTAGAATTTATGGCGAAATTTTAAACTTACTGCCATAATTCAATTCCAACATAACTTTCCACAAATAACTTCTAATTTACACCAACTTCTCCCTATTTCTCTACTTGTCAATTTAGTCACATCTTTACTTCAAATGACCAGAATAAAGCTTGTATTCATATGTTCTATTTACATCCTTCATCAAAATAGGCTCAAACCTTTACTTCTCCAATTTCTCTTGATTTTTCGAGATGGTCACCAATTTTCAAATATAAGGATTCAAGCTTCTTAACTTTGCAAAGTAGTCCTCCAATCAACATTACTACCTTAATTCCATCATTTTAACTAAAAATCAGATTTACTCCTTCTACATATCCTCTTTGCCGAATAGACAATTCAAGTTTGACAATTTGTCAAAATGATCACTAATGTGATTAATTGTCAGTTTACCATTCTAACTTCATTTTCATGTCTCTAACATTAATAATATAAATACACATCAAATTCAATAAAAATCAGATTTGGTCCCTTAATTTTGAAGCTTGCTGAAATGGTCCCTATGCATTTAACTTAGGGTTTTGTTTCCAAACAATAAATCAAGCTTACTAGATCATTAATCCAACATCCCAAACCCTAAGTTAGACTTGAATCCACAAACCCTAATCTTCTCTATGTAAATGTCAGAGAGTTCTTAAGTTTCCTTGTCTTGATCTCTTAGCGGAACTATGTAATAAATTCAGTTTGATATCTTTGCCGGGAATCCTCACCACTTTTTAGAAGTGGTGAAATACATAATGATTCATTATTCCCCTCTACGAGCTGTGACCTCTGTTTAGATATTTTCTTATTCTTAACCCTTTGCATTGCATTTGGCATAATTTATTGCTTCATCAAATTTTGAAATACATAAGGCAGTCAGTACTTCTTTGTACCTGACCTCTAGCCCTCTATGAGGTATCACAACTTGCTCTCTTTCTTTCTGTAGGAAGCGGTTTAGAAGCAAATCAGCTTAGTTTATTAAAATTGCTCTCATACATGTAAATAATCCAATTGCCCTAATAAAGATGCAAGAAACTCTGTTGCATCTCTAGGATAAACTGTGTTACGGAACCCTCAAAGAAAGAACTTCTAGCTAATAGACTTTTGAATATGTACCGTAACATTACTTTATCAAATACGTGTCTAATCCTTTTAGATGAGATAATACTTTTTCTTTAAGTCTCCTCTGATCATCAATACCGAGTTCCTTCAACATAACTTTTATATCATTAAACCATAGATTAACAATCATAGGATCTCCATTAATATCTCTTTGAAAATCTAGTGTGTCAAAACTCTTAATTCTTTTGCAATCGGTGCCTAAGCAGGCTGATTCATGATCGCATCTAATGTTTGGAAGAAAAACTCTTAATCCAGAATATGCATATCATGTTACTCTGGTGCCTCTGCACCATGCTAAGTTGAGGGTAGAATATTATCATTAACCTTATCATGCTCGTGAATCTCTTATTGATTCACTCGCATAATATCTAACATTATTCTTTTACACTTACACATTGGAATTTAACATCATTATCATAATGAAGTAAGCACTTGCATACATTCAAACAAGTAAAATCATCAGTAATTCTAACATCCTAGTGGCATGTATTCACTTTTGAATTTTACCATACTTCTTTTAACTCTAGAATCGGCTAAACCTTTAGCTCTGATACCAATAAATGTAACATCCCCTTCCCGTATTCGAACATCGGTTACGAGTCAAAAATATTACGACTTCTTTAATCAAAAATTGGGGTAGTTTAAAATTTTTTAGGAAAACTTTTCAATGGTCTCCTATCCTAAAATTTCTCTAGCCCAAGCACGCTTAACTATATTTAAAACCGAAATAAATTATTTATTCGAGTTCCAATCATAAATTAATTATCTTAGCATACAACTCATCACCTGAGTTTACTCTTAACTTTGATCTTTCTAGAAAAACCAATTATCATGAAACCCTACCGAACTTTAAAGGCCAATCACAACTCAAATAGGTTTAGCAAGTACATGCCACTATAATAATCAAACCTCAATTAGGATGTCATTACTGTGATTAGCTGTTGAGCTTTCCAATATTGATGCAATGCTCTTCTCACTCTTAGCTTGATTTACCTACGTGTGCACAATCAAACACACGCTAAGTACGAACTTAGTGAGGCATTAAAGGAAATTAATAACAAGAATTTTAAAATTTATTCGAATTCATGGCTATGTTTATATAACATGATATATATGCCAAATCATCAACTTTCACATTGCATTAGCAATGATTTACTACAAGCTAATGTTGTAAGACTTTCATGCTTGTCCATTTGTCATAATATGCCATGTATGCATAAATGCATCATGATCACTAGACATGTATTACCATCATGTTAATCATATATTAACATAATATAAACCGGATATAGATTTTTTACCAATATACTTTCCATTTATTCCAAAAAGCTCATAAGCTTGTTCACCTTTTTATCTTTTATTAACCAATAAACCATAACCCAAATATAAGTCTATGAGGACCCTAGGTACACGAGTCAAATACGCACCGAAGTGCTAATACACATAAGGTCGTGCCCACCATCTGCACATTTATAAGGTTGTGCTAACCATCCGCACATTATAAGGTTGTGCTAACCATATACACTAAGTGTCCTTTATATACACTATAGTGCTAAACCTAGTATGCAGCGTGCTGCTGGACTCTATGGCATGCCAACTATACCCTGTCCCTCAATGACTTACTTGGGCATATATTTCATATTTATTTCATCCATGGCAATGTATATCAACATAATTTAGCATTGAGTAGTTCATACCAGAAATAAAATTCATAATGTAACATCATATATAACTAGTGATCCATGCATTAATTCAACTTTTGACGTATTTAGAACATGTCAAATATATGATTATGACATAAATATCATGCCAAAATAAACAAGGTAGACTCATCGCAAGTCTTCCTAATGACGTATACAACATCCATGAATCATGTTATGTATGCATTGCACTCACCTCAAACCTTCTTTGATTCAGACTTGACTTCATTAATCACATGAATATAAAATATTTGTTAGATTCAAATCTAACAATACCTTAAACATGCTATCTAATAATTCGAATATAAAATTTCTAAATATTTTTCCTTTGTTCCTTGTACTGTTCAAAAACTCATTATGGTCCTTAGTGACCAATTTGAACTTCCATTAATTCTTCCGAGTTTGCTAACTAACATTTGAATACAAAATGTTTCAAATTTCATTTTCTGACAGCCTGCACTACCTTAAAAGATTTACTTATACAGGGCAGAATACAGACTGGATCTTAATTTCCTATATATTGGAGAAACTAGATTCGATAACGGTTCTAACAGTATAAGCCACATAAATTAATAAAATCTAAAACAATTATGAAAAATCACTGAATTCACGTCACATACTGTCCAGGCAGAAAGCTGCTCTATAATTTTTCTGACCTTCATTCGAATAAAAATTTATATCTTTTAACTCGGGATTCGAAATCAGTTTCTGTTTGTTGGAAACAAAACTAGACAAACAATTCTGTCCAACGGTATAAAATTCATCATTTAACCATTTTTGTAGAGTTTATGGCGAAATTTTAAACTTACTGCCATAATTTAATTCCAACATAACTTTCCATAAATAACTTCTAATTTACACCAACTTCTTCCTATTTCTCTACTTGTCAATTTAGTCCCATCATTTCACTTCATATGACCAGAATAAAGCTTGTATTCATATTTTCTATTTACATCATTCATCAAAAAAGGCTCAAACCTTTACTTATCTAATTTCTCTTTATTTGTCGAGATGGTCACCAATTTTCAAATATAAGTATTCAAGCTTCTTAACTTTGCAAATTAGTCCTCCAATCAACATTACTACCTTAATTCCATCATTTTAACTAAAATCAGATTTACTCCTACATATCCTCTTTGTCGAATAGACCATTCAAGTTTGACAATTTGTCAAAATTGTCACTAATGTGATTAATCGTCGGTTTAGCATTCTAACTTCAATTTTCATGTCTCTAACATTATTAATAAAATAAATACACATCAAATTCAATAAAAAATCAGATCTGGTCCCTTAATTTTGAAGCTTGCCGAAATGGCCCCTATGCATTTAACTTAGGGTTTTGCTTCCAAACAACAAATCAAGCTTACTAGATCATTAATCCAACTTCACAAACCCTAAGTTAGACTTGAATCCATAAACCCTAACCTTATCTATGCAAACAAAAATATGTAGGGTTTAAATCCCAACTCAATAACATGATTCCAACATCATACAAGGATGATTCTAACTTAAAATCAACCATGGATTCATAAAATCATAAAAGCCCCAATTTGTTCATAAACCCCAATTTCTTCCACATATCAAATCTCATCAACCAAGAAAGTATTCTATAAATTATTTACATCAAAAGATAGAGCTCGAAGAGTATAACAACTTTGTAGTTCGAAAGATTACCTAAAAATCGAGATTCAGGGCTTAAATCGAGCTTGAAAATTTCCCTCTTCTTTCTCCTATTTCTCCATGGTTTATGGCTGGAAAAGATGAACATTTTTATCATCTTTTTACTATTAAATTACACTTGTAACTATTAAATGAATTTTAAATTCATTTAAATAGTGAAATTACCAATTTAGCCTTTAAATCCAATGGCTAATTTAACCTCATCGAAAATCAAGGACCAAGATGAAATCCATATATATTTCATCTTTTAAAAAAGTCCTCAAAATTTCAAAAATATTTCAAAATTGCTATCCTTGGCAAATGACCAATTTGCCCTCCAACTAGTCTTGTTTTACTAGTTTGTTTCAAAATTGTCATTCCATTATAATCTAACTAAATTAGTTCCTTCTTAACTGACCACTATTCCATAAATATCATTTTATGATTTTCAATGGCTTATGGATCAGTCTCTAAAATTTCAATTCAATCCGATTTCCCGATATTCACTAAATACTTCTACTACGATTTTACCTTTACCGAGCTATCGAGTCTATTCCAAAAATTCTATATTTCCATAATGTAACTCATGTTATCATCCTTCATCTAATGGCCTAGATTTAATATTGAGCTAGTAGTTACCAACCTTGCCCTTGTAATTTTCCAAAATTACGATCTTGCCATTTTTCATCCAACGGCTCATATTTAACATGGAAAATCAACTTAAATACAAGGGTTCATATTCTTCCAACACAAAGAAAATATCTTACACATGTAAAATGACATAATTAACCTTGCCTTATCATCCTTCAAAATATCATGGATATTCGATTCTATCCGATTATCCAAATATTTTTATGAACTTTATCGCTTTATAGCCATTAATACAAACTCCGTATGAAAAATACGGGTAACATGAAAACATCATTCTTAGGGGTAAACTATTCATTTACGGGACTAAAATACACAACTTTTGAAAATTACAATTCAGTCCATGAACTTTTTCTAAATTTATATTTCAACCACAAAACTTCCAAAATTTTCATTTTGGTCACTAGCCAAAAATTTGGATATTACAATTCTCCCCCTTCAGAAAATTCGTCCTTGAACTTTCAACACATACTTGATTCAAAAACAACGAGAAAACAGTTTTTCTCATATACTTTTCTCTTTCCCAGATCGTTTTTTCGACTTCATGATTTTTCCCTTTTCACCTTATAGAATTCTTTCCAGGCATATCTTATTTTTCATCTGTAAATCTTTGATCCGATTTGTCAAAGTAGGCTTGAGCTGAAGTTGCGTAATCAATACACTATTTTTCTCCAAAGATAATTGGGCATTTAATGCTTATAAGCTAAAGAATGATTTTTGCTAAATACATCGACTACTACATTAGCCTTATTACATCAATACGCATCCCAACCTATTATGGGACATATTATTGAATAAGGTAGAATCCTTACTATATTCATACTGCACTAATACTAGTGCTACTATCAAATCTTCTTATACTGGTAATAATATAATCATAATTTAATCTTAGAGGAATATTACTGCTTCTTTTGACTAACATCACTGGAACTTCTTAAGGTGATATACTAGGTCATATAAAACCTCAATCCAATGATTCTTACAACTGGGCCTTTAGCTTTCTCAATCTAGTAAGAGCCATTATGTAGGGTGCAATCGATATAGGTCTAATATTGGATTAAAATCCAATCCTAAACTTAGCCTCTCGATTAAGTGTCAAGCCTGACAGCTCCTCTTAGGCAACCCATTTAAAACTCACAAACAATAGGAATACTTTCTCAGCTTACCCTTAATGCTTGGTATCCATAGCATAAGTTAAATAATTCTCACATTAGTAACAAACTCCAATAAAAACTCAGCATGTTTATGCATACCAATTATCACAACCCTCACATGATTCTTTTTATGGTTTTCTTGAATCTCCAACATTAATTATAAATGTCTGAGAGTTCTTAATTTCCTTGTCTTGATCTCTTAGCAGAACTATATAATAAATTTAGCTTGATATCTTTGCCGGGAATCCTCACCACTTTTTAGAAGTGGTGAAATACATAATGATTCACTATTCCTCTTTACGAGCCGTGACCTCTGTTTAGATATTTTCTCATTCTGAACCCTTTGCAATGCATTTGGCATAATTTACTGATTCATAGAATTTTGAAATACATAAGGCAGTCAGTACTTCTTTGTACCTGACCTGTAGGCCTCTATGAGCTGTCACAACATGCTCTCTTTCTGTCTGTAGGAAGCGGTTTAGAAGCAAATTAGCTCAGTTTATTAAACTTGCACTCATACAGTAAATAATCCAATTGCCCTGATAAAGATGCAAGAAACTCCATTGCATTTCTAGGATAAACTGTGTTACAGAACCCTCAAAGAAAGAACTTCTAGCTAATAGACTTTTGAATATGTACTGTAACATTACTTTATCAAATACGGGTCTAATCCTTTCAGATAAGATAATACTTTTCTTTGAGTCTCCTCTGATCATCAATATCGAGTTCCTTCAACATAACTTTTATATCATTAAACCATAGATTAACAATCATAGGATCTCCATTAATATCTCTTAATTCTTTTGCAATCGGTTCCTAAGCAGGCTGATTCATGATCGCATCTAATGTCTGGAAGAAAAACTCTTAATCCAGAATATGCATATCATGTTACTCTGGTGCCTCTGCACCATGCTAAGCTGAGGGTAGAATATTATCATTAAGCTTATCAGGCTAGTGAATCTCTTATTGATACACTCTCATAACACCTAACATGATTCTTTTACCTTCACACATTGGAATTTAACATGATTGTCATAATGAAGTAAGCAATTGCATCTATTCAAACAAGTAAAATCATCAGTAATTCTGACATCCTAGTGGCATGTATACACTTTTGACCTTTACCATACTTTGTTTAACTCAGAACTAGCTAAAACTATAGCTCTAATACCAATAAATGTAACATCCCCTTCTCGTATTCGTACATCGGGTACGATTCAGAAATATTAAGACTTCTTTAATAAAAAACCAGGGTAATTTAAATTTTTTTTAGGAAAACTTCTCAATGGTCACCCATGCTAAAATTTCTCTAGCCCAAGCACGCTTAACTTTACTTAAAACTGAAATAAATTATTTATTCGAGTTTCAATCATAAATCAATTTTATTAGCATACAACTCATCACCTGAGTTTACTCTTAACTTTGTATATTTCTAGAAACGCCAATTATCATGAAACCCTACCGAACTTTAAAGGCCAATCACAACTCAAATGGGTTTAACAAGTACATGCCACTATAATAACCAAACCTTAATTAGGATGTCATTCTTTGTGATTACTGTTTAGCTTTCCAATATTGATGCAATGCTCTTCTCACTCTTATCTTGATTTATCTACGTGTGCACAATCAAACACACGCTAAGTACGAACTTAGTGAGACAATAAAGGAAATTAATAACAATAATTTAAACTTTATTCGCTTCATGTCTATGTTTATATAACTTGATATATATATGCCAAAGCATCAACTTTCACATTGCATTAGTAATGATTTACTACATGCTAATGTCATAAGACTTTCATGCTTGTCCATTTGTCATAATATGCCATATATGCATAAATGCATCATGATCACTAGACATGTATTACCATCATGTTAATCATATATTAACATAATATAAACCAGGTATAGATTTCTTACCAATATAATTGCCATTTATTCCAAAAGCTCATACGCTTTTTCACCTGTTTATCTTTTATTAACCAATAAACCATAGCCCAAATATAAGCCTATGAAGACCCTGGGTACACGAGTTAAATATGCACCGAAGTGCTAATACACATACAGTCGTGCCCACCATCCGCACATTTATAAGGCTGTGCTAACCACCTATACATTGTAAGGTTGTGCTAACCGTATACACTATGTGTCCTTTATATACACTATAGTGCTAAACCGAGTATGTAGCGTGCTGCTGGACTCTATGGCATGCCAACTATACCCTATCCCTCAATGACTTACTTGGGCATATATTTCATATTTATTTCATCCATGGCAATGTATATCAACATAATTATCATTGAGTAGTTCATACCCGAAAAAACATTGATAATGTAACATCATATATAACTAGTGATCCATGCATTAATTCAACTTTTGACATATTTAGAACATGTCAAATATATGATTATGACATAAATATCATGCCAAAATAAACAAGGTAGACTCATCGCAAGTCTTCCTAATGACGTATACAACATCCATGAATCATCTTATGTATGCATTGCACTTATCTTGGTCACTTAACACAATGCCTCACTAAGTCCTAGCTCGATCCTTTCTTCCATAGTACCTCAGACCTTCTTTGATTCGGACTTGACTTAATTAATCACATGAATAAAATAAAATATTTGTTAGATTCAAATCTAACAATAACTTAAACATGTTGTCTAATATAATCATTCGAATATAAAATTTCCAAATATTTTTCCTTTGTTCCTTGCACTGTTCAAAGAATTATTATGGTCCTTAGTGACCAATTTGAACTTCCATTAATTCTTCCGAGTTTGCTAACTAACATTTGAATACAAAATGTTTCAAATTTCATTTTCTGACAGCTTGCGCTACCTTCAAAGATTTACTTATACAGGGCATAATACATACTAATCTTAATTTCCTTTATATTGGAGAAACTAGATTCGATAACGATTCTAAAGATATAAGCCAAATAAATTAATAAAATCTACAAAAATTAGGAAAAATCATTGAATTCACGTCACAGACTGTCCAGGCAGAAAACTGCTCTATAATTTTTTTGACCTTCATTCGAATAAAAATTCATATCTTTTTACTCAGGATTCGAAATCAGTTTCCGTTTGTTGGAAACGAAACTAGACTAACAATTCTTTCCAACGGTATAAAATTCATCATCTAACCATTTTTGTAGAATTTATGACGAAATTTTAAACTTACTGCCATAATTCAATTCCAACATAACTTTCCATAAATAACTTCTAATTTACACCAACTTCTCCCTATTTCTCTACTTGTCAATTTAGTCCCATCACTTTACTTCAAATGACCAGAATGAAGCTTGTATTCACATGTTCTATTTGCATCCTTCATCAAATTTGCTCAAACCTTTACTTCTCTAATTTCTCTTGATTTGTCGAGATGGTCACCAATTTTCAAATATAAGGATTCAAGCTTCTTAACTTTGCAAATTTGTCCTCCAATCAACATTACTACCTTAATTCCATAATTTTAACTAAAACTCAGATTTACTTCTTCTACATATCCTCTTTGCCGAATAGACCATTCAAGTTTGACAATTTGTCAAAATAGTCACTAATGTGATTAATCGTCAGTTTAGCATTCTAACTTCAATTTTCATGTCTCTGACATTATTAATAATATAAATACACATCAAATTCAATAAAAAATCATATTTGTTCCCTTAATTTTGAAGCTTGCCAAAATGGTCCCTATGCATTTAACTTGGGGTTTTGCTTCCAAACAACAAATCAAGCTTACTAGATCATTAATCCAACATCACAAACCCTAAGTAAGACTTGAATCCATAAACCCTAATCTTCTCTATGCAAACCAAAATATGTAGGGTTTAAATCCCAACTCAATAACCAGATTCTAACATCATACAAGCATGATTCAACTTTAAAATCAACCATGGATTCATAAAATCATAAAAGCCCCAATTTGTTCATAAGCCCTAATTTCTTCCACATATCAAATCTCATCAACCAAGCAAGTATTCTATAAATTATTTACATCAAAATATAGAGCTCAAGAGTAGAACAACTTTGTAGTTCGAAAGATTACCTAAAAACCGAGATTCGGGCTTAAATCGAGCTTGTAAATTTCCTCTTCTTTCTCCATGGTTTATGGCTGGAAAAGATGAACATTTTTTCATAATTTTACTATTAAATTACACTTGTAACTATTAAATGAATTTTAAATTCATTTAAATAGTGAAATTACTAATTTTGTCTTTAAATCCAATGGCTAATTTAATCTCATCCAAAATCAAGGGACCAAATGAAATCCATATATATATATATATATCATCTTTAGAAAACGTCCTCAAAATTTCAAAAATATTTCAAAATTGCTATCCTTGGCAAATGACCAATTTGCCATCCAACTAGTCTTTTTTTACTAGTTTGTTTCAAAATTGTCATTCCATTATAATCTAACTAAATCAGTTCCTTCTTAACTGACCACTATTCCATAAATATCATTTTATGATTTTCCATGGCTTATGGATCTGTCTCTAAAATTTCAATTCAATCCGATTTCCCGATATTCACTAAATACTTCTACTACGATTTTACATTTACCGAGCTATCGGATCTATTCCAAAAATTCTATATTTCCATAATGTAACTCATGTTATCATCCTTCATCTAATGGCCTAGATTTAATATTGAGCTAGTAGTTACCAACCTTGCCCTTGTAATTTTCCAAAATTACGATCTTGCCATTTTTCATCCAACGGCTCATATTTAACATGGAAAATCAAATTAAATACAAGGGTTCATATTCTTCCAACACAAAGAAAATATCTTAGACATGTAAAATGACATAATTAACCTTGCCTTATCATCCTTCAAAATATCATGGATATTCGATTATATCCGATTATCCAAATATTTTTATGAACTTTATCGCTTTATAGCCATTAATACAAACTCCGTACGAAAAATCCGGGTAACATGAAAACATCATTCTTAGGGGTAAACTATTCATTTACGGGACTAAAATACACAACTTTTGAAAATTACAATTTAGTCCATGAACTTTTTCTAAATTTATATTTCAGCCACAAAACTTCCAAAATTTTCATTTTGGTCACTAGTCAAAAATTTGGATATTACAGTTCTCCCCCTTCAGAAAATTCGTCCTTGAACTTTCAACACATACCTGATTCAAAAACAACGAGAAAATAGTTTTTCTCATATATTTTTCTCTTTCCCAGATCGTTTTTTCGACTTCATGATTTCGCCAAAGAAATTTAACAAGTGAGCTCATCTTATTCCTTAGTTCTTTGACTCCATGCGTTAGAATCTTTACTGATTCTTCCTCGTAAATCAAATCCGGTTGAATCTCTATTCGTTCCGGATAATGATATGTAAAGGATCTGATCGATACTTCTTGAGCATTGATACATGAAATATATTGTGAATCTTGTCGATTTCCGGATATAAGGCTAGCTAATGAGCCACCGGACGAACTCTTTTCACAATCTTATATGGTCCAATAACTCTCGGACTCAGCTTCCCTTTTTGTCCTAACCATAACACCTCCTTCCAAAGTGAAACTTTTACAGAATACTTTATCCTTAACTTCATATTAAATATTTTTTCTTTCAAGATCAGCAGATAATATCCACCATTCTAAAGCAATTCTAGCTTGCTTCGAACTATTCTTACTTTATTCTCCACATCCTGAACTGAATCAAATTAGATTCAATCAACTTTTAGTTCTCTTTTTAACTCATTATCGTTGGGGATATAAATTACCCTTTCGTAATGTGAACATTGTTTAGACTAAACATCGATACCTTTAATTTTTCCCTTTTCACCTTACAGAATTCTTTCCAGGCATATCTTATTTTTCATCTGTAAATCTTTGATCCGATTTGTCAAAGTAGGCTTGAGCTGAAGTTGCGTAATCAATACACTATTTTTCTCCAAAGATAATTGGGCATTTAATGCTTATAAGCCAAATAATGACTTTTGCTAAATACATCAACTACTACATTAGCCTTATTACATCAATACGCATCCCAACCTATTATGGGACATATTATTGAATAAGGTAGAATCCTTACTATATTCATACTGCACTAATACTAGTGCTACTATCAAATCTTCTTATACTGGTAATAATATAATCGTAATTTAATCTTAGAGGAATATTACTGCTTCTTTTGACTAACATCACTGGAGCTTCCTAAGGTGATATACTAGGTCATATAAAACCTCAATCCAATGATTCTTACAACTGGGCCTTTAGCTTTATCAATCTAGTAAGAGCCATTCTGTAGGGTGCAATCGATATAGGTCTAATATTAGATTAAAATCCAATCCTAAACTTAGCCTCTCGATTAAGTGTCAAGCCTGATAGCTCCTCTTAGGCAACCCATTTAAAACTCACAAACAATAGGAATACTTTCTCAGCTTACCCTTAATGCTTGGTATCCATAGCATAAGTTAAATATTTTTCATATTAGTAACAAATTCCAATAAAAACTCAATATGCTTATGCATACCAATTATCACAACCCTCACATGATTGTTTTTATGGTTATCTTGAATCTCCAACATTAATTATAAATGTCAGAGAGTTCTTACTTTTCCTTGTCTTGATCTCTTAGAGGAACTATGTAATAGATTTAGCTTGATATCTTTGCTGGGAATCCTCACCACTTTTTAGAAGTAGTGAAATACATAATGATTCATTATTCCTCTTTACGAGCTGTGACCTTTGTTTAGATATTTTCTCATTCTGAAC
Source organism: Hibiscus mutabilis (assembly GCA_019671005.1). Taxonomy (NCBI): domain Eukaryota; kingdom Viridiplantae; phylum Streptophyta; class Magnoliopsida; order Malvales; family Malvaceae; genus Hibiscus; species Hibiscus mutabilis. The sequence continues at coordinate 15,672,670 of CM033728.1, read as the reverse complement.
CCTTTGCATTGCATTTGGCATAATTTACTGCTTCATAGAATTTTGAAATACATAAGGCAGTCAGTACTTCTTTGTACCTGACCTCTAGCCCTCTATTAGCTGTCACAACATGCTCTCTTTCTGTCTGTAGGAAGCGGTTTAGAAGCAAATTAGCTCAGTTTATTAAACTTGCACTCATACCCGTAAATAATCCAATTGCCCTAATAAAGATGCAAGAAACTCCGTTACATCTATGGGATAAACTGTGTTACGGAACCCTCAAAGAAAGAATTTCTAGCTAATAGACTTTTGAATATGTACCATAACATTACTTTATCAAATACGGGTCTAATCATCTCAGATGAGATAATAATTTTTCTTTGAGTCTCCTCTTATCATCAATACAAAGTTCCTTCAACATGACTTTTATATCATTAAACCATAGATTAACAATCATAGGATCTCCATTAATATCTCTTTGAAAATCTAGTGTGTCAAAACTCTTAATTCTTTTGCAATCGGTTCCTAAGCAGGCTGATTCATGATCGCATCTAATGTCTGGAAGAAAAACTCTTAATCCAAAATATGCATATCATGTTACTCTGGTGCCTCTGCACCATGCTAAGCTGAGGGTAGAATATTATCATTAACCTTATCATGCTCGTGAATCTCTTATTGATTCACTCGCATAACACCTAACACGATTCTTTTGCCCTCACACATTAGAATTTAACATCATTATCATAATGGAGTAAGCAATTGCATCCATTAAAACAAGTAAAGTCAACAGTAATTCTGACATCCTAGTGCCATGTATACACTTTTTACCTTTACCATACTTCGTTTAACTCCCGAACTGGCTAAACCTATAGCTCTAATACCAATAAATGTAACATCCCCTTCCCGTATTTGTACACCGAGTAGGAGTCAGAAATATTACGACTTCTTTAATTAAAAATCGAGGTAATTTAAATTTTTTAGGAAAAATTCTCAATGGTCACCCATCCTAAAATTTCTCTAGCCCAAGCACGCTAAACTTTATTTAAAACTGAAATAAATTATTTTTTCGAGTTCCAATCATAAATCAATTATCTTAGCATACAACTCATCACCTGAGTTTACTCTTAACTTTGTATCTTTCCAGAAGCGCCAATGATCATGAAACCCTACCGAACTTTAAAGGCCAATCACAACTCAAATAGGTTTAGCAAGTACAACCACTATAATAATCAAACTCAATTAGGATGTCATTACTGTGATTACCTGTTGAGCTTTCCAATATTGATGCAATGCTCTTCTCAATCTTATCTTGATTTACCTACGTGTGCACAATCAAACACACGCTAAGTACGAACTTAGTGAGGCAATAAAGGAAATTAATAACAATAATTTAAAATTTATTCGACTTCATGGCTATGTTTGTATAACATGATATATATATATGCCAAAGTATCAACTTTCACATTGCATTAGTAATGATTTACTACATGCTAATGTCATAAGACTTTCATGCTTGTTCATTTGTGAAAATATGCCGTACATGCATAAATGCATCATGGTCACTAGACATGTATTACCATCATGTTAATCATATATTAACATACGATAAACCAGATATAAATTTCTTACCAATATACTTACCATTTATTCCAAAAGCTCATAAGCTTGTTCACTTGTTTATCTTTCATTAACCAATAAACCATAGCCCAAATATAAACCTATGAGGACCCTGGGTACACGAGTCAAATATGCACCGAAGTGCTAATACACATAAGGCCGTGCCCACCATCTACACATTTATAAGGTTGTGCTGACCATCCGCACATTATAAGGTTGTGCTAACCATATACACTAAGTGTCCTTTATATACACTATAGTTCTAAACTGAGTATGCAGCGTGCTGCTGGACTCTATGGCATGCCAACTCTACCATGTCCTTCAATGACTTACTTGGGCATATATTTCATATTTATTTCATCCATGGCAATGTATATCAACATAATTTAGCATTGAGCAGTTCATACCCAAAATAACATTCATAATGTAACATCATATATAATTTGTGATCCATGCATTAATTCAACTTTTGACATATTTAGAACATGTCAAATATATGATTATGACATAAATATCATGCGAAAATAAACAAGGTAGACTCATCGCAAGTCTTCCTAATGATGTATAAAACATCCATGAATCATGTTACGTATGCATTGCACTCACCTTGGCCACTTAACAAATGCCTCACTAAGTCCTAGCTCGATCCTTTCTTTCATAGTCCTAGCTCGATCCTTTCTTTCATAGTACCTGAACCTTCTTTGATTCGGACTTGACTTCATTAATCACTTGAATAAAATAAAATATTTGTTAGATTTAAATCTAACAATACCTTAAACATGTTGTCTAATATAATCATTCGAATATAAAATTTCCAAATATTTTTCCTTTCTTCCTTGTACTGTTCAAAAACTCATTATGTTCCTTAGTGACCAATTTGAACTTCCATTAATTCTTCCGAGCTTGCTAACTAACATTTGAATACAAAATGTTTCAAATTTCATTTTCTGACAGCTTGCGCTACTTTCAAAGATTTACTTATACAGGGCAGAATACATAGTGGATCTTAATTTCCTTTATACTGGAGAAACTAGATTCGATAACGGTTCTAAAGGTATAAGCCACATAAATTAATAAAATCTACAAAAATTATGAAAAATCACTGAATTCACGTCATAGACTGTCCAGGCAGAAAACTGCTCTATAATTTTTTCATCTTCATTCGAATAGAAATTATATCTTTTAACTCGGGATTCGAAATCAGTTTTCGTTTGCTGGAAACGAAACTAGACTAACAATTCTTTCCAACGGTATAAAATTTATCATCTAACCATTTTTGTAGAATTTATGGCGAAATTTTAAACTTAATGCCATAATTCAATTCCAACATAACTTTCCATAAATAACTTCTAATTTACCCCAACTTCTCCCTATTTCTATACTTATCAATTTAGTCCCATCACTTTACTTCAAATGACCTGAATAAAGCTTGTATTCATATGTTCTATTTATATCCTTCATCAAAATAGGCTCAAACCTTTACTTCTCTAATTTCTCTTGATTTGTCGAGATGGTCACCAATTTTCAAATATAAGGATTCAAGCTTCTTAAATTTCCAAATTAGTCCTCCAATCAACATTACTACCTTAATTCCATCATTTTAACTAAAAATCAGATTTACTCCTACATCTCTTTGCCGAATAGACCATTCAAGTTTGACAATTTGTCAAAATAGTCACTAATGTGATTAATCGTCGGATTAGCATTCTAACTTCATTTTCATGTCTCTAACATTATTAATAATATAAATAACATCATTCATAAAAAATCAGATATGGTCCCGTAATTATGAAGCTTGTTTAAATGGTCCCTATGCATTTAACTTAGGGTTTTGCTTCCAAACAACAAATCAAGCTTACTAGATCATTAATCCAACATCACAAACCCTAAGTTAGTCTTGAATCCATAAACCTTAATCTTCTCTATGAAAATCAAAAATATGTAGGGTTTAAATCCCAACTCAATAACATGATTCCAACATCATACAAGCATGATTCTAACTTAAAATCAACCATGGATTCATAAGATCATAAAAGCCCCAATTTGTTAATAAACCCTAATTTATTCCACATATCAAATCTCATCAACCAAGCAAGTATTCTATAAATTATTTACATCAAAAGATAGAGCTCAAGAGTAGAACAACTTTGTAGTTCGAAAGATTACCTAAAAATCGAGATAAGGTGGCTTAAATCGAGCTTGGAAATTTCCCTCTTCTTTCTCCTCTTTCTCCATGGTTTATGGCTGGAAAAGATGAACATTTTTTTCCACCTTTTTACTATTAAATTACACTTGTAACTATTAAATGAATTTTAAATTTATTTAAATAGTAAAATTACCAATTTAGCCTTTAAATCCAATGGCTAATTTAATCTCATCCAAAATCAAGGGACAAGATGAAATCCATATATATTTCATCTTTCAAAAACGTTCTCAACATTTCAAAAATATTTCAAAATTGCTATCCTTGCCAAATGACCAATTTGCCCTCCAACTAGTCTTTATTTACTAGTTTGTTTCAAAATTGCCATTCCATTATAATATAACTAAATTAGTTCATTCTCAACTGACCACTATTCCATAAATATCATTTTATGATTTTCCATGGCTTATGGAACAGTCTCTAAAATTTCAATTCAATCGATTTCCGATATTCACTAAATACTCTTACTACGATTTTACCTTTACCGAGCTATTGGATCTATTCCAAAATTATATATTTCCATAATGTACCTCATGTAATTATCCTTCATCCAATGGCCTAGATTTAATCTTGAGCTAGTAGTTGCCAACCTTGCCCTTGTAATTTTCCAAAATTACGATCTTGCCATTTTTATCCAACGGCTCATATTTAACATGGAAAATCAACTTAAATACAAGGGTTCATATTCTTACAACACAAAGAAAATATCTTAGACATGTAAAATGACATAATTAACCTTGCCTTATCATCCTTCAAAATATCATGGATATTCGATTCTATCCGATTATCCAAATATTTTTCTAAACTTTATCGCTTTATAGCCATTAATACAAACTCCGTGATGAAAATACGGGTAACATGAAAACATCATTCTTAGGGGTAAACTATTCATTTACGGGACTAAAATACATAACTTTTGAAAATTATAATTTAGTCCATGAACTTTTTCTAAATTTATATTTCAACCACAAAACTTCCAAAATTTTCATTTTGGTCACTAGCCAAAAATTTGGATATTACAATTCTCCCCCTTCAGAAAATTTGTCCTTGAACTTTCAACACATACTTGATTCAAAAACAACGAGAAAACAGTTTTCTCATATACTTTTCTCTTTCCCGCATCTTTTTTTTCGACTTCATGATTTTTCCTTTTCACCTTATAGAATTCTTTCCAGGCATATCTTATTTTTCATCTGTAAATCTTTGATCCGATTTGTCAAAGTAGGCTTGAGCTGAAGTTGCGTAATCAATACACTATTTTCTCCAAAGATAATTGGGCATTTAATGCTTATAAGCTAAAGAATGATTTTTGCTAAATACATCGACTACTACATTAGCCTTATTACATCAATACGCATCCCAACCTATTATGGGACATATTATTGAATAAGGTAGAATCCTTACTATATTCATACTGCACTAATACTAGTGCTACTATCAAATCTTCTTATATTTGGTAATAATATAATCATAATTTAATCTTAGAGGAATATTATCGCTTCTTTTTGACTAACATCTTTGGAACTTCTTAGGTGATATACTAGGTCATATAAAACCTCAATCCAATGATTCTTACAACTGGGCCTTTAGCTTTTCAATCTAGTAAGAGCCATTATGTAGGGTGCAATCGATATAGGTCTAATATTGATTAAAACCAATCCTAAACTTAGCCTCTCGATTAAGTGTCAAGCCCGATGACTCCTCTTAGGCAACCCATTTAAAACTCACAAACAATAGGAATACTTTCTCAGCTTACCCTTAATGCTTGGTATCCATAGCATAAGTTAAATAATTCTCACATTAGTAACAAACTCCAATAAAAACTCAGCATGTTTATGCATACCAATTATCACAACCCTCACATGATTCTTTTATGGTTTTCTTGAATCTCCAACATTAATTATAAATGTCCGAGAGTTCTTAATTTCCTTGTCTTGATCTCTTAGCAGAACTATATAATAAATTTAGCTTGATATCTTTGTGGGAATCCTCACCACTTTTTAGAAGTGGTGAAATACATAATGATTCACTATTCCTCTTTACGAGCCGTGACCTCTGTTTAGATATTTTCTCATTCTGAACCCTTTGCAATGCATTTGGCATAATTTACTGATTCATAGAATTTTGAAATACATAAGGCATCAAGATTTCTTTGTACCTGACCTTGTAGGCCTCTATGAGCTGTCACAACATGCTCTCTTCCGTCTCAGAGGAAGCGGTTTAGAAGCAAATTAGCTCAGTTTATTAAACTTGCACTCATACAAGAAATAATCCAATTGCCCTGATAAAGATGCAAGAAACTCCATTGCATTTCTAGGATAAACTGTGTTACAGAACCCTCAAAGAAAGAACTTCTAGCTAATAGACTTTTGAATATGTACTGTAACATTACTTTATCAAATACGGGTCTAATCCTTTCAGATAAGATAATACTTTTCTTTGAGTCTCCTCTGATCATCAATATCGAGTTCCTTCAACATAACTTTTATATCATTAAACCATAGATTAACAATCATAGGATCTCCATTAATATCTCTTAATTCTTTTGCAATCGGTTCCTAAGCAGGCTGATTCATGATCGCATCTAATGTCTGGAAGAAAAACTCTTAATCCAGAATATGCATATCATGTTACTCTGGTGCCTCTGCACCATGCTAAGCTTGAGGTAGAATATTATCATTGCTTATCAGGCTAGTGAATCTCTTATTGATACACTCATAACACCTAACATGATTCTTTTACCTTCACACATTGGAATTTAACATGATTGTCATAATGAAGTAAGCAATTGCATCTATTCAAACAAGTAAAATCATCAGTAATTCGACATCCTAGTGGCATGTATACACTTTTGACCTTTACCATACTTTGTTTAACTCGAACTAGCTAAAACTATAGCTCTAATACCAATAAATGTAACATCCCCTTCTCGTATTCGTACATCGGGTACGATTCAGAAATATTAAGACTTCTTTAATAAAAAACCAGGGTAATTTAAATTTTTTTTAGGAAAACTTCTCAATGGTCACCCATGCTAAAATTTCTCTAGCCCAAGCACGCTTAACTTTACTTAAAACTGAAATAAATTATTTATTCGAGTTTCAATCATAAATCAATTTTATTAGCATACAACTCATCACCTGAGTTTACTCTTAACTTTGTATATTTCTAGAAACGCCAATTATCATGAAACCCTACCGAACTTTAAAGGCCAATCACAACTCAAATGGGTTTAACAAGTACATGCCACTATAATAACCAAACCTTAATTAGGATGTCATTACTGTGATTACCTGTTTAGCTTTCCAATATTGATGCAATGCTCTTCTCACTCTTATCTTGATTTATCTACGTGTGCACAATCAAACACACGCTAAGTACGAACTTAGTGAGACAATAAAGGAAATTAATAACAATAATTTAAACTTTATTCGGCTTCATGTCTATGTTTATATAACTTGATATATATATGCCAAAGCATCAACTTTCACATTGCATTAGTAATGATTTACTACATGCTAATGTCATAAGACTTTCATGCTTGTCCATTTGTCATAATATGCCATATATGCATAAATGCATCATGATCACTAGACATGTATTACCATCATGTTAATCATATATTAACATAATATAAACCAGGTATAGATTTCTTACCAATATAATTGCCATTTATTCCAAAAGCTCATACGCTTTTTCACCTGTTTATCTTTTATTAACCAATAAACCATAGCCCAAATATAAGCCTATGAAGACCCTGGGTACACGAGTTAAATATGCACCGAAGTGCTAATACACATACAGTCGTGCCCACCATCCGCACATTTATAAGGCTGTGCTAACCACCTATACATTGTAAGGTTGTGCTAACCGTATACACTATGTGTCCTTTATATACACTATAGTGCTAAACCGAGTATGTAGCGTGCTGCTGGACTCTATGGCATGCCAACTATACCCTATCCCTCAATGACTTACTTGGGCATATATTTCATATTTATTTCATCCATGGCAATGTATATCAACATAATTATCATTGAGTAGTTCATACCCCGAAAAAACATTGATAATGTAACATCATATATAACTAGTGATCCATGCATTAATTCAACTTTTGACATATTTAGAACATGTCAAATATATGATTATGACATAAATATCATGCCAAAATAAACAAGGTAGACTCATCGCAAGTCTTCCTAATGACGTATACAACATCCATGAATCATCTTATGTATGCATTGCACTTATCTTGGTCACTTAACACAATGCCTCACTAAGTCCTAGCTCGATCCTTTCTTCCATAGTACCTCAGACCTTCTTTGATTCGGACTTGACTTAATTAATCACATGAATAAAATAAAATATTTGTTAGATTCAAATCTAACAATAACTTAAACATGTTGTCTAATATAATCATTCGAATATAAAATTTCCAAATATTTTTCCTTTGTTCCTTGCACTGTTCAAAGAATTATTATGGTCCTTAGTGACCAATTTGAACTTCCATTAATTCTTCCGAGTTTGCTAACTAACATTTGAATACAAAATGTTTCAAATTTCATTTTTACGATGACTTGCGCTACCTTCAAAGATTTACTTATACAGGGCATAATACATACTAATCTTAATTTCCTTTATATTGGAGAAACTAGATTCGATAACGATTCTAAAGATATAAGCCAAATAAATTAATAAAATCTACAAAAATTAGGAAAAATCATTGAATTCACGTCACAGACTGTCCAGGCAGAAAACTGCTCTATAATTTTTTTGACCTTCATTCGAATAAAAATTCATATCTTTTTACTCAGGATTCGAAATCAGTTTCCGTTTGTTGGAAACGAAACTAGACTAACAATTCTTTCCAACGGTATAAAATTCATCATCTAACCATTTTTGTAGAATTTATGACGAAATTTTAAACTTACTGCCATAATTCAATTCCAACATAACTTTCCATAAATAACTTCTAATTTACACCAACTTCTCCCTATTTCTCTACTTGTCAATTTAGTCCCATCACTTTACTTCAAATGACCAGAATGAAGCTTGTATTCACATGTTCTATTTGCATCCTTCATCAAATTTGCTCAAACCTTTACTTCTCTAATTTCTCTTGATTTGTCGAGATGGTCACCAATTTTCAAATATAAGGATTCAAGCTTCTTAACTTTGCAAATTTGTCCTCCAATCAACATTACTACCTTAATTCCATAATTTTAACTAAAACTCAGATTTACTTCTTCTACATATCCTCTTTGCCAGAATAGACCATTCAAGTTTGACAATTTGTCAAAATAGTCACTAATGTGATTAATCGTCAGTTTAGCATTCTAACTTCAATTTTCATGTCTCTGACATTATTAATAATATAAATACACATCAAATTCAATAAAAAATCATATTTGTTCCCTTAATTTTGAAGCTTGCCAAAATGGTCCCTATGCATTTAACTTGGGGTTTTGCTTCCAAACAACAAATCAAGCTTACTAGATCATTAATCCAACATCACAAACCCTAAGTAAGACTTGAATCCATAAACCCTAATCTTCTCTATGCAAACCAAAATATGTAGGGTTTAAATCCCAACTCAATAACCAGATTCTAACATCATACAAGCATGATTCAACTTTAAAATCAACCATGGATTCATAAAATCATAAAAGCCCCAATTTGTTCATAAGCCCTAATTTCTTCCACATATCAAATCTCATCAACCAAGCAAGTATTCTATAAATTATTTACATCAAAATATAGAGCTCGAAGAGTAGAACAACTTTGTAGTTCGAAAGATTACCTAAAAACCGAGATTCGGGGCTTAAATCGAGCTTGTAAATTTCCCTCTTCTTTCTCCATGGTTTATGGCTGGAAAAGATGAACATTTTTTCATAATTTTACTATTAAATTACACTTGTAACTATTAAATGAATTTTAAATTCATTTAAATAGTGAAATTACTAATTTTGTCTTTAAATCCAATGGCTAATTTAATCTCATCCAAAATCAAGGGACCAAATGAAATCCATATATATATATATATATCATCTTTAGAAAACGTCCTCAAAATTTCAAAAATATTTCAAAATTGCTATCCTTGGCAAATGACCAATTTGCCATCCAACTAGTCTTTTTTTACTAGTTTGTTTCAAAATTGTCATTCCATTATAATCTAACTAAATCAGTTCCTTCTTAACTGACCACTATTCCATAAATATCATTTTATGATTTTCCATGGCTTATGGATCTGTCTCTAAAATTTCAATTCAATCCGATTTCCCGATATTCACTAAATACTTCTACTACGATTTTACATTTACCGAGCTATCGGATCTATTCCAAAAATTCTATATTTCCATAATGTAACTCATGTTATCATCCTTCATCTAATGGCCTAGATTTAATATTGAGCTAGTAGTTACCAACCTTGCCCTTGTAATTTTCCAAAATTACGATCTTGCCATTTTTCATCCAACGGCTCATATTTAACATGGAAAATCAAATTAAATACAAGGGTTCATATTCTTCCAACACAAAGAAAATATCTTAGACATGTAAAATGACATAATTAACCTTGCCTTATCATCCTTCAAAATATCATGGATATTCGATTATATCCGATTATCCAAATATTTTTATGAACTTTATCGCTTTATAGCCATTAATACAAACTCCGCATTTAAAAATCCGGGTAACATGAAAACATCATTCTTAGGGGTAAACTATTCATTTACGGGACTAAAATACACAACTTTTGAAAATTACAATTTAGTCCATGAACTTTTTCTAAATTTATATTTCAGCCACAAAACTTCCAAAATTTTCATTTTGGTCACTAGTCAAAAATTTGGATATTACAGTTCTCCCCCTTCAGAAAATTCGTCCTTGAACTTTCAACACATACCTGATTCAAAAACAACGAGAAAATAGTTTTTCTCATATATTTTTCTCTTTCCCAGATCGTTTTTTCGACTTCATGATTTCGCCAAAGAAATTTAACAAGTGAGCTCATCTTATTCCTTAGTTCTTTGACTCCATGCGTTAGAATCTTTACTGATTCTTCCTCGTAAATCAAATCCGGTTGAATCTCTATTCGTTCCGGATAATGATATGTAAAGGATCTGATCGATACTTCTTGAGCATTGATACATGAAATATATTGTGAATCTTGTCGATTTCCGGATATAAGGCTAGCTAATGAGCCACCGGACGAACTCTTTTCACAATCTTATATGGTCCAATAACTCTCGGACTCAGCTTCCCTTTTTGTCCTAACCATAACACCTCCTTCCAAAGTGAAACTTTTACAGAATACTTTATCCTTAACTTCATATTAAATATTTTTTCTTTCAAGATCAGCAGATAATATCCACCATTCTAAAGCAATTCTAGCTTGCTTCGAACTATTCTTACTTTATTCTCCACATCCTGAACTGAATCAAATTAGATTCAATCAACTTTTAGTTCTCTTTTTAACTCATTATCGTTGGGGATATAAATTACCCTTTCGTAATGTGAACATTGTTTAGACTAAACATCGATACCTTTAATTTTTCCCTTTTCACCTTACAGAATTCTTTCGGGCATATCTTATTTTTCATCTGTAAATCTTTGATCCGATTTGTCAAAGTAGGCTTGAGCTGAAGTTGCGTAATCAATACACTATTTTTCTCCAAAGATAATTGGGCATTTAATGCTTATAAGCCAAATAATGACTTTTGCTAAATACATCAACTACTACATTAGCCTTATTACATCAATACGCATCCCAACCTATTATGGGACATATTATTGAATAAGGTAGAATCCTTACTATATTCATACTGCACTAATACTAGTGCTACTATCAAATCTTCTTATACTGGTAATAATATAATCGTAATTTAATCTTAGAGGAATATTACTGCTTCTTTTGACTAACATCACTGGAGCTTCCTAAGGTGATATACTAGGTCATATAAAACCTCAATCCAATGATTCTTACAACTGGGCCTTTAGCTTTATCAATCTAGTAAGAGCCATTCTGTAGGGTGCAATCGATATAGGTCTAATATTAGATTAAAATCCAATCCTAAACTTAGCCTCTCGATTAAGTGTCAAGCCTGATAGCTCCTCTTAGGCAACCCATTTAAAACTCACAAACAATAGGAATACTTTCTCAGCTTACCCTTAATGCTTGGTATCCATAGCATAAGTTAAATATTTTTCATATTAGTAACAAATTCCAATAAAAACTCAATATGCTTATGCATACCAATTATCACAACCCTCACATGATTGTTTTTATGGTTATCTTGAATCTCCAACATTAATTATAAATGTCAGAGAGTTCTTACTTTTCCTTGTCTTGATCTCTTAGAGGAACTATGTAATAGATTTAGCTTGATATCTTTGCTGGGAATCCTCACCACTTTTTAGAAGTAGTGAAATACATAATGATTCATTATTCCTCTTTACGAGCTGTGACCTTTGTTTAGATATTTTCTCATTCTGAACCCTTTGCATTGCATTTGGCATAATTTACTGCTTCATAGAATTTTGAAATACATAAGGCAGTCAGTACTTCTTTGTACCTGACCTCTAGCCCTCTATTAGCTGTCACAACATGCTCTCTCTTTCATGTCAGTAGGAAGCGGTTTAGAAGCAAATTAGCTCAGATTTATTAAACTTGCACTCATACCCGTAAATAATCCAATTGCCCTAATAAAGATGCAAGAAACTCCGTTACATCTATGGGATAAACTGTATTCTGGAACCCTCAAAGAAAGAATTTCTAGCTAATAGACTTTTGAATATGTACCATAACATTACTTTATCAAATACGGGTCTAATCATCTCAGATGAGATAATAATTTTTCTTTGAGTCTCCTCTTATCATCAATACAAAGTTCCTTCAACATGACTTTTATATCATTAAACCATAGATTAACAATCATAGGATCTCCATTAATATCTCTTTGAAAATCTAGTGTGTCAAAACTCTTAATTCTTTTGCAATCGGTTCCTAAGCAGGCTGATTCATGATCGCATCTAATGTCTGGAAGAAAAACTCTTAATCCAAAATATGCATATCATGTTACTCTGGTGCCTCTGCACCATGCTAAGCTGAGGGTAGAATATTATCATTAACCTTATCATGCTCGTGAATCTCTTATTGATTCACTCGCATAACACCTAACACGATTCTTTTGCCCTCACACATTAGAATTTAACATCATTATCATAATGGAGTAAGCAATTGCATCCATTAAAACAAGTAAAGTCAACAGTAATTCGACATCCTAGTGCCATGTATACACTTTTTACCTTTACCATACTTCGTTTAACTCCCGAACTGGCTAAACCTATAGCTCTAATACCAATAAATGTAACATCCCCTTCCCGTATTTGTACACCGAGTAGGAGTCAGAAATATTACGACTTCTTTAATTAAAAATCGAGGTAATTTAAATTTTTTAGGAAAAATTCTCAATGGTCACCCATCCTAAAATTTCTCTAGCCCAAGCACGCTAAACTTTATTTAAAACTGAAATAAATTATTTTTTCGAGTTCCAATCATAAATCAATTATCTTAGCATACAACTCATCACCTGAGTTTACTCTTAACTTTGTATCTTTCCAGAAGCGCCAATGATCATGAAACCCTACCGAACTTTAAAGGCCAATCACAACTCAAATAGGTTTAGCAAGTACAACCACTATAATAATCAAACTCAATTAGGATGTCATTACTGTGATTACCTGTTGAGCTTTCCAATATTGATGCAATGCTCTTCTCAATCTTATCTTGATTTACCTACGTGTGCACAATCAAACACACGCTAAGTACGAACTTAGTGAGGCAATAAAGGAAATTAATAACAATAATTTAAATTTTTATTCGACTTCATGGCTATGTTTGTATAACATGATATATATATATGCCAAAGTATCAACTTTCACATTGCATTAGTAATGATTTACTACATGCTAATGTCATAAGACTTTCATGCTTGTTCATTTGTGAAAATATGCCGTACATGCATAAATGCATCATGGTCACTAGACATGTATTACCATCATGTTAATCATATATTAACATACGATAAACCAGATATAAATTTCTTACCAATATACTTACCATTTATTCCAAAAGCTCATAAGCTTGTTCACTTGTTTATCTTTCATTAACCAATAAACCATAGCCCAAATATAAACCTATGAGGACCCTGGGTACACGAGTCAAATATGCACCAAGTGCTAATACACATAAGGCCGTGCCCACCATCTACACATTTATAAGGTTGTGCTGACCATCCGCACATTATAAGGTTGTGCTAACCATATACACTAAGTGTCCTTTATATACACTATAGTTCTAAACTGAGTATGCAGCGTGCTGCTGGACTCTATGGCATGCCAACTCTACCATGTCCTTCAATGACTTACTTGGGCATATATTTCATATTTATTTCATCCATGGCAATGTATATCAACATAATTTAGCATTGAGCAGTTCATACCCAAAATAACATTCATAATGTAACATCATATATAATTTGTGATCCATGCATTAATTCAACTTTTGACATATTTAGAACATGTCAAATACATGATTATGACATAAATATCATGCTAAAATAAACAAGGTAGACTCATCGCAAGTCTTCCTAATGATGTATACAACATCCATGAATCATGTTATGTATGCATTGCACTCACCTTGGCCACTTAACACAATGCCTCACTAAGTCCTAGCTCGATCCTTTCTTTCATAGTCCTAGCTCGATCCTTTCTTTCATAGTACCTCGAACCTTCTTTGATTCGGACTTGACTTCATTAATCACTTGAATAAAATAAAATATTTGTTAGATTCAAATCTAACAATACCTTAAACATGTTGTCTAATATAATCATTCGAATATAAAATTTCCAAATATTTCCCTTTCTTCCTTGTACTATTCAAAAGCTCTTTATGGTCCTTAGTGACCAATTTGAACTTCCATTAATTCTTCCGAGTTTGCTAACTAACATTTGAATACAAAATGTTTCAAATTTCATTTTCTGACAGCTTGCGCTACTTTCAAAGATTTACTTATACAGGGCAGAATACATAGTGGATCTTAATTTCCTTTATACTGGAGAAACTAGATTCGATAACGGTTCTAAAGGTATAAGCCACATAAATTAATAAAATCTACAAAAATTATGAAAAATCACTGAATTCACGTCATAGACTGTCCAGGCAGAAAACTGCTCTATAATTTTTTCATCTTCATTCGAATAGAAATTATATCTTTTAACTCGGGATTCGAAATCAGTTTTCGTTTGCTGGAAACGAAACTAGACTAACAATTCTTTCCAACGGTATAAAATTTATCATCTAACCATTTTTGTAGAATTTATGGCGAAATTTTAAACTTAATGCCATAATTCAATTCCAACATAACTTTCCATAAATAACTTCTAATTTACCCCAACTTCTCCCTATTTCTATACTTATCAATTTAGTCCCATCACTTTACTTCAAATGACCTGAATAAAGCTTGTATTCATATGTTCTATTTATATCCTTCATCAAAATAGGCTCAAACCTTTACTTCTCTAATTTCTCTTGATTTGTCGAGATGGTCACCAATTTTCAAATATAAGGATTCAAGCTTCTTAAATTTCCAAATTAGTCCTCCAATCAGCATTACTACCTTAATTCCATCATTTTAACTAAAAATCAGATTTACTCCTACATCTCTTTGCCGAATAGACCATTCAAGTTTGACAATTTGTCAAAATAGTCACTAATGTGATTAATCGTCGGATTAGCATTCTAACTTCATTTTCATGTCTCTAACATTATTAATAATATAAATACACATCAAAAATCAGATATGGTCCCGTAATTATGAAGCTTGCCGAAATGGTCCCTATGCATTTAACTTAGGGTTTTGCTTCCAAACAACAAATCAAGCTTACTAGATCATTAATCCAACATCACAAACCCTAAGTTAGTCTTGAATCCATAAACCTTAATCTTCTCTATGAAAATCGAAATATGTAGGGTTTAAATCCCAACTCAATAACATGATTCCAACATCATACAAGCATGATTCTAACTTAAAATCAACCATGGATTCATAAGATCATAAAAGCCCCAATTTGTTAATAAACCCTAATTTATTCCACATATCAAATCTCATCAACCAAGCAAGTATTCTATTAATTATTTACATCAAAAGATAGAGCTCGAAGAGTAGAACAACTTTGTAGTTCGAAAGATTACCTAAAAATCGAGATTCAGGGCTTAAATCGAGCTTGGAAATTTCCCTCTTCTTTCTCCTCTTTCTCCATGGTTTATGGCTGGAAAAGATGAACATTTTTTTCCACCTTTTTACTATTAAATTACACTTGTAACTATTAAATGAATTTTAAATTTATTTAAATAGTAAAATTACCAATTTAGCCTTTAAATCCAATGGCTAATTTAATCTCATCCAAAATCAAGGGACAAGATGAAATCCATATATATTTCATCTTTCAAAAACGTTCTCAACATTTCAAAAATATTTCAAAATTGGCATCCTTGCCAAATGACCAATTTGCCCTCCAACTAGTCTTTATTTACTAGTTTGTTTCAAAATTGCCATTCCATTATAATATAACTAAATCAGTTCATTCTCAACTGACCACTATTCCATAAATATCATTTTATGATTTTCCATGGCTTATGGAACAGTCTCTGAAATTTCAATTCAATCTGATTTCCCGATATTCACTAAATGCTCTTACTACGATTTTACCTTTACCGAGCTATTGGATCTATTCCGAAAATTATATATTTCCATAATGTACCTCATGTAATTATCCTTCATCCAATGGCCTAGATTTAATCTTGAGCTAGTAGTTGCCAACCTTGCCCTTGTAATTTTCCAAAATTACGATCTTGCCATTTTTATCCAACGGCTCATATTTAACATGGAAAATCAACTTAAATCCAAGGGTTCATATTCTTACAACACAAAGAAAATATCTTAGACATGTAAAATGACATAATTAACCTTGCCTTATCATCCTTCAAAATATCCTGGATATTCGATTCTATCCGATTATCCAAATATTTTTCTAAACTTTATCGCTTTATAGCCATTAATACAAACTCCGTACGAAAAATTCAGGTAGCACGAAAACAGAATTCTTAGGGGTAAGATATTCATTTACGGGTCTAAAATACATAACTTTTGAAAATTATAATTTAGTCCCTGAACTTTTCCTAAATTTATATTTCAACCACAAAACTTTCAAAATTTACATTTTGGTCACTAGCCAAAAATTGGGATATTACACATATCCAATTTCAGGTTTAGATTTGTGGCTCTACTCTATCCAAAATCATTTTCTGATAATGGTCTCACTGAAGTTATGGTCTCATCAAGAATGGGTATTTATGTTCTAAAAGTGAAGGGCCCTGGTTCAATTGAAGATTATCGTTTGCTAGAAGAGTTGAGATAAAAAAGAAAGGGAAGAATCTACAACATACTTTTATGGGTAACCCATTTCAATTCAAGATCAACTGGAGTCAGAGTAATAATTTGGTTTCTATCCCCCTCGACTTTGCCTTTCCCGAAAAATATCATAAGATCAGATGCTCGAGATGCTCATGTCGGTGGAAAATCAAAATCTAAACTGGATCTCATTCATGTTTTCTATTAAATTGTTGAAATCAACAAGGAAGGTCAGTTCATTAAGATATGTAATTCAGGAATTAGTCCCCGATTGGAGACGATGCAATTGGATTGCTCAGAAAACAAGTGTTGAAAAATGTCAAGTGAAAAGAGAGAAAGAAGTGGATGAATGCAATGATTTGACTCTCTGAGGTCGTAAGAAGAAAAGGTTAACTGACTCACCAGTTCTATCATTGAAGATTCCTCAGACAAATGCAAATTTTGATATATTTGGAATGCCCATTTCAAACTTATTTTACCCCTAGGCCGGTGAAGAAGATGTCAAGTCCATCTGCCCATAGTTATGATCCTGATAATATTTGCAAGTTTCACACGGGGAGCCAGGATGTGCTATCAAGAAGTGTAGGTCCTCAATGAAGGAAATCAAGAAGTTGATTAGTCAGAGATCCAAAATGAATGCTTCCAAGATTGTCTAGAGCTTTGAGAAGTCTATCTTGTTCATGTCTATGCATCAAGGGGTACAGCTTGCAAGAATTATCTCTAAAGTAGTATATGAAATCAACTCTGTTACTTCAATTCCAAAGATTCCCTTGTATCGCTTCAAAGATGATTTCAAAATGTAAGGCCATGGTTGCAAATGTTCGATCACTCATAGGGATGATATGATTGAGTATGGGGCAATCATCTTTTGTTGGTATTTCTTTATTCAAGAAAAATTGCCTATCAGAGGTCAAGGTAATGATGATGAAATACATATATCTACCTGTTCAGGGACTTAACAAGTTTTGTCATGGAGTTCTGGTGGTCTTGTAAAATTAAAGATGAACTTGATGAAAGTTCAGAAACTTAATGTAACACTCAAAACATATACTCGTAGTTGAATATACATTATAGATGTTACTTAAACATGCTACTGAAAGTTAAGCTTATTTTTTTATATCCCTATACGATTCATCGACTAGCTGATTATTTAAACTATCATTATAATTCAATTTAATGCATTATATACTATAAGTAAGTAAATAGTTTACATGCCCACTAGATATTGTCATAATTTAGAATGTCTTACTGATGTTCTACAGATTGTAGCTTGAACAACATGCTTGACTCTTTTTCAAGTACTCCAACTTAACCTACGTGTGAAACAATCACACACTAAGTACGAACTTAGTGAGGCAGTTAAACTTATTTATTTTAAAAACATGAAATAATGTAATACAGTGTGTCATATATAAAAGTGCATTTCGTTCTCTCTATAACATGGCAAGTATATCACAATGTACATATGTCATGTATCATAACTATCATATAAATCATGTTATTATTGCATAATATATTCTTTATCATGACATGCTTTCATCATGTAATCATTTACATATCATGTACTCTATCATGTAACATGTAACTTCTTTTTCATGTATCATGAAATCATGTAACATCTTTTTTCATGTGTCATGTAATCGTGTAACATTTGTATCATGTATCATATAACATATGTAGCAAGTAACATGCAACATCTAAATTATGTATCATCTTGTTATTATTATCATCTTGTTCCATATTCATGGCATGGTTCATATACATGACATATTTCTTATACATGGCATGGTTCATATTTATGACGTGATTCATATACGCAACATAATTCGTTTACATGACATGATTAATTTACATGACATGATTCTTTTATCGTTGCCCAAAGTACGCTATATGAGATCGAGGTACGCGAGTCAACTTGAAATGACTTCGTAGTGTCTAACATGAACGTAAAGATGAGTACGTATTCGGGGACGCTCTTTGCTCCCCATAAACATGAAGCACCTCGACAGTGCACTCAGGCATAGTGGGTGTAGATCCCCAGGGTGCATGTGACACAATCATTTTGTCACAATATCTGTTTGATAACATGAACATAAGGGTGCAGCTGCTAAAGACTCTATGGCATGCCAACTATGCCATTGACTCTCATACACAATACTTGAGCATTTTTTTTATCATAAATCAATCATTATAATCAATCATATAAATAAACATTTCATGTTTCACGCTTCATCATAAAATGTTCATGGTAAACATATATCATCATATAAATAACATTTCATATCTCATACTTCAATCATAATTGGTCATGGCAACATAAATTAACATATACATAGATAATGCAATATCATTTTAATTTAAGGTCGACTATTCGCAAGTCTTCCTAATTGCATTTTAAAATATGTAAATGCACTTACCTGGGCCATTTATTAGTTTGCCTCACTAAGCTCTATTCGATCCTTTCTTTCATAGTGCCTCGAACCTTCTTTTGATTTGGATCCAAACTTCATTAATCACATGAATGTGAATAACACTTGTTAGATTCAAATCTAACAATATTTTAAACATGCTATCAAATCTAATCATTCGAATATACAAAAATTTTATCCCTTTTTTTTCTCCCCTTAGTTCGAAATATTTCAAGAAAGATGAACAATTTGGTTTATCTTTTACTTATTTAAATCCACATGTTAAAATTAAATGAACTTAAAATTCATTTAATTAGTGAAATTACTAATTTGTTCTTTTAATCCAATGGCCAAGACTTAATCTTATCAAAAATCAATGGCCATGATTTGATCCAAGTGTAATTCACCTTCCAAAATTGCCCTTAATATTTCAAAATATTTCAAAATTTCCATCCTTGTCAAATGACCAATTTGCCCTCCAACTAGTCTTTATTTACTAGTTTGCCATTCTTGTAAAAATTCAACTAAGTCTAGTTAAAATCCAACCAACTATAATAAAATATTCATAAAATAGTATTTTATTACTTTTCCATGGCTTTTGGATCAGCCTCTAAAATTTCGATTCGATCTCCCGATATTCATAAAATACTTTTACTTCGATTTCACCTTTATCGAGCTATCAGATTTATTCCAAAAACTCCATATTTTCATATTCGGAAAATGAACACTATCATCTTATAAAAATTTCTTTTCCTAAAGTCTTAGACTGAATTTTCCTAACTCAATCTACTATTTCGATAATTATCAAAAATCTCCATAGAATAAAATTTCTCATAGAAATCCTTTATCGATAATCCATTTGAATATTCTTTAACTTTACTAAGTCCAAAATATCGATTAGAAACACTTTTATGGGATCTTCCCGAAGGTCACCCATTCTTGTATTTCTCTGCCCTAAGCATGCTTAAAAATTTTATTCGATCCAAATTCGGTACCTTTCTCTGCATCTTAATTCTTAAAACTGATATTAAGGTACCTATTTCGATATGATTCACTCTTATACTGAATAAAATTACTTGTTGGGGAAATTTACACTTTAGTCCCAAACTTTTCCAAAGTTTATACTTTAACCCCTTAAACTTTCAAAATTTACAATTTAGTCACTAGCTAAAATTTGGGATATTACAATTCCCCCCTTTAAGAAAATTCATCCTCAAATTTTCAATGCGTACCTGTTCCAAACATTTACGTATATTAATTCCTTATTTTCTTATCAGCCTCCTAAGTGGCTTCTTCGACCTTGTGATTTTTCCTCAAAACTTCAGTCAATGAAATTTCTTATTCCTTAATTCTTTTATCCATAAACCAATATTTCTATTAACTCCCCTTCATGTATCAAATTTAATTGCATCTCAATTTATTCCGTTGACATGTAAATAATTCAGTCAATGCCCCCAAAACATAAGTACATATACTATAGACTTTTTCTTACTTCTGGAGATAAGACCCACTAATATACTCTTGGTCAAACTCCTTCACGATTCCTTGAAGTATAACAGTTCTGAAACTAAGTTTTCCCTTTTTGACCTATATAAATCATCATTCATTTTTAAATAAACAAGCATAACTTCTCTTTTGCTCTAACATTTAAGGCTCTCAACAGCTTAAACATTTAAACAACCAATGCTTTATTATATACAGTTGACGAAGGTTACAACCTCTTAGGTACTTCATGTTCTTGTACTTGAGCTCCCTACTGCACCAGTAGCTCAATCCAGGTAGAAATCGGAAAAAGTTCATACTTCATTTCATTTTTACTGCTACGGGTATCTTTATAACCCTTGTAATCCAAGACTCTTGTTCTTGTCTAGAAACATTTCTAAGGAAATTTCAATTAGTCGAAACAATCTTCAACTAAACACACTTCCTTTGACTTCATTAAGGAACTAATTCCTTTTTAAAAAAATTAAACGTTTCTTCTTATAATCACTTGTACCTTGTGCACAGATAACCAACTTATCTAAATTACACTTCATATTCATTTAGATCATTAGAAAACCCCTTTTCCAGCAATCCACATTACTTTAATGCTTGTCATACTCATCATCCTATATTACTGATTGTCTTTATCAAAACCTTTCTAAAAAGATATCTTAGCTTATCTATTACACTTCAGCCCTACCTTTATAAGGCTCTGTTGTTAACTATTCATGTAAAATTAACCTCTTAGTTGACTTCTCTGAATACTCTTTGGTTACAAGTTTAATACACTTTATCGACAATTGACTTCCAATCTTGTTCAGTATGTACTCAAATATCACTTTCATCATACTTTTATTCCAGATTCTCTGTCTTCCTAATCTATCAGGCTTCACAGTTGACATCTTATAATACTAATGTCTTCTTAAAGAATTAATCCTTCTTACTTAAGTTGTGTCTGATTTAAAGACTTTTTAAAGTTTTTCTAACATTTGAGGAGTCTACACTGTAACTCTTTCCATGTTAGCTTTGATTATCCTTGCAATATAGTTTACTACTTTTAGAACTCTGACTGATTCATACCTAACATCTTCTTTTTGAGCTTCAAAATATAATCTCTTTACAGATCAATTTCTTCTTAGTTTCTTTTCTAATCATCTCATTAGTATCATTACTTAACTTTCCAATTCTCTCTTATGTGTACTGACAGTACATACATCTTATAATAAGATACTACTGAGTTATTTCCATCATAACTTCAATCCTTAACTTATTTTGAGTAAATCGCCAGATTACATCTGCAACAACTACTGACATTGTTATCTTCAAACATATATATTTCTAAAGTAAAGATACTTATTCTTCTTGCTCCTTCGTATCTGAGTATATTATAATTACTGTATCATCTCTTTACTATGCAGATAACTTATTCTAAACAAGAACTAACTTCCAGGCTTATTTTACTATATCAAATCCACTATGGGTCCTTTCTTGACCTCTAAGATTCGTCAACTGATGAAATCCATTATCGTTTTACTTTCCTTATTCTAGTATCATTTCACCTTATACTAATGAGGAGCAGCACCAAGTCATACAATCAGTACATCAGCAATATGACATCCTAGGGGCATGTATTTAGTGAAAACTCCATATCAAACTTAGTTTAGCATCCAGAACCGGCTAAACCTTTTCTCTGATACCAATAAATGTAACACTCATAATGTATACTCGTAGTTGAATATACATTATAGATGTTACTTAAACATGCTACTGAAAGTTAAGCTTAAATTTTTTTATATCCCTATACGATTCATCGACTAGCTGATTATTTAAACTATCATTATAATTCAATTTAATGCATCATATACTATCAGTAAGTAAATAGTTTACATGCCCACTAGAGATTGTCATAATTTAGAATGTCTTACTGATGTTCTACAGATTGTAGCTTGAATAGCATGCTTGACTCCTCTTCAAGTACTCCAACTTAACCTACGTGTGAAACAATCACACGTTAAGTACGAACTTAGTGAGGTAGTTAAACTTATTTATTTTAAAAACATGAAATAATGTAATACAGTGGGTCATATATAAAAGTGCATTTCGTTTTCTCTATAACATGGCAAGTATATCACAATGTACATATGTCATGTATCATAAATATCATATAAATCATGTTATTATTGCATAATATATTCTTTATTATGGACATGCTTTCATCATGTAATCATTTACATGTCATGTACTTTATCATGTAACATGTAACTTCTTTTTCATGTATCATGAAATCATGTAACATCTTTTTTCATGTGTCATGTAATCGTGTAACATTTGTATCACGTATCATATAACATATGTAGCAAGTAACATGTAACATCTGAATTATGTATCTTCTTGTTATTATTATCATCTTGTCTGGCTAGAAGCCCCTGGAAACCCTGTAGCCTATCTACACCGTAGTGCCTTGTAAAGTACGTACTCGAGATAACGTTGTTTGCTCCTTATATTAAACACCTCGTTATTGCATTTTGCACTATGGGCTTGGATCCCCAGGGTGTATCTTGTTTCATTTTAATCTTGTTATTATCCATATTCCATGTATAGACATGCATTGCCATTATGCAGAATAAAATCCTTACCTCATATTCTACTGACGTTTGCATTTACTGAAATATGCAACAAGTCAAGTTTCATATAAATAATGTAATATTATTTTCAATTTAGGGTCGACTTATCACAAGTTCCATCATTATCAAGTAAATCATATGCATGGCATAGCTCACATACATGTCATACTTCATATACAGGACATAATTCATATATATGGCATAAATTATATACATGGCAGAATCCATATGCGTGTCATAATTCATATACGTGGCATGATTCATATATGACATCATTCATATACATGACTTAATTCATATACATAACATGATACGTGTACATGGCATAATTCATATACGTAACATAATTTGTATACATGTATTCATATATGTTACATGATTCATATACATAACTTGATTCATTTACATGACATGATTCTTTTACATGACATGATTCATATTCGTGATTTAATTCGTATACATGGTATGTTCCATATTCATGGCATGGTTCATATACATGACATATTTCATATACATGGCATGGTTCATATTTATGACGTGATTCATATACGCAACATGATTCGTTTACATGACATGATTCATTTACGTGACATGATTATTTTATCATTGCCCAAAGTACGCTATATGAGATCGAGGTATGCGAGTCAACTTGAAATGACACCGTAGTGTCTAACGTGAACGTAAAGATGACTACGTACTCGGGGATGCTCTTTGCTCCCCATAAACATGAAGCACCTCGACAGTGCACTCGGGCACAGTGGGCGTAGATCCCCAGGGTGCATGTGACACAATCATTTTGTCACAATACCTATTTGATAACATGAACATAAAGGTGCGGCTGCTAAAGACTCTATGGCATGCCAACTATATCATGGACTTTCTTACACAATACTTTGGCATTTCCTTTATCATCAATCATATAAATAAACATTTCATGTTTCATGCTTCATCATAAAATGTTCATGGTAAACATAGCTGGATTTGGCTTTGAAAAGGGGTTTATATACCCTTTCCTAAACAACGACATTTTGTAACGGGTCAATAATGACCCGTGTGTTTTTGTGCGGGTCGGTATAAGCCATGCATTTCATCCAGATACCCTTTGGTTTTGGCCCAAAGTTTTGCCCCTCACTCAATTTAGTCCCTATTTCCTTTTAAATTAGCCTTTAAATTTTGTGATGTTCTTAATTTAGTCTCCATTTCCCTTTACTTAGGTTTGTATTGTTTCAATTGGGTCGCCGGTCCTTCTGTAATTGGGCTTATGTTTTGTAATTGTTTCAATTTAGTCCCTATAGTAATAAAAATCAGCTTTTGTTTCAATTTGTTTTAATTTAGTCATTTATTTAATTTTTCTATTTAATTAAATGCAATTAAATTATATGAGTGATGCATATTTTAAAATAGCATATAGCATTGTTTGTTAGATGATTAAATCACTTAGTTTAGATTAGTTATTAGAGCCTTAGATTTAGGTTCACTAATTAAATTAAGGAAGAACATTAGAGATAATTAAATGTATATCAAATAGAAACTTTGAGGTTCAAATTTGGATGGTGTTCCATTGTTTACAATGGGGTGTTAGCTCAACATTGACTTTAAAGATGAATATTTAATATACATTTCACTTATAATTAAATATTGACTTAATTAATTATTAGATCCTTAATTAGGTTAGTACTTAAATTAATTAGAATGATTAATTAATTAGGAATATTATTAATTTTGGGGCTTTAATACTTGGATGATGTTCAAGCAATTGTCATTTTCTCATGAAAGTCTTTTAAATTAATTAATATCTGTAGTTTAAGTAACCTAATTAATTGAAACCATCTTAGGTTAGAACTTAAAATAAACAAGATAATAATAAAACATTCATTTAAAACCTTTTTGAAAATTCATTTTTAAATATGAATAGGGGTGCCCTTAACGGGGTGCTTTTAATCTCATATTCGAATAAAATGAATTTTCTTATAAAAGGATATCTGCATTTGGAATTTAAATTCATTTAATGATTATGGGATAAATTAAATTCAAATAATTATTCGAAATGTCAAAATGCCACGTAAAATTGAGGTACCGATAACGGGCGTTTGTGGGAGTGCTAAGAACCCAACTTTAAAGAAATGAATCTCTGGTTTGTTTTTTTACGGTGTCCGGTTTACCTCAAAGTGATCGGTGGCGACTCCAGTTGTTTTTCAAGAGTAAATAAAAGTTGGATTTAATAAAATAGATAAAAAGGTCAAAACCCTAATTTTTCAAAGGATCAATCGTTAGGCTATTTTTACACATCGATTTCAAAAATGTTCGCGACAAAGGTTGATTTTGATCGAGCTACAACACTGACGAACATGCATGATCTGAGAGTTAGATTTTGATCAATCTACAACACTAACGAAGAGGCATGGTCGGAGAGTTAAATTTTGATCAAGCTACAACACTGATGAAGAGGCATGCTCGGAGATATAGTTTTGATCAAGCTACAACACTGACGAAGAGGCATGATTGGAGGGAATTTGATCTTCTACACCACCGACGACAAGACAAGAACTAGAAAAAGATGATCCGTTGCACCACTGACAGAGAGTCAAGATTTGAAAATAAAGGATGATCATGCTACAATACTGACGATGAGGCAAGATATGAAGAAAAAGGCTAATCCGCTACACCACTAACGGAGGCAAGATCAGGAAATGAGTTTGATCCGCTACACCATTGATGGAGGCAAGATCTGAAAATGAAAGCAAACATTAGTTAGTAGTTGTTCATTCAAATTTTTGAAATTTTCGCTGTTATCCTCTATCTTGAGGTTTCAACTCCTTTGTTGCTTCGAGTTCCTCCATTCTCGAGGGTTTGTCATTTTGTTGTTGCCCTTCATGATTGAGGCTTTTTGTTTTGACCTTGTTTTTATGTGTGAGTGATTTAGATGCACTTAGCATGGATGCACCTAACTTGATGAGTAATGTATGCACTTAATATAAATGCATGATGCTTTCATGATTGTCATGCAATGCTTTTGGCCATGATTTTGACTTTCAGAGGGATGCCCCGTGACTTTTACCGGTCATATACGTGGCTTGGTCTTGCTTTTGTTCAAGTTCTATCTTGTAGACTGATTAAATGATTTTTGCCACCTTGTATGCAATGACGCCTCAACCTTTCATGGGTTCGACCATCTTCCTTTAAAATTTCACCTATCTAGGCGTAGGTCAACTCTTGTATGTTTTCTTTAGTCAAAACTGTCTTTTCTTGTGCAATTAGAGGGTATAGTTGCTGTTGGTCCCTGTACTTTTGAACTTCTTTGTGAAGTAATGCAGAGAAATCTCTTGTTTCACTACAAATCTTAGGCTACATGTTCTGATTTCAATGTGAGATGCTTATTAGAGAAAATTGGGTTTTTCTTTTCAAATTATGAATACATCAAGCTAGATTAAATGCCCTGAATATCAAGTGCATGAGCAATATTGAAATGACTTACCGAGAATTCCCCCAAGCATATCATGTGTATAGGAAACCCCAAAAACCAAGTTGATATCTGAAGATGTGTAGTACCTTCCGACTTACTTCAGTTTTTAACCAATTTAGAGTTACCTTTTGTAGGTTTCACCTTTATCATTATCATTTCTTTGTCTCATTTCTTTCTTGTTTTGGGGCAATCAACTCATCATCAAACGTTGTATAGATTTCGATGTCTCCAATTGAATTCACAATGTGTGTGTCAAGGGTCATATCATCATCATCATTTAAAAGATCAAATGTTGTATAATATAATGGTTAGAATGATGTAAGTAGTATGTACTTCAATGAAGACAACCGTCGTGTACGACCATGTCGAACCTTCTTCATCAAATCGTTGAGTGTTACACTCTTCCTCAACGAGCTGCTTTCAAAATATTTTGAACCAAAGATGACGCGGATATCGACCTCACGAATTTGACCTTTGTAGTATACGATAATAGAAAATCTTTTTGCCATATTGGAGTAATCTAAAATGCTGCAAAATTAACATAGAATAGTGAAATATTAGAAACTTTCAAAATTAAATATATAGAACATATAATAAAATATATACTAATACTGATTTGATTTGAAAGAAAAATCACTTATTGTAATATATAAAATTAAATAGTAACACTTGTTGGAGCAATATCAAATTTTACAAATTATGGGAGATGAAAAAATTTTGTCCTTGTTGTGCATTCTTCGATGAACAATGACAGAAAAGACCTTTGCTTTCCATTAAGCTTTTTGAAACCCGCCATGTCTACAAGTGTTTCGTCTCGTCCATCGATATTCATGGTTCACGCACACGGTTTTTCTGTTGGTACATGTGAAAACATGTTTTGGTAGAAGCGCCTTTGCTTTTCGTCAGGCTATTCGAAAACCATCATATGTGCCAGTGTTTTGTCCCGTCCATCCTTATTCATGGATCAAGTACATGATTTTTTCACCGGTACATGTGAAAGCGCGTTCTAGCATGTGACTTTGCTTTCCGTCATGCTATCCGACAATTTTCATGTCTATTAGTGTCTCGTCTTGTTTATCACTATTTATAGATCATGCATTGTGACACTCTTAACCCGGCCAAGGTGAAACGAGAGAGCGAAGGAGGTAACATTCTACTTCTACAACACTATATAGAAATTCGTATTGAGATTAATTCATTTATTAATATGTATCCATTAACATAGCATTATTAAAACCTTATAAATAAGTTAAAGCTGATGACTCGCGCAAATTTAAAATATACCATGCACGTCATAGATTAAATAAAATCCCAATATCCTAAAACACATAGTTAGAAATCAAAGTCTTAAAACACAATTGTTCAATGTCCGTTTACATACGGAAGGATTTTGGTCTAAATTTAAGGAGTTCATGGAAGGTAACGAGTGAGACTTGAAGTCCAACCTCAAAGTGGAATTCATGAGTGTAAGTACAAGATTCATGAAGGATCCTTGAGAAAACTCACACAAGTCAAATGTCTTATTTTGGAAGAATAAATTTTTTTTTGTTTAACCATTGGTTCCAGTTCATTGGTCTACTAATACGGAATGAGTAGTGCAGAGGTCAATCCTTTCCAATCCAATTTCTCCATAGGATCAGCCTTAAAATCATCTTATCATGTCTCAAATGATGAGGATCACAAATAAATCAGATTCTATTCAATTTCTTGTCAAATAAGTTAGATTTCAACATTTATTGTTGTCCAAGTTAAGATAAAAAAATATCATGTGAACCTTAACACTATCGAAATTGTTGATTTTTTTTGGCTTTTTAAAGTATCCACTTGAACGAATTTAATGAGTAATCATCACGTTTTGTTGGTTCAAATAGGAACTAGACGCCAATCATAAACTTTAAAGATGCTCTATACTCGAGGAAAAGATCGATTGTTAAACCGCACGGTTCAAACTATTGTTATAACACATCTTTAGTCTATTATATTTGATAGTCAAACTATTATATTTTTTTAGTCTATTATTAACTTCCAAATTCATATACCAAATTGATAAAAGAAAATTAGATGTCAACCCTCCGTATGCATGTATTCTTTCGGATAATTGCTACTACTACACCTGTCCACCATAAACGTTCTTTGATGGATCTGTTCCTTTCTCCAATTCTCGAGATTTTTCTAATTGTTTTCACTCTTTTCTCTATTTTTTTCTCGTTCAATTCGTTAAAAAATGGGCCTTTATCCAATACTCTCCTATTCAAAACTCCATTGTCATTTCCCAATGGCCCTTTACCAAAGTAACCTACAAACATGGTGTGAAGCTTTGCGTCCAAGAAACAAAGACACTCATAGCTTCTTATTTATATTCTTTATTTTAATTTCTTTTGTGCAGTTTTAGCCGTCAGGTTCTAGCAAGCATTGAGTTTTGAAGATTTCAGTGTTTGGTTCGAGTTACTTAATGGAAAAGTTAACTAGTTCAGTATTAATCGAGTTGAGCAATGCTCTACATATTTTACAATAGAGGAGACATTACTTAATGGGTAATCAATATTTTGAAGCAAAACAAGGAAAGAAGAGGAATTGGAGCTGAAAGAGAGGGATCTTCGGTAGCGTTGTAGGGATGTTGAACTGTCAGATAATTGCCTTCAGAGCAATTTAGATTGAAAACGAATCATTCTTAGCAGTGTTCTAGAGATATTACAATGGAGACGACATCTCTTGAATGTGATTGATTCTTCCAACACTGCTCAGCATGATTCATCTTTGATATGACTTGCGCAAACTTTAATTTTAGATCTATTAAGAATTTAATTATTCAAGGTTCTTGGTTTGGGAGATAAGATCACTAGTAAAGTTTATAAAATCGTTTACCTTCTCCTAATTACATGCACATCTAATATTATATGTTTATAAAACTCTTTTGGGAAGTTTACTGGTACGATAGTCAGCCATTGTGCCTTGTTTGCAATCTTCTCAAGGCCACTGTTGCACAGGGGAAGCCTGTGTTGGAACATCTAAAAATGGTCCCTTTATTTGTGTTTTCAGCGGGAGACGAAAGTTATTGACACTTGTGTTTGGTACGGTGTTGCTGCTTTCACAAAGTGTTGTCAAGGTTTGGAGTGGTTAAGATTTCAAAGTCTTTTTGCACTGATTATGATCGTGCTACCTAGGTTGGAGGTGAAAAAGCTGTTATGTTTTCTTTTTTTTAGAGGGTTGTTAAGTTGTAAGTTATGTCATCTAAAGGAGTACATTGAAGTGAAGCCTGGATTGTTTTGCTAGCTGAATCAAAGGCGAATTGTTTTTTCTTAACGAGATATGCGATACGGGCGTTTGTTGATGTTCTGTTTCTAAGTGCAATAGTGGATATGGATGTATGTGTTCAACTTTTGCTTGGGTTGCTATTGACTCACTTGTCTGAGGGGATTGGTGAATTTCTTAATGGTGATTCCGGCTTTCTTTGGAGGCTGCAATATTGCTTGGGATGCAGGGCCTCCAGTTCCTGTGTGGTAATTATTTGGTTGTGGGATTGATGGATCCACAAATTATTACAGTTATTACAGTTCAAAACCGTTTGAGCATCAAAATTTTTTAAGCATTATTAAGTGCCTCAAAATTATCCTTCTACGAAACTTTTTATAGGGAAATGCAAGTTCATTATAACACCTTACATATTTTTGACGAATAATTTTCAAATGAAATGTTTTCCATTGATATCCGATCATACAAGAGTGAATTTACTATAGACAATGTAACCGTTACCAGCTAAGAAGTAATTAGCGTTTAAAGTGTATAAATTTATAGTGTTCTTTATTCTCGGGGGGGTTAATGTTGTACCCTTCCACCACCAGTCAAAAGGTACAGTCACAAGAACAGAAGTCAAAGGTGAATAATAGGTGTTAAGCATACATGTGGATAGCAAAAAAATGTGTTGAGAGCATTGTGTCTCCACCTCATACTCTTTGCTATTAAAATCCTAGGGAGAGGGGAAGTTCCGACTAATTTGAGGTATAAAAGAAGGAAAGAAAGGTCATTTGAAGAGGAGAGAAAGAGACAAAGTCATACAAAATGGAGCTACAACTCTATTTTAACTGGTTGATGACCCTTCATCCAAATCATAAGGATTGAATCAATCATCGTCGACGAAACACCACCCCAAACCACCACATATCACCATATCATTTGTTGTACAATGACAATAAAAATAAAATAACATATTGTGTCATGCCCCAAATTTGGGCCCAGATGTTATGAGCAAATTTTGGACTGATTTATTAATCTGCTAAAGTTTGGGGGACCAAATTGAATTGATCTCAGACCTAGTGATAAATTAGAGGAGTTTGGGGGGACCAATCTGAGTATAGAATAAAAGTGGGAGCTCATTTTGTAAGCCATGGCTTTGCTAGCCGTCATCAATTCATAAACTTTGTCTATTGTCTTCTCCCATTCTAGTCTTCGTTGCACATTTGGATCGTCAACGGCTCCCTAGTGATTCTTGGTGATCGTACGTGTTCCAGACATGTCTCCCAAAACCGAAACCCATTTGTGCCGCCTGGTTCAATAACCCCAACATGTTGCCATCCTCTGGCACACACCTTGTCTCGAGCCTTGGTTGCAGCAAATCACCATGTATTCATTCTGCACTAATTGAAATTGGGACCCACATTCATGAATTGAAAATTAGTTGTTGGCTTAATGGCAGATTGCATAGCTTCATGAGCGTAAGATCTCCCATTTGATTCACGCCTAACTCAAAACCTTCAATATTATGATGATTAATTATTTGGGTAATATTTAGGTAGTGATCTTCTGACTTTATATATTATTGAAGGATCAAACCGTCTCGGACTTAGTATAACGTCAGAACGTGGTAAAGGCAGTGCACAATAGTTGGATCAGTTTCGAGTCATCTCTAGGTGTGTGTTTCGTTTGTGCTAAAATATTTTGTGCAATAAATTTTTGAATTATGTGATTGTTATTACTGTTATTATTATGCATGTACTGTGAGTTCAAGGTGTACGATTACTAAGGTAACGTACTCTAATTTTTATAGGTGTATTGTCATCTGATTCTGTGTGATATGTATGTCTTTACTATTCTGTGTAAATGCTTAAATCTGATGAACTTGATTGAATAGTCGGTTTGACTGAATATTACTGAATAGTCTATGTTTTCTGAATAACTTGTATTTCTGAATAATTTGTATTCATGTACTGTTACTTTTCTGAATACGTATTGTTTCGTGTTTTGAGTGCTACGTAAATGGTGCAAGTGAACACGTCGCAAGTAATAAAGTGATGAATATAGAGTATCGTCTCCACATGGATTGGTTTGGGCCACTTTGCTTAAATTACTGCAAATGCTTAAAGAGTTAAATAATAGTGATGAATTAAAGTAAAATAAACTAAGACTAAGAGAATTAAAATAAAGGAAAGAGGAAACCGAATTGAGAGAGTGGGCTGGCTTATTAAGATTGAAAGTATGTCGGATGAGTTGCTTTGGCAAGTTGAATGTCGGAAGCAAGTGAGATGTTGAGCAAGTAGATTGTCGTGGCAAGTAATTTCCCAGGCAAGTAGTTTGCTGGAAGTAGGACTCTCCGTGACCAGTGAAATGCAATAGCAAGTGGTTGAGTCAGAGTAGGGCTCTTCTTGGCAAGTGGTTTCCCTGGCAAGTTAATTGTTGTGGCAAGTGTGATGCCGTGGCAAGTCAATTGTGTCTCCAATGCTCGGCAGAGTGTTCTTCAATGCCTTCACGTTATTTCTAACTTGAAGGGCTGACGCTTGTGCAAACCTTAGTGATACGTCTGCCACACGTTACTTTACCAAGAGTGGACACCGTCTTTCCTCGAACTCTTGTTAGCCGCTTGAAATTCACTCATTCTCCAAGCTTTCTTCATTTTGTCACTTTCCAGAAACTTGGTTTAAGAGGGAATTGATTCCCTTCAGCTCTCGTAATATTAGAAAACTCGGATTCAATCCAGTTCGTTGATCTCCATCAACTCTCGTAATGTTTGGAAATCAACTCGGTTGAGGAACCTCCAATGGTCGTCACTTCATTAGAGAAAATCTTTCTTACGAATCTTCATTGATCTCGCTCTCCCTTTGCTGTCACCGATTAGGGATTTGAGTTTCAATGAATGATTCTCCCCTCAAGTGTTTATCTATAAACTACTCGATTTGCAAGAATAAGAATTGAATCAACATTGTGCATTAAACATAAACCAAAATAAAATCATCTATACAAAACTCTCATAACCTAATAACCCAAACCATCTAAGTTTAGTTCATGGCTGGGTAAAAAGGAAAAAACAAAAGAAATAAACTAGACATGGTGGGATTACAAAACATAAAACAAATAGAGAAGAAAACTCCTCTGTGCGTGAATCCCTTTTGCTCGATCTCTCTCCAAATTCGACTCCCTTTTTTTTGTTGATGCGATCTCCTTTTATAGATGAAAAGGAAGAGTTTGAATGCAATTGAAATCCATAGGGAAATTATCTCTATCCATCTCAGCATTTGAATTTAAATCTGGATAATTATCTTATGTGATAAGGATAAAAATAAGAGATAATTCTTGGGAAAAGAAAGATAAATTCTATTTAATTGTGATTTATCCCGACTCCCCTTTGTTTATTGATGCGATCTCATTTTATCTCTCTTTCTCTGCAATAAATTCCTATTTAAATTTGAGTTTTATCCATTGCATTTTTGAATTAATTCCTGGAAATAATGTGATTTATCCCGACTTGCCAGGGCAGGACTCGGCAATAGTCTTGGCAATTCATTCATGCACAATATATAGCAAAACAATAGTGGTTTCTCCACAAAAATAGCAAAACACAAGATCAAGCCCTCCAAACGGAAAAACTACGAAATTATGCAATAATGGCTACAAATGCAACTAAAATGGGCCTAAGTCTAACAATAATATGAGTAAAAAAGGTAGAAAAATAGTACTTTTACACACTTATCACGCACGTCTGCTTTGTCTGTCTGAATATAATGAACTTCTTAATAATCTGTATATGCTCTGTATTATGAAAGTTTGGTACATCTATTATGTAATATGAAAATATAGTACATATGTTTTGTTCTGAAAGTCTGACATCTCTGTCATGTTCAAAAAGTCAGTCTGTATAGTATTCTGCATTTTCACTCTACATGGGGATCGGGATGTTACGGAGAAAGAATTATCTGGAATTGCATTACGACGCTCATATATCTCTTTCTGAAATTAATCTGGATTTTAAATACTATCTGTTGATGAGTAAGGTTGGATCTGAGTTTTGGGATAACTCGTGAATGATGTGTAGCAGATGGATGGGTAGCTAGGTTCACCAGCTCGAGTCTGCATCTGTTATGTGTAATATCCCAAATTTTTGGTTAGTGACCAAAATGAAAATTTTGAATGTTTGGTAGTCAAAGTATAAACTTTGGAAGTTTAGGGACTAATTGTAATTTTCAAAAGTTATGTATTTTAGTCCCGTAAATGAATAGTTCACCCCAAGAATGACGTTTTCATGTTACTCGGATTTTTCGTATAGAATTTGTATTTTTGGCTATAAAAACATAAAGTTTAAAAAAATATTCGGATAATTGGATCGAATCGGATATTCAAGATATTTTAAAGGATGATAAGGCAAGGTTAAAAATTTCATTTCCATGTCTTAAAATGGTAGGATTTAACATAGACCATTGGATTAAAGTAGGTTTTCCATGTTAAATATGAGCTATTGGATGAAAAATGGCAAGATGGTAAATTTGGGAAGTTCCAAGGGCAAAGTTGGTAATGACTAACTACTTGGATTATTTTTGACCCTTGGATGAGTAGGTAGACATGTGGCAAGATATGAAGCATTGGATTAAAATGGCAATTTGGTCATTTTGTCATAAAAGATATTTTTTTAGGATTGTTATAATAAATGACAAATGGCTAAATTTGAATCAAAAAGAAAATTCAAGATTTCTCCCATCACCTTTCTCTTGATCGAATACCCTCTTCCAAGGTAAGGAAAATTTTCAATTTGGATTTTCAAGCTATTTTACTTGGATTTTAGATGAAAGCATGAAATATGAAGTTGATCTCTATAAAATTCTCTGTCTTTTGGTACTATTTATTCATGCTTTCCTTGCTTGAAACCCTAGTTTTATGATTTTGAGGGATGAAGGGGATATTTAAATATGATGAGATAAGGTTAGTTTTTGATAAAGTTGTTGTTGTAGAATCATATCCAAGGTTGTATGATGATTGAAACTACTTGAAAGTAGCTAAATCCTAATTTGTTTAAAGTTAGGGTTTTGATGTGAAGTTGAATTTAGATTGATTTTGATTTGGGAATGATTATAGAAGCTTGGAAATGAGGTTTAGAAGTTGAATTCATGCTTGAATCAAGTTGGAAAATTTGGATGTAGTGACCTTTCATATTCGGCATATTGAAAGAATATTAGGGAAAATTTTGGAAAATTTCCTTAAGGCTAGAAATCATGCGAGAATGATTTTACAAGGCTTAAAATGTTGTTGGGATTAATTTGGAACTTTGTTAAGTTCTAAGGATCTTTTCATATTCAATTGGACCATTTTGAGAAGTTTGTAAAGTGTTGAGGACCAAATGGTATATTAAGGGAAAATTTGGGAATGATATGGAAAATGGTTAGAAATTAATGTGTTAAGCTTGAAGGTATTCTTGGAATGCTTAAATATGTTGTTAATTGTTTGAATTTGAAGTTTAATGACAATGGACCATTTTGAATAATTTGGAAAGTTGAGGTGAATTCTAAAAGAATTCATTTTATAGTTATTTTGTGAGATTTGAGATTGTTTTGTGAATTTGTGATGGATATGGATAGTGAAGGATTTTTAGGAATTTTATTCCTAATATAGGCTTATGTTAGAATGATACTAACATACACTTTGAAATGTATGTATTCCGTAAACGATGATTTTATAGATCGTGACCGCAATCAAGATCGTACTACAAGCAAGTCTAAAAACAAGGAAAAAGTTCAAGAATAAGATTAAATCGACAGTAAGATTTCTAGTGAGGCATCAGGTGAGTGCAATGCATACATAACATGATACATGGATGTTTAATACATCAATGGGAAGACTTGCGATAAGTCTACCTGGTTTATATATTGGCATGATATTTATGTCATCGATCATATATTTGACATATTTTAAATATGTCAAAAGTTGAATTATTAATACATGGATCACTAGTTATATATGATGGTATACTATGAATGTTATTTCGGGTATGAACTGCCCAATATTCAATTATATTGATATACATTATCATGGATGGAATAAATATGGAAATTATGCCCAAATAAGTCAATTGAGGGACAAGGTATAGTTGGCATGCCATAGAGTCCAGCAGCACGCTGCATATTCGGGTATCCGGGATAGCATTATAATGTATATAAAGGACACTTAATGTATGGTTAGCTCTGCCTTATAAATGTACGGATGGTGGGCACGACCTTATGTGCATTAGCACTTCGGTGCATCTTTGACTCGAGTACTCAGGGTCCTCATAGGTTTATATTTGGGCTATGAAATCGGTAAATAATTGATAAACGTGTTAAAGAGTTTATACACTCTTAAAATTATGGAAAGTATATTGGTAAGAAATTATATTCGGTTTACATTATTTATATTTGAATTACATACTGGTAAGACATATCTAGTGCTTCAAAATGCAT
Organism: Hibiscus mutabilis; assembly: GCA_019671005.1. Lineage (NCBI taxonomy): Eukaryota > Viridiplantae > Streptophyta > Magnoliopsida > Malvales > Malvaceae > Hibiscus > Hibiscus mutabilis. The sequence goes on along the minus strand of CM033728.1, from coordinate 15,635,724 downwards.
GAATACGGTTACATGTCTAATTATAGTTATGTTATATTGCACTGGATATTAATATTGCCTCACTAAGTATATACTTAGCGTGTAATGGTTTTCAAGCGTAGGTAAAAATAAAAAATCAGAGTAAGGAGCAGGCATCCTACTTATCCGGAGTATAATAACAGTATCGGTAATAACATTCTTTGATGTGTTTTGATGTTTCTAGATGGCATGTATATGTTAAAATTAATCGGTTACGTACTAGTTTTTATATGGTTTGTATTAACTTATAAACTAGTTTATGTTTATAGCAAATGACGAGTAGTTATATTAAAGTTAAAATCGGGTAACGACTAGAAAAGAGTTAAAAAGAGAAATTGGGTAGATTTTTATTTTAGGCAGTTATATTCCTGATATATCATCGATAAGAATTGTTAATTTGCTTCCTGAAATCGAACCTAATTTGATGGAATAAAAATTTGAATTATAATTCTACGCGAATAAAAAAATTGTGATACTCTAATTAGTATTTAATATAGAATACTGATTAGGGTGTTACATTATGTCTTGTCTGAATCTGTCATGTCCTATCCGAGTCTACATATGTTATGTCTTGTTTGAGTCTGCATATGTTTTGTATTGACTACTTCTATATCTATTATGCATATATTCTCTATTATCTGATTCTGTATATATCTAATATAAACTAAAATCTTTGTTCGACAGATATTTTACGAATCGAACCCTCTTGGTTACAATCCACCAGACGATTTATCCTATTACTCAAGAAGAGCTACATTCGATTTTCGCACTTTATGGGTCTGTGAAATAGATTATAGCGTTTCAAAACTCAATTGGCGTTCAATTCCTAGTCTAATATCAAGGTTGTAGTGCTATTGGGGCTAAAAATTCTCTTTAAGGCCGTAACATTTACGACGATTGTTGTCAGCTTGAGATTCAACTTTATGACGATGCAGGGATGACCGATTTGGCTGAACTAAAACAAGAACAAATGTTGACTGTCATCAATGATCTGAATGTGTTTGATAAAATGGTTGTGAGAAAATACGAAGTTAAAGATGTTACCATTAAAGATGGTGAAGCGACGATGGAGTATGAATCAACAAAAACTAATAGAGGTTTGCGTTCTTCAATAGCTCCGTTTTTAGTAGAGCAATCTATGCAGCCTTCGTCTCTGTTGAGTGTGGTGGAAACAGTGATGACAGGGGGTTTATATGCTTCATTTAAGGTTCTGATTGAACTGTTGAAGGATAAAGTTCCTTCGAATTTTGATGAACCTATTCAAGATTTATATAGGCAATCGAGGGCTACAACTCAAAATGATGTGACCAACGTTGACTCGAACCAGGTAACTTTTGTTTTTTATTAGAATATGACAAGTATGGTGCTTAAGAGAATTTCGAATGAGATAAGTATTGTTATCAGTGAACTTAGTGGTCGACATGCTTTGAGAGATAGATTAAAAGAGCTTGGTTATGATCTTGAGGATGTTCAGCTTGAGAAGCTCGAACGAGAGTGCTTGACGAGGCTTATTAATGCTAGTGAGTTGGTTTGGAGTGATGACCTATATCGATTTAGATTATTGCTTATGGAGAATGGGGAAAATAAAGAGATATGGATTAGAGTTGAGTTGTATCCTTGTTAAAGGTTTGGTGGAAAATATAATTGGAATAGTTTTGCTACTAAAGAAGTGGGGAATCAGACAATTTGTACTGTATTTGCTGAAGGACCTTATGAATTTAGATAGTTATTAATGGATTCAAATTAAGTTCAAGGTGTTTTGAAAGATGTTCATCCATTGAAATTGGAAAATGGCATATCTACTGAAGTGAATGAATCGTTGTTTTCAAAACTGTTGATTGGTCAGCATATGAACAGGAAAACAGACCATAAACTTAAACCATACTGCCTTGCAATTGACGATGAACTTGGTCCTACTCCAGTTGCTGATGTTAGCTCTTTGACTCATTATGGTGAACCTTATGATGGAAACACACATTACTTTAGAAGCACATTGTTCGTTTATGCAATTAGATTATGTTATTTTTAATTTCTATTGCTTAATGTATGTCCTGGATGCCACCAAAGTGGGCTGTAACTGAAGAACAAATGTTGAACGTTATGGGAGCAAACAGAAACTTATCCTTGCATCACGCAAAAGAATTTATTGAGGACGAAGGGGTTGATTTTTCCTATATAAGTCAACGTGAATGTAACACCCTGAAATTTGCCCTAATTCAGAAACCTAATTTGATAAAAATCCTTAAATTAAAAACCCTAATAATTTTGGGATTTTTAAATTTATAACCTACTTAGGTTGAGGGATTAATTTGGGAGAAATTATAATTGGGAATTATTTTAGAAATTTTAATGACCAAAGCGAATTAAGGGTAAAGTTTTAAGCCAAGTCCGCAAACCCTTGAAAGAGCAAGGTTGTGCCTCGCTATTTACCCTTTTGATTGAGGTATTTAATCATCTTTTAGCCCTAAAGGATTTTCATCTACCATTTGCACCAACCGCTCTCCCTCACCTCTCTCTCGCAATATCGCCTCCCCTAACCCTTTTTTTCGATCTGCTCTCCGACCAACCTTCATCGGCTGTTCGGTTCATGCATTGCCACCACCATCATGACCAACATCACCTCGTGAGTAAACCCCAACCCTCATATACCTTTTCGACCATCATTTTTGAGAGATTGGAGGGCTTTTGTTCAAACGCCTTGTTGTTCGAACCTTGCTTTACGCCGCATTCCGTTCCTTTCTTTGTTTTGTTTTCCTCTGCATGTTGCCATGTTTTGTTCATTTGTGTACATGTGAGGGTTGTCGATAGACTCTCATGCACTGCTTGCTTTCATCAGAATATGAGGAAAATGTTTTAGTTTTCTTACAATTCTCCTTGCACAGTTGTCGTCTCTATTTTTCAATTTGGGTAAGCGTTTCGTAATTTCCCGATTTTGGGCCTAGGAGTTTTCTAAGAGGTTTAGACGGTCTGTTGGATCGGATTAGAGGATTCCAGTCAGTTTTAGGATTTAATTTGAAATAAATATTTTTGGATAAGATAAAAATATGGAAACATAATCTAAAATTATTATTTAATATGGAAATGATTTGGTAAAGTCAATTTTGCAGAAAGGGTCTCGAAATTGGACATTTTGGTTAGTGACCAAAATGTAAAGTTTCAAAACTATTTTGTAAAAGGGTCAAAACTTTGAATCTTTAAGGAGCTATTTTCTCCAAAGTCTAATATCATACTTTTTCCCTTAATTGGCTATTTTAAATGATTTTAAAATAATATAAAAGGCTTGGAGAATTAATTGGATAATTAAAAAGGCTTTAAACAATTTGACGTAACTAACTTTTCTCAAAAAGGATTTTCTCTCCAATTCTCTCCAGCCAAACACTTCTTTTCTCTTCAAAATTCTCAGGTAAAATCTTATTTTAATTGATCTTTTGATTTCAAATGGAATTATAATGATATCCTAACAAAATCTAATTGGTTTCTTATTGTTTTGTTATGTAAATTCATCCAATTAAGGGGAAAAGCAGCCATTAGCGACGAGGTTCGTTCTTCTCCTCTAGTACAAGTTCTTTATTGAAATTCCCAAGTTATTGATCCTTTACATATGTTTTCTAACTTGATTTGATGGTTTAATTAAGGAAGATTTGTTAAATCAAAGTTAAATTGATTGATTTTTGAATGAGCTCTATTTTGCTGAGTTATTGATTGATTCTAATCATGATTTTGATTTTAAATAATGTTAATAAGTGGGCTTTAACATTGGAATCCCGAAACTATGTGAATCTCTAATTTTCCAGGTTGTTAGTTGTGAGTTCTTGAGGTGTTGTGGAGGTTTTATGAATGCTGGAGGTATAAGGATGTTGTTGTTGTGCTTTTAGATGTTAATTGATGGGTTAAAATGTTAGATTGTGGCTGGGTTAAGTTTGAAGATGTTTGATGTTGATTTCGGTTGTTGTGGAGTGAAATTGGGTTGCAGATATTGAGGATTTATGTTGCTATGTTGTTGAATGCATTTTGATGCATTGAATCCTTTATTTTTGTATGGATAAAAGAGGGGAAGTTTATCCTTAAGCTTGAGCGATTGTTTCAGAAGCTTTAGAGGCAAGGTTCTGTATCGGAAAGTGAGGCTTTGCATGTCGGTGAGTGAGAACGTGTTTTATAGCTTTGCAAAGGTTTGAAAGTTGTGTTTGGGAGTTTAGATCAAGCTTGAAACGCTGGTCTAAGCTCGGAAGTAAGTAAAAGATGAATTCTCTCTCGAATTCGGTTTGGGAATTGGTTTTTATGCACTTGTTTAAATGGTTTTTGTAATACCCCAAAATGAGGTCTAGGAGTATGACACCAATTCGAGTATGTTTTAAATTGATTAGAGAAATCTTTGAAGTAGATAATTAAATGAATTAAGGACCTATTATGAAATTTGAATAGTTTGTTAGCTAAAATGAAATAACTAAAGGACTAAGATGTTATAGCCAACAAGTATAATGCCAAATTAAAAGTGACCATTATATATAGAAACCAAAAGTTGAGTGGTTGCATGGTTATTAAACCCCAATGCATGTTTCCTGCCACATGGTCGATCCACTCATCTTCTCTTGATGATTCATCAAGATTGATATTAATAAAACAATGAAAACATTGTTTTCATCTTCTTCAACCGAAAGCTAGAAAGGGAATAAGAGAAAGCTTTGTTCTTCCATGAAAATGAAGAGATAAGTTTAGAATTAAAGTGATATTGCAATCACCTATTCGGTTAACCTTAGGAGAAGGTGAGTATCTTCTTTTGCTCTCTTAATTGTTAGAACCGAAAGTATAGAAATAGAGTGAGAGGGAGAATTATCCATGGTATTTGTTTGTTAAAGAACTTGATGATCTTGGTGCTTGAATTGTATGAATCATGTGTTGCTGCAAATTGTTTATAGGCCAATGTATAACTCTAGGATTTGATCGATTTTGATAAATAAGTAACCTGCCCTATTTTGATTATATTTGAATACATGATGCCATGAAATTGTTTTGAATGTATGTGATCACCTACTGGGCTGTTATTAGCATATATAAATGAGTATGATTGCTGGAAAATTTAGGTACTAGATTGGTATGATTTGAATGTAACATGGAATGAAATTGTTTTGAACACATTGCTAGTTGAAAATGTGTAAACATGCTTGATTTTATATAATGCCCTGTTTTGATCACATTGATAGGTGAATTGAATTGACCTAGACTTGTATGAGTATGTATATAAGTTGAATTAACATGTTATAAGTATCATCTAAGTGAGTAATGAAGCTAAAAATCTAGCTTGGTGGAGTCTGCCCAGAAAACTCTGTTCTGGGCAGTAACTTTGAAAAATCACCATAAATTTTATAAAAGGAATTTAAGGCTGGAAATTTTATGGACAATGCTTTAACATGTCTAAATTCATTAGGAGAAAACAGAACTGAATTCTGGATTGTAGAATGAATTGTAGAAAAGAAACACTGTGGACAATGCAAACTATTCAGTGTTGTAAATTGTCCTGTCTTTAAGCTAAAAACTGTATTACTTGGCAAAGAACTAAAATGCAAGGCCTATATGGTTAGAAAGACAATTAAGTTATCTTTTCAACGGTGTAAACCAATTGAAATTCCGACGTACGAAATGAAAGATATGAACATTTAAGCAAGTAATGCACATGCTATCTGGCAGCAGCAGTCTTGATGTTTTGAAATGAATGTTGAATGTATGGAGTCATGTGATTTAAATAGTTGCTGATTTTGATTCTATGGCTTGGTGTGCATTTTCAAATAGTTTTAGATGTAGTTTTGTGTACTATTTTGTACACAGTTTCGAGCAGTTTGAATGCTACCTTGTATATATACATATATATGTGCTTGTATGGCAGCCTAGGACAGTTTGGATGAATGAATTATGTGTATTGCTGCCTTGTTTTGAAGAAATGAATGTATATTGTCTTGACCTTGATTTAATTGTATGAATTGTTAGAGCAAGGAGTAAATCTTGTGGAAGAAGAAAGAGTGGATCATTCGAAAGCTAAAAACAAAGGGATTTGGATACAAGATACATAAGCTTGCTTGGAGTATTGTGAGTGTAGTTTACAATAGGGTTAGGACTTAGGTACTAACCAAATATGCATGACTACTTTCTTGCTATTGATATGCCATGATAATGAGCTTAATTTAACTTGAATATGAATAAAAGGAAAGATTGGACTAAACTAAAATTGTGAATAAGTAATAGCATGCAAATTGAGAAATTAATTAGAAAGAAAAGTGAAAACAAATGTTTGATTCTTAATGCATTGGTGTGAACCATCGAATGCTTGCTTGCATGGATTTCTATGATGAAAATGCTTGATAACATGAATTAAGTCATAAAATAAAGACCTTGATTGATGCCTAAGATGGCATATGTGAAATGTTTACTTGAATAACAAATTAAATTGCAAAATGAAGAGCTAAGGCTCAATTGGCCTAAGGGCTAAAGCGTGATGTTGCAATTCCTTGTTTGAATTGATTCTTGAATGATACATGATTCATGAACTTGAAAAGCTTGAAATCCTTGAATAAATGAATTATAATCAAACAACCTTGGTTGCTAGTTGAATAGGTAGAAGGGCATGCCTTAGAGTCTAGAGCTCATTGTGTCAAGGTGGACTATGGTCCAGGGCTAAGGCCCCTAATTGGCGACAGACGGAGGGTACATATGTGGTCTTTGGCGACTGTAGGAGGGTTGACCAGTACTACGGTACATCTTGTGACGACAGTTGGTTGGAGACTCGATTACCTAGACAAACTATAAACCAAGGATTGTGTTAAAAGATAATAAATGAGCTAATATAACCTTGAATACTTGGAATACTTGACATGTAAACTTGAATACTTGTATTACTTGACATGTACTCTTGAATACTTGAATTACTACTTGGATTACTTGACATTTATTCTTGAAATGACAAATATGTAAACTTGAACTATTTGTTACTTGACTTGTGTACTTGAACTTCTTGCTATATGATTATTACGTGAATTAGATCTTGATCTTACTTGAATTCATGAGTACTATTTGTAAACTTGTCTTGAATGATAAGCTTGAAAAGAAAAGTGGCTATATTTGACTTGAGATGTATGTATATTGCTTGAATATGTATTTGACTTGAATTGAAATGTGTATATTGCTTGAGTATGTTACTTGACATGAAATGAAGATTTAGCAAAGCTTGAATTCGAATGTTTCCAACCTTGACTAGGCTCAAACTTAGCTAATTGATACATGTCTTATTAATTGGTTAGAACTAGTCACTACCTCACTAAGTACATTCTTGTACTTATCACTCTTGTTTTCATTCTTCCCAACCACGGGATAAAGGATTCGATTGTTGCTTGATCCTGAAGCCTAATTTCTTGAGCTCAAAGCAAGACACAAGCATAGCTAAAGTCTAGTTCATACTTGTTTTGTACTCTCCTAGTTGGTGGCACTTAGAATGTATATAGTGACTGGTGCATGCATTTTGAATACTTGAACTTGTATATATATGTTTTGAATGGGCTTACTATGTATAAACTTGGTTGATATTATGAATCAAGTAATGGACTCTTTGCTGCGCATATGAATATAAATATTGAATGATTCAAAGTAATTAAACTAGCCTTGTGCCATTCGAATGACTTGTGATATGTGATAATTACTTGTGTAAACATACAATGTCTTTATGTGATTTTATAAGCTTGTATGGTAAATGTCGAATGGTAAGGCTTGGCATATTGCTTGCTCAGAGACAAGGTATGTACAATTGAAATGTTACATGTATCAATCTAAGGAACAATGAAATGTAATGGAAACATGTGTACTCACTTAAGTTATTCGAATGAAACTTGTATGATAATGTTAATTAAATTGTTTGGTAACCTATAATGTATTGTAAACAAAGTATGAGATAGTTTACATGTTAAGTCATAAATGTTTGATTACTTGCTAAATAGTAACTCATCTAATAGGGATGAGTTAAGCTATTCTTGCCTCGTTTTTGCTTGTAATGTGCTTGGTAACGCTCCCGAACCGATTTGCTGCTAATCATGGGTAGGGGTGTTACATTTTTTTGGTAATCAGAGCTTTTTAGTCGGTTCTAGGACTAAATCGGGCTCCCTTGCATCATATAGGATACTTGTGCCACCTAGGAGACTTGTATTGTATATCTTGTGTCCTTGCTTAACTAAATCGAATTCCTAATTGTTCTATGTAAATCTAGAATGTCTGAAACAAGGCTCGCTCGGGACAATGAAAGTCCCGTAGTCTCCTCAAATGAAGGAGATAGTGTGAGGACAGAGCAGAATCCTCCACAACAACAAGCTCAACCTTGATTGAAAAGTTGAACTTAAAGCCTGAAATTGTAAAACAAAGCCTTGTAGTTTCGAACCCTACAGGGGAATTACAAACATAAGTTTTATCTGTAGAAACTGTCCCCTATTCATTCGAAATGTACCTTTCTTGTTAATCTATATGTACTACCAACTTGTGAGTTTGATCTAGTGCTGGGACTAGATTGGTTAAGCAAGCATGAAGCCTGGGTTGATTGCCTAAATAGGAGACTTTACCTCCGAGGTTTAGGAAAGGAATCAATTCTTCTAATTGACAAGAAACCGACCTCAATCTTTGCTACTACAGTCTTACAAGATGAAATTGAATTCGGCTTACCTAGTGTGCCTATTGTATCTGAATATCTTGATGTTTTTTCCCGAAGAACTCACTGGTCTCCCTCCAACCAGAGAAGTATAGTTCGGGATCGATGTCTAACCTGGAACAACTTTGGTGTATATCACACCTTATCGAATGGCACATGTTGAGTTGAAAGAACTCAAGAAGCAACTCCAAGAGCTACAAGACAAGGATTTCATTAGGCCTAGCTCATCTCCCTAGGGTTCTCTAGCCTTGTTCGTGAAGAAGAAATACGGGACTATGAGACTCTATTTTTACTACAAACAATTGAACAAGCTTACTATCAAGAATTGATATCCTCTCCCAATGATTGAGGATCTTTTCGATCAACTAAAAGATGCTGCAGTATTCTCAAAGATCGATCTACGATCGAGATACTACCAAATGAGGGAAAAATAAAAAGATGTACCCAAGACAGCCTTTCATACTCGATATGACCATTTTGAATTCCTTGTAATGACATTCGGGTTAACGAATTCTCCGGCTACTTTCATGGATCTCATGAACCGTGTATTTAAGCCTTATCTTGACAAGTTTGTGGTCGTCTTTATTGATGACATTTTGGTGTATTCTCAGAATAAGGATGAACATTTTGAACACCTTCGAATTGTATTGCAAACTCTCCGAGAACGTCAATTGTTTGCAAAGTTCTCTAAATGCGAATTTTGGCTATCAGAAGTGACGTTTCTTAGACATGTTATCTCGACAAAAGGGATCAAAGTAGATCCAAGGAAGATTCAATCTATCCTGGCTTGGAGACCTACGAGGAATGTTGGTGAGGTCAGAAGCTTTCTCAGTTTAGCCGGGTATTATCAACGCTTTGTTAAGGGATTCTCATCCATTGCTGCAAGTTTGACTAAGTTAACTCGCAAAGATACACCATTTGTTTGGTAGGAGAACCAACAACGAAGCTTCGATCAGCTTAAACAAGCCCTGACTCATGCTCCAGTTCTCATCCAACCAGTATTAGGCAAGGAGTACACTATTTAAGTGATGCATCTCATTTGGGACTAGGATGTGTCCTAATGCAAGATGAAAACGTGGTAGCTTACGCTTCAAGGCAACTAAAACCACATGGTCAAACTACCCTACGCACGGTCTAGAATTGGCAGCTATCGTGTTTGCACTCAAAATCTGGAGACATTATTTGTACATGGAGAAATGCAACTTGTTCACAGACCACAAGAGCCTCAAATACCTCCTAACTCAGAAAGACTTGAATTTGAGACAAATGAGATGGCTAGAGTTACTTAAAGACTACGATTTAGTTATCGACTACCATCCAGGGAAAACAAACATGGTCGCTGATGCCCTTAGTCGTAGACTATACTTGGGTAAACCCTTAAATCTAAATTCTAGAATAATTCATCAAAGGAACATTTCGAATTAGACCTTTCTTGACTTGCAAATAACCATTCGAATTAGACCTTTCTTGACTTACAATTAACTATTCGAAAATCCCCCTTAATGATCTTTTCCATTTGTTATAGCTTCCTTTGCTATCAATGCTCATTTTCGTTTATCCAAAGGATAGAAATTCTTGTCTGAACTTCAAGTTCAATCTAGTCTAATCTCGAGAATCAAAGAACTCCAACAAATTGATTTAGATCTTCAGAAAATCATGTCCAAGCTAGACTCTGAGTCTAATCCTGACTTCTCCCTCAAGTCAAATGGACTCCTCTATTTCAAAGATAGAGTATGTATTCTTAACAACGAAGAACTAAGACACGAGATGTTACAAGAAGCTCACCAAAGCTCTTTCTTGATTCACCCTGGATCGGTTAAGATGTACAAGGACCTAAAGCCACTATACTGGTGGCCAGGCATGAAATCGGCTATCACAGACTTTTTTCAAAGTGCTTAACTTGTCAGAGGGTCAAAGTCGAGCATCAAGTCCCCACTGGATTACTCCAACCAATCGAATTCCCTCAGTGGAAATGGGATCGGATAACAATGAACTTCGTTACTGGTTTTCCTTCCACTCCAAGGAAGAACGATGTTGTGTGGGTGATTGTTGATAAATTCACAAAGTCTACTCATTTCATCCCTATTTGAATGAATATGAGCTTGGAAACCTTAGACGAGCTATACATTCGTGAAGTGATTCGATTACACGGTGTACCTATAGCTATAATCTCCGATCGAGACCTTAGATTTGCTTCCTGATTCTGGAATTCCTTGCAAAAAGCCCTTGGAACTAAAGTACACCTTAGTACAACCTTTCATCCTCAATCAGATGGAAAATCTAAAAGAATCATCCAAATACTTAAAGATATGCTACGTGCTTGTGTTATAGACTTCGAAAAGAATTGGGAGAAATCTCTACCCCTAGTAGAGTTTGCTTACAACAATAGCTACCAGGCATTTATCCAGATGGCTCCCTTCGAAGCTCTATACGAAAGGAAATGTAGAACTCCCTTATGTTGGTCTGAATTGGGAGAAAACAAGGTTTTGAGACCTCAATTGCTCAGAGAAATCGAGGAACAAATTCAAATCATACATGATCGATTGAAGCAAGCCTTTGATAGACAAAAAGCCTATGCAGACTTGAAAAGGAGAGATATCCAATACAATGTTGGAGACAAGGTCTTCCTAAAAGTCTCCCCTTGGAAGAAAGTCTTTTGGTTTGGAAGAAAAGGGAAACTCAGTCCCTGTTTCATTGGTCTGATTGAAATCATTGAAAGGATGGGGCCAGTAGCCTATCGATTAGTTCTTCCCAGTGAACTTGACAAGATTCATAATGTCTTTCACGTGTCTATGCTCCAAAGATATAGATCTGACCATCCCTTGTACTAGAACCTGAAGAAGTTGAGTTGAATCCTGACCTATCATATGAAGAAGAGCCAATACGAATACTTGACAAAGAAGTTAGAAGACTCCGAAACAAGAATGTTCCCTTGGTGAAAGTGTTATGGAGGAATCATAAAATGGAAGAGGCAACTTGGGAACATGAGAGATCAATATCATCACTTATTCAACTCAGGTAAATTTGAGGGTGAATTTATTTTAAGGGGAAGAATTGTAATACCCCAAAATGTGGTCTAGGAGTATGACACCAATTCGAGTATGTTTTAAATTGATTGGAGAAATTTTTGAAGTAGATAATTAAATGAATTAAGGACCTATTATGAAATTTGAATAGTTTGTTAGCTAAAGTGAAATAACTAAAGGACTAAGATGTTATAGCCAACAAGCATAGTGCCAAATTAAAAGTGACCATTATTTATAGAAACCAAAAGTTGAGTGGTTGCATGGTTATTAAACCCCAATGCATGTTTCCTGCCACATGGCCAGTCCACTCTTCTTCTCTTGATGATTCATCAAGATTGATATTAATAAAACAATGAAAACATTGTTTTCATCTTCTTCAACCGAAAGCTAGAAAGGGAATAAGAGAAAGCTTTGTTCTTCCATGAAAATGAAGAGATAAGTTTAGAATTAAAGTGATATTGCAATCATCTATTCGGTTAACCTTAGGAGAATGTGAGTATCTTCTTTTGCTCTCTTAATTGTTAGAAACGAAAGTATAGAAATAGAGTGAGATGGAGAATTATCCATGGTATTTGTTTGTTAAAGAACTTGATGATCTTGGTGCTTGAATTGTATGAATCATGTGTTGTTGCAAATTGTTCACATGCTAATGTATAACTAAGGATTTGATCGATTTTGGTAAATAAGTAACCTGCCCTGTTTTGATTATATTTGAATACATGATGTCATGAAATTGTTTTGAATGTATGTGATCACCTACTGGGCTGTTATTAGCATATATAAATGAGTATGATTGCTGGAAAATTTAGGTACTAAATTGGTATGATTTGAATGTAACATGGAATGAAACTGTTTTGATCACATTGCTAGTTGAAAATGTGTAAACATGCTTGATTTTATATAATGCCTTGTTTTGATCACATTGATAGGTGAATTGAACTGACCTAGACTTGTATGAGTATGTATATAAGTTGAATTAACATGTTAGAAGTATCATCTAAGTGAGTAATGAAGCTAAAAATCTAGCTTGGTGGAATCTGCCCAGAAAACTCTGTTCTGGGCAGTAACATTGAAAAATCACCATAAATTTTATAAAAGGAATTTAAGGCTGGAAATTTTATGGACAATTCTTTAACATGTCTAAATTCATTAGGAGAAAATATAACTGAATTTTGGATTGTAGAATGAATTGTAGAAAAGAAACACTATGGACAGTGCAAACTATTCAGTGTTGTAAATTGTCCTGTCTTTAAGCTAAAAACTGTATTACTTGGCAAAGAAATAAAATGCAAGGCCTATATGGTTAGAAATACAATTAAGTTATCTTTCCAACGGTGTAAACCAATTGAAATTCCGAAGTACGGAATGAAAGATATGAACATTTAAGCAAGTAATGCACATGCTGCCTAGCAGCAGCAGCCTTGATGTTTTGAAATGAATGTTGAATGTGTGGAGTCATGTAATGATTTAAATAGTTGCTGATTTTGATTATATAACTTGGTGTGCATTTTCAAATAGTTTTAAATGTAGTTTTGTGTATTGTTTTGTACACAGTTTCGAGTAGTTTGAATGCTACCTTGTATATATACATATATGTGTGCTTGTATGGCAGCCTAGGACAGTTTGGATGAATGAATTATGTGTATTGCTGCCTTGTTTTGAAGAAATGAATGTACCTTGTCTTGACCTTGATTTAATTGTATGAATTGTTAGAGCAATGAGTAAATCTTGTGGAAGAAGAGTGGAGCATTCAAAAGCTAAAAACAACGGGTGGGTCAACACACTATATCGATATGATGATTGTGTATCGGTACGAGTAGTCATTATGTTCCTTAAACTGTATCGGTATGAGCTTATCTGTATCGGTACGCGCTGTTGATTTTGTGTATGCTAGTGTGCTAAAGTTTGGAAATCTTGCAATTTAGTCCCTAATTGTTATTATGTAATTGAATGAGATTGGATAATTGTTTCGAGTTGGATTTCAACATATGAGCATGAAATTGGACTAATAAAGATAGGGTCACTTAATTGTGAAAAGCACCCTGTAATCTGCAGAAATTACATTTGGACCCTAATATGAATTGTTGAAGCAATTGAACCTTGTTTCGATATCTGATCACAATGTGACATTTTCGCTGAAGCATGTTCACTTAGGATAATAATAATAATATACATATAAATAAGATAAAAAGAAAAAAAACAGGGCTCGGTTTAGGTTATTAGTTCAGGTTTGCTCTGACAAACCTAATGTAACTCTTCTAGTCCGGTTTCAACTAGGCCGGGCTAAAGGGGTTACACATTTTATTTTGAGTTTTGGCCTCTTTTAGATGATTGTGGTTCTCATTTCATTTTTCCTTGTTTTCTGATCGATAATGACCATAATGGTCTCCGATTAGTATCGCCAACAAGCCACCGCCTCGGGTCCCTAGTAATTTTGTGTCGCTGCAACCTTCCTTATCGTTTCATCTACCACCGTTGTCTTTGCCATTTCATCTGCCACGCCACCAAGGGTCTAGGAAACCTATTTTTTTGCTGCCTCCTTGTGTATAAGAGAATGATGGGATGATAGATTTGACTCAGTTAAGCCCAATTGAATGACCAAACTATGTGGCTCTTTTGGGCTGTCTGTGTGAGCATGGTATGGTTTAAGCCCAAACCATGAGAGCATCAGACCCATCTCAAGCTAGTGAACCAAACCGAATCTGAATCTGAGAACTCAATTCAAACTGAGTTGCCTGAACCAGATTTGACCATGAACAGGATCTGACCTATTGACCGTACTGACCCGTTGATTCACCCGACCCGTTGACCGCATGATGTTAGTGTTGACTTTGACCATGATGTTAGCATTAACTTTGACTTTGACCTGTTGGCTTTGACCATTAACTAGAGTCGACCAAAGTTGACTTTTTTTAGACAACTTTCATCTTGACCTTTGTCGACATCCTGAATCTGAATTCACTATTGTTTTGTCTAATTCGATCCCGAAATCCCATTTTGCTATTTACAATTAATTTGTATTTAGTAATTTTATAAGAATTTAATGTTGGTTTGATCTGAGTTATTCTCGTATTTAGGTTTTAACTCTGAGGTCGGCGAGCTACCTCATCCTGCTCTGTCTGACCGTGCACATTCTTTGAGGTTTGCACGTGAGTATACTTTCAGTTTGGTACGTTGTTTTAGTTGGTGGCTTAGTGATTGTGTTAGATGTTAATAAGAGTTTTACCTCGTAGATTTTGATTCAATTAGACAATGTGATAGGTCTGAACGTGAGGCGTTCTTCTCGACGATAGAGCTATTGACCGCTTAAGGTGTGTTTCTTCTTGTGCTATAAACTTGTGTGTTGCTTATTGTGCTACATGTGTGTGTGAAATGAGATTTTTACATATTGCGTGATTTATTCTGTGTTGTGTTTTGTGAAAGTTTTTATATATCATGCATAGCACATCGAACTGTGATTTAACTAAAAAGCAGATTTACCAAATTATGAAATATTAGATTTATAGAATTGTAAAACATCGGATTTATAGAATTGTAAAACTTGAATTTTAATAATTAGATTCAGATTTTAAAATTAACATCATATCATTGTGTGTACATAGATTGGGATTGTACGAGAAAGTTTAGTGGTTTCACCCTTTAGGCTGAATTCCACTTTGGATCAGTGGTTCCACCCTTCGGGCTGAGTTCCACTTCGGATGGTGACGATGTAGAGAGTGGTTCTAGGGAACCTTCTCTTCAGAAGGTGCAACGGAGATTGGGTATTATGTTCATGTGCATCAGTCATCATATCATTATGATTCAAATTTATTGTAATTTAATGTGTTTTGAAAAGAATTTATCAGAAAAACAAAATTACTGTTTTGTTTTGTGGTTGTTTACACTTTAGAAACATACTAAGCTCTTTAGCTTACACCCGCATAGTCTTTCTCTTTCAGATATATATTCAGACTCTTCAGGTGACTCGGTACATAGAGGATCTCACTCTTTTCAGTCTTTACTATTATTTATCAGTATGAATTTCTCTATTATTTTGGATTATTTATAAATATTTGAGAAAATTACGTAATACGGACATTGGGACTATTATAGTAAGGGATTTATTGGATGCATGCATTTATGAATTTATTTTCAAATATTTTATCAACTATGAAAACATGGTTTGAAAGATTGAGTTTTACTTATTTAATCAATTACACTGAATTATAAATTATTTTAACCTAAAATCTGTTACTTGAGGGGAAAGTTGTCAATAGTGACTTCCTAAATTCAGTTGTTTCTTTTGAGTTGGGTTTAGGGGTTATAGTGAAGTTCACCCATCTCTATATTCACTGATCGGATTAAGGGATTCATTCAAGCGGGGGAGTTTTATTACTGCTGACATGAACACGGTTCCAATCTCTGCATCAAAAGAGATGTTGTATTATACTGCATATCCCATATGAAATTCCTAAAGAGGAAAAGAAGGGAATTTGGCTTAAGTTGCCAGTAGGAAAATCAGATCTTGTTTTGGTTTTTTGTCATGGAAGGATTTGAATATCACCAAGTAGAGAGAGGATAAATAATGCTAACTTACTGGTTACTAGAAGGACCCAACATACTTCCTGCTAATACTTCACATCAAGTAGGCATTGGAGGTTTCTTCATCAATGACAAAAAAGAGGCTTTTGTAGTACAAGAGAAATATTGTGCTTCACCTTTTACGGGACTTTAGAAAATACCAACATGTTTCATTGTTGAGTCAGAGGAGATATTTACAGAAGCAGTAAGGAAAGTCAAGTAAGAAATTGAAATTGACACCGAGTTTATGGAAGTAGTAGCATTCAAGCATGTGCACAATGTAGCCTTTGAAAAGTCTGATTTGTCTATCATATTTTTAAGTGAAATTTCAACTTTGGCGTACATTGTGGCTGGGTTGACAGGTTGTTTCTTAACCTTTTTCACATCCACTTCTATGCTTCTTGCCTGGATCTCTTTCCAAATATCAGTCAAGTTTTACAATCATCAATTAGTCGGGTCATCAAGTTTTTATGAGATACCTTTGAATCCATGCATTTTGCATCCGTTTATTTTGGTGGGGCTCTTGTTCAATTTTTTGTTGAGAAGATGGGAATGAAGGGTTCCCTTCCACTTCCTTACGGGTATTACGTTCCTGATATTGTAATGACAGCCATAGTTGGCATTACTACTGGTTTGAGTATCGGATCTATAGTATCTATTTGTAGCAATTGGTTAGCTAGGTCATCCGTTTTGCAATTCTTGATGCATCCTAGTGTGGTTTCCAGGGCTCTCTCATCGCAGTTTTTTACATATACTACAGATGCACCTATGACAGTTGTTATCCAGCATACATTTCTCACTGCAGATGCAAATCAGGTTGTTGCTCCTATGGTTCATGAGTTGCAATCACTTTTTATGTTTTTATTATGTCGTGGGAGTTAAACCTATTTTCTGGGTTTAAATGGAAGCATTAATGTCGGTTTACTCATTAATTTGGTTCCGCTGAAATGAACAATGAGAAATGTTTGGTCAAACCACTTAAAAAAAACAAGAATGGTTCTTTATCAGCACATTTTACTGGTTTCTTCTTTAATCCTTGAGGACAAATTCTTCTGAGGGATGGATTGTAACAAAGCGTTTTAATTAAAGTTAAAAACGGTGTCGTTTTATTATGCTTTAGTTTTATGAAGTGTTGTCGTTTTATATTTTAGATTAAAAACATCAAAGTTGTAGGTTTTTCACTATCAATGAATGAATATTGAGTCTCTTCTTGCTCTGAACTTCTTTTCTGCCGTCTCCCCTTGCTCCTCTATCTTCCCCCTCATTTTAATTCTCCTTATTTGATTTGAGTTGTTACAGAAGATTTCAGTGTATGGTTCGAGTTAGTTAATAGAGAAGTTAACTGGTTCAATATTAATCGAGTCGAGCAACGTTATAGAGATTGTACAATGGAGGAGACATCTCTTGAAATGGGTATTCAAGATTTTGAAGCAAAACAAAGAAAGAAGAGGAATTGGGGCTGAAAGAGAGGGATCTTGGGCAGCGTTGTAGGGATGTTGAATTGTTATAGAATTGCCTTCAGAAGAGCAATTTAGATTAAAAACGAATCATTTTGAGCAGTGTTCTAGAGATTTTACAATAGAGAAGACATCTCTTGAAATGGGTTGTGATTGATTCTTCCGACACTGCTCAGCGTGATTTGTTTTTTATCTGACTTGCGCAGACTTTAATTTTAGATCTATTAAGAATTTAATTATTCAGGGTTCTTGGTTTGGGAGATAAGATCACTGGTAAAATTCATAAAATCTTTTATCTTCTCCTAATTGTATGAACATCTAATATTTTAAGTTTATAAAACTACTTTGGGAAGTTTACTGGTACGATAGTCAGCCATTGTGCCTTGTTTGCAATCTTCTCTAGGCCACTGTTGCGCAGGTACAGGCTGCGTTAGAACATTTAAAAATGGTCCCTATATTTGTTTTTTCAGCGGGAGTTGAAAGTTATTGACACTTGTGTTTGGTTCGATGTTGCTGCTTTCACAAATTATTGTCAAAGTTTGAAGTGGTTACGATTTCAAAGTCTTTTTACACTGATTATGATCGTGCTGCCTAGGTAGAAGGTGAACAAGCTGCTCTATTTTCTTTTTTTAGAGGGTTGTTAAGTTGTAAGTTATGTCATCTAAAGGAATACATTGAAGTGAAGCCTGGATTGTTTTGCTAGCTGAATCGAAGGTGAATTGTTTTTTCTTAACGGGATTTGCGATACCGGCATTTATTGATGTTCTTTTTCTAAGTGCAATAGCGGCTATGGATGTATGTGTTCAACTTTTGCTTGGGTTGCTATTGACTCACTTGTTTGAGGGGATTGGTGAATTTCTTAATGGTGATTCCTGCTTTCTTTGGAGGCTGCAATATTGCTTGTGATGCGGGCCCTCAAGTTTCTGTGTGGGTAATTATTTGGTTGTGGGATTGATGGGTTGAGCTTTGCATGGAGTAGAGATTCAAATTAGGGACGCCTTGTCCCTGCTCTTCATAACGAACGAGAGGTGGCTCTCCTTGTTGGAGGGACACATAAGGCTGATTTGTAAGAACTCGCTTGAAGGTGATCTCTGTCAGGTGTTCTATTTCCTGGAACATGAAGGCTGAAGTGGTGACTTAGATATGTAGTGATGCCTTTCAATTATGAGAATTTGGTATTCTATTTCTTTTTGTCAGGTGTTTGATTGATTGTAGTTTTCGAACGTTCAAGAGAGTTTATTTGTTGCGAAAGCTTTCTTGTACCCTTTTAAGGAACCTGGTTCCTTTATTAATAAAGTTATATTTGCTGAGCAAAAAATGGGGAGATATGATAGGAGTTATAACTTGGATTGCTTGCTTGACAGGTTTCATAAGAAAAACAGGTTAAAAGAAGCAGCATATGGAGGCAATAAGATTTATTTATGCTTTTGAACATGTTAACGTGTTCCCTCTAGTACCTATGTTGTACGATTCTTGAGTCATTCTAAGGCTGAAGCTAGAACAATTTTGAAAAAGGGAAAAATGGTCCCTAAAGCACAGGTTTATCTACCTTTCTATTTAAATGCCTACTATGTCATCTAATATTTAGCCATCTAACATGTGTAAAATTAATTGACAGAATGTAGCAAACACCAAAAGAATAGCTGATATGAGGGTTGTTATCAAATGCATTCAAGATCATAAACATCTAAAATGGTCAAAACAAGGTAAGCATTCTTTACAATGATAAATGGATCCATTTCTTAAGTGGTTTAGTATGGAGTTTGAGGCGATGTTGCTCTGCCAATTTCATGAGTTTTTTCTTAGAGTTTAGTCTTGTATTTGGGAGTCTTGTCTTTCTTCTCTATTTAACATACTATTTGTTTATGTAGGTTACTACGCTTTGATGTTTTATCATTAATAAAATATCCAAGAAGAAACTAGCAGGACTAAGGCGAAATGAGTAGTTCGGCGGTGCCATCTTCTGGCCGGAATCCACGTGAGTGCTTCACCTTGTACATGGGTAACTTATTGGAGGGGATCCATTGGCAAGGTCTACGGATGTCTTTTGATAAGATTGGATTAGTCCTGGATGCTTTCATCCCTAGGAAAAGAGTAATGAATGGGCATCGTTTTGGGTTTGTACGGATGGCCTCGCTTATGGCTGCTAGGGCTGCGGTTGAGCGTCTACATGGGCACCGATTCTTTGGCTCGGTGATTAGTGTTTTTGAAGCCAAGCATGAAGTACGAACCTCATTTTGGAAGAAGGTTCTGATGCCTATAAAGCCTCAGGCAGCAGCGGTCGATCAGGATGATCGTCCAACGGATGATCGTCCAAAAGGGGCCTGCTTCGATCCTCGGTGGGCAGTGTGGGAAGCTCCCTTCGGCTGAGGATATTGGGCAGGATACTTTACGTGTTAAGGGTGTAGTTGATGAGGACCAGCTCTCAGTTCTGGAGCGAAGTGCAGTGGGGTGGTGTAACAAACATTTTGCTCTGGGGAAATTGGCAGCGAAAATGCACTCGGCTGGATTGCAAGGGTGTTCGATTGTGGGTGTTTCGGGATTGGTATAATGCTGGTCTTCAGTGATGTGGTTCTTCATACTAGGGATATGTTGTTTGCAATAATGTCTAGGACTATTGTATGGACATGATCTTTTAATTATTGAATTTATTATAATAATTAATAAATTTGCATGTTTTTGTATCCTTATATATTATTGTTAATTATTCTAAATATCCATAATCAGTTATTATTGTGGGAACAAAAATAAGATAAGATTAGTATGAATTTTAAAAGATATTCATAAGATGAATATATGAATGAGATTCAAATCAAATTCATATATGTATTTGTTGAGAACAAATATTAGGATTCATTCGTTTTGAGATTAATGCATGGATTAAAGTTATATAATAATTTCAACAGTTGTGACAATAAATCCTTAGACCTGAAATTACTAGGTTTCTCAACATGATGATTATTATGTTTTGACATAGTCTAACATCATTTTTAATCGGACGATTATAAAGGTTATGCTTGAACATGATAAGAAATCATGCAGTGAGATGTGAGTGATTAAGATGAAATTTATACCTTTTAACATAAGAGAGATATCTCTAGGCCCCTTGATGATTGAGACTGAAAAATGCATAGCCGTGCTCAAATGAGTTGATAGAGATCAATGTCATTAACTTGTTTAATCAATTCAATTGGGCATCGAGAAACTAAAGATAGAACGATATAATGTTAACATTTTCCATGCCTATAAATTGAATTAAGGTTGTCTCGGATTATGAGTTTTTCATTTAACTTGGGTAATTATAATGTCTTGTTAGAGGCCACTTATGATTTGTAGGATCAAATGTGATTTTATCTAATACCAACGTTAATTGAACCTATAGGGTCGCACACTAAGAATGGATAAGAATAGTTGTGGTTATTAATCTTAGTAATAAATTTAAGATAATGCGATTATTTTAAATTATATTATTAGAGATTATTTATTTAAATTTAAAGAAGTTAAATTCATAATCTTTTGATAGAATATTTTATTTATTTTATTACTATTTTTCAAAATAATATTAAATAAATAATATTATTAAATATTCTCATAGCCTACATTTGATTAGATTTGAATTCTTTATCAGATAAAGAATTCGATTTTAATATATATTATTTATTTATTTTGTTATTTTTAAAATAACATTTAATAAATAATATTATTTGGTTGGATTTGAATAGAGTTGTAAATAAACTATAATTGTGAGGGTTTTGAGTTACACGATTGTAGAGGGCAGTCGTCTTTCAGAAAGACAATGTCTCAATACAACATGATTAATGAATTAAAGATTAAGGTAATCTTATGACTTTATCTATCATACGTTAATATGATTGCATTAGATCCTAGAAAAGTTTTCGTAGGATTATTTTTCGGTTGCGTTTTTCATTTTGATATGAAATATGTTTTTCCTATGAAACCCAAATCTGTTGCATCGATGGTTTAATAGGGTGGAAAAATGGTTGATGAATATTGTGGGTTTCCATAGTCGACGATTGTGGTTGTCGGCAGTTGGTGTACCGGCTCATGCCTAGTGCTATGACACTTTTTGCTAGTTGGCCTCATTGTGGGGTTGTTTAGTGGATGTCGATGAGTGCACTACTCAACCTACTTCTTTCGAGAAAGTTAATTTTTAGACAGGGATGGACCGGGGGTTAAAGGGAGTGGTCGCCCCCTAAAAATTTGAAATTACTATACGATCTAGAATATTTTTATGTATTTTTTATTGAAAATCTATTTTCGTCTCTTAAATTTTATAAGTTCATCCCTTCAACCTAAAATCTTCTGTCCGTCTCTATTTTTAGATTATTACTTTTAGTACGGAGAATATTGATTCTTTTGTGTCCCTTATGGTGCAGGATGTGGTGTTTTGAATTCTTGTTAGAGAAGTATCTCCGTTAATTGTCTCTAGCCCTTGTGGGAGTGTTGAATGCTTGGAGTCAAGTTCGGATGATGAACTGGACAATGTTTCTGTGCCGGCCTCTATTGGTGTTGTTAAGAGAGTGCAAGGGTTGATTTCGGGTGATTCTCATAGGGGGATAATATGTGCGCTGTTATAGCCTTATAGGTGACGGTGGTGAGGGGGTCAAGCTGGGAGGGTCGTTGGGATCGGGGGGCTCGCAGGCAGTGCTGGTGAGCGGTGCTGTCCACACAATGATTCTCATGAGGTTCGGGGGCAGGAGGGGAAATTTGATGCTTTATCGGATGACCCTATTTGGTTTTCAAATGAGCTTAGGGAGGATTCTGTGCACCCGACTGCAACCGAGGGGACGCGTCTAGACTCAACGAATGTTGGTAAAAAAATGTCATTTGCTTTGAAAATAAAATAAAAAGTTAAGCAACGTCACATAAATAGAACAGTAAGGATAGAAACTTTAGAAAGAAATTTCTAACTTGCACAAGGTATTATAGTTCAAAACTATTTGAGCATCAATTTTTTTAAGCATCATTAAGTGCCTCAAAATTATCCTTCTACGAAACTTATTATAGGGAAATGCAAGTTCATTATAACACCTTGCATATTTTCGACAAATAATTTTCAAATGAGATGTTTTTCATTGATATTCGATCATAAAAGAGTAAATTTGCTATAGACAACGTAACCGTAACGAGCTAAGAAAGTGTTGTTTATTCTCGGGGGATTGTGTTCTACCCTTCCACCACCAGACAAAAGATAGTCACAATAACACATGTCAATGGTGAATAATAGGTGTTAAGCATGAATGTGAAAAACAAAAAAAATGTGTTAAAGAGCACTGAGTCTCCACCCCAACTCTTCGCTATTAACATCCTAGGAAGAGGGGCAAGTTCATCTAAAATGAGGTATAATAGAAGGAAAGAAAAGTTACTAGAAGGGGAGAGAGAGAGACTAAGTCATGCAAAATAGAGCCACTCCTCTATTTTAACCGGTTCATGACCCTCCGTCCAAATCATAAGAACTGAATCACTCATCGTCGACGAAGCACCATCCCAAAAACCACCACATATCACCATATCATTTGTTGTACAATGACAAAAATAACATATTGTATATTTAATATTTTTAATAAAAAAATAAATTACATGATAAATGAGTGCATAAATTTTGAAAATGTAATAGGTTTAACGTGATATTCGAGATTAAATTTTATTTTTGAATGGTTTAGGCCTAAATTTAAGGAGTTCAGCGAAGGTAACAAGTGAGATTTGAAGTCTAACCTCAAAGTGAAATTCATGAGTGTAAGTAAAGATTCATGAAGCATCCTTGAAAAAAAAAAACACAAGTCAAATATAACTTATTCTTGAAGCATCAGCTTTGTCTTAGTGTAACTACTGGTTTCCAATCAATTGGTTCACTAATAGGGATCGGGAACTGCAGTGGTCAATCCCTTTCAACCCAATTACTCAATTCACAACGCCAAAATTAACCATAAGATTATCTTATCATTCACAAATAAATTTGATTCTATCCAATTTCTTGTCAAGTAAGTTAGATTTCAACATTTATTGTTTTCCAAGTTAAGATAAAAAATATCATGTGTGTGATACCCCTAAAACCGGACTAAAATTTTTAAAAGTGATTTTATAATATAAAACTCTGATATTGAAATTTTTTAAAGAACATTTAGAATTATTTGATTGGGGGAGAATTAAGTTTATAGTGAATTGTTGAGAATTGAACTAAGTTTGATCTATATATGACCAAAATGTGAAAGATGGGAACTTAGCTAAGGACTAGATCGAATTGAAGAGAAATAATTGAGCTTGCATGGCAATTTGACCATTTTAAGGAAAGTGGATTACATGTGGCTATAACATGTCAATTTAGTTGTGCTTAATCACATTTTTTCCTAATAAAAATATAAATGGAAATTCAAGGGAAGGGGGGAAGCTACCGATCGGGTAGATCTTTGCATGAAAGAGAAAGGAATTTGAATTAGTCTCATCTCTCTCGACCCTCTCCCCATCTTGGAATCACCATTGAAGAAGGAACAAGAAAACCTTACTTGGGAGCTTAGGTCTCTAGCTAAATTGGTCTTCAAAATTCATAGACCCTTCAAGGATAGGTAAGCCCATCATACCTATAGTATTTACAACTTAGAATTTTATGTGATTTTGAATAGGTAATAAATGATGATAGTTAGATGGAAATTGAATTTGAAAGTGATGAATGTATGATCATGTTAAGTTGAATGGTGGTTGTGGCTAATGAAAATGATTATGTTAGTTGAAATAGGAAAGAAATTTGAACTTAGGGTGTATCTAGTGAATAACATCATTATGTTAGTTGTGATTTGAGATACTAGGTGAGAGTAGTTTTGAGATTCAGGATGTTGGGTCACGCTAGTACAACCTATGGCACATCGGAAAAATTATCCGATGATTACCACCAGATATCCAAGTACGAGGAACGAAATAGGGTGAATAAGGGTGAAGAATTACCGGTTGAAAATATAAAATTATAAATTTGGAGAAGATAGATATCCAATCACAATTCCACGATGTCGATTCCTAAGCCGCAACGATAACATTCCGACCTCTACTTAGTTCACCTAATTGAAACGAGCATATAAAACTCTCTAAACTATTTAGAGAATTTTGGGAAAAGCATTAATGACTGCTAGATCTCTCATGCCTTTATATAGCCTTTGTAATCTTAATTCAACTCATATAAAAATTTTAATATATATATTAATATATATAATCTCTATTGAACTATAATTAGGAGTTCAATATATATATATATATATATATATTAATATATATAATTTCGATTCAACTTTATTAGGATTTCAATATATATTAATATATATAATTTCAGTTCAAACTTTAATTACGATATCAATATATATATAATCTCAATTCAATTGTAGGATTTCAATATATATATATATATATTAATATATAATATCTCAATTTAACTTAATTAGGATTTAAATATATATATATATATAATCCAATTCAAGTTTAATTAGAATTTCAATATACATATATATAATCCAGTTCAACTTTAATTTGGATTTCAATATATATTAATTTAAATTGAATTATATTATTTATATATTAAAAGATTTATAATTAAAATAATTATTTTCTTTTAATATTTATCTCATAGTTAAATTATATATATCAATAATATATTAATTTAATTACATTCGTGTACAACAAATTTGTATATATATAATTTGTTTAATATATGTTCATTTCAACCGTGAGTGTGACTCTGTAGGTTCTTGTTACGTTAGTAGCAAATATTAGAACATTTTTAATATTATAAACAATGAGTGACATCTAGCAATATGACATTATCACCTAAGTTACAAGAAATCATGATTCGACATGACCTCTTCATGATTAACTTTTTTCATGTATTATATCCTTTTGTCCTTTATATCTAGATTTGATTCAAGTCATGGAACAACCACACTTGTATAGTCAATCTAATATATCTTGATATCTTGAGTAGACTATTACAAACGAATAACTATGATATCTCATATCAACTTATTCAAGCATGGTCATGCATTTCTAGTTTCACTCAATCAAGTGGCCTACAATATTATCCCTATTATGTAGGAGAGACAAATGCTATATTTATCAACCATATCTCATTACATAGATTGTGACATATCCAATATCAGTTTTATAGTGTAGTCAGTTATGACACACGTTTGACTATATCAAAATATACGACTCACGATGTTGAAATAATAATGATCTCAAGTCTGAGGATCATACATGTAGTTATCACTATGATCAATGTTGTGATTGTCACATAATAATCCAAGAAACATGCTCATAGCGGATCAATCCAGTATGTCATTCTCTAACACATACTCATGTATTGATTTTGACATCTCTATGTCAATGACAACACTTTGTCATCAATCAACTACACATTAATCTTAAATGCATCATTGTTTTCTATGCCCACAAAGATACTCGACTAAGGACATTTAAGAATAATTATGTTATTCCAGGGACCTTATTATAATTCAGCATATTTACGAACACAAAATAGTAATTGAAATAATAATGACAATGCCTCTGTATTAATAAACTAGGTAAAATAAATGTCATTTGCAATCATCTTATGATTGGTTTTTTGGGCATACTCAAACACGAGATAGGTATGACACATTTCCAAATAAATTTTGTACATTCATTGTTTATGTTTTTTTTCTCGAATGAATTCATTGTTTATGTTTATCTATGCATGATGTGTTTTGAGCTCATGTAGAGCAAGTTGAATTTGATTTCAAATTTGGAAGGTAAGCCTTTGTAAGTTTACGTTTGATAATATTTTGAGTTTTCATGAATTGCATGAACAATTTTTATGATAAGATAAGCTAAATTGAGTTGAATTAAGTCTTAATATGGTCTAATAGATTAGAATTTTGTGACTTCATATGGATTTTGATGAATTTATGATCTAGTAAACTATAGAATATTTGTATAATTCGAATAGAAAACTTCTTTTAAAGAACATGTGGACGCTAATGATATGATTTGATTATGAGTGAATAAACTCTGAAATCTTTAGAGCTTCATGCTCAAATATGTGATAATTATAAAATAAAATAATAAACCTTGGATTTGAGTCAACTCAAGATACAATTGGCATGCCATAGAGTTCACTGAGCTTGTGTGTAGGGGGACTGCAGTCCAAGGATTTTGATCCTTTATTGGCGACGGTAAGAGGTACCATTTGTGGGTCATTGGCGATAGTTGGAGGATTGACCATTATTCGTTTCTTTGTGGTGACAGCTTTGGTTGGGGATTTGTGTGTCTGAACGTTTCTTGTAATCCAAATTCATGAAAAGACTGAATTTAATGTAGTAGCTTCTATGAGATTTAATGGATGAATTATGGAATTGGATCAGTGTACTTGATACATTCTTTAACCATGTTATGTTTATAAGATTATTGACATGAATCAATGTATGTAATTTAACCTTTGTTTAATATGAGTAAAACTCAATGATTATGAAACACACTAGCTATCGATTGGGCATATTCATTTTTATATAATTTATGCTCATTTCAAAGCAAGCTAGATTTTTTTCTATGTTTTGATATCCCTAAATTCATTTTGAATGCATAGACTAGCTACCTCACTAAGTCATATAGACTTACTCATCTCTTTGTATGCATTTAAGGTAAAATCATTAAGTATTTTTTGGATTGTGCTCGTTGGAAGTTGCAAGTCAGTCCGCTTGAGTATTTTGTGTGTATTGCTTTTGTAACCCCCTTGACCCGGCCTAGTCGCAAGATCGAACCGAGTGAGCTAGATTAGGTTTACCAAGGTAAACCGTAAAGAAGAAACTCAAAACGCGCCTGTTTTTTCCTTTTATCTTATCTAGATGCAAATTATTATCCTATATGTTCATGCTGAAAACAGGTGAAAACTCCACTCAAGCAGGCATCGAATCGACACCCAATTAGGGTACAATTGCAATTTAGGGACCAAATTGCAATTCTGGAAAATTAAAAGAACCTTTCCCATTTTTATGTTACCAACCTTCAATTAGTCAGGTTCCATGCATGCTTGTTCAACTTCAGCTCAAAATACTCATCCTTACTCATTCAATTGCATCCACAACATTCAGGGACTAAAATGCAAGAAAACAGAACTTCAAAACATCCAAATAACTGAATTAACGGTTGGCCATATCTGTACACTTGCATGCGTATCGGTACAATATTGCTATTTCAAAATCCCCAAATTCCAGTAGCCAAAACTCGTATCGGTACGCCCTCGCGTACCGATACGCCCTGCTTAATACACATACTTCGTACCGAAACGATGACTGGTGTACCGAAATGCTATGCCTGGAAAGGCCTACTTGTACTGGTACACTCAGCCCATGTACCGAAACACTGGCCACATTTAGCCTAAGCCCGTATCGAAACACATGCCCGCGTTTCGATACACTAAGCCTAAAATGGCTTGCCTGTACCGAAATAGGAACACGCGTACCTATACGCCTAGACCTGAAATATTCTCTTTTGCTGGTTTAACATGCTTTCAAACATACAAAAACACCCTAACATGCTTCTAGCATGAATCCAACATATTCAAGAGACAAACCACAACAAAACATTACATATTCATCAACCTTTCATGGCATCATACTTCAAATATAAATCTAGAGGCATGCTTCCTAGAAATCAAGCCAAGCAAAGCATGAAATCTTAAACCATCACCATAAACAATCCATAATGGCCAATTACAAACCAAGAGCAGCAAAACAACTTTGCTCAAACAGGGAGTTTAACAAAACACCTCCCAAAACAACAATGGAAACCATATTGCCCTCATTACTTATAGTCTAATTCAAAACATACTCTTAGTATCAAGTCTTTGCCGATTCCTTGCTTCCTCGATGCCTTTAAATCTTTAATTTTCTGCATTGATGGATAAAGAGAGCGTAAGCACACCAATCTTGGTGAGGAGTGCTCAAAAACAGCACACCATCAATGCATTTAAAACTATTCTCAACAACACATTGAAATCTCATTTTAATCATCTTTTAAACATCAGTTAAAACAACATTCAAAATATCCTGCCTTGAAAACCATGCACTTAACACTTTCAAAAACCAACATATTAAACCATATGCAACATGTGTCATTAACCGTCAGCAAATCCCATTGCTAAACCTCAATTTAAGCCTTCCCATGCATAACAAACCATATGCAAAGCTTGAAGAGTAAACATGTATAAATCACATTATACATCATAAACCATTACATGACACATCCGCAATTATATTGGCTTACAAGTGATCATTAACCAAGTTCCTTTAACAAAATAGTTCATCGGATACACGGATTCAAAAAGTGTCATCACAACACTTCAAGCCATTTCAACTTGAATAGCGATACAATCATAATCACGGTACATTACAACCAGGTACACTTACAACCCACGGGGACACCAACCCCAACCCTCGATTAGATGCTTAACCCACTAACGGGAGTTTACGGTACCATATAACCCCTCAACCGTTAGGGTACTTGGATGGAGTATTCGGTACACCGTATTAAACCCCTCAACATCCAAGGCGACTCTTTATAGTGCACTATCTATCCTATGGCCGGTGATTTATATCCGATAACATTTTTAAACCACATCACTTGCCAATATAATTCACAATTTACCATATACCTCACTGTTTTTATATGCATTAAACCAAACCATTATTCAAAGCAACAAACCATGCTTTTCAACAAGTATTTCCACATACTTACAAAGATCACTTACCATGTGCATCCTTCAACATTTCATGATAAAAAACAGTATTTCACCTACTTTAAAACATGCTTACACAATAGGTATCATGTAATTCAAAACAAGTGCATAAAACCATTTCATAAAAGCACGAGTGAGAGAGAAAACCACTTTATACTTACTTCCAAGTTTAAACCATCGTTTCAAACTCAGTTTACACTCCCATAAACCACCTTTATATTATTTCAAAGCTGAAATCCACTTTCTCACTCACTGATACGCAAAACCTCAATTCGCCGACGCGAATTCAAGCATCCGTAGCTTCCAAAACTTCACCGATAGCTTTCGGATAAACCTCTCATGTTTTAAACACATAACAACAGAGGATTAATGCATCTCAATGCATTCAAAACACTGCAGCAACAATCCTCACAAAACATCAACAATCCTTTCACAATTACCCAACCCCAACAACAGAAATCATCATCTAACTCTTTCCAAACACCGCCCAGCCACAATCTATCAATCTAACACTTTCATAAATATCAATTAACACTCAAAAACAAGATTACATCATCCTTATATCTCCAGCAACTAAATAGCCACCACAACACCTCAAAAACACAAATCTAACAACCTAAATAATTAAAGATTCATGGAGATTCGGGATTCCAATGCTAAAATTGACTTATCCACATTATAAAACATCCAATACATGTTTTAAAATCAATCCTCAACACTGGAAATTATATTCAATATGAATCTACCTCAATTTCATCAATTAAACCCAATTAAATCAAATAATCATCATAAAAACATAAAATCAGAATATAAAACATAAATCAAGTATCAAATACATGGGAATATCAATAAAGAACCATTCAATAGAGGAGAAAATGAACTTTACCTCTATTGTGTGATTTTCCCCTTCAATTGATTGATTAAAGCTTGAAAAACACAAGATTTTAATGAGGTTTTGTAAATCAAAGATAAAGAATCAATTATAAATCAAGAATCCATGAAAATAGATCTCTCACCTCTGGATTTTAATGAAAACAAGTGTGTTTGGCACAAAAGAAGTGGAGAGAAAAGTTTACGTCAAATTTCTTTAAAATCAATAACTACCTTTTCATTATAAAACCCATTTAATTAATAATTAAAACACATGTTAAAAGTCTTAATTGAAGGGAGAAACCACCAGCCACAAGTTGGTAAAATAGATCCCTAAAGATTCTAAGAATTTGATCCTTTACAATTTAGTCACCTTTTAAAAACAGTTTTCAAAAATTACATTTTGGTCACCAATCAAAATGTCACCCTTCCAAATCCCATTTTCCAAATTGATTTCACCAATTTTTACATATATTTAAATATGATTTTAACCATTTTCCATATTTTTATCTTACTCAAAAATATTTATTCCCGAATCTGACTCGAATCTCTAACCCGGTCCACCGGACCGTCTAACTAGCCCTTAAAATCGCTAGGCCCAAAACCGGGGCTTTACAACTTTCCCCCACTATAGAAATTTTGTCCCCAAAATTTACCTAGAGAAAACAGATGCGGTAACTGTTTCAATATATCTGACTTGCTTTCTCACGTGGCCTCCTCAACTCCGCGGTGCCTCCACAACACCTTAACAAGCTCAACCATCTTGCCATGCAAAGGCTTACTGCTAGTATCAAGGATCTCTACCGGTTCCTCATCATAAGATAAATCTGACCTCAGCTCAATATCTTCCACTGGCATAACATACGATGGATCAGACCGATATCTCCGTAACACCGACACATGAAACACATCATGAATCCTCTCTAACTCAGGAGGTAACCTCAAACGATCAGCAACTAGACCCACATGCTCAACAATCTCGTATGGTCCAATAAACCTCGGGCTATGCTCCATTTTTGCCCAAAACGCATCACCTTCTTCCAAGGTGACACCTTCAAAAACACTCGATAACCCACAACATATTCTATATCCCTGCGCTTCAAAGTCGCGTAGGATTTCTGACGACCAGAAGCCGCTTTCAAGCGCTCACATACCAATTTCACTTTTTAATTGGTGTCTTTCAACACATCAGGCATCGAAGGGTGTTTTTCTCCAACCTCAGTCCAACACAACGGTGTACGGCACCTCCTACCATACAAAGCCTCGTACGGTGCCATATATATACTAGCCTGATAGCTGTTATTATAAGCAAACTCCACCAAAGGCAACTGCTTTTTCCATGTTCCTTGAAACTCAATGATACAACATCTCAACATATCCTCCAAGACCTGAATCACGCACTCTGACTGACCATTAGTCTGAGGATGATACGAAGTGCTGAAATTCAGCCGTGTTCCAGGAGCACGATGTAAACACTCCAGAACCTTGTTGTAAAATGCGGATCTCTATCCGAAACTATAGATTTGGGTACCCCGTACAAACGTACAATCTCATAAATGTATAGATCGACCAACCTATCCAAGGTATACGTCGTATGCACTGGAACAAATTGCGCACATTTCGTAAACTGATCAACAATCACCCAAATGGAATCTTTTTTTGTCAAAGTCAAAGGCAACCCAGACACAAAATCCATGGTGATTATTTCTCATTTCTATTCCGATATCCTCAACGGTTGTAACAACCCAGAAGAAAACTGATGCTCAGCCTTTACTCGCTGACATACCATGCATCGAGCCACAAAATCAGCAACATCTTTCTTCAAACCAACCCAATAGTACTCTTCCTTCAAACCTCAACACATCTTAGTACTACCGGGATGCATAGTAAAAGGATTAGCATGCGCTTCAGTCAAAATGGTACGCCTCAACTCTTCATCATTAGACACCACAATTCGACCTTTATAACACAAAACCCCATCATCATTAAAATGAAAATCTGTAGGACTTTCATCCATGATATCCTTCACATGCGGCACCAAACTCTCATCATACGACTACTTCTCTTTAATCAACTGTGACAAGGACGGTTTCACTTGAAACTCAGCCAACAACCCACCGTCCCGAGTCACACTTCACCTAGAAAACATAGCCCTCAACTCCACAATAGCTTTTCTACTCAAAGCATCAGCCACAACGTTAGCATTACCCGGATGATACTCGATGGTAAGATCATAATCTTTAAGCAACTCCAACCATATTCGTTGCCTAAGATTTAACTCCTTCTGCATCATAAGAAACTTAAAACTCTTATGACCCATATAAACTACACACTTCTCACCATAAAGGTAATGCCTCCATATTTTCAAGGAAAAAACAACTACGGCGAGTTCTAGATCATGAGTAGGGTAATTACGCTCATGCACCTTCAACTATCTAGACGCACAGGCAACTACGTTACCCTCCTACATCAGTACGCAACCGAGCCCAACATAGGACGCATCACTGTAGACAACGAACTTTTTTCCTAATTCTGGCTGAATCTAGATCGGAGCTCGTGTCAAAGCTTCCTTCAAACTTTCAAAAGCCTATTGCCTATCCTCCGCCCACTCAAAGTGAACGTTCTTTTGCAACAACTTGGTCAAAAGAGCAGTCATACTGGAGAACCCCTCAACAAACCTACGGTAATAACCAGCCAACCCTAGGAAACTCTGACACAGACTTAGGCGTTTTCTAACTTATCACAACCTCAATTTTGCGTGGGTCAACACGAATCCCCTCGGCTAACACCACATGCCCGAGGAAAACAACCTCGCTAAGCCAGAACTCATATTTTCATAACTTGTCATAAAGCTTATTAGTCAACAATGTCTGAAGCACAATCCGCAAATGCCTATCATGATACTCCTCGGTACAAAAGTACACAAGAATATCAACTATAAACACAATAACAAATTGATCCAAAAACTCATGGAACAATCGATTCATCATGTCCATAAAAGTAGCAGGTGCATTGGTCAAACCAAACGGCATCACCAAAAGCTCATAATGCCTGTACCCCATCCGAAAAGCTGTCTTGGGAACATCCACATCCTTCACCTTCAACTGATAGTACCCAGACCTCAAGTCCATCTTAGAGAACACAGAAGCACCCCTAAACTGGTCAAACAAATCATCAATCCACCTCAAAGAATACTTATTCTTTATTGTCAACTTGTTCAGTTGCCGATAATCTATACACATCTACGGCATACCATCTTTCTTTTTTACAAACAATACCGGTGCACCCCACAGTGAAATACTTGGTCTAACAAACCCTTGATCAAGCAACTCTTGTAGTTGTATTTTCAACTCCTTCACTCCTTTGAGGCCATGTGATATGGAGTAATTGACACGGGTACCGTATAAACCTCAATGCCAAACTCCACATTCTGATTCGGTGACAACCCCAACAACTCTTCTGAAAAACACCCAAAAACTCACATACCGTATGGATATCATGTACCCTCAACTGTTTCGAACCAGGATTCATAACATAGGCTAAGAAAGCCTCACATTCGAAATCCATCATTCGTCTCACTTCTAAAGCTGAAACAATATTAGACTAAAACTTAGTGTTCTCACCTACAACCACCACCTCGAAATCATTAAACAACCTCAAGGGTATCCGTTTAGCCTCAAAATCTACCATATCCCTATGCTCGGTCAACCAATCCATCCCAAAATAACATCAAAATCGTGGAGTGGCAACTCTATCAAATCCACGTCAAACACATGTCCCAAAACCATCAATGGACATCGACGATGCAACTTCCTAACCACGGCTGTCTCCCCAAGAGAATTAGTCACTCTAGTACCCACATTAAGAATTTCAACAGGTATATCAAGCAACTATGCATGCTCACTCAGGATATATGAATGGGTAGAACCAGAATCAACCAAAGAATACAACGGCAAAGACTGTAAAGTGAATGTACCTACAATCACATTAGAGTCATTGTGACCCTCACGGTGCGCATACACTCTAGTTGGTCCACCCCCTCAGGCTGAATAGTAACCGTATGAGCCACAGTTCTCTGCCCACCATCCCTGCGCTGAAACTGACCATGGCCACAACCACAGCCTCTCTGCGGAGCAACAACAGGTATAACACCCTGCCCACCTCTAGCTAACAAAGGACAATCACGCTTCAGATGGTTGCCAGATCCATAACTCTAGCAAGCATTAGCCACAACAGCCGTATGTGCCTGACCCTCTCTGGCTAAACGTGGGCAATCTCGCCTTAGATGATAACGTGATCCGCAGACCCAACAAGTATTATGCGAAGCTCTAACCATGGTACCCTACCCCTGTGCTCCACGCCCAACAACACCTCTACCGCATCTCTGCTCAGGTGATACCTCTTATCACGGTGTCTTTTGTCCTGACTACCGCCAAAGCTAGAATCTGCCGCTCTCTTACCAGAGCTAAAGCCTCGAGACCCATAAGCTAAACCAGGAGTCTGCTCGATATCTTTGGCTCGTGTAACCAATACATCAAAATCTGTATAATCAGCAGCAAGCATGTATGTCTTAACCTCCTGCACAAGTCCATAGCAGAAACGATCACATCGTTGTTGCTTTTCAGGAACCAACTCAGGTGCATACCGACTCAATCTCACAAACTGCACCTCATACTCAGAAACAGACACAATGCCCTGCACTAGAGCCATAAACTCTCTCTTCCTTTTCGTCCAGATATCGGAACCCCAGGTACCTCTTCCAAAAAGCTTCGTAAAAGAACTCCCAGGTTATATCCTCAGATTCTATCCTGGCTGTCACAGTGGTCCATCAGCTATAGGCATCTCCCTACAATAGGGACACAACACAACCTAACTTACGGGCATTCGTACAACCCATCTGACCCATTATCCTCTCTGTACTGGCCAACCAATCCTCAGAAGCCTCTAGTGCTAAACCACAAAACTCAACTCTGCCCAGACTGCGAAGACGCTCCAACAGCAAACCCGTCTGCCTAACTACTAGTGTCAGAACATGAACACCCATAACTACTACCTAAAATGCACCAGTCATAGCCTGAATCAACGGTTCCATGTTACTCATTCCCGGCACAGCTGGCACATGTGGTACTTACTCCACTTTCGCAGGTGGATTAGGTGGGGGCGGCGGCAACACCTCAAGAGGTACGACATCTTCCTCATTTCCCTGCCTGATGGTAGCAATAATCGTACCAGATCGTAACTCTCTCCTCGGTCCCATCATGGTAGAAATATATCTAAGGCATGGTATTTTACCAAAAAACAAAACAATCATGCCAACTTAAGCAAGGATCCAAGACTTCCATTTCAAAAACCAAAGCATTTCATACTGTAATAATAAGGCAATGGGTTTTCCAAATTTCCCCCTAAATATAGCATAAAGCAATCAACATACATATTACAATCACCGTGCATAACTAACAACATATTACAGCTCACAACAACCTTACAACAACCATACCAGCTCCCAATTATCACAAACCTCTCTCTGATACCACCAAATGTAACCCCCTCAACCCGGCCTAGTAGCAAGACCGAACCGAGCGAGCTATATTAGGTTTACTGAGGTAAACCGTAAAGAAGAAACTCAAAATGCGTATTGAATCGACATCCAATTGGGGTACAATTCCAATTTAGAGACAAAATTGTAATTCCAAAAAATTACAAGAACATTTCCCATTTTTATGTTACCAACCTTCAATTAGTCAGGTTAATTGTGTCCCTGTATCTAGATGCAAATTATTATCCTATGTGCTCATGCTAACCACAGGTGAAAACTCCACCCAATCGAGCATTGAATTGACATCCAATTGGGGTACAATTGCAATTTAGAGACAAAATTGCAATTCAGGAAAATTACAAGAACATTTCCTATTTTTATGTTACCAACCTTCAATTTGTCAAGTTCCATGCATGCTTGTTGAACTTCAGCTCAAAATATTCATACCTACTCATTCAATTGCATCCACAACATTCAGGGACTAAAATGCAAGAAAATAGAACTTCAAAACATCCAAATAATTGAATTAACGACTGGCCGTATCGGTACACTTGCACGCGTATTGGTACGGTATTGCTATTTCAAAATCCTCAAATTTCAGTAGCCAAAACTCGTATTGATACGCCCTCGTATACCAATATGCCCTGCTTAATACACATACTCCGTACCGAAACGATGACTGGTGTACCGAAATGCTATGCCTGGAAAGGCCTACCCATACCGGTACACTTAGCCCTGTACTGAAACACTGGCCACATTTGGCCTAAGCCCATATCAAAACACATGCCCGTGTTCTGATACGCTAAGCCTGAAATAGGTTGCCCGTACGAAACAGGAACACACGTATCGATACGCCTAGACATGAAATGTCCTATTTTGCTGGTTTAACATGCTTTCAAGCATACAAAAACACCCTAACATGCTTCTAACATGAATCCAACACATTCAAAGACAAACCACAACAAAACATCACAGATTCATGAACCTTTCATGGCATCATACTTCAAATGTATATCTAGAGGCATGCTTCTGAGAAATCAAGCCAAGCAAAACATGAAATCTTAAACCATCACGAAAAAACAATCCATAATGGCCAATTACAAACCAAGAGCAGCAAAACAACATTGCTCAAACAGGGAGTTTAACAAAACACCTCCCAAAACAACAATGGAAACCCCATTGCCTTATTACTTATAGTCTAGTTCAAAACATACTCTTAGTATCAAGTCTTTGGCAATTCCTTGCTTCCTCGCTGTCTTCAAATCTTTAATTTTCTGCATTGATGGACAAGCATAAGTACACTAGGCTTAGTGAGGAGTGCTCAAAAATAGCACACTATCAATGCATTTAAAGCCATTCTCAACAACATATTGAAATCTCATTTCAATCATCATTTAAACATCACTTAAAACAACATTCAAAATATCATGCCTTGAAAACCATGCACTTAACACTTTCAAAAACCAGCATGTTAAACCATATGCAACATGTGTCATTAACCATCAGTAAATCCCATTGCTAAACCTCAATTTAAGCCTTCTCGTGCATAACAAACCATATGCAAAGCTTAAAGAGTAAACATGTATAAATCACATTATACAACATAAACCATTACATGACACATCCATAATTATATTGGCTCACAAGTGATCATTAACCAAGTTCCTTTAACAAAATAGTTCATCGGATACATTGATTCAACAAGTGTCCTCACAACACTTCAAGCCATTTCAACTTGAATAGCGATACAATCACAATCGCGGTACATTACAACCTGGTACACTTACAACCTACGGGGACACCAACCCCAACCCTCGGTTAGATGCTTAACTCACTAACGAGAGTTTACGATACCATATAACCCCTCAATCGTTAGGGTACTTGGATAGAGTATTCGGTATACCGTATTAAACCCCTCAACATCCAAGGCAACTCTTTATAGTGAACTATCAATCCTATGGCCAACCAACTATATCTGATAACAGTTTTAAACCACATCACTTGCCAATATAATTTATAATTTACAACATACCTCACTGTTTTTATATGCATTAAACCAAACCATTATCCAAAGTAACAAACCATGCTTTTCAACAAGTATTTCGACATACTTACCAGGATCACTTACCATGTGCATCCTTCAACATTTCATGATTAAAAATAGTATCTTGCATACTTTAAAATATGCTTAAACAATATGTATCATGTAATTCAAAACAAGTGCATAAAACCATTTTATAAAATCACGATTGAGAGAGAAAATCATTTTATACTTACTTCCGAGTTTAAACCAGCATTTAAACTTAGTTTAAACTCCCATAAACCGCCTTTAAATCATTTCAAAGCTAAAATCCACGTTTTCACTCACCGATACGCGAAACCTCAAATTGCCGACGCGAATCCAAGCATCCGTTGCTTCCAAAACTTCATCAATAGCTTTCGGATAAACCTCCCCAGTTTTAAACACGTAAAAAAGATGATTAATTCATCTCAATGCATTCAAACCAATGCAGCAACAATCCTCACAAAACATCAACAATCCTTTTACAATTACCAACCACAACAACCGAAATCATCATCTAACTCTTTCCAAGCACAGCCCAGCCACAATCTATCAATCTAACACTTTTATAAACATCAATTAACACTCAAAAATAGGATTACATTATCCTTATATCTCCACCAACTAAACAGGCACCACAACACCTCAAAAACACAAATCTAACAACCTAAATAATTAAAGGAATCCTGAACTTGGAACTCAGGTTAAGCTGTACCCATCCTACAATTTTGGTGTAGTGCTCATCGCGGGCCCATGTTTCCCCAAGAATGCATAGGTCATTTAGTAGTTGTTCATATATCTCGATTATCGAAGCGGCCATTGTCAATGATTACTAAGGTCGAGAATTCTATCGTCCTTCCACAGACATAGACTTTCTCATTTTTTATGTGCCCGACATGAGCGTAAAACTCATGTACCCAATCAGCATTGACGTGTCTTGGTTGGCGAACGAAGTCTTCCCAGCCTATGTGGTGATCACCGCATGTATGTCGGCTTCAAACTTGTAACGATAGTTTGGAGCGAACTCCAAACCTTCTTCCAGTATAAGCTTATATGTATCATGTTTTTGTATTTCCTCGTGAGAATATTGTCTAGTTTATACAGAAGGCAACCAAGATCTTCTAGATTCAAGAATGTTGTATCATCGAAGGATGTTGTATTTGTTCTAAGAGACATTGGAAGAGAGAGAGGAAAGAGGACTAGAGTTTATCTCTATTCAAGGAAGTTGTTGGTTACGACGAGTTACTCTGAGTTGTCTGACCATGGTTCAAACGGATGCAGAAGAAATCAAGTTAGGAGATTAGGGTTTAAGGGTGCAAATATCTGGGTCTATGAATTTTAGAGGAAGGGTTGTGTTGTTCTTTATGGAAAATATGAAGGAATGAAGGGTAAAGATGGAAAAACGTAGTTGGTAATCATGAAAGGTAACATCAGCCATAAATGCGGATACCTCACTGGTGGTAAGGTGAGTGATAAGTGGCATGATGAATAGGGAAACGACTTATGGCGATTTATAGGGAACATGAAGAGGTTAGAGTGATAGATATGGGAATGCGGAGTAGAAAAGATAATCCTCTTCTGGGACCCTATATTTAAGCCTTGTTTCATCATGACTATCAATGATTCCTTATTTGGCTCAACCCATATTTCTCCAAGAATTTATCATAAACCTGGACCGGTGGAAACTCACCCATTCTAGTCGCTCGCTTGATATCTGCAAAATTAAAAAAATACTAAACTAAATCTTAGTCCTAACAGAAGGCAAAAAGGAAAAAGAAAAAAATTACAAAAATAAAAAGTCAAAAAATAAAAAATTACAAGAAAGAAAAGGTTATAGAATATGGATGCGTTAATCATTCAATGACATGATAACAGATTTATCGCAATAGATCGGTGATCCTTTGTACATTATCAACCACTGCAACACCTTAGTGAGCTTGTCGAGGCATTGATCAAGGAATGGCTCTGGGTAGTGTTCCCATGAACTATTTATAATTGGTTAAATAATTCCATCGTCCAACCATTTGATGATTTCTTTTATTCCCACAATCTTCATAATTGGATCGAGTTTCTGTTGTGGTTCTATCGATCTGTTGTGATCGTCTGCAAGTAAAATCTTATGCATACACAAAGTAGGGCTTATACCCTTCATGTCAGCAATAATCCAACCAATAGCTTTCTTATGTTGAGATAAAATATGTAACAGTTTAGCTTCTTGGTCAGATGTTAAGCTAATAGATATAACAAAAGGTAGGTAGCATATTCTCCCATAAATATATATATATTAATTGTGAAGGAAGGGGTTTTAGATCAAGTATTGGTGGATGCTTTAACGAGGGCTTGGAAGATTTAAACTTAGCATATTCCAAAGGTTCAAAATTCATACCTGGTCTAGTAAGCACAGTATTGCATTGTTCAATCTCAACCTTACCTTTTTCTTCAGCGTTATGCATGGCCTCATCAAAGTCAGCTTGCTCCGCAGCACTAAACACATTACTGCAATATCTCTTGTGCAAATTGTCTTCAATTAGGGTTTCTTCATTTTCTACAAGCTGACATTCTTCATAGTCATCCGTGTACTTGAGTGTACTGAAAACATTAAGTCTGATCTTTTGGCCATTCATCTTTATAGTGAATTCGCCCTTTCACAATCAATCATAAGACACCCAGTGGCTAGGAATGGTATCCCTAGAATGATATGAGCATTTTTGTCAGCTTCGCAATCAAAGATGATAAAATCTGGCGGAAAGAAAACCTATTTATCTTAACCAAGACAACTTTAATTCTGTCCTTGGGTTAGATTTGAGAACGATCGGCCAATTGAAGGATCGCCGATGTAGGCTTAGCTCTTCCCATCCCAAGTCTTGTAAACACAGATTTTGGCATCAAATTAACATTTATACTGATGTAACATAAGGCACAACCAAAATAATTATGGCCTATGGAGCATGGAATGTAAAATTGTCAGGGTCCTTCATCTTGGGTGGTAAATCACTTAGCACGACCACACACTCACCCGTAGTAGCAATAGTTTCAACTTCACCCACTATCCTTTTCTTTGTCACGATCTCCTTTAAAAACTTTGCATATATTAACATTTTATCAATGGCCTCTAGGAATGGGACATTGATGTGCAAATGTTTAAGCATATCCAATAACTTATGGAACTGAATATCTTTTTTTGAGCTTTCAATCGTTGTGGGAATAGAGGTGGTGGTCTGGGCCCATCGTGTGGTTTATTGGATGCAGGGGAATAATTGCCTTTTTCATCCTTGTCATCAAGAGCATGGTCACTCACTGTATTAGGAACAAGATTTGTTTCTTTAGACACAGGAGCATCTGTAGATGGCTTGCTTGGAGTGGAATCAACAAGGGAACCTCCCCTAAACTTGGCTTATGTCCTCAATTGCGTGTCACTACTTAGTGTGATGGCTTTGCATTGCTCTGCATTAAAGGCTTTCGTGACTTCAGTGTCACTAGGTAATCCTCCTTGTGGTCGCATCTTCAATACCTGGGCAATCTGCCCAACCTATGTTTCCAAGGATAGCAAGGAAACAGTGTTGTTTTACATGATTGATTGCTAATTTTCCAACATGGTAGCTTGCGTTGTGAGCATGTCACTATGGTTCTTTAGGTGTGCTGCCTGATCTTGTAAAATAAATCGAGTAGTTTTCATAAAATTTTGATAAGTATTATCAAGGGAATTAGAATTGGAGTTAAAAGCTCCATGGTTTTTCCTCTGAGTCTTTTGTTGGAATCTAGGGGGTTCGGAGGTGGCATTTTGTTGCTATCCTAAATTACCTATATTGCCCCCTAACCAAAATTTGGATGTTGCCGCCACCCTAGGTTGTAGGTGTTGGAGTAGGGATTATTGTTGTGGTCGATGTTCCCTACATAGCATCCAGATTCTTGTTGATGGGGGCATTTATTCGACTAATGTTCCCCATCACAGTGCTCACAAGTGTATTGCACTACCTTAGCCTCTCGAACATTAGATGTTGCTTGCATGTTCTTGAGAAGATTGGTGATGGTAGAGAGCTGAGCCCTTACACTCTGGGAGTCATCCAACTGGAGTGTTCCAGAAGATTTAGGTCCTGGCTTCAACCTTCCTTTTTGTTATCTTCTTATCTAATTATCTCCTTATGTTTAGATAAGGCGAAAAAGCTTGAATTATCTTCTCAACCAAAGATAAAGGGATTATCCATTCTAATTCGAAATTCAAATGAAGATAACCACCTCTATATAAATGAATCACATCAACAACAACAACAACAAAGAATCAAGAGAGAGAGATCAGGGATAGAGGGAGATCATGAAGAAGGAGGATCAAATCTTGGAGGAGCTCATCTCCTCCAGATTTTATTTCTTTTCTTTTATCTTTTGGAATACTCAATGTTTGGGTTTTATCCTTTGTTGATTTCTTTCAACCCAGCCATGAACTAAATTAATTGGCTTGGATTATTGGGTTATGGTGTTGTAAACGAATGATCTTGTTTTGTTTTTTAATTCAATAAATCGGTGTTTATCCATTTCTTGGTTCTTTATTTAATTTCAAGTGAACTCAAGAGAGGGACTTGAACGAATCCATTTATCTAGGCTCGGGAGAGCTAGATTCACAAAACGATTGGATACAGTTTGTAACGCCCCGAATTTGGTCCTAGATGTTAGCTAGATCGATTAGACGGTTCGGGAGAATCGTATTAGGCGATTCGAGCTAGTTTCGGGAATTAATTTTTAATAAATTGTTTTTGGCTAAAATAAAATATGGAAAAATGCTATAAAATATTTAATTAATATTCTAAGGGTTTTGGAAAACTCGATTTGAAGAATTAAAATTGTATTTTCGGACATTTTGGTCTGGTAACTAAAATGTAAAGTTTTCAAAATTGTTTTGGTGACTAAATCGTAAAAGGGTCAAAACTTAGAATCTATAATGAGCTAATTTACCAAAGTTTTTAATCATGTTTTACCTTAATTTAGGCTATTTTTAAAAGGCTTTTAAATGTTTTTATATAAAAAATAGATTTAATTAAAAGGAATTTTAATAACCAAATTCATTTTCTTACGTAACTACTTTTGCTTTCAACTTTTCTCTCAACTTTCTCAGCAGCCAAACTATCAATTTTACTCCAAAATTCTCAGGAATCATCTATTTTTTATTTCCTTTTGATTTCCTAATTGATTCCTTTGATTTCTACATCAACTCTTATTTGTTTTCTTGGAGCTTCCATTCAAATCTTGCCAATTAAGGGAGAAATCAGCAATTAGAGGTGATTTCCGTTTCTCTCCTCTAATTAAAGGTTCTTTATTGAAATTCCCAAGTTATTGATCCTTTACAACTAATTCTTGTTATGTATTTTTGACTAAACCATGATTATTATGTTTTAATTGAGTTTTGATGAGAAATTTGATGAATCTTGATATGGATCTGTTTTGTGTTGATTCTAATTGATTTAGATCACTTATAAGATGTGTTTTAATGTTATGAGAAGAGATTAATAAAAGGAATCCCGAAACTAGGTGAATTGCTAATTTTCTAGGTTATAAATAGTTAGATTTTGAAGAGATCTTGGTGTTGAAAGGTTGCTGGAGGTATAAGGTTGTTATAAAGATGTTTTTGGATTTTAATTGATGATGTTAAGATGTTAAAATCAATAGGTTATGGCTAGTCTTTGTTTAGGTTGAGTTTGATGGTTCGGTTGTTTTAAGGGAGCGTTTGATGGTTTTTAGTAAGGAGAATTTGAGAAGAGGTGTTGATGTGTTTATAGATGCATGAAAATGCATTAATCCTCTATTTTTGTATGGGTAAAGCGGGGGAGAT
This sequence comes from Hibiscus mutabilis, assembly GCA_019671005.1. Lineage (NCBI taxonomy): Eukaryota > Viridiplantae > Streptophyta > Magnoliopsida > Malvales > Malvaceae > Hibiscus > Hibiscus mutabilis. Next base: position 15,591,924 of record CM033728.1, on the reverse strand, counting down.
GGATCCTTTAGCTTTTAGAGAGGTTGCGGAGGTTTTGAAAGCTTGATTTTTGCAATGGCAAGTGGAGTGTTGTGTTGTTGGTGAGTGGAAATGTGGTTTACTGCTTTAAAAGGGTTGAAGATGATTTTTGGGATTTTAGACTAAGTTTGAAACACTTGTCTAAGCTCGGAAGTAAGTATTGAATGTTCTCGCTCTCGTTTTTGGTTTTGCAAAATGCAATCTCATGCACCTGTTTATGATTTTGATTACCTACTATTATATGCATGTTTTAGAAATGAAAGATGTCGCAAATGATCATATGTGATGATTATTGAGTATGAAAAAATGGTTTATGAAATGAGTTTTTAGAATACTAGAACACATGGTTTAATACATTGGGAATTGGTTTGATTTGATTCATATGTAAAACAGTGAGGTAATGTGGTTTTATTGAGTATATTGGCAAGTGGCTAAGATTAAAAGTTATCGGATATAGTTGGCTAGCCATAGGGTTTAAAGTGTACTATAATAAGTCACCTCATGTGTGTCGAGGGGTCAAGAGTGTGCCAATTCTCCCACTAGTGGATTTATACATCATAATCGTTGAGGGTTGCTTGAGGATGTATGTGAAGTGGTCGAAGGAACCACTTGGGAAATTCATGTATCTAATGTGTTTTTATAAAATAGAATGGAATTGGTTTTGGGTCACCTGAATGCCAATATATGATATAATGTATCATGAGAAATGGATTATGTTCTGTATAATATGGTTTATACATGAGATGCTCTTTAAGCTTGCTATTTTGTGGTTTTAGCATGAGAAAGCTTAAATTGAGGTTTATGGTAGAAATCTATGATACATGTGTTGCAATTGTTTAAACTGCACATTTGTAAAGATCTTAGAAGCATGAGATGTTTTGGCAAGATATTTTATACTTATTTGGAAACAAATTGGTTTTAAATGCATTGATGAGTTTTTCTTTGAGATTCCCTCACTAAGCTTATAAGCTTACGCTCTTCTTTCTCATCAATGCAGAGAAATAAGCACTTTTGGACAGCGAGTAAGCAAAAGACAATCCAAGGGCGAAGCAATCTCAAGTACGGTTTTATAAATACTCAGTAGTAATAAGAGGAAATGCGACCAAGTTGTAATTGGGAGGGTTGTTTTGGTTACTCCCTGGTTTGGTTAAGTTACATTTGATGTTTTGGACTTGTGTGATGTTTAATATCTTGCTTTGAAGGGTTGGGATGTATTTTGCATGCTTGGGTAGAGATCATGCCTATAGGATATTTGTTTGGTTTTGCTTTGATGTGAATGATCATCTATCATGCTCATTTGAATGTGGAAATGTTGCTTGAAGTGTTATATGATGATTGGGTAATGTTTGGAGTAAGTTAGACTAAGCCAAAGTGTTATATGTTCGACCAAGAGGTCATTACAAGCTAATTTATATCGGCACGAGTCCTCATGGATCAGTAAGCAGGGTCAGTCTCAGTTCAATTCTGTGCAAAATGCACAGGCGTATCGGTACGCCTTATGGCTGTATCGGTACGCGAGGCTAGAAATTAATCCTGGTGTCGGTGCACGGGCAACCGTATCGGTACGCCCTTTAGCCATTAGAATTCTTTGTTTCAAAAATGACTACCCGTATCAGTACGCTTGAGTACTATATTGATACCCCTTTGCTAAACACACTCGTATTGATACGGGAAGGTAGTGTACCATTATGCAGGTCGTTATTTTTGGTAATATGATTCCTGAAGTTTGAATCTTTGCAGTTTAGTCCCTGTTTATTGATCATACAATTAAATGAGTTTAAATGATTATCTTAAGTTGAAATTTAACTGGTATGCATAAAACCTGATTAATTGAGGTTTGGTAACTTTGGATTTAAGTAAGTCCTTCTAATTTTCCAAAGTTACAAGTTGGTCCCTAAAGTGCAATCTTGTTCAATTGGATGTCAATTCGACGTCCGATTGAGATATAAATCTCATGGCTGCCAGCATGATCACCCTAGGACTTAATTATACATTTAGACAAGATAAAATAAAAAATGGTACGTTTTTTATATAAATCTTTCAGGTTTGTCTTAGCAAACCAAATGTAGCTCGCTCAGTTCGGTCTTCTGTCTAGGCCAGGTCAAGGGGGTTACACAGTTTCCATTTAAACAGTCGTTGGTGGAAGCTAATTTACTTTAGAGATAAGGAATGAATTTCAGTGACTAACAAGAGTTCATTGATCGATGACGTCCACCCAAGGTTAACTTAGGGATGTATTATCGAGGCTTGCATAATCATCAGTTCTTCAGTTAGGGATAATTCAAAGGCATTGAAGAACACTCTATTGAAAATCGAAGGGCAATTAATTGCCATGGAAATTCATTCGACAACTAATCATTACACGCAATAATCCAACTTACTCTCTCAAATCGGTTTCCTCTTTCATTTATTTAAATTCCATTATACTTAATTTATTTTACTTGCTGATTATCACTCTCTATCACCATCAATGTATTTCTTTTACAATGCAATAACTTAAGCAAAGTGGGCTAAACCAATCATTGTGGAGATGATACTTGATAGCTATCACTTTATTACTTGCGACGTGTATGTTGGGTTTCATAGGAAATTAACTGATCTAATCAGGCATTTAAATGCAGTGGGAAAATATCCTATGAAGAATTTCCAGGATCTCATGCAATCATAATAATGTACGAAGAGGAAATCAAGAATTACCTTAATTTTGATTCAGGAATCCAGTTGAGTTGAGGCGCTGCCTTTCTAAAAGATGATCGCCCTCTATAAGTATCCACACGCGAATGGACGACGAACGGCTATTGGAATGCTAGTTCCAATCAAGATTTCGAAAATCTTGTTTTTGAAGTTTGGTGGCTATTTCAAGAATCACCATTAAAAACCCCTTGGCATACATACATATATATATGACTTGATTGGGGTTAGATTGAGTTCACTTATTATAATTTAATTAAAACTCTTTTAAATAAATTATAAAATAAATTCCTTTATCTGATAAGGAATTCAAGTTTAACCAAAATCTAGACGATGTGATTTATTTAATAATATTATTTATTTAAAATAAAAATAATAATATATTAAAAACAGATTCCTTATCCAATAAGGAATTTAAATCTAATCAAATCTAGATAATGAGATTATTTAATATTATTTTTCGAAAAAAATAATAAAATAAATAAAATATTCTATCATAAGAATACAAATTTAACTTCTTTAAATTCGAATAAATAATCTCTCTCAATATAATTTAAAATAATCACATTATCTTAAATTTATTATTAGGAGTAATAACTCTTAGTGTGCGACCCTATAGGTTCAATTAATGTTGGCAGTTGATAAAATCACATTTTATTCTACAAGTCATAAGCGGTCTCTAGCAAGACATTATGACTACCCAAGTTAAATGATAAGATCATAATTCGAGACAACCTTAATTCAGTTTATGTCATAATCCTTTTATCTCATGATATCTTGATAGAATATAAGGCATGGAAAATGTTAACCTTATATCGTTCCATCTTTAGTTTCTCGATGCCCAATTGAACTGATTAAAAAAATATCATTGATCTCTATCAACTCATTTGAGCACGGCCGTGCATTTCTCAGTCCCAATCATTGAGGGGCCCAAAGATATCTCTCTTATGTTAAGAGGGATAAATTCCATCTTAATTACTCACATCTCACTACATGATTCCTTATTATGTTCAAGCATAACCTTTATAATCGTCCGATTAAAAACAATGTTTGACTATGTCAAAACATAATAGTTATCATGTTGAGAACCGTAGCAATTTTAGGTCTAAGGATTTAATGTCACAACTGTTTGAAGATTAATATATAATTTTAATTCATGTATTAATCTCAAGACGAGTCGATCCTAATATTTGTTCTCAACAAATATATATATATATATATATATATGTGTGAATTTGATTTGAATCTCATTCACATATTCATCTTATGAATATCTATCAAACTTCATACTAATCTTATCTTATTACTGTTCCCACAATACTAACTGATTATGGATATTTAGAATAATAACATTCAAGGATACAAAAGCATGCAAATTTATCATAACAATAAATTCAATAATCAAAATATCACGTCCATACAATAGGCCCTAGGGCACTATCGCTAACAATCTCTACTTGCACCGTTTGTGTAGCACTTAAACCACGCAACAACAGGTAACCTTAGAAGAATTTGGCAGATTATGGTTGTGGCCACGCTATGAAGCATCTAGATTGCAAGAAATGATATGGTTTTTAATAAAAAGCCAACTTTCCTCAAAGATCTCCTCTTTTTACCAAGCTAAGAGCTTTGTTTTGGATCCAATCGACAAAGAAAAAATGGGCTATGAATTTGGATAAGTGGTGGGATAATCTTTGCTGTGCAACAGAGTCAAAATCGTTAAGGGACAAGGATGAAGTAGCTTGGTCTCCTCCAATATCGAGGTTCGTCAAATTCAATATGGATGGAGCCTTTAGAGAAGAAGTGGCAGGTTGTGGAGATGTATTAAGAACTGCAAAGAGAGTGCTTAGGATGAGTTTTTAGGAACATGTGAAGGATTAGGGACAGACTTTGCTAAATTATATGCAACTTAAATAGCACTAGAGGTATTTATGGAGGCCGAGTGGTAGGGGGAAGAAGTCTTGATAATCGAATCTGACTCTAAGGTGGTCTTGAACTGGTTAAGTGAGCCAATGCAATATGGCATTGGTGGTCGATCCTTGTGAAGATTGATTCATTTACTTGAAGAATTGGAAATGTGAGGTTTGAATTTGTACTGAGGCAAGCAAATTAATAACTCAATGGAAAACCTATATTTCATACCCTTTTACTTGAGTTATCGTATGTATTCAAGACCATATAGTTGCATTTAGGACTATTTTGCATACATTTGATGAGTTTATTCTTGAGCTTAATCGATTCATATTGGTGTTTTTAAAGGGAAATGTAGTGCTTTGGCGGTGTTTGTGTAGGAATTAGAGATTGAAGGAAGTGGAAGTACACTGGAGCATTGTTCAGCATTCTCTTATGATAGATTACAAATGCCACAGCATTGCTAGGAAGCTAGAGACGAAACATCTATCATTTGACACAATTTAACGCGTGGTCACCCTTTCCTTTTAAGCCATTAAACACGTGGAAAGTAAAGATACTCTTTAATGGACTACATGCCATAATAGGGCAGAAAACCCTAGGAGAGTCGCCTCTATATAAAGACAAGAAGGGCAATATTTTAAGCGAGCTAGATTGAAGGAAACAAACCCTTGTCTTCAATCTTGGAGAACCACCATTGCCGAAGGTAAAGATAAGTCTTTAAGCAACACAATCTATCGAGAGAGGCTTTGTAACCCCATTGACCCGGTCTAGTCGCAAGACCGAACTGAGTGAGCTACATTAGGGTTTGTCAAGACAAACCCGGAAGATTTACATTCGAAACAGTCCATTTTTTCTTTTATCTTATCTAAATGTATATTTAAGTCCTATGGTGTTCATGCCAATGATTATGAAAGTCCCAAACCAATCAGGCATCGATTTGACATCCAATTGTATAGTATCGTGCATGTAATCTCCGATAATTAAGAAGACTTACATGAAATTAAAGTTATCAATCCTTAATTATTCATATTTCATGCATTCAGGTTAAATTACAACTTAAAATAACCATACAAACTAATTTAGTTGTATATACAAGAAACATGGACTACATTGCAAAAAAAAACAAACTTCAGAAAGCATTTTAATTAACTTAACGACTGGCATACCAGTACAGGGCTCATCGGTATTGAAATGGGGTCAAAATGCAAAGGTCTCAATCGTATCGGTACAAGTATGCATTTTCGAAAATATGGAATTCTAGTAGCTAAAGACCGTACCGATACGACTTCTCGTGTACCGAAACTAGGCTTATTTACTAGCTATGCGTACCGATACGGTTACCATGCATATCAATACGCCTAGGCAATTTTGCCCAGATTGAGTCGAGATAGGTTCTCGCGTACCGATCCTTGAGGACCCGTACCGGTACGGTCAGACCTGTAATGACCTCTTGGTCCAACATATGACACTTTGGCTTAATCTAACACACTCCAAACAACATATAAACATCATATAACTTCACAATCATCAATTTCTCAAACATAGCAGCAAGGTAGAAGATCATTTTTAACATGGCATACTCAAGACAAATCCTTATAGGCATGATTTCTTCCCAAGCATGCATAATGTTTCTCAACCCCTCAAAACCATATGATAAGCTTCATACAAGTGAAAAATATCAAATCAAACTTATACAAACAGGGAGTACTCAAAATGAATCTCCCAAACACAACTTGGTCACATTGCCCCTTATTACTACTTAGCATTTATAAAACCATACTTTGAAATTGTTTAGACCCTTGGATCCCCTCTTGCTCACTCATTGTCCGAATTGGGCTATTTCTCTGCATTGATGAGAAAAGAGTGTGTAAGCTTTAAGCTTAGTGAGGGAATCGCAAAAACACTAATCAATGCATTTAAAACCATTTCAATTCAAACCAAGTATACATGCACATTGCAAAGTCATCCCATGCTTCAACAATCTCTTTCAAATGCACATTTAAATCGTTTGCAACACATGTATCATGGATTCCAACACAATCCTCAATTTAAGCTTCACATGCCAAAATCTTTATATAGCAAGCTTAAAGAGCTTCACATGTATACATCATATTATACAAAAACATAATACATTCCTCATGATACAGCATATCGTATATTGGCATTCAAGTGACTCAAAACAAGTTTCTTTCCAACTTACAAAAACACATCGGATACACAGATTTCACAAGTGGTTCCTATGACCACTTAGCATACATCTAACCGGACAAAATGACACATTTAACCCCTCAACCGTTACGATGTAAACTATCAACAATGGGAGCAAACGACACATTTAACCCCTCAACCATTGTGATACTCAATCCTCCAGAGAATACACCACATTTAACCCCTCGACCGCTGCGGTTCTTATAATGGATAAAACAGCACATTTACAACCCCTCGACACACATGAGGTGACTTTTTATAGTGCACTTTAAACCCTATGGCATGCCAACTATATCCGATAATATTTTAATCACAGCCACTTGCCAATATACTCATTAAAACCACATCAGCTTACTGTTTTACATATGCATCAATTCAAACCATTTTCCAATACATTAAACCATGTATTCTAGCATCCTAAACATGCTTTCATAAATCATTTGCTTTACACAAACCTCAACATGAATAATCATTTGCAACATCTTTTTGATTTCAAAACATACATATAACAGTAAGTAATCAAGTCTATAAACATGTGCATGAGATTGTATTTTGCAAAATCAAAAACGAAAGAGAGCTCAACCAATACTTACTTTCGAGCTTAGATAAGTGTTTCAAACTTATTCTGAACTCCTACAAGTTCTTTCAAAACCTTTTTAGAGCACTAAAACACATTTCCACTACCGACAACCAAAATCCCACTTCCCGATACGCGATCAAGCTTTCAAAGCTTCCGCAACGTCTCCAAAAGCCAAAGGATTTGATTCCCCTACTTTACCCAAACAAAAACAGAGGATTAATGAACTTCCATGCATCTCAAATCCCTAGTAAACAACAAACACAACTTCGCCCCCCTTAGATCCATCAAACGCCTAACTAAAACAACCGAAATCAAGACCAAACTTCATCTAAACAAAGTCTAGCCAAGACCTATTGATTTCAACATTTTAACAACATCAATTAACATCCAAAAACATCCTAAACTCGTCCTTGTACCTCCAGCAACACCACAACACCAAGATAAATCAAAAACCAACTATAAACAACCTTGAAAATTAGCAATTCACATTGTTTCAGGATTTCTTTAATTTACCTTTCCTTTTAACATTAAAACAAATCTTATAATAGGTTTAAATCAATTAGATTCAAAAATAGATCGGGGGTCGGTTTCTTTCCTCTAAATCCAAGTAGTTTTCTCCCTTAATTGGCAAAGTTTGGTTGAAATCCAAGTAGATTTAGATGCAAGAACCAAAGGAATCAAGTAGAAAATCAAAAAAGAAATAAAAAAGATTGATTCCTGGAAATTTTGGAAAGATTTTGATTGTTTGGCTGCTGACAAAGTTGAGAGAAAAGAAATCTCAAAGTTAGTTACGAGAGTGATTTTGTGAAAATAAAATGCTTTTATTAAATCTAATTCTTTTTAATATAAAAACCCTTTAAAATATCCTAAATTAAGGGAAAATCTGATGGATGGGTAAATAGATCCTTAAAGATTCTAAGTTTTGAGCCTTTTACGATTTAGTCACCAAAAACTGTTTTGTAAACTTTTCATTTTAGTCACTTGACCAAAATGTCCCGAAATCAGAATTAATTACTTGAAATTGAGTTTACCAAAATACTTAAAATATCATTAAGTATTTTATAACATTTTTCCATATTTTATTTTAACCAAAACAATTTTATAAGATTTAATTCTCGAAACTAACACGAATTGCCTGACCCAATTCTTCGGAACCGTCTAATTGATCCGATTAACTTCTAGGCCCAATTTCTGGGCATTTCAAATCTCCCCCTCTTAAAAAATTTCATCCTTGAAATTTACCTGATAGAAAGAGATGAGGGAACTGCCTTAGCATGTCCTTCTTGCTCTCCCAGGTGGCTTCCTCAACACCACGATGTCACCATAACACCTTCGCCAACTCTATGGTCTTTCCTCGAAGAACCTTGCTACTTGAATCCAGAATTCTCACCGGTTCCTCATCATAGGTCAAATCCGAATTCAACACAATCTCTTCGACTGTCATCACATGCGAAGGATCTGATCTATACCTCCGAAGCATCGATACATGGAAAACATCATGTACCTTCTCCAATTCAGCAGGCAAACTTAACCTATACGCTACTAGACCAACACCTCATAAGGCTCAATGAACCTAGGACTTAACTTGCCCTTCCGTACAAACCTCATCACCTTTTTTCCAAGGCGAAACCTTCAGAAACACACAATCACCAACCACATACTCTATCTCCCTTTGCTTCAAGTCAACACGTGACTTTTGCCGAACCAAAACCGCCTTCAACCGATCTTATAAGCTTCACTTTCTCATTGGTATCCTTTAACACATCCACCAAGGAAACATACTTCTCACCCGCTTTCGCCTAACAAAGTGGCGTGCGACACTTCCTACCATACAAAGCCTCATACGGCCCCATCTAGATACTAGCCTGATAACTATTGTTATAGGTAAACTCTACCAAAGGTAACTGCTTCTCCAATGATCCTTTGAAATCAATAATGCAACATCGCAACATATCCTCCAACACTTGGATAACGCGTTTAGACGGACCATCCGTTTGATGATGATACAAAGTACTGAAATTCAACCGCGTACCCAAAGCCCTATGCAAACACTCCCAAAACCTTGTTGTAAAACGCAGATCCCTATCCGATACTATAGACTTTGGTACCCCGTGCAACCTGACAATCTCAGTAATGTACAGCTCTGCCAACTTATCCAAAGAATACTTAGTATGCACAGCCAGAAAATGTGAACACTTCGTAAACCTATCCACAATCACCAAAATAAAATTCTTCTTTGACTGCGTCAAAGGCAACCTGGATACAAAATCCATTGTAACTCTCTCTCACTTCCATTCCAAAATCTTCAACGGTTGCAACAACCTCGAAGAAAACTGGTGTTTAGCCTTAACACGCTGACAAACCATACAACGAGCTACAAAATCCACAACATATTTCTTTAAACCAACCCAGAAATACTCTATTTTCAAGTCTTGAGACATTTTTGTACTCCCTGGATGCATCGCAAAAGGACTCGAATGCGCCTCAGTCAAGGTAGTGTGGCTTAACACCTCATCATTTGGCACCATTACTCGACTCTTAAAACATAACTCCTTCATCACTGAAACTCAGCCAACAACCCACCATCTCACATTATACTCAACCGAGCAAACATCTCTCTCAACTCAACCGCAACCTTTCTACTCAAAGCATCAGCTACCACGTTAGCCTTACTTGGATAATACTCGATTGTCAGATCATAATCCTTAAGCAACTTCAACCATCTTCATTGCCTAAGATTCAACTTTTTTAGCGAAATTAGGTATTTCAAACTCTTGTGATCTGTGTACACAATACACTTCTCACTGTACAGATAGTATAGCCAAATCTTCAACGTAAACACCACTACAACAAGCTCAACATCGTGCGTAGTATAGTTGCGTTCGTGCACCTTCAACTGCCTACATGCATAAGCTACAACGCTTCCCTCTTGCATTAATATGCACCCCAAACCAACATAGAATGCATCGCTATACACCATAAACTCTTTCCCCGACTCAGGTTGAATCAAGATGGGAGCTTGCATCAAAGCTTTCTTCATCTTGTCAAAAGCGTGTTGCCTGCCTTCTATCCACTCAAACTCACATCTTTTTGCAAAAAAATAGTCAAAAAAGAGCATTGGTAATATTTAGTCAACCCCAAGAAGCTACGAACCTTTGATACTGACTTTAGTTGCTTCCAATTCACAACAGCTTCAATTTTTTGCAGATCTACGCGAATACCCTCGGCTAAAACAACATGACCAAGGAAGACTACTTGCTTGATCCAAAACTCACACTTACTAGCCTGGCATACAACTTATTGTCCAACAAAACTTGTAACACAATCCATAGGTGTCGATCATGATCTTCCTCAATACGTGAGTACACAAGAATATCATCGATGAACATAACCATGAATTAATCTAAAAATTCATAGAACACCTTATTCATCATATCCATGAAAGTTGCTGGCGCATTCGTTAACCCAAACGGCATTACTGAAAACTCATAATGCTGTAGCGTGTACAAAAAGTTGTCTTCGGCACGTCCTTATCCTTCACCTTCAACTGATAGTATCCAGACCATAAATCAATTTTGGAAAACATGGTAGCTCCTCGAATCTGATCAAACAAATCATCAATCCTCGGCAAATGATACTTGCTTTTAATCGTCAACTTGTCCAGTTGCCAATAATTAATGCACATTCTCATCGTGCCATCTTTTTTTCACAAACAACACTGGTGCTCCCTACGGTGAAACACTAGGATGAATAAAGCAATAATCCAACAAATCCTGTAACTGCGTCTTTAACTTCTTTAATTCCTTTAGTGTCATACGATATGGTGCAATCGACACTGAATCCGTATCTGCGCACGTCTTTCCAATATCATATGCCTCTTTCCAATAGAGGAACTCTCAGAACGAGTACACAACCCAAAATTCTGCTCTATGTCTTTAAATTAGGAAACCAGGACATCAAACTATGTATATTCTGTAGCCAACATGTACGTCTTCACTTTCTTCACCAACCCATATCAGAACCGATCACATCGTTGGCGCTCATCAAGAACCAGTTTAGGAGCATACTGACTCAAACGGACAAATTAGATCTCATACTCGAAAACTGACATGTTTCCCTGCTCCAAAGCCATGAAATCCCTCTTCTTTTCATCCTAATATCGAGATCCCAAATATTTCTTACGGAAGGCAGAAAAAGAATTATCATGTTACATCAATAGGTGCCACACCCGCAACAATAGTTACCCACCAACTGTAAGCATCTCCCTGAAGCAACGACACAATACAACCCAACTTGCGAGCATACGTACACTCCATCTGACCAAGGATCCTCTCGGTGCTGGCAAACCACTCCTCAGCAGCTTCTAGAGCCAAACCCTTAAACGCTGTACCACCTAAGCTACATAAACACTCCAATGGTAGCCCGGTATTCACTACTACAGGTGCTGATACAGGTACTCACACTCCAGTTATGGTTGCTTGGAAAGCTCTAGTGATCGTCTGGACTAACGGTGTCATATCACCAAAAATAGGTCCATGTGGTGCATGAGGCACACCACCCTCAACTCCAACACCAGCAGGAAGAATCGGTGGTGGAAGAGGCAACTCATCCTCTTGTCTATCCATAACACTTCCCAAATGAGCTCTCGTCTCATGTCTCGGTCTCATTCGTAAAATATGAGTCTAAAACATGATAATGCAATAAAACAAAATAGTTAGGCCAGCTTGTAGCAAGAATCCAAGTCGCACATGTTTCAAAACAAAACCATTTTGTACTAGTAGTAATAAGGCAATGTGTACCTAAGTTTATACACCAACATGTCACACATCGAACATGATCTTACAAATTCAAACACAATGCATAATAATAGCATGTTCACGTATCAATAATAAATCATACAACCATAACCCACCTCCCAACAATCATAACCTAGCTCTGATAATAACAAATGTAACCCTTATGACCCGGTCTAGTCGTAAAACCGAACCGAGTGAGCTACATTAGGGTTTGTTGAGAAAAACCCGAAAGATTTACATTTGAAACAGTCTATTTTTTATCTTATCTAAATGTATATTTAAGCCCTATGGTGTTCATGCCAATGATGGTGAAAGTCCCAAACCAATCGGGCATCGATCTGACATCTAATTATACAATATCGTGCTACAGGGACCAAAATATAATTTCTAATAATTAATAGGACTTACATGAAATTGAAGTTACCAATCCTTAATTAGTCATGTTTCATGCATTTAGGTTAAATTACAACTTAAAAAAACCATCCAAGCTCATTTAGTTGCATATACAATAAACAATGACTAAATTACAAAAAAAACTTCAGAAAGCATCTTAACTAACTTAACGACTGGTGTATCGGTACAGGGCTCATTCGTATCAAAACGGGGTCAAAATGTAAAGGCGTACTGATTCGGTCCTCAATAGTATCGGTACAAGTACGCATTTTCAAAAATATGGAATTCTAGTAGCTAAAGACCGTACCGATACGGCTTTTTATGTACCGAAACCAAGCTTATTTAACAGCTATGTGTACCGATACGGTTACCAGGCATATCGATATGCCTAGGCAATTTTGCCCAAATTTAGTCGAGATAGGTCCTCGCGTACTGATTCCTAAGGACCCGTACCGGTACGGTCAGACCTGTAATGACCTCTTGGTCCAACATATGGCACTTTGGCTCAATCTAACACACTCCAAACAACATATAAACATCATATAACTTCACAATCATCAATTTCTCAAACATAGCAACAAGGTAGAAGATCATTCTTAACATGGCATACTCAAGACAAATCCCTATAGGGATCATTTCTACCCAAGCAAGCTTAATGTTTCCCAACCCTTCAAAACCATATGATAAGCTTCATGCAAGTCCAAAACATCAAATCAAACTTATACAAACAGGAGTACTCAAAATAAATCTCCCAAACACAACTTGGTCACATTGCCCCTTATTACTACTTAGCGTTTATAAAACCATACTTTGAAATTGTTCTGACCCTTGGATCTCTTCTTGCTCACTCGCTATCTGAATTGGGATATTTCTCTACATCGATGAGAAAAGAGTGTGCAAGCTTTAAGCTTAGTGAGGGAATCTCAAAAACACTCATCAATGCATTTAAATCTATTTCAATTCAAACCAACTATGCATGCCCATGACAAAGTCATCTCATGCTTCTGCAATCTCTTTCAAATGCACATTTAAATCATTTGCAACACATGTATCATGGATTCCAACATAACCCTTATTTTAAGCTTCACATGCCAAAATCTCAATATAGCAAGCTTAAAGAGCTTCACATGTATAAATAACATTATACAAAAACACAATCCATTTCTCATGATACAACATCTCGTATATTGTCATTCAATTGACTCAAAACAAGTTTCTTTCCAACTTACAAAAACACATCGGATACACAAATTTCACAAGTAGTTCCTACGACCACTTAACATACATCTAACCGAAGTAAACGACACATTTAACCCCTCAACGGTTACGATGTAAACTATCAACAATGGGAGCAAACGGCACATTTAACCTCTCAACCATTATGATGCTCAATCCTCCAGCAGGAGAATACGACACATTTAACCCCTCGACCGCTGCAGTTTTCATGTTGGAGAAAACGGCACACTTACAACCCCTCGACACACATGAGGCGCCTTTTTATAGTGCACTTTAAACCCTATTGCATGCTAACTATATCCGATAACATTTTAATCACAGCCACTTGCCAATATACTCATTAAAACCACATTAGCTTACTGTTTTACATATGCATCAATTCAAACTATTTTCCAATACATTAAAACATGTATTCTAACATCCTCAACATGCTTTCATAAATCATTTGCTTTACAGAAAGCTCAACATGAATAATCATTTGCAAATCTTTTGATTTCAAAACATGCATATAACAGTAAGTAATCAAGTCTATAAACATGTGCACGAGAATGTATTTTACAAAACTGAAAACGAGAGAGAGCTCAACCAATACTTACTTTCGAGCTTAGATAAGTATTTCAAACTTATTCTAAACTCCCACAACTTCTTTCAAACACTTTTTAGAGCATTAAAACATATTTCCACTCACCGACAACCAAATGCCCACTTGACGATACGCGATCAAGCTTCCAAAGCTTCCACAACGTCTCCAAAAGACAAAGGATTCGATCCCCCTACTTTACCCAAGCAAAAACAGAGTATTAATGCACTTCCATGCATCTCAAATCCCTAGCAAACAACAAACACAACTTCACCTCCCTTAGATCCATCAAACGCCTAACTAAAATAACTGAAATCAACACCAAACTTCATCTAAACAAAGCCCAGCCAAAACCTATTGATTTCAACATTTTAACAACATCAATTAACGTCCAAAAATATCCTAAACTAGTCCTTATACCTCCAGCAACACCACAACACCAAGATCACATCAAAAATCAACTATAAACAACCTAGAAAATTAGCAATTCACATAGTTTCGGGATTTCTTTAATTAACCTTTCTTTTTAACATTAAAACACATCTTATAATAAGTCTAAATCAATTAGATTTATTGCAAAACGGATCCAAATCAGTTTTTATTCAATTTCACACAAAACTCAATTTGATTACCAAATCCATGTTTAAATCATAATTCCATAACATAAATCAGTATCAAAGGATCAAGAACTTGAGAATTTCAATAAAGAACCTTTAATTAGATGAGAGAAATGAAAATCATCTCTAATTTCTGATTTCTCCCTTAATTGGCAAAGTTTGGTTGAAATCCAAGTAGATTTAGATGCAAGAACCAAAGGAATCAAGTAGAAAATCAAAAAGAAATAAAAAATATTGATTCTTGGAAATTTTGGAAAGATTTTGATAGTTTGGCTGCTAAGAAAGTTGAGAGAAAAGAAATCTCAAAGTTGGTTACGTAAGAAAGTGATTTTGTGAAAATAAAATCCTTTTATTAAATCTAATTCTTTTTAATATAAAAACACTTTAAAAATACCCTAAATTAAGGGGACAATCTGATGGATGGGTAAATAGCTCCTTAAAGATTCTAAGCTTTGACCCTTTTACGATTTAGTCACCAAAAATAGTTTTGTAATTTTTCATTTTTAGTCACTAGAACAAAATGTCCCAAAATCAAAATTAGTTACTTGAAATTGAACTTACCAAAATACTTAAAATATCAATTAAGTATTTTATAATATTTTTCCATATTTTATTTTAACCAAAACAATTTTATAAGATTTAATTCTCGAAACTAACTCGAATTGCCTAACCCGATTCTCCCAAACCGTCTAATTGATCCGATTAACTTCTAGGCCTAATTTTCGGGTGTTACAGGCTTGAGGAGTTTGGAGATGCTGCAGCGAAACTCATAGCACAAAGAAGGATTCTTGGGACGCTTTGATTCTTTTCTTTGTAGCTTTACTGTTCTGTCATGATTTCATACTTTGTTTGGATGGATGATTATTTCTCAGACATTAGCTAAATGCTCTTTTAGTTGGGTTTATTGTTAGATACCTTGTTTAATTGTTGCTTAATGCTATAGCGTTATTTTTCTTATCTATTCTATTCATTGTTTTTAATGCATAGTTTTGTAAGAGCTAGCGAGAGCAGCCATTGGCTATGATTTTTGGCTTGATATCGAAAGAGTTAAGTTAGATCGTGTAAACCATGGAGCTTAAGTTGTTAATTTGAGTTCTAATCCTTCATAGACATAAGATTAGGGTTTCAACGACTAATAATGGAAACTAAAATAGATAATAAGTTTGTTAGGGTTAACACAGACATGTATCACCGTAGCATTCTTTTATCAACTTCTAGCTAGACATAGTTTAGGAGTTTTTAAGCCTGTCGAGTAGATGAGTATAGTTTCATTGCTATATCATTCTAGTAATAATTGAGCATCGTCTTTAGCAATAGACCCAGCTATCCATTCCCATTAGTAACCTTTGTGAATTAGCATCAGTTTGTTATTCCTCAATATTTGTTTCAGTTTATCTTTTACTACAACATTTAATTTCTAGTTAATAATTACTTATCTTATCTTTACTTTCATTCGTGTAATTCCTTTGAGTTTATTATTCCAATCTATGTACAAACGATATTCGATATTCATCACTTTATTACTTGTGTGATGGGTATACTTGCTCTATTTGCACATCTGTATTTTGCGCATATCAAATATGTTAGTTGATTGCCTTGCGAAGGATTAAACGAAACACTTGACTCTCTTCAAGGCATTGTGGTAGGTCACTAGTATGCTGCCATGGGACTAATTCTAGATGTCATTTTGTAACGGGGATTGTTTCCTTAGTATGCACTGTATGGGATTCGTGTTATTGAGGTGTGGGCAGGATGGGTGAATGTTAAGCATGTAATCAGTATGCAGAGGTTTATTGTAACTCCCTACTCCTTTGATGGTATGTATTCTTTTCCTCCAACCTAAATTTAGGGAGGTTTTTAATGAGGTATACAATCAAGGTTATTTTAAATAAAAATAAATTATGCTGAGCAATATATATATATATATATATATATGCCACCACTAGAAGTTTAGATAAGGATAATTACACATAAGATACACTAGCTAGTGACTTGCAACTCTATCTGCACGATCCAAGAGCTACTGATGAGATTTTCTCTGAAAGAAGCATACAAATAAACTAGTTAAGCCTATGTGGCTTAGTGAGGTAGCAAGACTGAAATCAAATTGAATTATAAAGGAATCATAACACAAGTAATAAATCAAGCATAATACGAATCAAAAATAAATCCTAGGCAATGGGACATGATGATTCGAAAGCAAGAGTATCTCATGATTATTGAATCATATTCAAACGAAGATAAGATTATAGCACAGACATTAAATCATACTCAATTGACATTGGCCATGTTTGGCAATTACCAGATATTTGATAGCAGATAGCGGATTATATTAGTTGATATCGAATAGCTGATAGCATTAGTTGATTTGACTAGCGGATTGCATTAGCTGGTTGTATAAAAGTGTTTAATAAAATTAACCGATAACCGATAACTGTTTGAGTATTTGAACAAAGCAAAATGACATATAAGGACACAATTATATTCAATACTTGTTTGAATAATTTATTAGTTATTATTATTTTGTATCAACTAATATTAATTATATTATGAAAATTTATTTTTTTAATATCATTAATAAATATTTTTTTTGCTTAGCAAGAGTGTTTTTATTATTGAATTAGAATACTACACATCTTAATCATGTATGTGTGTCTCGTTAAAAACATCCCTAAACCTAGATAGAGGGAAATAGTACATCACACACAGGAGAACACGAACATACAATGTAATCCGCCAAATTCAAATCACAATACCATACAAGGACTTATAGCATAAAGACAACGCCTCCTAAAAACCAATCTGAAGGAAAATAAACCCTTGTATCACCACCATGCTTTGAAAAAAAGACTCGATTCGTACCGTCCCTCGCAAGACATGTGCCATGATATTGTCGGTCCTCTCTACATGCTCAAAGTGGATTTTTCACTATCCTTGCAATCAGATCATCTACCTCCACAAAGTGCTGCCAGCCATTCCAAGGTCGATGGATGACATTTATCACTCAGTGTAAAGCCACTCTAAAACTGGTTTCAATTACTAAAGGCGCTTTTCCAATCCACCGTGCCTCCTCATAAATCTTCAGGGCATGTTTGATAGCTAATAAAACTGCAAAATCCTCACTCAGGCTCACAATGGGGCTAGAGAAAATCGCTCGGATCGCCCCCTCCTCTGATCTCAACACACCTCCACAACCAGCAGCTCCATCCAAGACAAATCCATCAATATTGAATTTCAAAATGCCATTTAAAGGTGGATTCCAATCTCGGATTTTCAGATTATCAGAATGTTTCTCCACAATATTTCTTCTCGGGGATTCCCACCAACTCTCAACATTTGGTAGCCGATCATCTTTACCATCCTTTAGCCAAAAAAGGGCCCTGAGTTTGGAGTAGAAAAGGATGTCCAAAGCCTTGAAATCTTCCGCATTAAACACTTTCTCATTTTTAGACAGACATAAACTCCAAACCGCTGCTCCCATAGATACCAACCACAAGCTCCTTTGGATACCTGAAAGATTAGTAGAAAAACAAAACTCACACAAGCTTGATACATTAGATATAGGGGTCCAACTTAAATCCCACCAAGCACAGAATTGTTCCCAAAAATCTTTCACAAAGCCACAACCAACAAACAAATGGCCAGCATCCTACATTACCAAATCACACCAGCAACGCTGACATTCTTCAACCGAAAGTGGTACCCCCTTCTCTTGAGAAAGTCCTTAGTAGGAATCCGATTCAATCTCAACATCCAAAGAAATCTTCTAACTTTAGGGGGGACCTTCAACTTCCAAATAGCATCAAAATCAACACTCGGATCCTCTAAATCCATGTTGGTTATAAGTTCTGATAACTGTTTGACTGAAAAAATTCCTGCTTTCTCATGACTCCATAGCAATGTATCAGGGATGTCCAGATTTAAAGTGATATTCTCGATTCTAGAATTGATCGTACTCACCTGATCTTTTTCTCTATCCAGTAAAGGCCTCGCAAACATAACTTCCCAGTTGATACTTTATAGATCATTTGAAATAGCCACTTCTTTCAAGACTGCCCCCTTGGTGACCACACGCCTATACAATCTTGAGTATCTTTTACACAGTGGTAAGTCATCACACCATGCATCTTCCCAAACAAAGATTGTCAACCCATCTCCTACTTGCCAACAAAAATAATTTCTTTCATCCATCTCTCAACTTCAGGGCACTTTAAATTATTGATAATACCTTGCCAAATCAGAGACGTCTTCTTTAAATTTAAGAAATTCAATTTTCAGCTTCGCGGCGAACCTCCATACTTTCCGCAAACCACCCTTCTCCACAGTGCTCTCTTCTTCAAGGCGTATCTCTATCCCCATTTTGCCAATAAGGCTTTATTTTTTGCTTTTAAATTCACCACACCAGCCCCACCTTTCTTTTTAGCTGTGCATATTCGATTCCAGCTCACACTTGCTATCTTCATCTTACCATCAATTCTGCCCCATAAGAACCTTCTTCTGATCATGTCTATTCTATCGAGCACTGCTTTCGGCATCTCAAAAAGCGACATATAATATAAGGGAAGAGAAAATAGTACCGAGTTGATTAAAATGATCCAGCAAAGAAAAGCGAGTTGCTTTTCCACCCTTCCAATTTCTCCTGAAATCTGTCAACTACAGGCTCCCAAGTCTTAATTTTCCTCGGGTCTGCTCCCAAGGGAATTCCCCCACTCCCACCAATCAAGATTTGCTAAAGTTGATACTCAAACCATAACTAGCCTCGAAACATCTCAAAATACGTTTCACGTTCAATATGAATTTGTCCAAAGGTTTCAAGAACAGTATCGTATCATCCGCAAACTGCAGACGTGTAAAAGAATAATCAGGGAGAATATTGTTAATACCTTCAATTGCCCCGAAGTGTTCCGCAGCCAAAAAATCAACAAGTGTAAAGCTTCTTTGACCATAAGAGGATAACGGATCCCCTTGTCGCAAACCCCTCCTCATTCCAAACTCTCGAGTTGCTGATCCATTAACAAGAACGGAGACTTTTGCTGAAGATGTGCATTCCCAAATCCAGTTTCTCCATAGTCTGCCAAAACCCATTTTAATCTGAACCATCTCCAAGAAATCCCACCTAACGTAGTCGTAGGCCTTTGAGAAATCTAACTTAAGTAACACCCCTTGAGAATTAGCAGCATTAGTACCCATCTAATGGATTAATTCATTGGTTATCAAGATCCCATCATAAAGTTGTCTTCCCACCCTACCAGACTAATCGGCCAAAAATCCGAGATATCCATAGCATCTTTCTTCTTCGTAATTAAAGCAATGAAAGTCGAATTAACTGAAGGCTCGAGCTTACCCGAGGAATGGAATGTTTGTAATGTTTTTAAAATATCATGTTTGACATCCTCCTAATGATGTTTTTAAAATTTTATGTTAAAGCCGTCGGGCCAGAACCGCTTCTTTGATTTCTTCTTCTGTAAAAGGAACTTCCAGCAAATTAGCTTCTCCCTCCTTTAATTTCTTGAAGTCCATGTTAAAATCTGTCTCCCAGTTTCTATTTTGGCTGCTAAAATGATGGCTAAAAAAATTGAAGATTCTACTTTTCATCTGCTTCGGTTCTCCACACCATTTGTTGCCCACAAACAGTCCCTTGATTGTCCTTCTTTTAGCTCTAATTTTAACCGCCTTGTAGAAGAAGGTTGTTATTAATATTATTCCCATTACTCAACCATTGAACCCTCGACTTTTGTCTCCAGAGTTCTTCTTGCCACTTAACAACATCCCACAGCTCCTATTTGATTCTCTGTAGCTCCTTTAGTTGTGTTGGATTCAGGCTTGAAATGTTACCCTTCTCCTCCAAATCACTAATTTGATTCTCCGGCACCATCACCTTTTTATCAAAATCTTGGCAGGATTCAGCATTCCAACGACAAAGAGCCGATTTCACTCGCCTTAAGGATATATCTGACTTGTTTGCAACTTTTGACCCAAAAATTATTACTCAGTCCTACAAAAATTCTTACCGCACGCTTGCATATCCCTCAATTTGGCCTTTGATCACCATTTGTGTAGTTATGTCGGGATTGATCGATGGCTTCGGCGTGATTTCTTTCTGTTGTATTTGAGGCCTATAAATTTCCTTGGTAAGGGAAATTGCAAATTTGGGCTTGGAAGAACCTTGTATTGATGAGATCATTTCTGCATTACTTCAAGGATTGATAAAAGAACATACCAAAACCAGCCATTCCTTCATACCATGCAGTCTACTCAAAAAAAAAATCATACAAAGCAGTAACTGCATGCATTTCCACCAGAAATCAAGAAAATCACCGACACAAATCAATCAAACCACTCCACTAAAACGAGACAATGTTTTGGAAGGTGCAGCTTAAATTTCCTGACAACAATACTTGCGGTGCACATAACCCATGAAGGGTACATGTTAATCAAATCAAATCAATTCGCAAAGCGCATTATTATTATTATGATGTGCAACATCATCTCAAAGCCTGAAATCTGTTCAGGCATTACAGAAAAATTACAAATAAAAAAAAAACTAGATTAAAATCCTTCCTGTCTCGAAACTTTGATGACCAAACTTGCAACTCATTCGTCAGGCAAATCTGAACGGAGAGCTGTTATTAAACCAAGAAGATAAGTCATCAGTATACTTTTCGTTAAAGGAAAATAAGAATATCGTCAAAACATTATTCTGACAGGGGATTAAAAGAACTATAGCAGGAGAGACCGATGAGAGTAAAAGTATTCTACACATCATTTGAAACATATGGTCAGCTTAGAATCATGTACAACTCCACATATGGCATTATCCAAGACAAGTGAAGATGTAGTTAAATACTTAGAGATAGACGTAATTTGGGCAAACCAGAAAGTTTTTTTCATTTTTTGCAATTACACTGATAAATAATATCTGACAAAACGAATTGCATGCAGAAACTGAGAAAATCATGCAACCTCACATCAAATAAACAATGTTATATAGATATCAAAGAGATCTGCAAAGACTAAATCTGAATTCCTTTACATATTGTCCTAGCAACATGATGAGAAAGCATGAAAACAATTTGAATTGTGGAAATGACACAAGATTCACACCAAATTAAACTTCATCACTTTAAAGTAGATTTACTTTTTCAAATATATTGCTCATAATAGATTTAGAAAGGTAGACCAATGCTCAAACTAGAAGCCAGCGACACAATTCATTGATCATACTCGGTAATGATTCATAAAAGCAAACTACATCTGAGATAATTTGGTCTGATCAACTTGTTTTTGCAATCAATGTCAAGTACACCCACAAGATATGACCTTGGTGTGATCAAGCAGTATATTAAAGAATTTAAGTCATGGTCCACTGCAATGGTTATCTTTTAATCAAGGAAAGTTCCACAGCAAACAAAGAATTTGGCAGATGCAAAGCACAAATTAACGCGCTGGAAAAAACCAGCCAAACTAAACATTACATCGCATGGATTCAGAAAAGGGTTCCAAAATAAATAAACTAGCTGTAGTTACAGATTCAACTCAGGTAATTATCTAATTTTAATCAATTATTGCTTTTATATTGGAACCAGATTAAAAAAAGCAATTAGAGAAAGTAACAACCAAACAAACCCCAAATTTGAAATATTTTAGGGTTTCCGTATAACATCAATCTCGTGCCTCTTTCTCTAATCATTAAGTTTCTCTTTGGCTACAAAAACTAACAATCAAAAGCGCAAAATTAAGCAGATTTAAAATATATAACAGATTAGATATAGAATCAATCGCAATCATAAAGAGGCCAATTACACTTTTTATTAATCATCCAAAACTCTAAACAAAATAGCAACTAAATTATAGGAAATATATCAGAAATGAGAGAAAAAACAGATCCGAGATAATACGAAGAAGATGGAAAAGAGAGACATACTGGGCTTTTCAGGCTTGCCATCGGTCCACTTGGAGATGGAGAAATGGACTTTCTCGCGAGTAAGGGCTTCAGTCTTGTGAGGTTCCTTCAAGCAGTTCCTCACGAGGTTGGCGCAGATGTTGGAGTAGGTGATATAGGTCATGCCAGCTGCACGCCAGAACGGCACCACCGCGTTCGACGCCATTTTTCTTCTTTCTTGGGCTGTGTTGCGGCTGCGAGTACTACGAAACTGTGGGAATTGGGAGAACTGTTCGCAGTTCGTTCTTCAGTTTCAAGCAGCCGATGCCCAATGGGGGCCTTTATTTATTTTATGTCTCGGTTTTGGGCCTGTGAGTCTGGGCTTCATATGTAGCTTTTTATCCCGATAAACATTCATCTATTGGGTTAATTGCATCTTACATCCCTACATTATCGCTTAAATTTTAAATTAATGAGATCGAATTGGTGGTGTATGACCAGCAGAATAAAACTCTTAATTCAGTCTATAACCTTTATAGGTGGTGTATGATCTGCAGAATACACTTGATGACTTGCCTACATAAGTATGAGGTGTGACCACTTTTATGAGATTTATGAAAAGATCTTCAAACTACTTATGAAAAACTAGGTACATGAACAACCTGCTCCATGGCATCATCGTCTGTGTCTTGGCAAAACTTTGTTATCTCCACATTAGAAATAGATTCCATCATCTCAGCATCTTGGCATTCCTCAGGTTCATCTACACACTTAAGAGCTAGAAATACGTTAAACGTAACATGTTGGTTATTCATACGCATAGTAAGCTCACCTTTTCGAAACTTAATTAAAGTCCTACCCATGGAAAAAATGGTCTTCCCAAAATTATGAGGACATTAATATCAGCTTCATATTCTAAAATAATAAAATCAGTTGGGAGTATAAATTGATCTACCTTTACCAATACATCATCAATCTTACCCTTGGGATGTGCATAAGATCGATCTGCCATCTAGAATGTTACTGTTGTAGGCCTTGCTTCAATGCCAAGTTTTCTGAAAATTAGCATTGGCATCAACTTAATGATGGCTCCTAGATAGCACAATGCCTTGCCCATGAATCTATTTCCATTCGTACAGAGAATTGTGAAGCTTCCTGGATCTTTTAGTTTTGGTGGCAATTTATTAGTGATCATTGCACTAAATCTTTCAGTAAGAGCAACCCAGCTTTCTCTTTTTGGACAAGATGTCCTTCATGAATTTGACATAGTTAGGTATTTGTTCAAGAGATTCTATTAATGCTATGTTGATCTGCAGTTGTTTAAGAACTTCCAAGAAGCGCTTAAACTATTGGTCTTGCTTGTGTTTCTGAATCCTTTGTGGAAAAGGTGATGGCGGATAAGTGAATATTGGTTCTGCTGGTTTTGCCAAAGTGTTGCTGGCATCATATTGAGGTCTGGCATTATTAGAGCTCGCCTCCTTCTTCTTTGTTTCTTTGGGTTCACCTGCTGGCATCAACTTCTTGTCCTAGCAATCAGTTTACTATCTAACAGGTGTCTCAGTCTCGTATTGTTTGCCACTCCAAAGAGTTACTACCTTGCATTGTTCCCTATCTTTTTGTCGAGCATCATCCGT
This sequence comes from Hibiscus mutabilis, assembly GCA_019671005.1. Taxonomy (NCBI): domain Eukaryota; kingdom Viridiplantae; phylum Streptophyta; class Magnoliopsida; order Malvales; family Malvaceae; genus Hibiscus; species Hibiscus mutabilis. Next base: position 15,567,375 of record CM033728.1, on the reverse strand, counting down.
ATCACTTGGTAAATTTCTCTAGGGTTTGTTGCTGAGTGCATTGGCAATTTGCCCCAGTTGAACTTCCAAGTTTTGCATAGATACTGCTAGACTCTGGACAGATGCATTATTTCACTCCATATAATCGGTTAGAGTATTCCCCTGGGTAGATCTCTACCCTTGATAAAAATTATTTTGTGCTCTCTGTGGCATCACATTCTGCTTAAAACCTATCGGTGTATTACCGTTTTGATGTTGGGCATTATATTGGTTATCGCCTTGGTTTGTCCATAAAAAGTTTGGATGTTGCTTCCAACCTGCATTATAAGTATTGAAATGTGGGTTAAATTGCGATTGAAATTGCCAACAAAATTTACCGACTCATGATTTGTTAGGCATTCTTCTACATTATGATCCTCCCCACAAATTGTGCAAAATGGTTCTAATGCCTTTACTTCTTGGACTTCAGTGAGTTTTTGCATTGACTTCACTATATTAGTGATGTTAAAAATTTGAGCATTAATAAATGACAGTGCATCAAGCTCTAATTTTCCAACAATTTTTGTTCCAGTTCTCAGTATGATAGTAGGATATTGGAAATCATTGGTGGTAATCCTTTCAAGGATATCAAATGCCTCCGTATAATTCTTGTTTAGCGATAAACCATTTGTCGAAGCATTAACCATAGTCCTGGCATAAGCATTGAGTCTGTTATATCTGGGTCCAAGTCAGGAATCCATGCGTGGGGCATCTTCTCAGCAGCTCCTTAGAACGCTCCTAGGCATCATACAAAGTCTCATCATCTGTCTGCCTAAAAGTGATGATATCGCTTCACAACTCGGCATTAAGTTTAGGTGACTAGAATCTCAGAAGGAACTTCTGGCATAATTCTGCCCAAGAATTAACTAAATCATGTGGCAAAGAACTTAGCCATGTTTTTGCTCTGTCTCTCAATGAGAATAAGAATAGCCTCAACTTCACTGTCTCTTCAGCTGCACTAGGTTGATAAAATAGTTGGCACACCTCCATGAATTGCTTCAGGTGTTGCCTTAGGTCTCCAGTAGGTGATCCATCAAATTGACCTAGATTCAATAGTGTCTGAATAATTACTGGTTTAAGTTCAAAATTGATTGTATTTACCTCGGGACCAATCAGTCCTAGTATCAAATTGTCCATGTTTTGTACCAAGTGTTTTCTAACAGGTCTTTCTTCAGGATTTTCAGCAGGAACAATAGGTGTGAGCGGTATCCCATTATTTATTGGTGGATTCTCCTCATTATTTATGACATCGTCTACTCTATTTTCATTATGAGCCATTTCTCGAAGTTTTCTTTTCAATTTGCGTAGGGCTCTTTCAATCTTTAGGTCGTATAGCCAATCTACTTTCGTAGAGCGGCTCTTGGTCATACACCAAACAAACAAAATAAATAAAAATAAACAAAAACAAGCAAAAATCAAAATAACAAATTTCATTACAATCCCCGGCAACGACGCCAAAAATTTGTCGACTGGCTAACGCTTAGCAAATAATTGATGAATTAGTGTAAATATGCCAGTAAAATAATGCCAAGTTTAGATCTTTTTGCATGCAAGTATACATGGTCAGCAAGTAATACAGCAGTAAGCTGAGTATCGTATCCACAAAGATTGTCCAAGAATTAAATGCCACAATAATTGCTTGTGAAATGAAACAAATAAGGTTAGATTGAGTTTTAGATTTAAGAAAAAAAAATAGCTTAGGAAATAAAAGTAAAAGTTTAGGTAGATTGGCAAACAAATGTATTCAAATGGATGGTGGGCGTTGGCAAGGGATGCATGGATTTTACGCAAGCAAAGACAACATTTAACAACTTTCAGCCTTGGTGTTATTGCCGAGCAGATTTTAAGGTTAGTATTAACTCTTTCGATAGCAATACCCTAAGTTAATTACAATTAACTCCTATATGTCTATAGTGATGCTTTTCAATAATTAACTTGGCAAAGTTTTAATCTTTACTCCTAAGGGGTAGATTCACTTTTGAAGTAAGCTCATCTACTTGAAAATCTTCTGTCGATGTTTTTCACCTTAGTACCTGGCAATTAATTGTAAACTCTTAAGTCTGTTAAGGTATTAAGGGATAATATGCATGTAATGGCAACCCTCGTATGGCAAACAATTTAGGAAAATTAAGTTCTAGCAGGATAGACAAAAATGCCAAGACATTTAATTATTAAAAGCTAAAAATAAACCAAGCGTTCATCGCAAAAACATCCCCAGCCAACTTAAAAGAATTAGTTTATGGTTGGGTAAACCATCAACAAAATATCGATTTGAGACATTACCATCATAACAAATTTAAAAACCAAGAGAAATGGAAAAAGAATGAGATCTGTCGATGCAATCCTTCAAGGATCCAGAGCTCTCAATCTTAGCCTGGTCGAATCACAATTTGCCCTCTTTCTTCACCATAGTGTAACCTCCTTAATCGATCCCTCGGTTCATCGTTGGGCTTCCTTTAAATAGGCATTCGTAGAAACCCTAGACCAACATGTACATCTGTGAACTATTGATTAAGACCAACATGCACAACACCAAGCCTGTTGAGACGCTTATGGTAGTATCTCCTAAACTCAATAAATTTGATGGTACTGAGTCTGTTGATATTCAACAGTATAAAGTGTGGCCCTCCTATACATTTGTCACACTCATCCAGACATTTCATTTACTGTGAATAAAGTCGCGCAATTTATGCAACAACCCTCAGATGCACACTGGGTTGCATTAAAGAGAATTCTTAGATATTTGAAAGGTACAACAGACTATGGTTTATGGTTTGCAACACAAGTCTAGTTTACTACTCTACAAGCTTTTTCGGATGTAGATTGGGGTAGTGACCTTGATAATAGAAGGTCCATTTCTGGTCACTGTGTTTACTATGGTAACCACTTACTCTCATGGAGCTCTAAGAAGCAGAGGTCAGTGTCACAATCAACAGCTGAAGTCGAGTACAAAAGCTTGGCAGATATGGCGTCTGAAACCTTATGGGTTCGAGGTGGGATAAGTGAAATGAGACTTGATTTTTTAGAACCACCAAAGATATGGTGTGACAACACAAGTGCAGTGGCAATGGCAGCAAACTCAGATCTACATGCCAAGATAAAGCACGTGGAATTTGATCTCCACTTTGTTCGGGAAAAAGTATCTCAACAGCTGTTAGAAGTCAATTATGTGCCATCACAACATCAAGCAGCAGATGTTGTTACGAAACCGTTGTCTGTAACTGGTTTCAAGAGATGCGTAGTCAATTAAGGGTGTTTCCCAATCAACAAGAAAGAAGAAAGCAAAGAGTAGGGTGAATATTAAGAGAACTGAATGTGTGTACTCAAGTTGGTTAGGTGGTTAGATTTCTGTTTCTAAACCCGTTGGGCTTAACTAACTGGACTAATTAAATATCAGTTGGTTAAAGTCTGTTATTGGGTAATATAAAACCAATGTTGGGACGGCCCAAGAAGATCATCTTCTTCAGCCTACACTGAACAAAAAATCCCCAAATTTTTTCCGTTTTCTCCTCGTTCTTTCTTTTCTATTTTCTTCATCTAATTTCAATAACTACTATACCCAACACTTACGATATTATGTTATAAAGTGACCGTAAAAACAAGTACCAACTAATAAAAAATGCACATTGATCCCAAATTTGATCTCGAACATCTTTTATCTCTTTTTCTTATCAAAATAAAAAAATGGATCCTAATTCCTAAGGTATCTTAATTTTTTATGTGTATAAAAGAAATAGGAAGAAAGAAAAAAGCCAACGAAATCACATGGGTAGTGAATAAATTATCGTAATTTTGACTAAATAATAGAGATATTCGAGTAAATTATAAAGATTTTTCTCCCCACCGGCCACCAAAAACAGCAGCTTTAAAGGCCAAAATTTTCAAAGGGAAGGTAGAGAGGAATCATATTTTATTATATGTGGTTTCCAATTTGATTAAAATCACATTGATTTCAACACATTAGTTATATATATATATAGATCCGGCAAACTTGACCCGAGAACCGAACCGATTTACCCGAACCGAGACCCGAAATCGATCCGAACATGATGACCCAAAAACCGAACCGAAACCGAAATAAACCGAACCGAACCGAACCGAAACCGATCCGAATTTTAGTTGTACCGAAATAGACCCGAACCGATTTTCAACCGAACCGAATGGACCCGAACTGAATGAACTCGAACCGAATAGACCCGAACCAAAGAAAACCCGAAAAATAGAAAAGATATTAATAGAAATAAATAAAGATAGGATAAGAACAACTGCACAACTCACCAAAAAGTTAAATATATTGACTTTATAAATCTATATATAGGGTGTAAAAAACTGACCGACCTAAAAACTCGATTAAAACCGACCGATCTCCCATTGACCTGAACCGAAATCAACTGAACCAAAAATAACCGAACCGAAAAGCAACCGACCCGAAATGACCCAAATCATAATAGACCCGAACTAAAACCGAACCGAAATCGAATTTGAACCGAATAATATCATACCCGAAATGACCCGAACCGAAATGACTCGAACCGAAACCGAACCGAATGACCCGTTTGCCACCTCTCTATATATATATATATATTCATATGTTAATGGTCATTTAAGAGCTTGGTTTAAATACAAGATTCTATTGGGAAAAAAAACTCTATCATTTAATGTATTACAAAACCTTAAAAGATTTTATTAAAAAAATTCATTTAATGTATTAGAGTTTAGGGTTTTATGATCCATGGTTTAGGGTTTTATGGTTTATAGTTTAGTGTTTATGGTTTTTGGGTTCATAGTTTAAGGTTTAAGATTTTAGGGTTTATGGTTTAGTAATACATTGAATGATAGAGTTTTTTTTTCAATAGAATCTTGTATTTAATCCAAACTATTAAATAACCCTTAACCTATGCATGTATGCATAGGTTAGACAAAGTCATATATATATATATATATATATTAAAGTTAAGTAAACTAACATTTGATTTGGAAACTAACTTACTAAATAAACTTCCCACTTAATCAATATTATATTCTTTTTACTTAATTAAAAAATATATATTAAAGTTAAGTAAACTAACATTTGATTTGGAAACTAACTAACTTACTAAATAAACTTCTCACTTAATCAATATTATATTCTTTTTACTTAATTAAAACCTAAGAATGTTGAAATCCACTAATTGATCGAGTGATCATGGATGTTTATGTTGTCATCACCATGTGTGGGTTTAAATTCCGACTATATTAAAATTGTAATACCTCTCTATTTAATAAAAACACATAAGAATACCATGTTATTTTGAAAAAAATCAAAGGTCGAGATGAATCCAATGGAACCTTTGAATGATGACCAAAAAACAACTTTGAATCCATCAACAACCCCTCCATTGAATAGAAGCTATCAAGTTGTGTGCATTTCGTTATGACAAATATGATGTGAAATATGTAAAAGAAAAACTTTGGGTTATAATAATTGGCCCTATTTGTTGCTTTCTCCTTGGATTTCATTACATTGCAATCCTCATAAATTACAGCACAATCTTGGTTTTGGTGTTTAGATTAGTCAATTTCGAGTACACCCTACGAATAAGATTTGACAAACATAATTGCACGAATAATTGGAGTTATTGTTCCCTCAAATATAAAGTTACAAGAGTATTTGAAAATTGAAAAGTTTTCATGTATTAATAATGATATACATGTATATTTATACACAAGATGTCTCCTCATACAAACAGAGGATATAGGAACCAAAGTAATGGCCAGTAATTAAAACTGCTGTCGGCCATGCTATTAGGTTTCTTTCTCTACATGAAGATCACAAAAATTAAGATCAAACCAACTAATATTTCCATACACATCAGTGACTAGGCCACCAACTCCTCATATTCGGTTCCAGTAAGAAAAACAAAATTGAAATTTGTTGATGCCTAAATGATCAGACACCAGACAAGGATGTGGAGAAGAAGATGAAGGTAGTTGAAGGTGGTTTCAGGCGATTCACTCCCTGTAGATTTGAAGATCTCTGGCTTTGTAAGGAATAACGATCCCCTGTGGTCCTCATGGTGATCTCCGACTTTGTAAGCCGAGGCCATTGTGTTTCCTGGAAGGACCCGAAGCCGGAACCGGGAGATGTCTAGGCAAGAATCCGACGAAGTTGCCTACGTAAGGTGATTTCGGGTTGGTTTTGAAAGCGTTGGTGGTTCTTGAACCATGGCAGGGGCTAACAACGAACGTAAGCATTATAAAGAAGCAGAGGAGAAGTAGTGGAACCAGTTGCCTTCTACACTCGACCATCATCATGTTGAAGCTCAAGTGGTAGTAAACTAGGGAGAAATAGAGTGAAAGAGAAAGGGATATGTGAAGAGAGAAAAAGAGGTGTGAATTAAGGTGTATTTTTAAGGGTTTTGATGAGAGAAAAGGTGGTAAGCAAGCGAGAGCTGAGAGAGAGAAAACATGAGTGACGTTTCAAACAAAATCATACTTTTATACTCGTATTATGTGTTTTTAATAGTTTAAAGGTGATTGGAATGTAGTATATGTTTATACATGTTAAGAATTTGGTATGCGGTAAAATAACTAAAGCGATAACGGCATAGACCAAGATATGCACATGAGACAATATTTAGCGTGGTTCAGCATAGCCTACCTCCACGGACGAGAGAAACAAACAATCCACTAATAACGTAGAGAACCCCAAGTACAAATACATGATAACCCACGTAATCCCAAAACCCGATGTACAAATCCCATGACCCGGTGGAACCAAAACACTCTTCCCAACATCCCTACAATACTCATCTCTACAACGTAGGCACAATAGTTGTAGAGATCCTAAAAGTGATTACATCTCTCCAGAGTAATTCCCCTCTCTCATTCTCTTATTCTCTCATAATTCAAAAGGTTAAACCTAGTCTATATTTATAGACCCAAATACTTGGTCACCAAGAAACCTTATTCAATAAGATCTATACCTAAAATAGATATTTACTCATTAAAGTAAAACCTAATTACCAAGAAATTTTCAACCACTAGAATTACAATAAAACCCAACTTAATTACCAATTAGAATTTGAGTCAAAATATAACAAATCTCCCCCTTGACACAAATTCTTTTCGAACATTGGTCTTCAAGTCTTCAACAGCTTTAATTTTTACGTAAGTCAAATATCATTTGAAGCACCGGCCTCCAAGTCTTCAGCAACTCCAATTCTTACGTAGTATCCGTTGAAGCACCATTAATCGATTGAGAATTACTCCCCCTGCAACTGAAAGCTTGTTGCAGCAATACTCCTCTGGCATGTCTCCAACATCGCACCGCAAAGTCCGTAGCAAAAATTCCTCCACAATCGCGCAGCTTGAACCATAGTTCATGATAGCATTTGTTAGGAATTTGGTATGCGGCAAAATAACCAGAGCGATAACGACATAGACCAATACATGCACAGGAGACAAGATTTAACGTGGTTCAGCATAGCCTACCTCCACGGACGAGTAAAACGAACAATCCACTAATAACGTAGAGAACCCGAAGAGTACAAATACATGATAACCCATGTAATCTCAAAACCCGGTGTACAAATCCCATGACTCAGTGGAACCAAAACACTCTTCCCAACATCCCTACAATACCCATCTCTACAACGTAGGCACAATAGTTGTAGAGATCCTAAAAGTGGTTACATCTCTCCAGAGTAATTCCCCATCTCTCTCATTCTCTTGTTCTCTCATAATTCAGAAGGTTAAACCTAGTCTATATTTATAGTCCCAAATACTTGGTCACCAAGAAACCTTATTCAATAAGATCTCTACCTAAAATAGATATTTACTCATTAAAGTAAATCCTAATTACCAAGTAATTTTCAACTAGTAGAATTACAATAAAAGCCAACTTAATTACCAATTAGAATTTGAGTCAAAATATAACAATACATTTTCTTAACCTTTTAGCACACACGCCTTGCAGAAAAAACGATTGAACCCAAATCTCTTAGGATGCACATCATCGTTTTTTCACTGAGACCACTTATTGGGTTCTTGTATTATGTGATTTTTTTAAAGTTATTTTAGTGAAAGTACGAATACATCAGTTATTCAAAATCATATAAGTATCTAGGGGTGTGTATTATTCGGTTTTAACCGAATTAACCGACCGAACCAAATTTTTTTCGGTTAATTCGGTCGGCTAATTTTAGGTAAGTTCGGTTAACAGTTATTTTTTTTGGAAAATTCGGTTATCGGTTAATTCGGTTTGAAATCGGTTAATTAACCAAATTAACCGAAATTATTATATATTAAATATTTTATATATTACATATATTTATTTTTGGTTATTGAACTTTTAAAAATTATAAAATGATCATTAAATGGTTTGATATATTATAAAATGTTCATTAAACTTTTATCAAATTAGTATAAAATGAACGTTTTAGTGACTAAAAAGTCATTTTAGCATAATTTAGTGACCAATTGTGTAATTTACCCAAAATTTTATAATAAATTTCGGTTAATTCGAAAACCGACCGAATTAACCGAAATAATTTCGGTTCAGTTAATTCGGTTAAAGGTAATTCGGTTCGGTTAACGGTTAAAGTTCTAAAAATTTCGGTTAATTCGGTTCAACTACCGACCGAATTAACCGAATGCACACCCCTATAAGTATCTCTTATACTTTTGCCTTTGGTGTCAACATGTAACAATCTTTATTCAAATTATGACTACTTCGGCTATAAAACACGTAGAATGGGAGAAAGTATGGTTTCGGGTTTTTCTCTCTTGAATTTTAGAAAAATAATTATTGGAAAATTACTCGAATCTGTCACGATCCGGTTCGAAAGGGTTTTTTCTCTTGAATTTTTGAGTTCGAGACGAGTTTTGGTAAAGATTGAGTTGGGGTTGAGCGAGTTTGAGTTTAGAGTAAAATTCCTCATCCCGACCTAGTATATTCTTAATTAAATATATATTTATCATATTTTTATATAATATATTTAACATTTTATTTATTTATTCGAATCAAAAAGGATTTAATTACAAATTTTTTATTACAATTCTCGGGTCAAATCGGATCAAATTACAAATATATTAAATTTGGATGAAACATAATCAGATTATAATTTTAAAATCTTGAATCAAGGTTGGGATGGGAAAAAGCCCACCCCGCTTCGTTCCATTGCCATTCCTAAGTTTGGGGGATGGTGGGGCGAGTGTTATGTTATGTCATCTCCTTTTTTTTTCATGGTTAGGTTGGAGTTTGGTCCACTCCAACAAGGGAATTGTAACTTTTTCTCATTTTCTACTCCCTATTTTGCAGGCCTCTGATTTGAAGTTTACCTGCATCAAATGTATTGCACTATTCTTACCATATTGTACATATATAAGATAAAAAAAAGTATGATACATACTCAATTACCTTACTCGACCTCGAGCTCGAATTATTTAATATTTTACTAGTTTAATCTTATTTTTATCCGTTGAATGGATGTTTACTTGTTTTACTAATGATCAATTTTAATATAGTAGTAGTACATGACAAACCACGATTCTATATTCAACCTAGAACATATCCAACCAGCACCGGTCAATCTCATTAGATAAATAAATCAAGGTCCTTTTCTCCTTTGTACAGTTTCAGGGTACCCTATGGTACTACTTTCCCTAACCATCTTCCCTATGAGGGCTCATCCATAAGGACCACAATCTTTGCCTTCCCACCCCACTTTTCCCCTGTCTCCCTCTCTTTTCCTTCTTGTAGGAGGAATCAGTTCTTTTTTTTTTAAACAAAGCTAATGGTTTACTTAGTTTTCTACTCATGCAATTTTAAATATCAATGGCAACAAAATGTTACAATCATTGCAGCTGTGGGGAAGTCCACATGAACAACATTATTGTTCAACTGTGAGTGTGTGCGGCTTACAATATTCCAAGAATGATTTTGGTTGAACTAGAAAATAATGGAGAAAGTGAGATATAGAATTTGAAAAAGAGTATTTTGTACATGTTCATTTTATGGTCTATGTTTTAAATTTGTGCTCTCCCTCCAAACAATACCGTCTCGAGTTCTTTCCTTAAAAGAGCAATGTATCTTGTCATTGTACTTAATTCTTGTCGATTAAAAAAGAATATTTAGAAAGGAGAATAAAGAGAGAAGAATTTAAAACTTTATGACAATATTGGAGGGCCAATCCCTGCTTTACTTTATACAATTTTAAAGCATGTGGGTAAATTCCCAAGCAGTAAAATCAATTTTTGCTGCGAGGAAAACCCAGTTTACAGTCTTAAAAAAGGTAAAATGAAAAGAGATTGAGTCACATTATTTTATTAGACTACTTAGTCTTTATATTTTAATTTGGTATTTTTTATTTCAAGTACTTTTTTTAAATTAAAATCTTAATTTTTAAATAATAATTGTGAAATTTGTTAAGTCAAATTATGTTGTTAGTCTCTATATTATGGATAAGTTGTAGCCATTTGTTTCTTGTTATCTAGTTTAATCATTATAAAATTTTACAATCTAGTCTTTGTTCATATAGTAGTTTATTATAATATTATTAGTACAAAAGACATTACAAAACTCAGAATTGTTCTCACTAGACTAATATGTCTTTCAGCAACAAAGTTCTCTCAAATAATAATACAATAAAGTCCTATTCGAAACTAGACACAAACAACCTTTAAATAAGCATCACACATTCTTAATAGGGATTGAGGCAAAAGTCTTCTTAAAATAGGTCTCTTTAACTGCTGTAGAGCTTGTCTCGTAAGGTGGCTGATCAAATATTTCTCTTTGAGCAAGAAATCTTCCATAAATTTCTTAATTGTTGAACATGTAAACTTCACAAAAACAAATATGACTGTCAAAAAAGGTATGCTGTCATCGATGTATATCTTCCAGAAGAATCTCATTATATCTTTGTTTGATTGAATTAAAGGTTTGTTCAAGTAAGCTTTAGGATAAAGTAGCTCAAAATTTTTAGTTTCCAAATCAATGAGAATTCAATGAAATAAGCTCTATATTTACCTTCAAATACGTTATCCAACATGAAATAATCATATAGAAAATTGCAACACCGTTTATCTTCAAAATATTGTGGTCGAAATTGCCCAGATTAGTGCTTGACCCAATAAGCACTACCTCAGCCATTGGTGAGAAATATATGTTTCACAACTTTTGCGCTAACATTGTCCCTATAGTATTTAGGTCATGACTAAAATTTTAAAATTCAAAACATATATAATCTAAATTAAATCCAAAATTTATATAGTGTATAAACTAATGATAGACTTTTTTTAAAAACTAAATTCAACATTGAATTTATCCATAGTACAAACCATCCAATCCAAGGGTCCTACTAAGTGAGGATTTGAGGGAAGAATACTTAGTTCAGTTGGACTATCCATCCCATGCTTTGTTTTCATATATTTGTGTAGTTATAGATGCCACGAACTCATAAAGTGATTAGTGCACGTGCGTTGTCTCTTGAATGGATAGAAATGTTTTTTATGTGTCACTAAACTCGTGTGACTTAGATTGTCCCACTCTCTAGGATTCGGGGGGGCATTTTTTGTGTGTAAAAGTGAGAGTTGAAACACACAAACAGTTGCATCACGTGGTTTTCTTCCTTTTTCTTTCCATCTTTCATTATCTCTAAAATCTTCATCTTTTCGTGAGAAGCTTCACCTCCCACAATGTCCCATCCACCTTTGAGGTGGATTACCTTGTAAAATGTGAAGTATTATTCCAGGGTTTGTCTAAAATGAAATTTGTTAAAATAAGGCTAAAAGAAGACCAATATGTTTGAAGTGTTGGATTGAGATTAAATTATAATAGGCGTTGGATTTAAAAAAAAAGAAAAAAAAGTAAAAGAGAAACCGGTTACCGGTTCCCTTTGAATTAGAAAGAATAAAACTTTAAGTTTCCTTCTTTTTCTCCTAAATACCTAAGCAATCGCGGTTACAAAATATCACAGTTGTTCCGTCTGTCATCGTCTCTATAACCAACATCGTCGGACGACGCCTCTTCTCTCACTCTCTCTTTAAATCCGATTACTCTTCTTGAAAATTACCTCCAAAAGCTCTAAAATCTCATATGAAAACCAAAATTTAGATCGTTTGATCTGCCGTTGTTAGCTGTCCGATGAAGCTCCGTTCGAGATATATAGTTCCTCTCGTACCGTTGAAGGTTTTCATCATTGGGATCACTCGTCCGACCATCGGACCGCCAACGCCGAAAAGGAAAGGTAAATCTCTTCCCCTTTTTAAGTTTCAGTTTCTTTGAGTTTGACTGATTGCTAAATGTTGATGTTTAGGGGTAGTTCGACGATGGTTAGGGTTGAGCAGTTGAAGGGTGGTGATGAGTGTGTAAAGTGATTCCTGAAAACGCCATTGCTCTTTTTTCCTTGAAGTTTTGAACGGGAAGGTTAGTTTTAAAGGCTCGTAATTTCTATTTTTCATAGTGAATTCTTGTTTTTGTATATGTGTTAGACATGGAGCTAGCATAATTTAGAATAGAGTCTTTGCTGGTTAAGCAGTGTCATGATAAGTGTCTTACCATGTACTTGATATGATTTGATGCTTTCTAAGACCAACAAAATGAACGCAAATGGTTGAATAATTTATCGAGTGAGGTTTCTCTCATCGTGAATCTCATTTTTCACGATTCGATATATTTGTTTGTTCTGTGGTTAAGAGGTTGTACTTACTATGATTTTATTCTTATTCTGACCAGTGACACGAACAGAAATGGTTGAATATTTTATCGAATGAGGAGGATTCTTCTTATTTGAATCTCCCTTTTTGTGATTTGATATGTTTGTTCTCATTCAGCCTTTTGTTTTTATAGACTCGAATGGTTTCTATGCTGGTGATGCAGTGTGGAAGAGTTTTTAGTCTTTCTCTTGGGTTTCATAGGAAATTAACTGATCTAATCAGGCATATAAACGCAGCGGAAAAAATATCCTATGAAGAATTTCCAAGATCTCATGCAATCATATTAATGTACGAAGAGGAAATCAAGACTTACCTTAATTTTTGATTCAGGAATCTGGTTGAGTTGAGGCGCTGCCTTTCTGAAAGACGACCACCCTCTACAAGTATACACACGCGAATGGACGACGAACGGCTATCGGAATGCTAGTTCCAATCAAGATTTCGAAAAAAAAATCTAGTTTTGTAGTTTTATGGCTATTTCGAAAATCACCCTCAAAAACCCCTTGGCATACATACATACATATATATATATATGACTTGATTGGGGTTAGATTGAGTTCACTTATTATAATTTAATTAAAACTCTTTTAAATAAATTATAAAATAAATTCCTTTATCTGATGAGGAATTCAAGTTCAACCAAAATCTAGATGATGTGATTTATTTAATAATATTATTTATTTAAAATAAATAAATAAATAATATATTAAAAACAGATTCCTTATCTAATAAGGAATTTAAATCTAATCAAATCTAGATAATGAGATTATTTAATATTTTTTTTGAAAATAATAAAATAAATAAAATATTCTATTACAAGAATTCGAATTTAACTTCTTTAAATTCGAATAAATAATCTCTCTCAATATAATTTAAAATGATCACATTATCTTAAATTTATTATTGGGAGTAATAACCACAACCATTCTTATCCATTCTTAGTGTGCGACCCTATAGGTTCAATTAACGTTGGCAGTAGATAAAATCACATTTTATTCTACAAGTCATAAGCAAGACATTATGACTACCCAAGTTAAATGAAAAGCTCATAATCTGAGACAACCTTAATTCAGTTTATGTCATAATCCTTTTATCTCACGATATCTTGATAGAATATAAGGCATGGAAAATGTTAACCTTATATCGTTCCATCTTTAGTTTCTCGATGCCCAATTGAACTGATTAAACAAATGAAATTGATCTCTATCAACTCATTTGAGCACGACCATGCATTTCTCAGTCTCAATCATCTAGGGGCCCAAAGATATCTCTCTTATGTTAAGAGGGATAAATTCCATCTTAATTACTCACATCTCACTGCATGATTCCTTATTATGTTCAAGCATAACCTTTATAATCGTTCGATTAAAAACGATGTTTGACTATGTCAAAACATAATAGTTATCATGTTGAGAACCGTAGCAATTTCAGGTCTAAGGATTTAATGTCACAACTGTTTGAAGATTAATATATAACTTTAATCCATGTATTAATCTCAAGACAAGTCGATCCTAATATTTTTTCTCAACAAATATATATATGAATTTGATTTGAATCTCATTCACATATCCATCTTATGAATATATATCAAACTTCATACTAATCTTATCTTATTATTGTTCCCACAATAATAACTGATTAGAGATATTTAGAATAATAATATTCAATGATACAGAAGCATGCAAAATTTATCATAACAATAAATTCAATAATCAAAATATCACGTCCATTCAATAGGCCTTAGGGCACTATCGCTAACACCTATAACCAGCTAAATTGATTTATCGACCTTACTACAATACCAGGTGGCAACCTTTGTTACCATCCCTGTCCAGGTTGGGACATTTGAAATAAATTGTTCATTTTAATTAGTTAAAAGGATGTTGTATTACCAGACATAAGTCATGTATCTTCTTCAATGTTCAATGGTTGATACAGTTATGAGTCTAGAATATCGATTGTGTCCATCATTGCAGATGCTTTGAGTTTTTCAAGCGTGTATGTGCTCCATTTGTTCCCTATATGTTTTCTAATTTCTAAATTTTAAAAAGGAATTGTTTTGAGTTCCAAACACATTTTAGTCTTGTAAATTATTTTGGGCCCTACATGCCATTAATGTTCACTTTGAACTTTATTCTTTTGATTGCTCATTTCATTTTTCATTATCATAAAAAAACTACTGATTCAAGTCTTGTATTATTTGCAGACAATGCAATTGTGAACCCCAAAGGAGAAATGAAAGGTATGATGTCTCAAATTTTGATTACCATGGTGTCATGAGTTTCATTTTTCTTGAAATATTTAAGTCGGCATATTTGAGTTGGACTTATCTTTAGATATCGGAGTTGACAGTTTCTTAATGATAAATCCAGGTTCTGCCATAACTGGTCCAATTAGAAAGGAGTGTGCTGATCTATGGCCAAGGATTGCAAGTGCAATCAATACCATTGTTTAGGAATTGAAGTTTGTTTCTCTGCTTTGGAACTGATTATAGTTTGCTGGTTCACTACTTTATAATATCTATTTTTTGTTTCTTCATATTATGTTTTGGATGGTTTTTTATTTGATTTTATGTTTGGGAATGAATGGTGAGTTTTTCCATTATAAAAGTTGAGATTGTTGTTGCATGGTTTTAATAATTTTGATTTTTAAAGTTTCAGTAAAAATAATATAATTGTGTTTTATTTGTAATTATAATTATACTTATAAATTTACTTGTAATTTTCTTTTTAAATTTAAAGTTCTCTCATTAATAGTAAAAAATATTTTTCCAAGGAAATCAGGAAGGATTGAGTGTAACCTCCTGCAACATAAGATACATATAGCATATAAAATCATTCCATATTCATCAATTTCATGCATAAATTCTTAAAAAATGAACATGAATTTCGAAATACCCATAAACATGACATTATTTGGAAAATCAATATTTGAGTTGTTAGAAGCATGTTTAAGAAGCTAAAGTATGAAGAAAAGACATGAGTATCAAAGATTTAAAGCATGAAAAAAGAAAATTTTAGTGAAAATTGTATCAAAATTTGATTGTTTGAAGTTTTGATAAATATGAGTTTTGATAAACTTACCCTGAGAAAATGATGAAGATGATGAAGCAACCTAAGTACTCGAGAGATTTTGCAAGACTAAGGCAAAACACTTGAGATTTAAAACATGAATCCTATGCACTCGGGATCCTTGCCTACTAACAGATTACAAATACTTACACTGGTGTAAGTCTTTGTAATTTGTTACAAGTTGCTAGGCTAGATATACACCGGTGCAAGTATTTGTAATCTGTTACCTACTAGTGGTGGTGGCCCTTCAGTAGGAGGTTTTCCAGTGGTATGCAAAATATGCAGGGCTCATGCTTTTTGTACTAAAATAGGTTTTCTTGTAGCCTAGTTTGTATGTACACAAATGCTTACCATAAGTTGAGCTCCTTTTGGTTTGGGGTGATCTCGAGTAAGTATTTTTGTACGTACCTTTTTTATTACATTTCATATAACAAATTATGTATATTCTTTAATAATTTGTGTACTTACTAAAATCCCCATCCCTTTTGTACTAAAATAGGTGTTCTTGTAGCCTAGTATGTATGTACACAAATGTTTAACGTAAGTTGAGCTCCTTTTGAATTGGGTGATATCTGTAAGGATTTTTGTACGTACCTTTTTTATTACATTTCATGTAACAAATTAAGTATATTCTTTAATAATTTGTGTACTTACTAGAACTCTCATCCTTTTTGTACTAAAATAGGTTTTCTTGTAGCCCAGCTTATATGCACACAAATGCTTACCGTAAGTTGAGCTCATTTTGTATTGGGTGATCTCGTGTAAGGATTTCTATACGTACTTTTTTATTACATTTTCTGTAACAAATTATGTATATTCTGTAATAATTTATGTACTTACTGAAATTCCCATCATTTTTTGTACTAAAATGGATTTTCTTGTAGCTCAATCTGTATATACACAAATGTTTACCGTAAGTTGAACTCTTTTTGGTTTGGGGTGATCTTGGGTAAGGATTTATGTACGCACCTTTTTATTACCTTTTCTATAATAAATTATGTATATTCTTTAATAATTTGTGCACCTACTCAAATTTTCATCCTTTTTGTAAGAAAATAGGTTATCTTGTAGCCCTTTATGTGTGTACACAAATGCTTACCCTAAGTTGAGCTCTTTTTGGTTTTGGTGATCTCGGGTAAGGATTTCGGTACGTACATTTTATATTACTATTTCTGTAACAAATTATGTATAATATGTAATAATTTATGTACCTACTAAAATTCTCATCGTTCTTGTAAAAAATAGGTTTTCTTGTAGTCCAATCTGTATGTACAAACATGCTTAGCCTAAGTTGAGCTCTTTTTGGTTTTGGTGATCTCGAGTAAAGATTTCAATACGTATGTTTTTATTACTATTTTTGTAACAAATTATGCATATTCCTTAATAATTTCTGTACCTACTGAAATTCTCATCGTTCTAGTACGAAAATAGGTTTTCTTGTAGTCCAATCTGTATGTACACAAATGCTTACCCTAAGTTGAGCTCTTTTTGGATTTGGTGATCTCATGTAAGGATTTCGGTACGTACTTTTTTATTACTATTTCTATAACAAATTATGTATAATATGTAAAAATTTATGTACCTATTGAAATTCTCATTGTTCTTGTAAGAAAATAGGTTTTCTTGCAATCCAATCTATATGTACACAAATATTTACCCTAAGTTGAGCTCTTTTTGGTTTTGTTGATCTCAGGTAAGAATTTCGGTACGTACGTTTTTTATTACTATTTCTGTAACAAACTATGTATATTCCTTAATAATTTCTGTACATACTGAAATTCTCATCGTTCTAGTAAGAAAATAGGTTTTCTTATAGTCCAATCTGCATGTACACAAATGCTTACCCTAAGTTGAGCTCTTTTTGGTTTTGGTGGTCTCGGGTAATGATTTCGATACGTACGTTTTTATTACTATTTATGTAACAAATTATGTATAATAGGTAATAATTTCTGTACCTACTGAAAATTTCATCGTTCTTGTAAGAAAATAGGTTTTCTTGTAGTCCAATCTGTATGTACACAAATGCTTATCTAAGTTCAGCTCTTTTTGGTTTTGGTGATCTTAGTAAGGATTTCAGTATGTACGTTTTTTATTACCATTTCTGTAAGAATTTATGCATATTCCGTGATAATTTCTGTACCTACTAAAATTCTAATCATTCTAGTAATAAAATATGTTTTCTTGTAGGCCATTCTGTATATACATAAATGTTTACCATAAGATGACCTCCTTTTTGTTTTGGTGATCTCAGGTAAGGATTTCGGTATATACCTTTTTTATTATTATCTCTGTAACAAATTATTTATAATATGTAATAATTTCTGTACCTACTAAAATTCTCATCGTTCTTGGAAGAAAATAGGTTTTCTTGTAGTCTAATCTGTATGTACACAAATGCTTAGCCTAAGTTGAGCTCTTTTTGGTTTTGGTGATCTTGGGTAAAGATTTAGGTACGTACGTTTTTTATTACTATTTCTGTAACAAATTATGCATATTCCTTAATAATTTATGTACCTATTGAAATTCTCATCATTCTAGTACGGAAATAGGTTTTATTGTAGTCCAATCTGTATGTACACAAATGCTTACCCTAAGTTGAGCTCCTTCTGGATTTGGTGATCTCAAGTAAGGATTTCGGTGCATACGTTTTTTATTACTATTTCTGTAACAAATTATGTATAATATGTAATAATTTATGTACCTAGTAAAATTCTCATCGTTCTTGTAAGAAAATAGGTTTTCTTACAATCCAATCTGTATGTACACAAATGTTTACCCTAAGTTGAGCTCTTTTTGGTTTTGGTGATCTTGGTAAGGATTTCGGTACGTACGTTATTTTATTACTATTTCTGTAACAAATTATGTATATTCCTTAATAATTTCTGTACCTACTGAAATTCTCATCGTTCTAGTAAGAAAATAGGTTTTCTTGTAGTCCAATCTGTATGTACACAAATGCTTACCCTAAGTTGAGCTCCTTTTGGTTTTGGTGATCTTGGGTAAAGATTTCGATACGTATGTTTTTATTACTATTTCTGTAACAAATTATGTATAATAGGTAATGATTTATGTACCTACTGAAATTTTCATCGTTCTTGTAAGAAAATAGGTTTCCTTATAGTCCAATCTGTATGTACACAAATGCTTACCTAAGTTAAGCTCATTTTGGTTTTGGTGATCTCGGGTAAGGATTTCGGTACATATGTTTTTATTACCATTTCTATAGCAATTTATGTATATTCCGTAATAATTTATGTACCTATTGACATTCTCATCGTTCTTGTAAGGAATTAGGTTTTCTTGTAGGCCAATCTATATGTACATAAATGCTTACCCTAAGTTGACCTCCTTTTTGCTTTTGTGATCTCGGGTAAGGATTTCGGTACGTAGGTTTTTTATTACAATTTTTGTAATAATTTATGTATATTCCGTAATAATTTATGTACCTATTGAAATTCTCATCGTTCTTGTAAGGAATTAGGTTTTCTTGTAGGCCAATCTATATATACATAAATGCTTACCCTAAGTTGACCTCCTTTTTGTTTTGGTGATCTCGGGTAAGGATTTCGGTACGTACGTTTTTTATTACAATTTTTGTAATAATTTATGTATATTCCGTAATAATTTATGTACCTATTGAAATTCTCATCGTTTTTGTAAGGAATTAGATTTTCTTGTAGGCCAATCTGTATGTACCCAAATGCTTACCCTAAGTTGAGCTCTTTTTGGTTTTGGTGATCTCGGGTAAGGATTTCGGTACATACATTTTTTATTACTATTTTGTAATAAATTATGCATATTCCTTAATAATTTCTGTACATACTGAAATTCTCATAATTCTAGTAAGAAAATAGGTTTTCTTGTAATCAAATCTGTATGTACACAAATACTTACCCTAAGTTGAGCTCCTTTTGGTTTTGGTGATCTCAGGTAAGGATTTCGGTAAGTATGTTTTTTATTACTAGTTCTGTAACAAATTATGTATAATCTGTAATAATTTCAGCACCTACTGAAATTCTCATCGTTATTGTAACAAAATAGGTTTTCTTGTAGTCCAATCTGTATGTAAGAAATGTTTACCCTAAGTTGAGCTATTTTTGGTTTTGGTGATCTCGGGTATGAATTTAGGTACGTACGTTTTTATTACCATTTCTATAACAATTTATGTATATCTCGTAATAAATTATGTACCTACTGAAATTCTCATCGTTCTAGTAACAAAATAGTTTTTCTTATAGGCAAACATGTATGTACACAAATGCTTACCCTAAGTTAAGCTCCTTTTTGGTTTTAATGATCTCGTGTAAGGATTTCGGTACGTACCTTTTTTATTACCATTTATGTAACAAATTATGTATAATATGTAATAATATCTGTATCTAGTGAAATTCTCATCGTTCATGTAAGAAAATAGGTTTTCTTGTAGCATTTATGTTGGTACACAAATTCTTACGTCGTAAGACTTTATGTATATACTATTTTGATTATAGTTACCGTAAATATTTATGTACAAACCTCATAAGAGTTTATGTACAAACCTGCTACCTGTACAACAGGTCCGCAACATTTTAGCCTTAAATTACCCGTTCCACACCAGAACTTCCATTATTCCATATTCAATACATTTTTATAAAATATTAAACTTACGGTTTGGACAAAATCGAGATTTAATCTTCCCAAAATTATCTATTCGAGTAAAAATAGGTGTGTAATGTTCTCTGGTAGTGCTAGTAAAATGAGCATGAACTAAAAAAGTCAGTCTAGAATTCGAACAGAAATCCTATTGATAAGTTTAAAAGCCTAATCAAGAAGTGGAGAGAGGAGGTAAATCATGATTAATGCAGCATGAATTAGCTTAGTTTGGTCAATTGGTTTGGGTAATCATGATTAAGCCATGCCTAATGACTTGATTAGATGATTGAAAGAAGCAAAAGATAAAGGGAAATCTAATTAGGATCTTATCGTTTCACCTAGTAACGATCATAGAATATCACCAAGATTGAATCAATCATGCTACAACCGAGATGAAACGTGAGAGAGTAGGTAAGAGTATAAAGCCTCATCCATGTTCGTCGCTTTGATAGTTTAATTATTTAATTTAAGGATTTATATTTAATACACTGGCTGTAAAAACTAAAAGTTCTCATAAGTGCTTTTGTTTTAGAGTTTAGGGGCTTAGTTTAGGTGTAGGGGTTTAGGGTTAGAATTTAGGGTTTAGAGGTTGGAGTTTAATTTTTAGGGTAATATGGCGAGGATTTAGGCTTTAACCTATAAACACTAAATTATAACCCTAAACCCTAAATTTTAACCACTATCCCTAAATTCTAAACACATACACCTAAACCCCTAAATTGTACACCCTAAACTAAGTCTTTAAACCCTAAAACTAAGGCACTTGTGAAAACTTTTAGTTTACACCGTCAGTGTATGAAATAATTACCCTTTAAGGATACAAATATATGAATAAAGGGCAATTATTCCGTACACATACGGTGAAAATAAAAATATTTTTCAAGAGCCTTAGTTTTAGGGTTTAGGGTTAGTTTTATGGTTTAGGGGTTAGGGTTTAAATTTAGTGGTTTAGAATTAATGGATTATGGTTATAATTTAGGGTTTAAGGTTAGAATTTAAGATTTATATGTTAAAACCTAAATCTCTAACCATATTACCCTAAAATCTAAAACCTAACCTCTAAACCATAAATTCTAACCCTAAACTCTAAATTCTAACTACAATCCCTAAATTCTAAACCACTAAACCTAACAATCTAACATTTTAACCCTAAACTCTAAAACTAAAATACTTGTAAAAACTTTTTATTTCTACTACATGTTATAGGATAATAATCTATAAATTAAATGTTGGTGAAAACATTTTTTTTTTCACTGTCACTATATATAGACCCGGTTAACAGCAGGAGCACTAATAAGCTGAGCCAATCATTCAATGCTTCTAACGCATGGGAAACCAATTGCCTTAAAAAATGGAAAGAATTATTTAAAGTTGCTTCTAAACAAACAGTATTGTATTGAAAACTAGAAAGAATTAATTCAAAAGGTCTTAAAAATAAACAAACCGTAATATATTTTAAGAGTGACCTTAAAAAAATAAATTTTAAGATATTTATTTCTATTTAATATTTATTAATTGAATATTTAAAAATATTAAAAATAATTGTTTTAAAAATAGTATATTCACACTAGAATTGTTAAAGAAAAGGAGAAAAGTTTTCTTTTTAAACTTGAGTTGTGGTTGCCTCTGATGCACTTGTTGTGAACCAAGACATCAGTTTCTCGATTATTCGAAGAACTAGATCAGTCTTCTTTAATTTATGAAATTATTTGGCTCAAAAATTAAGTTGCGTTGTTCCAACTCTTACCTTTTAAATTACATTTTTAGTCTTTTCTTGTATTTTTAATTGCATTTTAGTTTTTACCTACGATTTTTAATTATCTAACTATGTTTCATAAAAAAATACAAGTATGGATGTAAAAAGTGTAAAAAGAAAAAAAACCGAGAATGATGTTTTGGATGAAGTTGTGTATGAGGATTTGATTGATGAATTTGCATCAAATAATGCTCGGAGGACGAGTTTTTCAAGTGACAATCTTGTAAGTTAGTAGTTGTCATTTATTGTTTCAAATGTATTTAAGGTGATTTCTTAACAAAATAATGAAAATAATGTGTTAAAAGAGTTTAATCATGTTTCTATGATTAATTAATGAAATTTTAAATTAACAGTTCAAATAGATAAAAATATATTTTTCGCTCTATATAACATATTTTTGTGTTTTCGTTTAGGCCCCGAAAATATCCGAGAAAACCTTGAGCACATGTGATAATAATTCTTATTGTTCTATAGATTATTTTTGTGCGAAAAAAATTAATTAAAGTCAACATTTAAAAAAATAATTGTTCACATTAGTTTAACATGTTCATTGTTTTTTCTGTCAATTAATTTAATTTAATAAAAATAAAACAAGAAAATTAAGAGATAAAATAATCTTATATAAAAAGCTAACGGTAAAAATGTTATCAGCATGGATATAGCTACTAAGGCCTTGAGAGGGGTTATACCTTAATTTTTTTTTGTTGCTTTTTCAATTTTCAAAACTTTGCCTTGACTATTTTGAACCGACCCGCACTGCACATTTGGCTTTGGTAAGTGCGTCTTTCAGGGGGATTTTTTGCATACACAAAAACTCAAACTCAAAACCTGCTTAAACAATACCAAGCTGCTTACCACTTAGACCAACCCTGTTAGTTAATTATTTTTTTTGATATAATGATGTTTTTAATCATTTTCAGTTTTAAATTAATCAAATAAAGACTTAATTTTTTCATTTTTAAATTTAAATATTTAATTTTGATGTAAAACAATTTAATCAATCTTAATGTTTAATCCTATCTTTGTCTTTAATTATTAACTGTTAAAAAAATATCTTAATAATTGTCAATAAAACTGTGAAAGTATATGGCCATGTTTGATAATGAGCCGTTTAAGTCAAAATTAGAGGTTTGACCGGTCAAATTCGCTAATTTAGATGTTTAATGAATAGCGTATTAAAATAGCAGATTGAGGTGAAACCTTTAATTTAAAAAAAAACTGATAATAGTAGATTTTTGAAATTATAGGTTTGACATAAGAGTTATAAAGACACTTTTACCCTTAACAATTATAAAAAAATCTCAAAATAACATAAATTTAACATTTTCTATTTTAATTTTTTTCACTCTCACGTATTTACATTGTGACATTTATAAACTAATATTTTTTTCCTTTTTGTTCTCATACTTTTATATTTGTATTTAAATTTAATAATTAATTAAATTGCATTAAAAATAATTATATAAATAATAAATTAATATATAGATACTTCAAATATGCTTAGTAATATTATATTAAAAAATATTTTTATAATCTAATTAATATTAATAGATACAAAATAACGATAACTAAAAAACTATTCAAACACGTATATAATATAAACATGTCCTTATATGTCATTTTGTTTGTTTAAATTATCAAACAATTATAAGCTATAAGCTAATTTTACCAAAACACTTCTATATAATCAACTAATATAATCTACTAGTCAAATCAGCTAATGCAATCAGCTATAAGCTAATGTAATCGGCTAGCAGCTATCCGCTAATTGCAAAACAGAGCATATATATATATTAGAACATTTAAAACAAGATAATATGTATTTTTAATTTTTTGGGTAAAGTACACAAATGGTCACTAAACTATCCCTAAAAATACAAAAATGGTTACCAAATTTTCAAAAATTACATAATGGTTATTAAACTTTAATTTTTATTACAAAATGGTCACTAGGGGAGAAGTGACAGTTACGAAAATTTGTATAATAACATATTTAATCTTCAATATTTACACATTCAATCAATTTAGACATTAATAATGAGGGTTAAATTAGGAATAAATTAATTAAATGTGTCAATATGGAGGATTAAATGTTATATTATTCAAATTTTTGTAACTGTCACGTCACCCAATTAACGACAGTTAACGACTCAGTAACCATTTTGTAACAAAAACTAAAGTTTAATGCTCATTATGTAACATTTGAAAGTTTGATGACCATTTTATATTTTTAGAGATAGTTTAGTGACTATTTGTGTACTTTACCCTAACTTTTTTTAACATAATAATTATTATTATTTCCTCTATTGATAGTTGAACGAAATAATTAGTAATAAAAATTTCCACCTAATAAACCACGATGAGTCTTGTTTTTGAGGTGCATAAATTATATTCCGATAAGTATTCAATATTTTTCAATTTTTAGCATTTTGATATAAAATAAATAAATAAGTCAAAAGTGAAGTGAATAAAGCTTTAAACCACTTGCCAACAAATTAAAAAGTGAAATAATATATATTTTAGAAAAGGCTTAATAGTCAAAAAGGTGCCTAACCTATATTTTTTTTATTCTGGTGCTTAACTTTTTTTTTCGGGCCACTTTGGTGCCTAACGTTTCATTCTGTAATTCAAATTGGGTTTTTTCGTCAACGGCCGTTAAATTTTTTTCGTTAACCAATTATAACATGACACGTGACATGTTTTATTTATTTATTTAATTTTTGAATTACTTTAAAATTATGTATTTCTTAAAAAACCCCAAAGTTTTAATTTTTTCAAACAAACTCTCAAATCACATCTCCCTCACCGTCCGACATCCCCCCACGTCGGCGGTTCACCGTTCACCACCCAAGCGTTGGGTGCCTCACCGTTCAACATCTTCACCCTCTAGCCGTCGGTTAGAAGCCGATCGATTTTTTTCTTCATTTTTAGATATTCGTCGACGGAACAATCGATAATTCATTCGTCGGTTTTCGATGACATAATCATGGGGCTTTCAGTCGTGGGGGGGCGACGAAGGCAATGGTGGCCAATGGTGATTGAATTGGTAGTGGGAGGGGAGGAATTTAGGGATCTAGGGTTTGGGGTTTTAGAGAAATTAAAAATTTTAATTTTTTTATAAAATTAAAGATTTTTTTATTTAAAAAATAAAAAAAGTATCAGAATATGCCACGTGTCGTATTTTTATTAGATAACGAAAAAATTTTAACGTCCGCATGAAAAAATTAAATTTGAGTTATGAAATGAAACGTCCTACTAATGTGGCCCAAAAAAATTAAACACCAAACTTAAAAAAATATGGATTAGACACCTTTTAGCTAATAAATCTTTAGAAAAAGAAAAAAAACATAAAAAAATCACTTCCACAAAATGAAGGTGCACGGAGTCTCCCTAGTCCTTAAACTACAAATGATGCAAAATCAAGACCGACCAACTGAACCCTCTAGTGGGTCTCCACTCCCCACCACTATCCTTAATCTACGCACATACTCCCCCTAATCTAATCTCCACCGTTCATTTCATCTCGTGATCCGAAATATTAATATTCTAACAATCATCACACGGCTCAGAGCTTCAATCCCAAAATCTGAACTTACACGCGCGTGAAGATTCCCTAGTCTACTTTGCTTTGACCAATGCTCTCATAAAAGGCAAATAAGAAAAATAAAATAGAATATTAAAAGTGAATTTTATGACCTCAGCTATCCTTTGACTAAATTCTCTCTCTCTTCTTTAAACCCGAACCGTTCTCCCATCTTCTCATTTCCCTTTCTTCCGCTCTCTCTGAATTTTGCATTTTTTTTCCTCTCTTTTTCTTTCCGCCCAAACAAGGAAAAGAAAGGAAAATTACATGGGAAGAAACGATTTGTACATTACGATCCCCGAGTATTTTTCGGTGTCCGATATCGTTGGACGTGATGAAATCCCCAGTGAGCTTGTGCACGGGCGTAACCTACGACCGAGCCAGCATCCAACGGTGGCTGGACAGCGGCAACAATACGTGTCCGGCCACCATGCAAGTTCTCCAAAGCAAGGATTTCGTCCCAAACAGGAATTTACAACGGCTCATTCAGATCTGGTCGGACTCAGTCGCTCGCCGTCAACCGGAGGCCGATTCCGCGGCCAATTCAGCTGTTCCTTCTCAAGATCTGACCAATCTCTTGGTCAAGCAACTCGACAACAGAAATTTCTTTTCATCGCTGACAAAGATCGTTTGCTTCGCTAGAGAATCGGAGGAGAACCGCGAATTCCTGGTCAGAATCGACGGATTTTTAAACGCGGTGTTCGATTTCATGAGAAATGTGGAATCGGACATCAAACTAATCGAACAAGTGGTTGAGATTTTGAATTTGATGTCAAGTAAAATTCTGGAGAAGAAGCCGTTGTTGGAATCAAGCTCCTTGTCGACGATCCTTCTGGTTATACAACGAGGAAGTTTATATTCGCAAATCCAATCAATTGAATTACTGAAGTCCATTGCGGTCGATGGAGAGTGCAAGCTCAAAATAGCCGAAGAAGAGGGACTACTAAAGGAATTGGTGAAATCATTAAGCAGAGAGAAGGATCCAAGCTTGATCGAGGCGAGTTTATCTTGTTTGATCGAAATCACAATGCCCAAAAGAGTTAAAATCAAAGTAATCCAATCCGGAACAATCCCAGAATTAAAGAAACACTTGTCCGAGCCAAACACGAGCGTTTCCATAATCGAGAAGTCATTAAAATTGCTGGAAATGTTGTTGTCTTGTAGAGAAGGGAGGGTGGAGATATGGCACGATTCCATATTGCTACAAGCGATTGTGCAGAAAGTGTTGAAAGTATCGAACAAAGCGACGGAGCACGCGGTGACGGTACTCTGGTGCGTTTGCTGTTTGTTTATGGATGAGAAAGCGCAAGGAGCGGTGGCTAATAGCAATGGGATGACTAAGTTTTTGTTGCTGATGCAAAGCAATTGCTCGGCTGCCGTTCGGAAAATGTCGGCGGATTTGCTCAAAATTTTTAGGGTTAATTCCAAGTGTTGTTTATCAAGTTATGATACTAAAACTACCCATATTATGCCCTTTTGATGAAGTTTGTAAATCAAAGGAAAATGATTTTTTGTTGGTGAAATATTGGAACAGAAAATTCATTGGAATTCATTTATTGTTTCAGAAGGTACAATTTTGTTTTGATTGATTTTCAACGACGAACCGTCAAAAGCAGGGCAGGGGCTCATTGAATGAAACACAGCAATTTGCAGCTTCAAGCTGTGGTACTGCCCCTGCTCATATTCAATCAAGGGGATGTAAATTGCATATTGATCCACAGTATTCAGTTGTTTTCTTGGAATCATTTTTCTGGAAGATTTTTTTTATTTAAATCCAATCAGATCAAATTATTAATATGTATTCGAATTTAAAATTTTACTTAAAAACATCGAGTAAAAATGTCTCTTCTATTTTCATTGTTTGTGATATTTTGAAATTGCGTGTGGCCATGTACTAAGAATCCAAGGGCATAGATGGACTTGGAGGTAGTGATGACAATGGATCTTGGACCCGACCCGAATCTGTAGATTTAAATTTATTTTATAAGGTCTGGATCTTAAAATTTTAGACTCGATGGATCCGGGCCGGATCTAGATCCTCTGATTAAAGTACGGATCCGGGTCCGGATCTGACACTAAGATCCGGACCTAGACCCGTTTACCCGTTTATAAAAAAACTCACATTTGGTTTTAAAATATTATTTCCCTTCCTTTGCTTTAATTTTATATTTCACATTATTCTCTAATGTAATTTTTATTTATTTATGACAGACACTTTTGAAGGAACACATGCTTGTTCCACTATTAATGAAGATTGTGATGATGATGCGGAAGTAGTGGATATCATTGACATCATAAAAAAGAAAGTTATTATATTACGTAACCTTAATATTAATATTTAAATTTCACAAATATTATTTTCATTAAACAAATTTTTCTCTTTGGTTGGTTGTTTCTTGTTTGTTTTAAGATGTTGATGATTTAAGTAGTGATGAAGACTAGCACTCTAAGGAGGTAGAAGTGCGGTATTCGGCTTGCGACTATAGAATGTTTCATGATCTACATTTTTTAATGTTTGTGTTATTCAAAAGACATTTGTGTAATTGTGTTGGAGTTTTTTTGAGACTTTAGTTTATCGTTTTTTATTCTGTTACTAGTTGTATTGAAATTAATCTTTCTTCCATTGGAGATGTGATGTGAAATTAGTCAATGAAAGTTTTATTACGTTAAAAAATAGGTTGAATAGTCATTTTTTTAACAGACCCGTTCTGGACCCGGATCCGTGAGATCTGTTGGATTTGGATCTGGGTCCCAATTTTCTAGACTCGCGGATCCGGGACGGGTCTGGATCCAGGATGTGAAAATGGGTCTGGATCTGGGTCCAGCTGGATCTGGTCCAGATCCGGCCCGTTACCATCCCTACCTGGAGGGGGCGGTCGCCTCCTTAAAGTTTTAAATTTTTTATATGATTTAGAAATTTTTTATGTATTTTTTATTGAAAATATATTTTTATCTCTCATAAAATTTTATAAGTTTGCCCCTTAGAATTCTATAGGTTCGTCCCCTTAACAAAAAGTTCTACGCTTTTCCTTGCCCGATGGCTAGTAGCAAAAAGGCAAAATTCCTATCAAATAGTCAGCTAAATGACTTGAATTAATGTGACAAATTTATATCGCAGTGTACGCTGATTATACATAGCAGTGTCACATAGTAAAAAAATAACTTGATATAATGACATATCAATTAAGAATAACTTTGTAAAATTATACTATAAAATATAAAATTATTTTTATGTTGACAAGTTATCCTTTCAAGTTATTTAAAACTGTTTATCTTAATTAATTATCTATTTTCATCCACGGACCAAAGTGACTACCGTCAAATATTAAGGTCATTTTTTAACACTATGTAATCGAAAAATGAAAACAAATAAACAATGGCAAGGAGGGATTCAGGGAAGGAAAATTGACAAGAAGAAAAGCCAAGTATTAGGGTTAATTAGAGAGAAAGCGACAACACAAGGACAAAGTGCCCTCAATTGCTGAATTGGAGTCTGCTTTGCTGAATGCACTGAAACCCTTAATCTAAATTGCTTAATCACAGTTTACACCCAAAAGAATTATAAAACAATAGCTGCTTGGGATCTACTGATGGACCGAGAAGTGTTGAAAGAACAGTCGTACCTCCTAAAATTTTAAATTCTCTCATAGTTTAAAATTTTCTTAATCAAAGCGTATGATTTCATTAAGGGAAAATCATACAAGATAAATATTTTTATGTGCCTCATTAAAAAAACCTTAAACTTAGTCGGAAGAAAAGAGTACACATAAAAATAATCTTAGTAAAGTACTACCAAATGTCCATTAAACAAATTTTAAATTCTCTCATAGTTTAGACATTTTTTTTATCAAAACGTATGATTTCATTAAGGGAAAATCATACAAGATAAATGTTTTTTAGACATTTTTTGTATTTTATATTAACAATCTAATTTCGCATCCCCTAAAATTTTGTAATTCCACATCCTATTTTTCTAAAGGCTTAAATGAAAAATAGGTGCCCAAAGTATATCAATTTTGAACTTTAGGTGCCTAAAGTATTTTTTTTTGTAAAAATAGGTGCACAAAGTTTTAACCGTTATAATTTTAGGTGCCTAAAGTTTACAATATTGTAATTTTAGGTGTCTGACCGTTAAAAGGTGTTAAAAAATTATTAACAAATCAATGCTTGACACATGACATGTTTATTTTATTTTTTTAAAATTAAAAATTTAAAACAAAATTTTAATGATTTTTTTAGTTTTTCTTATAAAATCTCAAAATTTACAATTTTTACAAAATAGTCCCCAAATCCCTACAAATTCCCAAACCCAAACCCCCAAAAATTGTCGCCGCTTCTGCATCCGATTGCGAGCTTGAGAACACCCCTGGTCGCCGGACCTAGGAGGTCATTTCTCCCAACACGGTGTTGTCGAAAACGGTGAATGGCGTGCCAGCCGAACGTCAATTTCGCGTTCGACGTTCGGTTGGCATGTCATTTGCCATTTTCGACAATGACTTGTTGGGGGGAATGACCACCTAGATCCGGCGACAAAAGGGGTGTGCTCAGGCGAGACGATCGACGGCAGAAGCGGCGGCGATTTGGGGGTTTGGGTTTGGGATTTTTTAGGGAATTAGGGACCGTTTTGTAAAAATTGCAAATTTTTGGGATCTTATGAAAAACTGACAATTTTGGGTTTTTTTTTACATTTAAAAAAAATCAAATTCATGCCACGTGTCAAGCATTGATTGGTTAAAACCTTTTTTTAACACCCCTTAACGGCCAGACACCTAAAATTACAACGGTTGAAACTTTGGGCACCTATTTTTCATTTAAGCCATTTTCTGAATAGCTTCCTAATAATTCACACATCCTTATACAAAATCTGGCTCCCGGAAGAGATTTGATTATTTCCGTCGCTTCAGCTTTCCTTTTTCTTTTGGGGTTCTTCATTGTCCATAATATTTTGTTTTTCTCTTTTTTTTTGATAAATCTTAAATCTAATCTTAATCCTACCCGGGGAGGGGAAGGGGGAACTCTAGGGGAAGAAAGAGGAGTGATCTTAGTGGGTTTCGAACCTACGACCTACAGAAATATAAGAGAACAAAAATAAGTAGCTTGGCCAATCGGCCAAATATGCTTGCTTGTTTCTTCTCTTATTGAATTTTCGTATTCTTACATTTGAGATATTATTAGTATACGTCTATGTTTGATTCCTTTTATGCTTGTGATTTCATAGCTTGATTTGAGGACAACGGGCCATGCGCGCTTATAATTACAATGTATAGAACCCAATAAGTGGCTCCAGTGGAAAAACAGATGATGTCCATTATAAGAGACTCGAGTTCAATTGCTCTGTCTACAAAGTGTGTGTGCATTGTCAAAGGGTTAAGAATATGTATAAATATATACTATATTTTAATCACCTTTAGACTATTAAAAAAATTATAGTTTAGAACAATTTGTTATAAGTAGTGCTCCGTGTATTTTACCCTTAGAAAATGTGTTTCATTTGAGTTTTATTAGATTTATACTATTATCGTTATAATATATTTTCCTAAAGTTATATGCTTAATTGTATAATAATGTTTGATTTAGGATTCAACGGATTATATAGGTAGTTTAGATTTTGTGTCAAAATCTATATAAAAAAACAGGTTTAATGGTCTAAGAAGCCTTTGAACTTTTGAAAAATATCAATTAAGCCTTTAAATGTTTTTGCACCTAATTAATCCCTTGTATAAAAAAAAATGTGAATCAATTAAGCCCTTGAACAAAAAAAAAAGAATCAATTAAATCATTTGGCCAATTTTGATCATTAAATCTTATCAGTTCTTTTCTTTAGATATTACTGGAACATGAACACTATAGTTCTATTGTGTTGCATTTACAGATTTTTTCAAAAAAATATTTAAAAAAAAATTATAAGTGTTTTTAGAATTTTTAGATGTTTTAAATAAAATTTTAAATAAAATAAAAAATTCTAAAAATTT
Source organism: Hibiscus mutabilis (assembly GCA_019671005.1). Taxonomy (NCBI): domain Eukaryota; kingdom Viridiplantae; phylum Streptophyta; class Magnoliopsida; order Malvales; family Malvaceae; genus Hibiscus; species Hibiscus mutabilis. Next base: position 15,535,647 of record CM033728.1, on the reverse strand, counting down.
CAAGTCGAAACACTATGACACCACTGACACGATGCACTGAACAAACAAAACCAAAAAATAATCAAGATTTAATGGTCAAAATTGGTAAAATGGCTGAATTAATTCAATTTCTTGGTTCAAGGGCTTAATTATAATTCAATTTCTCAGTTCAAGAGCTTAACTGGTGCAAAAAAATGTAGGGGCTTTTTATACCTTTAAGCCAAAAAAATATTGTGTCAAAAGGAAAGTAATAAAATAATGGCTAAAGGGGTATTTTTGCCCCCTGAGTTCGACCTAAATTAGCAATGTCACCCCTCGCGCGAAAAAGCGTTCAATTAGGTCCTCCAGTTCGCACATTGCAGCAAATTAGCACCTTGACCAACGTTGACTGATGAAACTATTAATTGCTAATTATGTTGCCGTTAACTACACGCCATGTCATGGATGACGTGTCAAAAATGTTGACGTGTTATCATTTGATTGGTTTTAAAGTAAAGAGTTAAAATAACTCATGATATGAAGGGGTGGGGATCAAACCCGGGTCTGCCTAGTGCAAAGCCTAGTGCTTCACCGCCAAACCAACCTCTTAACATTGTCAATAAACACCCAATGTAACATATAACCTCATCAAAATAGCATAGCTGCTTCTTCTTCTTCTTCAGGCAATTGGTCGAACACATGCTAAAACATGTTAGAACTTCACTTTCTTCATTATTATGTCCTTATTCTCCAACTCCTCTTATTTCCTATGCTAAACCCAGAAACCCATCTTCATCGACTCTGCTAAATGAATTTGTAAACTTCTGCTACCGAAGGGACCTCCCAAGGCCATGAAAACCATGGCTGCCATGGAAATGCACGAGCTTTATGTCGATTCGATCACCTACTCTGAGTTGATCAAGTGCTGCTTAGCTCGCAACGCTGTTGAACATGGGAGACTCGTTCACAAGCACATTTCCTCGAATGGGTATCAACCAAAAACGTTTCTTCTCAACATTTTAGTGAGCATGTATGTGAACTTTAAATTGTTACAAGAAACGCATGATGTGTTCGACCAATTGCCTGAAGAAGAAGTAGCAGCAGCCATACTATTTGGATGAGGTTATATATTACATTGGTTGTTTATTGAAAAGGTTAAGAGGTTGATCTGGTAAGAGGTTGATCTGGTGGTGAAGCACTAGGCTTTACACCAGCTAGACCCAAGTTTGATCCCCACCCATTCATATCATGAGTTATTTTAACTTTTACTTTAAAACCAATCAGATGATGCCACGTGTCATCATCTTATTGGTTAAAATTTAATATGAAAATAGTTATTTTTTTCAAAAAAATTGATACCATGTCAGCATTTTTGACACTTCAGCCGTAATGTGGCATGTAGTTAACGGCAACATAACCAGCAGTTAACGGTTCCGTCAGTCAATGTTGGTCAAGGGGCTAATTTGCTGCTATGTGCGAACTGGAGGACCTAATTGAACGTGTTTTCGTGCGAGGGGCGACATTACTAATTTGGGTTGAACTCGGGGGCAAAAATACCCCTTTAGCCTAAAACAATTCTCTTAAAAATATAATTCATTCTATTGAATAAGACCATATAAGGGAAGTGTTAAAAAAGCTCAACCAAAAAATTATATAAAATAAATGATACAAATAAATATCAATGATCCAAATAAATAAACTCAACAGTAACAGAATAATAGAACAGGATAATTTATTGACAGTTCTTTTTATCGCAATCAAAACATTAGAGATGGAACTAGAAATTATATATAGAAAGAGAGAGAGGGAGAGTAAAGCTTAGTTTAAACCTAAAAACAGGGGAAAAAAGAGTAAAGCTTAATTTAAATGACATTTAAATTAAAAGACCTAAAATATACTTATATCAAAACATTATGCTCAAAGATTATATCCTTATCAAATATAAAGGATAATTTTAAATATCTGTCATGATGAAAGGATCAATATGAAAATCTTAAATGGTTACCATTTCAATAAAATCTATACATACTTTTCTTCGTTTTGAAGCAATGTTTATACTCTCAACGTCACAGTTGACGTGTCAAAAATGCTGACGTGACATTGATTTTTTTTGAGAAAATTAATTATTTTTCATATTAAATTTTAACGGCAACATAACCAGCAATTAACGGTTTTGCCAGTCAATGTTGGTCAAGGGGCTAATTTGTTGCTATGTGCGAACTGGAGGACTAATTGAACGCGTTTTCGCGTGAGGGGTGACATTGCTAATTTGGGTTGAACTCGGGAGCAAAAATACCCCTTTAGCCTAAAATAATTCTCATAAAAATATAATTCATTCTATTGAATAAGACCATATAAGGGAAGCGTTAAAAAAACTCAACCAAAAAATTAGATAAAATAAATGATACAAATAAATATCAATGACACAAATAAATAAACTCAAAAGTAAGAGAATAATAGAACACGACAATGTATTGACAGTTTTTTTTATCGTAATCAAAACATTAGAGACAGAACTAGAAATTATATATAGAAAGAGAGAAGGAGAGTAAAGCTTAGTTTAAACCTAAAAATAGGGGAAAGAGTAAAGCTTAATTTAAATGACATTTAAATTAAAAGACCTAAAATATACTTATATCAAAATATTATGCTCAAAGATTATATCCTTATAAATATAAAAGATAATTGTAAATATCTATCATGATAAAAGGATCAATATGAAAATCTTAAATGGTTACCATCTCAATAAAATCTATACATACTTTTCTTCGTTTTGAAGCAATGTTTATATTCTCAACGTCACGGCTGATGTGTCAAAAATGCTGACATGGCATTAATTTTTTTGAAAAAAATATTATTTTTTTTTATATTAAATTTTAACGGCAACATAACCAGCAGTTAACGGTTCCGTCAGCCAATATTGATCAAGGGGCTAATTTGTTGCTATATGCGAACTGAAGGACCTAATTGAACACGTTTTCGCGCGAGGGGCAACGTTGCTAATTTAGGTTGAACTCGAGAGCAAAAATACCCCTTTAGCCTAAAATAATTCTCTTAAAAATATAATTTATTCTATTGAATAAGACCATATAAGGGAAGTGGTAGCAAAACTCAACCAAAAAATTAGATAAAATAAATGATACAAATAAATCTCAATGATACAAATAAATAAACTCAAGAGTAATAGAATAATAGAACACGGCAATGTATTGACAGTTTTTTTTATCGCAATCAAAACATTAGAGACGAAACTAGAAATTATATATAGAAAGAGAGAGGGGGAGAGTAAAGCTTAGATTAAACCTAAAAATAAGGGGAAAAGAGTAAAGCTTAATTTAAATGACATTTAAATTAAAAGACCTAAAATATACTTATATCAAAACATTATGCTCAAAGATTATATCCTTATCAAATATAAAGGATAATTGTAAATATCTATCCTGATGAAAGGACCAATATGAAAATCTTAAATGGTTACCATCTCAATAAAATATATACATACTTTTCTTCGTTTTGAAGCAATGTTTATATTCTCTAATTTTGTTGCAACCTCTACTCCCCCCCCCCTCTGCATCACTTTCTTACAAATTATGAAAGTTGCCTTCCATTTCCTTTTGAAATCCTTGTTAAAGAACCCTCAAATCTTGTTTTTGCTTCTGTTATAAGAAAATTAAAAGGGGCATCAATTAAAACAGTTGATGCCTAAATAATTAGATTCCAAATAAGGGAAGTGGAGAAGAGAACTCAAGTGGTCGATGATAGTTCCAGACGGTTCATTCCGATTGACTTGGAAATTGTACCTAGTATGTATATATAGTGAGAGGGGCTTTTGTCACGCTCCTATTTTTTTAACTTTTAATTTATATAAATTTTTTATAAAATAGATTAATTATAAATTTCTTCATACTTTTTAAATATTTATATTTTATCTTTCGAATCCTAACTTTGATTTTGTCTCTGACATTTACTAATTACTTATTTAATGTTTAAATATTTTTAGTACAATCAATCTGTTCAATCAATCTAACTAACTGAACCTCTCAGTTTGGATTTTACCCTATTGATTTGACGCCTTACAAAGGTTTCTTCAAAAGACGATGAAAGTAATATGCACTGTAATATGATTGGCGTCTTTGAAAATGGCGCTACCACCCCTACCAACCCTAGAAAACATCGTCGCCTTGAGGAGAAGCTGTCGGATGAAGGTAGCCCCGATGATAGGCTTGAGCACTCTGCCATGAACGAGGATGCTAGTGATGCCCCCACCCTTCCAACCCCTCGTATAGGGATTCCCTGTTGCTTGGGGTTGTTGTGTCTCCCCAAGATGAGGAAGAGATATTCGATTAGGAAGATATCGAACTCCAAGAGGATGATGTTACTCGATCTGTCGTCGATGGGGTGATCTCTATTGCTTTCTCTGAGAGAGTCTGTAACAACCCAAATTTTTGAGTCAACGTTTGGGCGTTGACCTAGGTTATGGACCTTCGTGTTGGTTTGAGTAATTGACCTTTTAAGCTAAGTTTGACTTTATTGGATGGGAATTGGACCATATAAGTTTGAGAAATGACCCTTTTAGGAGAAGGATAAAAGTTGGAAGCTTTAGGTGGCGATTATACCACTTTTAAAAGAAAATGCTAACCCCATCCCTTTTATTTTGGCTTTCACGTGAGATGGGGGAGACAACCTTACATCATCTTCCTCATCCTTTTTCTCTCTTCTTTCTTCCTCATCTTCCATTCAAACACCATATTTTCAAAGCTTAAAGATCCAAGATTTCTCCATAAATTCTTTCATCTGAGATACAAGAGTGAAGTATGTTAATCTCCTAGTTAAGAGCTTCATGAAAAGCATAATTTTTGGGGAAAAGAGGTAAGCTTTCGGTTATGGGTTTTTGAGAGTTTTGGGTCTTGGGAGTTTCTACCCATTTCTCTTGTTGAGAATTCATAGCTAAGCTTACCCTTGTTGTTATGTCAAGTCTTGAATCGTTTTCCAAGTTTGTATGGCATGATGAGGTGTTTGGGGGCTTTCTTCATGCTTAAGACAAGAGGAAAAGTTGAAAAGACTTAGAGAAATAGTGCATTTCAGGATTTTTGACTTAAGGTCAGTACATCTCTGACTCTTTCAATTTTTAAAGATCATAAAGTGATTGCTTTGCTTGATTTTGTGGTTTAGATTGCTAGTTTTGGTATTAAGGTAGCTTAAAGCTTCATTAATGGTAAATCATGGATTAAATGTTAATAAGGTGTAAAAAGGGTAGCAAACCACCCTAATCAACTCTCATAAGATGTAAGATTGAGTTAAAGGGGTCAAAGGTTATGTTTTAGGGCTTGGGAGGTGATTTCTCGAGCCTTAGAAGCCATTTCTGGGCTTTGGTATCTGTACACAGAGAGCCCGTACCAATACCATGTGTTCTGAGTGAAGAATACAAGCGAGATTTAATTGGAGTATTGCTACCTTTGGATGGGTATCGATACCCCCTATTTCTTCAAGATTTCAGTAGCGGGGGCAGTATTAGTACCCTTGGGTGGGTATCAATACTCAGAAGGTAGTATCAATATCCTTGGGTGGGTATCGATACCCAAAGGGCAGTATCGATACTCAATATTGGGTATGAATACCAACCAGACAATCTACCTGAAAAATGCATTTTGAGTTTAAGGGGCTTATAATTCGGAGACTACAGCCCGATGAGCTTCTAATATGATAAAATAAATAGTTAAATTGAGAAATCTAAATTTAACCCTTATGAACAAGCATAATGTGTAATAACCTGATATTTGTGAAGGGGAGAAATATTATGATGATAATCATAGAGATGCTTGGTATCATGCATTGGTGGTATTTGCTTAATAGCTTGGATTGGAGCCATTTACCTCTTGGTGAGGTGTATGAATGCTCGGGAAGCATGTATTATCTATGATTAATGAGAAGGAATCCAAATATCATAGAGTTAGTACTACGATACTTATATAAAGAGATGTATACTTTAGGCTAAGTGATCAAGTACATCTGACGTACCCACGGGCTGAGTGATCTAGGTGCGGTTAAAAACCTATCCATGGTTATGGCGATTCAGATAAGGTGATAAACTCGATAGACTGAGTGAGCTTGAGTAGCCTAATAGGCTGATTGACCTCCGGTAAAGACTACTTGTGGCTAATGTGATACAAGAATGTTTAGGATGTGTCCGTGGCTATGGTGATCCAGATATGGTCTATTTAACTCGACGACTGTGTGAGCATGGGTAAAGTATGGCTTCGTTGGCCATTATGCAGATGATGTATAGATGTATTTATGTATGTTGTGTGGATGCTATATATGATATCTTATGTACTCGATGGTTGAGTGTTCAGGGTACGGTTTGAACTAACTCGATAGGCTGAGTGAGCTCGAGATACTTGATAGGCTATATGACCTCGAGTATGGTTAAGTATGGTGGAACTAGTAAGATTTCTTGTAGACTTGTTGATGCCTTGAGATAGGTAATACAGAATCTCTAGCTAGTGTAGGCTAGAAAATAACCCATAGATAGCGAAGCCTTATCTATGCTTTCTAAAATGTATTTATCTCGCATGCTTATTTTATGATAATCACAGATTACGGTAGTGTGGAAATGTACCACTAAGCTTTGTAAGCTCATCGTTTGAAATTGTTGTTTTCGTTCGCAGGTTAGTAGGTAAATCGTGGCCGAGGAGCACATCAAGAAGGGATTTTCTAGCACCGCTTTGCTGCATAGTACAATGCTTAGTATTTAGTCTTGGGCTTATGTATTCATATGCCCTTTCGAGTTATTGAGTCTGTAAACTCTATTGAAATGCTATTGTGTTATACGGTGTTTTAAACTTGGAGCTCTTATTTTGTAAACTTAATTATAATATTTATTTAACTTTTTGGATTTATGGATGTCTAATGTTTTTAAATGATGGCTAAACTTATAATTTTAAATGGAAATTTTGATGGGTTAGCTTTGGGTGACCCGAATGTAGTACCTCGGATCGAGATTGGGATTTTGGTTTTACATTTAGTGGTATCAGAGCTTAGGTTAAATTCTCATACAAATGCCCTTACATAGCACGTATTCACACACAATCAACCAATGATCACTATGGTTGCTATTATAAAACAAGTCACCTGACATTTACCGAGTTATTACCCATTATATTCAGAAATATAGGTTAAATTCTCAGATTCTCAGTTTTAGTATTCATTTTACCACATTAGAGGCCCATTGGGCTTTAACCCTTGAATTATAGGTTCTTTGAACTCAAATTATAAATTTCGGATAGATTGCCTAGTGAGTATCGATACTCGCTCAAGGGTATCGATACGATCCTGTGGGTACCGATACCCACTTATGCGTACTAATACTCAGTTTTGCACGCTAAAGGGGTTTAACGTAAACCCCGTATCAATACACGAAGCCATATACTGATACCCCTTCGGTATCAATATGCCCCCAAACTTACTGATACCCAAATTCGCTACTAGAATTTGGATGGAATAAGGAGTATCGATACCCCTAAAGGCATACCGATACACCCTTCAAACTCTGCTTGAGTTAGCCATCCAAAATAAAAAGGTACCAATAGCAGTTCATCTAGTATCGGTATACGAGCCCAGAATTCAAATTCTAGAGCTCATGAATCACCCTTAATGGCCCCAAACCTTGATGTTAAAGCCCCAAATTAAACCTACAAGTTATGGAAGGTAGTTTACGTGGTTTTCTATCATTTTACACCATTTTAACAACAAATCTGAATTTAGCCATTAATAGGGTTTCAAGCTCTCAACCAACCAAAATATCAAACCAAGCAACAAACAATCTAGTTTTATGATTTACAGGAATACAAGGGAGTTAGTAGTGTACTAACCTTGATGATAAGCTGTAAACAAAGATCCAAGCTAAACCTCTTAAGCCCTCATCTTCTCTTGAGCCTTGGAAGCTTGTCTCACCTCTTTCACTACAAGAAGACTTTGTAAGAAGAGTTACAACAATGCTGGGAGATTAAAGGTATATTTTACAACAAGAAATAAGGTCAAAAACCCCATTCTCGAACTCTTGCTCAACCCTACCAAAACTCATCCTCCACCAAACTTGATAAAACTTACCTCAAAATATAAATCCTTGAAAGCTAAACAACTCTTCTCAAACCTTGATTCTGGGATTCCCTCTAAAAAAGACAATGATTTCAACTTTAATTTTGGGTTTAAGGTGAATGGGGTGGAGGAAGGAGATAGGAAAAAGATATGGGAGACAAGGGTGATCTCACCATTCTTCAAAATGCTAAAAAGGGAACAACCTTTCTCTTATTAAAGGGTAATTTACCTTATTGCCATTTCCTTCTTCCTCCCCAACCAACCACAAACCCAACACCCAAGCCCAACAACACATGAAAACCCACTAGAACACCCATGGAGCCCTTCGAGACCTAATATCTTTTCCTAACACTCGGGGCCCACGATTCAGATTAAACCGACCCTCAGATTCTAAAATTTGGGTCGTTACATATAGCAAGCACTTTTGACATGGGATGTCTTTTTAGACGAGTTTAGGAAGAAGTATATTAGTGAGGTTCACATGGATGAGATGAGATATCAGTTCTTGTATCTAGTTTAGGGGCCCCGACCAGTGTTTGAGTATGAGTAAGATTTTCTGTAGTTGAGCTGTTAGGCCCTGGAGTTATTTACCACAGAGGAGTTAAGGTATAAGAGGTTTAGATATGGGTTGAAAATGGACCTTCAGATGCACGTGACAGCGGGCCCACTTAGGATATTCTCAAAGTTAGCCAATAGTGCAAAGGCACTTGAACGACTTTATAGTTCAACACCGAGTCAGATTGAGGACTCTAGAAGCCACGTTGTGGGGACCCATGACATTATAAGTCCTTCTTTAGCTCTAACTAGAAGATTTTGTGTTTCGAGGGGTTCAAAGAGAGTTGTTTTAGATTAATTACCAAGAGTTAGTCAAGGATCTAGATAAAAGTTTTGTAGGGGCTCCTTGATTTCTGGTCCTGAAGAGAGTACTAATGGTTCCACCAGAGTGTCTCCTCTATTGGCTTGTGAGCATTATGGTCAAAATCATCTTAGAGTGTGCTTCTTGCTCTAGAGGGTTTGCTATAGATGTCGGACACCAGGTCACATGGCAAAAGGCTCCATAATGATGTATGATGGTACCCCAGCTCAGTTTTAGAGGTCGACTCTTTCTCAGCATGGTTAGAGTTTTGCTAGAGGCGGTGCTAGGGCATCATCTGGATATTAGGGTGGAGGTCCTGTGAGATCCACCATCAGAGTTGGCGCTTGAGCCAATGCTAGTCAGTTTACCATTCAGGCCAGAGATGAAAGCTTTGCCACTAATGTTATATTAGGTAATTATGTTTCTTTTTGGTTTTTAGTTGTTCCATTGATGGAAGTTTAATTTCTCGCTCATAAATTGGTTTTGGTTTTTATTGATTAAGTGTTGTGGCAAGATCTAGAAGTTGATGTTAGATTGATTAATTTTTCAAAATTGTAAGTGCTGGTAGATAAGGTTTTTACCATGAATGGTGAGTGGGGATTGAGAGTAAGATTTACTATCTCCCTAGTTGTGGATGTTACTAGGTTAGTTGTGTGAGAATGACGTATGCCTTGGTTTTTGAGTAAGAGTCCCAAATTTCCAGGGTTTGAAATGAACCAGATTGTTGGTAATGGTCGTGAGGAACCATTACCTCTCTAATGTGAGTGCCGTGCTCCTATGATGTTAGTTCAAATGGAGCCTTGTAAGTTGCAAAACATTCTTATCCCACGTAGTAGATACGAGGGTTGGGAGTCCGGGGCTTTAGAGTTGTAGATGTTTAAGAGGATGTTGAGGCACTTTTTGAGGAATAAGAAGACTTACCTCTTGATCATGGCATAGAACTCGCGATAGAGGTAACATCGAGTTTGGTGTTAGTGTCCATCACCTTATGGTATGACACCAACTAAACTTTTGGAGTGAGGAAATATTTGTAAAAATAAGTGAATACAAGTGCCGTCGCCAAGTGGTTCACCTTGGTACGTGCTTGTGTTGGTATGACAAAGAGTGGTGGCATTGGATGTCATGAGTCGATGTGTAACGGTGAATGACCGTTACCCGTTTTCTCGAGGTTGACAATCCTATAATTGGTTGAAGAGCTTCGGGGTTTCCATATGATCGTTCAGAATATGTAGCTAAACGGAACTCGTGATAAATATTGTGTTAGATATGATGTTTGGACTCTAAGGATAAGTCGCGAAGTGGTTTGGACTCACGTGTGCGCCAATGTGATATTAAGTTCGATGATTTGAGTGTTTGCTCTATCGAGTGTTTGAGATGGACTATCTATATGTATGGTAAAACAGTTAATGTTTATCATAGTATTGCAACGGAAATATGGATTATCGATTATGGTTATTTGGAACCAGGCTTCTTATGCAGTAACAGATCTTGTTGGAAGAATCATTTGAAAATCCTTGAGGGTTTGTTAGAGTTTCAGTATAACTATTTGTTGGAATTAAGTGGTTAGGTTGGAAGAGAATGTTCGAACCTCCGAGGATAGTTGGGTGAGTTTTGACCTCTGGTAATAGTTCATAAGCGGCAACGGTTTTTGTTTGGAATCAAGGGGATCGAGTAGTGAAATCACATAGTCATGAGTTAGCTTTCGTTCAAGTTAGGGCGAGTTCTAGTAAAGCGAAGTGCTAAATCCTGTCTTGGTTGGTCAAGCCGGGAAAAGGGTTGTAATATCCCAATTTTTGCTTAGTAACTAAAATGTAATTTTTGAAAGTTTAGGGGTTAAAGTGTAAACTTTGCAAAAGTTTAGGGACCAAAGTGTAATTTTAAAAAGTTATGTAATTTAACCACGTAGATGGATAGTTCACCACCAAGAGTGGTATTTCCGTGTTACTTGGATTTTTTACACGAGGCTTATATTATTCAAATTTTGGATCGAATAAAAATTGTTAAGCGTGCTCAAACCAGAGTAGTATAGGGATGGGTGACCTATTGGGAAGGTCCCATATTCGATACTTTGATTGATAAAAAGGATTCAGTTTAAGTCAGTAATATTCGCAATGGATTGTTGAGATAAAATTTCTAAGAGTAAATGTATCCGATAAAAATTCCCGATAATTATCGGTATATCGGATCAAATTAAAATTTTAAAGACAATTCCAAGGATTATGAGAAATTCATAAAATATTATTTTATAAATATTTTATTAATTTTGGTGCGATTCTAACTAGATTTAGTTAGAATATGATGGAGTGGATATAAAGCTCAAAGAAAGGAATTTTGGAAATCGTATTGAGTGAAATTTGAATAATCGGATCGAATAAATATCATAAATTAAAAATTATTATATTTTGGGAAGGAGGCTAGTTATAATGGAACCAATTTGGTTCAATTTTTATAGAATGGCAATTTAAGTCATAAAAATAAATAAAGTCTAGTTGAAGGGCAAATTGGTCATTTGCCATGGATGGCATTTTTGAAATATTTTGGAACTTTGAGGGAAATTGTGAAAGGTGAATTACACATGGATTTGATCTTGACCATTGATTTTTGATAAGATTAAATCTTGGCCATTGGATAAAAAGGGCAAATTGGTAATTTCACTAATTAAATGAATTTTAATTTTCAACACATGGATAAAATAATTAAAAGATGAGAAAAATATCCCTCATCTTATTTTTGGGCTGTTCGAAACTCATAAAAGAAAAAGGGGAAGGAGTTTTCAAATTTTCAAGCTCAAAATTGGAGAATCAAGACAAGTTTCAAGCAAAATTAATTTAGGTACATTGTTCTACACTTGATTCTCTTCATTTTGATAGTACTTTTGCATGATAAAGTCAAGTATGAGTTATGTTCATGGATGAGGATGGTTATGATTTTGATAGTATATGATGGAATTGAAGTTGTATTGTGTAGAAATAATGTTATAAACATAGAATCAAGCTTGAATTTGGATAAATTCTATGTTTGAGATTATAAACCCTATTCCTAAAATTTGGGGGGTTTGGTTAGGAAGCTAAATTAAGGATGGAATTGAATGAATTATGAAGTTATGGGTTCTATTTTGATGTCATGCTGAATAATTTCCCCAAGTTTTAATTTTAGGGACTAATTTGAAATAATGGAAAGTGAGGGGAAATTATTGTGATTTTTATTTTAGTATTGGAATTATTGATTTATGACGAAATTAGCTTGAATTGATGATTAGGGACCAAAATGAAAAATTTTGGAAGTTGAATGACCAATTTGGAAGTTTAGGAAAAATTAGGGATTAGTCTTGAATTTATGGAAAATTGATAGAATTGAAGATTCAAGCATGTTAAGAAAGTTAAGGGATTGAAATGACAAGAAAGGAAGATTTAATGACCTTTTCGAAAATAAAGAATTTAGTGAAGGACCAAGTTGAATAAAGTTGAAAGTTGTAGGAAAATTTCTAAGGATGTTAGAAATAAATAAATGGTTAATTGTACATGAATTTATGTACAAAAGCGAAGTAGTGACTAAAATGTCACTTTTATAAAGTTTGAGGACTAAAAAAGGTAATAGTCCAAAATGAGTAATTAATTATGGAAATTGTTCAAATTAGGCTTGAACAATTGTTTAATGTTCAAAATGGTCACTAAGGACCTAGGGACCAATTCGGTAACTTTGAATAATATTGGGGAAATTTTCAGAAAAATTTTATATTCGAATACTAATGTTTAAGAATCAAGTTAGCAATGTTAGATTTAAGTTTATCACAAGAGAAATGATGAATATGCTCGATTGGTTTTATACAGTTCCAAAAGAGATTGAAGGAGAACCAAATAATAAAAAGAAAGATAAGAACCTCGAGTGAGCTTAGTGAGGCATACCATTACGTGGCCCAGGTGTGTGCATCTACATGTTTAATTTATAAATATGAAGAATAGCAAATAGTCAACCTTAACTGTAAATAGTGTTACATATTATGTATGTATGTTGATCTATGTTGCTATGAATATATATATATATATATGATGAAACATGTGACATGAATGATTATTTATATGATTGATCATGATAATGGATTGATGATAAAAGAAAATGCCCAAGTATTATGTATGAGAGTACATGGTATAGTTAGCATGCCATAGAGTCCCTAACAGCTTCATTATTCATGTTATGTTATGATTTTATGTTTTGTGACAAAATGAATGTGTGACCTCAGGATACTTGATAGGCTATGTGACCTCGAGTATGGTAGAACTAGTAAGATTTCTTGTAGACTCGTTGATGCCTTGAGATAGGTGATATAAGAATCTCTAGCTAATGCAGGCTAGATGATAACCCATAGATAGCGAAGCCTTATCTATGCTTTCTAAATTGTATTTATCTCGCATGCTTATTTTATGATAATCAAGAATTATGGTACAATAGATATATACCATTGAGCTTTGTAAGCTCAGTGTACAAAATTTTATTTCCGTTCACAGGTTAGTAGGTGGATCGTGGCTGATGAGCACATCAAGAAGGGATTTCCCAGCAACGTTTTGCTGCAAAGTACAGTTCTTAGTATTTAGCCTTGGAGCTCATGTTTTGTAAAATTAATTATAATATTTATTTAACTTCTTGGATTTATGAATGTCTAATGTTTTTAAATGATGGCTATACTTATGATTTCAAAAGGAAATTTTGGTGGGTCATTTTTGGGTGACCCGAATGTAGTACTTCGGATCTAGATCGGGATTGGAGAGTTACAAAGTCCAAGAACTAGATGGAAAAAAGTTTGACTTGACTTTCATGATCAAGCTTTTAGGGCATCGTATTTGGGGTATATAACACTGTGCAACAAACTATATGACCTTTAGAAACCAAAGCATGACTTTAAGCTCATGGACATTGATAATGACTATTTCCTCGCCACTTTTAGAACTAATTCGGATTTCCTTAATGTACTAGCCGAAGAACCATGGACTGTTTTTGGGCACTATCTCACAGTTGAGCTATGGACTGCTGATTTCACCACTTCACAACCTTTTCCAACCAAAATCTGGTCTTGGATTCGTTTACCAAGGCTACCAACAACTCTGTATAAGCGCAACCTAATCACTACGATTAGGGAGTGTATTGGGACAATTATCAAGATCGATTATCAGACCGAAAGCAGCCAAAGAGGGCATTTTGTGAGAATGGCCATCAAAGTTGACCTCCACAAGACTCTAGTGTCCAAACTCGTTATTAATGGCAACGTGAAACTTGTAGAATATGAATCCCTCCCTGCAATTTGTTTCCATTGTGGTAAGTATGGCCACACCCAAGAAGTCGGCCCAAATATAAATAATGAATTTGGAAGGACTGAAATGGAATAACCGTAACAATCTACTAAACCTTAGAAATCGTAGTAGCCAAAAGCAGACACGTCTCTTTTTGGACCGTGGATGGTTGTGGAAAGACGCCAATGCCAGACCTCTAAGAAGCCTTCTAAAAATTATGATAGATAATCGAGTGGGATATTTAGTGCATCCAAGTTTAATCTTATATATGAACATGAAAATGATAAGAACGATGAAACTATGAACCCCATCCTTGCTAAATCTAAAAGCTCTAGTAAGCAAGTCATTGTACACTTCTCGGTTCCTAAGGCTAAACAGAAAGTAAAGGGTAAGCACCTAAGAACTCTCAAAGCATCCGCTGCTCTCCATGTTCGCAAGCCTCTCACCCTTGTTGAGTTTTTTTATCCTTTCCCGTAACACCTCTCATACTAGTAGCTCCATACTGGCTCCCTCAAAAGCCACCATTTCTGCTCTAGATAAAACAAAGTATTATGTAGTGGTCCTTGGGGAAAATTTTGATCCCAATGTTCAGTAGACTAATAATGTAGCTGATGCCACTGCTAGCTCTCAGCAACACCTCTTAGGTGATCCGCCTGACCACCTTGCTAGTAGCTCGTCCATTGTAACCCCCTTGACCCGATCTAGTCGCAAGACCAAATCGAGCGAGCTATATTAGGGTTTGTCGTGACAAACCCCAAAGAATTACAATTGAAACGGTCTATTTTTATCTTATCTAAAAGCAAATTTAAGTCATAGGGTGATCATGCTGGTTAAGGTTAAAGGTACAACTTAATCGGGCATCAATTCGACATCCAATTGCCCGAATTCGCTTTATATGGACTACAACATAATTTCCAATATTTACACCAACTTACGATTACCAATCCTCAATTAGTCATATTTCATCCCTTCATGTTAAATCTCAACTCAAAATAACCATTCAAACTCATTTAAGTGCATACTCAAGAAACAAGGACCAAAATGCAAAGATTTCAAACATCAGGAAGTATCTCAACGGAATTAACGGTCAATGTATTGGTACATGTGTCTATTGTATCGAAACGAAACTAAAGGACAAAGTCGTACTGATATAGTCCTCAAGCGTATCGGTACGGGCTTGTGTGTTTTGAAAATCCAAATTCCAGTAACCAAAGACCGTATTGAAAAGGTAACCCGTGTACCGACACCTTCACAATTTCTCAGCTATGCGTACCAATACAGTTACCAGGCGTATTGGTACGCCTAGGTTATTTTAAAAAATCTAAGCTGAGTCAAATCCCCGCGTACCGAAACCCTGAGGATCTATACTGGTATGGTAAGACCTGTAATGACCTCTAGGTCCAACATATGACACTTTGGCTCAATCTAACACCCAGTATTCAACCTCTAACCAACATATAGCATCCTAAACATCCAATCATCAAACATGGCAAAATGGCAAGAGATCATTGTAAGCAAGGCACAATCAAACATTCAACTAAAAGCATAATTTCTACCCAAGCATGCTTAAAGTCTCACAACCCCTCAAAACCAAGTCTAAAGCATCATACAAATCCAAACTTATACAAACAAGGAGTAACTTAAATTACTTCTCCCAAAACAACTCGGTCACATTGTCTTCTTATTACTACTTAGTACTTATGAAACCATACTTTGAATTGTATCAAATCCTTGGATCCTCGCTTGCCCATGTGCTGTCCGAGAAAGCTATTTCTCTACATTGATGAGGAAAAGAGAGCGTAAGCTATAAGCTTAGTGAGAAAATCGCTAAAACACTCATTAATGCATTTAAAACCATTTAATTCAAATCACGTGTAATTATCTCATGGCAAAACACCTCATGCTTCTCATAACATCTCAAATATGCATATTCAAATCATTTTCAACTCATGTATCATGGATTCAATATGTACCTCAATTTAAGCTTCACAACACAACTCCCATATACAAGCTTAAAGAGTACCACATGTATAAATCACATTATACAAACATAATCCACTTCTCATGATACATTATCTCATATATTGGCTTTCAAGTGACTCAAAACCAACAACCTTTCATTTCATAAAACACATCGGATACACGGATTTCTCAAGTGGTTCACACAACCACTTCACATACATACCTCAACTGGAGTAACGACACAATTGCCCACCTCAACGGTTCAAACCGGAGTAATACAACACTCACCCACCTCCACGGTTTGGATGTATAAATCCACTAGCGAGAGAAAACGGAACATTTACCCACCTCAATCGCTGCGGTTCTCATGGTGGAGAGTACAGACACTTACACCCCTAGACACACATGAGGCGACTTTTTATAGCGCACTTGTAACCCTATGGCATGCCAACTATGCCAATATATTCAATAAACAACATTACCTCATTGTTTTACATATGTATCAAATCAATCCAACACAAATACATTAAACCATGTATTTTTAATATTCTCAAAATACTTTTATAAACTATATGTCATTCTCAATAATCATCATCTATGATCATTTGCAACATCTTTCACTTTCAAAACATGTATAATACAGTGAGTAATCAAAACCATAAACATGTGCATAAGATTTCATTTTGCAAAATCGAAATTGAGAGAAAGCTCAACCGATACTTACTTCTAAGCTTAGATCAGTGTTTTAAACTTTATCTAAACTCCCACAACTCCTTTCAAACCTTTTTATAGTAGTAAAGCACTTTTCCACTCACCCACAATCCAATGCTTGCTTGCTGATGCGCGAATCAAGCTTCCGAAGCTTCCGCGCCTTCTCCACAAGGTAAAAAGTTCAACTCCCCTGCTTTACCCAAACAAAAATAGAGGATTAACACACATCTCTAAATCTATCAAACACCCCTCTAAATCTATCAAGAACACCACCAAACCTTACTCAAACAAAGCCTAGTCCAACATCCAATGCTTCTAACACATTAACAACATCAATTAACATCCAAAAACATCCTAACCACGTCCTTATACCTCCAGCACCTCTACCGCAACAAGATCACACCAAAAACCAATCATAAACAACCTAGAAAACTAACAATTCACATAGTTTCGGGATTACATTGATTAATCACTCTTTCAACACTAAAACTCATCCAAATATAGATCTAAATCAATTAGATTCATCACCAAAACAGATCCAAATCAATTCCCAACAATTTCCAAATAAAACTCAATTTAATCAACAAATCCATATTAAAATCATAATTCCTTAACATAAATCAATAACAAAGGATCAAGAACTTGAGAATTTCAATAAAGAACTTTTAATTAGAGGAGAGACGAAAATCACCTCTAATTGCTGATTTCTCCCTTAATTGGCAAAGCTTGATTGAAATCCAAAGAGATTTTGCAACAAGATTTGAAGAAAATCAATTAGAAAACAAAAAAGAAATCAATAGAGATTGTTTTCTGAGAATTTTGGAGTAGAAATCTTAGTTTGGTTGCTGAGAAAGTTGAGAGAAAAAGGTTGGAAGAAAAGTAGTTACATAAGAAAATGATTTTACAAATTAAAGATCCTTTTAATAAATCCTATTTTATTTATTTATAAAATCATTTAAAAATACTTTAAAAATAGCCTAAATTAAGAGAGAAATCTGATGAAAAATATTGGTCAAATAGATCCTTAAAGATTCTAAGTTTTGACCCTTTTACGATTTAGTCACCAAAACAGTTTTAAAAACTTTCAATTTAGTCACTAGACCAAATTGTCTTAAAATCATATTTAATTTCCTCAAATTGAATTTACCAAATTACTTCAAAAATTAATTAAGTAATTTTCAGCATTTTCTATATTTTATTTTGACCAAAATTAATTTTATAAAATTAAATTCCCGAAACTATTCGAATTGCCTAAATCAGTTCTTTCGGACCACCTACCCGATCCGCTTCACATCTAGGCCCAATTTCAGGGCATTACAACTCTCACCCTCTAATGAAATTTCGTCCTCGAAATTTACCTGGCGGAAAGAGATGATGAAACTGCTTTAACATGTCATATTTGCTTTCCCTGGTAGCTTCCTCTACACCGCAATGCCGCCGCAACACCTTTAGCAACTCTATGGTCTTTCCGCAGAGAACTTTGCTACTCGAATCCAGAATTTTCACATGCTCCTCATCATAAGACAAATCTGGATATTAAAATTCTTGGTGGCGATTGGGCAGTGGCTATGTTGGAATAAGTTTGGGTACTCTTCTTTTTCTTTTTTTCCCTTATTTTTATGGATTTTAAAATTCTTTGCTGGAATGTACAGGGTTGCGGGAATTAGCGTTTCCTTCCTGTAGCCAAACAATTTCTACGTGATTACAAACCAGATATGGTTGTTTTTATAGAACCACGAATCAGTGGTCGAAAAGTTGACACATTTATTTCTTCTTTGGGATTTCAAAACTCTCACCGAGTAGAGGTAGCTGGGTTTTCTGGAGGAATTTGGATTGCATGGTACAACTCAGTCGCCATTGAGGTTATTTTAAATCATTTTCAATTTATTCATTATCGTGTCACTGCTAAGAAATATGGCCACTCCATTCTTACAACTATAGTGTACCAACCCGAGTATGTTTAATTGTAAACTCTTAAGGCCTCATTTGAGGTGTCTTGTGGCATCTATCCGTACCCATGGGTCCTCCTTGGGTATTTCAATGGCACTCTTACCACGATTGAGCGAGCGGGTTGTGCCACATCCACAAAACCAAGCAAGGCATTTCAAGACTTACTCTTTGACTATGGTCTTCGTGACATGGGCTATCAAGGACCGAATTTTGCTTGGTCGAGGGGAAATGCTCAAGTCCGTCTGGACAGGTTCATATGCAACAGTTATTGGGATGAAGCTTACCCCAAGTCTATTGTCCAACACCTTCTGCGCCTTCGATCAGATCATCGGCCCATATTTTTACAGGTTGGCTCTTCTCGATACATGACATCTTCTGGCCAATTTCGATACTTTACTGGTTGGCATGCTCATGATGATTTCCCAAGAATGGTTATAGATAATTGGTCACCGATGGTCTCCAGAACTGAGACACTCTTACATTTCACTAAAGCAGCCAACACAAAGAATAAAACAGTCTTCGGTTACATTGGAACCATGAAAATATCCTTACGGCTAGTATCTGTGTGATTCAAAAATCTTTCTGCTCTCAGCCATCTCATTTTCTGCGTAAGCTGGATTCTGACCTCCTTATTGAGCTCAAGCATAGGAAAAAACTTCTATGGCGACAAAAGTCTAGGTCTGATTGGATAGTTCAGGGTGATCGTAACACCCGTTATTTTCATCTACGAGCTATCAGCCGCAAAAATTGCAGGATATTACCTGGTGTGATGATGATTCAGCCCTTTAGGAGAAAGCCATTTGGTTTTTTGCCTCATTGTTTTCTTCTAATAGCTCTCCTACAAGCCTATTTCTGGCTGCCTTTTCTTTTTCTCAAATCTCAACAGAGCAATTGCAGTATCTCAATGATGTGTCATCCGACAAAGAAATACATGAGGCACCTCAAGACATGGTTCCTCTCAAATCCCCAGGGTGGGATGGTCTTCATGCAGAGTTTTTTTTTTTGGCGTTAATAGACTACTGTCGGGCCCACCATTTGTAGCATGATACAAGGTAACTTTCGAGGTAACCTTTCTGAGCCTGATTTGAATCGAAATATTATTGTGCCGATTCTAAAAGGTGACAAGACTGAATCTTTCTCTGATATTTGGCCGATAAGCCTTTGTATGGTCCTTTATAAACTCCTCACCAAAGTAGTGGTCCGTAAGCTGAAGTCTCTTTTCCCGATGCTCATTTGTCAAAATCAGACGAGCTTTATTTTCAGTTGTTCTATCACTGAGAATATTATTGTTAACCAAGAAGCTATCAATTCTATGCGATCTCTTAAAAGCTAGCAAGGTTGGATGGCTATCAAAGTGGACTTAGAAAAGGCTTTTGACATGTTAAAATGGGATTTCATCTCGGATTTGATGCTAGCCGTAGGCTACTCTTCAGGTGCAATGGAACGGGAATCTTTCTCGGCCTTTTACACCTGAGTGTGGTGTTCGTCAGGGTGACCCCTTATTCCCGTACCTCTTTATTCTTGTTATGGTGTGGTTGGGGCACTTAATCTCTCGGTCGGTTACTCAAGGCTCCTAGATACCTTTTCGATTTACCTAAAATGTCTTTTCTTTATCCCACTTGTTCTTCGCTGATGAAATCATCTTATATGCTCGATCTGATATGCACAAGCTGAGGTGATTACTGACATTCTTATTGTGTTTGATTTCTATTCTAGGCATATAGTCAGTAAGCGGAAGACGCATATATATTTCTCGCCTAATAGGGCTTCAAATGCCCAAATGGAGATAAGTTCCTATTTTGGGTTTCAGCAAGTGGAATCATTTGGAAAGTATTTGGGTGTTCTGGTCCTACACCGAAGACTAAAATGTGCAAACTATGATTTTATCTTGGAAAAGATAAAATCCAAACTTAGTGGATGGGTTGCTCGCTCTCTTTCTATGACGAATCGAATAACGCTTGCTAAGTCAGTTCTTGGGGGCTATACCGGTATATTTCATTCAATCTACTATGCTTCCAAAGAAAATATGCTATGAGATAGAAAAATTAATCTGACGCTTCATATGGGGATCCAATTCGAGTACCACTAAGACATCCCTTGTTAATTGGGAGGCTCTTTTTCAACCAATGGATCGTGGTGATCTTGGTTTTCGGCGAGTGCATAATTTTAACCTAGCCTTCATCTTGAAGATCGGATTCTATATGGTCAACAATATGGAAGCCTTATGGGTTAACTCTTTAAGACAGAAATATAACCTTGTTAAAGCATGTCTGGCGTTGATATGCAAATCGCATTGCACCCCCTTTGGCGTGCTCTTGCATCTGCATGGCCCATGGTATGTGACAACCTTGCATGGACTGTAACACCCTAAACCCGGTTTAGGAGAAAACCAAGCCAAGAGTGTTAAAGACTAAACAAAGGACTAATTTGTATTACAAGTTAGTGTTCAAACAAACCCCAAATAAGATGTAGAATACTTAAACCTTTTTACTTCCATGTTACGTACCAAACTAGTGTGATATTCAAGATCAAAAAGCTTTAAGAGAATAACTTTTTTTCAAGAAACAAGTTTAACTTAAGAT
Source organism: Hibiscus mutabilis (assembly GCA_019671005.1). Lineage (NCBI taxonomy): Eukaryota > Viridiplantae > Streptophyta > Magnoliopsida > Malvales > Malvaceae > Hibiscus > Hibiscus mutabilis. The sequence continues at coordinate 15,514,246 of CM033728.1, read as the reverse complement.
TTTTTTACTACATATTCAAAACATAGCCTATTTAACTTAATCTAATTCATAGCAAGCTACAAATTAGCTCGTAGTCTACCATTTAACTAACAATCAAATTATTACTTTAGCTTAATCAAGCATTCACATAATTCATCCCTAATGCACTTGACACTCGTGTTTTTCACAATCAAGCTTTTATAAACTTAACCAATGGTTATCCATCTTTGCAACCCAAGCATTTCTACATCAAGCTTAACCTACTTAGCAAGCAAAGTGTTCACTCATTCAACATATCAAGCCTTTATAATCAAGTTACCAAAATCATGCTTCTAACAACTACTAGATCATCTAATATTATCTATGATCATCAACTAGCAACCATCTACCAAATATATATATAGGCCTTGCAAACTTATAGCTTAAGAGTTATACACACCAAAAGATGAACTACATGCATCTAAATTAAACTTTGTGCCACCACTCTAGGAGTATTACAAAAGGTGATATTACATACACTAAAGCAGTACTTGCGATCCAACCAAGCTCTAAGAAGGGATGTGCTTACAAGGTTTATCCTAAATGTAGTGAAAGAGATTTGTAAGTATACACTTAGTGAGGTAGTTTTAAGTACTTAATAGCAATAAGAAAACAAGTTAACCTTTCACTACAAAACTTTAATTCAAGAGTTTTCAAGCTTGAACAAGCACTAGATATATCAAGGTAAGTCATTCGAACAAAGCTTATTGATGAACATGGAAAATCCAACCAATACAAAATGTTCTCATAATAGTGACTTATTACTTGTTATGCAAGTTATTACAATTCTTCATCACTTATCTTATAAGTTTCCATATTTTCTTATTAACATAGCCTTGAGAATCGAATAACAGCCTAGGTATACGAATCCCCAACCAACTGTCATAAAATAAAATGGTACTCGCAATACCGGTCAATCCCTCCTACTGTTGCCAAGTGACCACAAAACTTCCTTCCTACTTTCACCAAATAAGGACCGTAATCCACCCCAAACATGAGCTCTATGTACTCTATGGCATGCCATCTATACCTAAGACTGACTCGAAACTAAGGCTTCCACATTTATCATCTCTTATTCAAAACAAAGTGAGCATAGCTCCTTATCATGATATCAAATCAATAAGCATATTATTTTTTTTTTCAATTTGGGTAGGTATTCATCTCATGTGAAATTCTCATTGTATCATTTCTTTTAATCGAATGGCACCATAGCCCAGATTACTTCCAACATGTTCATGTATAGTTCCCAATTAGGCATGTTATCAAGTTTACATAGGAATGAACATGAATTACACCTATCAAAAGTTAGAGTGACTTACCTCTGATCCAAGCTTTCTTATTCACAACATAATTCAAGATAAATCAATGTAACTAAAATCAACAAGAGATGCTCAAGAAGGTTACTAGCCTATCCCGAGACTTTAAACTACACTCACAGTTCGTTCCGAGCTAGTTTTGCTCCCGTATTTCAATTCCTTTCTGCTTTTCCACAATTTGATCAACATTATGCCTCACTTGATCAAACTCTTCCTTGTCTAATTATAACAAGAGTTTAACTATGCATTAGAATCTATTCTTAACTTTCAACCATTCACAAACAATTCGCCAACAAACATATGGACACCAAACAACCCCAAAATTCATATGATTACTCATACATTCACAGAACAGTCCTTTTTGCATGTATGCACCTACATATTTTCATTAAACATCCCTTATACATTCATTCATGTTCATAACAATTTAATTACATGCTTATATACACAAAATAGGGCAACCTTCTTACATATTTATTTATTGAATCAAGACAGTCCCATTACATTTACTATATGCATCAAAACAACCCTAATTACATGTATTTACTTATGTAGACACATAACAGTCCACTAGTTATGCAAACAGCCCACCATTCTTGCAAAAACATTCCCAATTCAAATTTCTATCAAGCATGATTTCGCAAATTATGAATGAACACTAATTTCACAATTGAACATGCCCCTATTCGAATGGTTCCCAAATTCCACCCATAACCATTTAGGCACTACAAATGCATTGTCACAAGAATACACCAACTTGTATAAATTCAAATCAATTCATTAACATTTCTAACCATTCTCATGATCTATTAACATTTCTACCAACAAATACTTAATTTCTACTTGATTATAAAGAAGGAATAAGGTGATTACCTTTTCTCCTAGCTTGTTCAAAATATTCAAGTAAAATGTGTGATGGATTAAGATCAAGCAAGCTTCTCTCAACTCTCTCTCTAACTCTTAATGCTTCGATTTTCTAAGGGAGAAAGAAGATGATGAACCACTTTGATGATTCTTCTCCCCCCCACCGAACCCCTACACTTGCTTCATTTCTTACATGACACCTCAACAAGTCCTTGAATAATTCTTTCCTTAGCATGCAACTTGAAAGTTTGCAAGAGTTTTCGGTTTAGCCACTATGGTAACTAGCTACCCATGTTTCCTTATTTCAATTTTCGGTTCTTTCTGAGATGGCTCTCCACTATGTTTTTTTTTATTCCAATTTAACCCTAATTCCATTTGCTTACTCTAGTAGACGATAACTACATTGTAATTTTACTTGAGGCTAGGGTGCTATATACTTCTAGGCCAATATTTAGGGTATTACATGGACCCTCGAGAATGTCGTTTCTATTCATGTCTTGGATGATATTTGGCTCCTGCAGTTGGACTCTTTGCATAATCATTTATTGGACCACTCTCGTGAATATTCGTTCTAAGATATAGTCTTTGTGGATAGAAGTTGTGATATTTAGAAACTATCCTCTACTTTCACAGCTGAAGCTGTCTTGCACGTCATAAGCACAAAGATCCTTGATCCCTTATATGTGAATGACATGATCATTTGGCAATGGAGCAAGCGTCACAACTTCAAAGTTGACTCAACCTACTCTAGTGTAGCTAGCCTTACATGGGATGAGCGACAACCAATTTGGTCACACATTTGGAAGCTTCAGGTACCATGACGTCTTCTCTTTTTCTATGGCTGGCATATAGAGAATGTTTAATGACCAACGATGAGCGAGGCCGTCGATCCATTGGACAGACAACATCATGCCCTCGGTGTCAATCGAGTGTCAAAACGGTCACCCATGCATTACGAGATTGCAAGGAATCCAAGGAGGTTTTATAATACCTCAAAATTTTGGGTAGTGACCAAAATGAATAAAATGAAAGTTTGATAACTAAAGTATAAACTTAGGAAAAGTTTAGGGACTAAATTGTAATTTTCAAAAGTTATGTATTTTTGTCCCGTAAATGAATAGTTTACCACCAAGAATGACGTTTTCGTGTTACCCAGATTTTTCGTATGGAATTTGTGTTAAAAGCTATAAAGAGTTAAATTCGAGAAAAATTCAGATAATCGGATCGGATCGAATCGAATGAGATATTTTGTAAGAAAAGGTTAATAATGTCATTTCCATGCCTTAATTTAGTAGAATTTAACATGGACCATTGGATGTGAGTAGATATTTTTTCCATGTTAAATATAAACCATTGGATGAAAAATGGCAAGATTGTAATTTTAGAAAATTACAAGGGCAAAGTTGGTAATTACTAACTTATTGGTTTATTTTTTACCATTGGATGAATAAATTGACATGTGACAAGATGAGAAGCATTGGATACCAAGGGTGAAATAGTCATTTGGCTATTAAAAAGATTTTTATTTATTATATTAGATTATTACTGCCATTTGGCATAATTAGAAAAGATACAAAATTTTAGAATTTGGCTCATCTTTCTCTACATTACCGTGAGGTTTGGAGAAGAAAAAAAACTTTCAAGTTTGATTTTCAAGCATTTGGAGTTGGAATTAAGTTTAGCTCATGAAAGATAAAGTTGTTCTTCATTAAATTATCTTTCAATTGATATAATTTTTACATAGTTTGCTTGCTTCTAAGTTGAGTTGGTGATTAAGGTCTATGAAGAACATCTTCATTTTTTAAGGTTCAATCATGTTGGAAATGTTGTTATAGTGTTGTTTCTATGCTTGAAATGATAAAAAAAAATTCATGGAAAAATATAGAGGGACTATACGGTTATATAGAGGAAGTTTAGAGGAAATTGTGTAAGAATTATTTTGATGGTGAAAATTGATTATAAATTAAGGTATATTGTTTGAAAAAAAATGTTGGAATGCTTGAATTGGTAGTTAAATGGCAATGGGCCATTTTGAATATTTTGGAAATATTGGGACGAATTCTAAAAAGAATTCTTTTGATGGTTAAATTATGAAATTGGAATGATTATGTGAATCATTCTTTGATTTGGATATTAAAGGAAATTTGAAGTATTGAGATTGGTATGAATTGTATGAAATGAATTAGTATCGAATAAATATCGAAAGAATTTATAGGAATTTCTTTTCTTATTATGTTCCTGTGTTAGTATGATACTAACATGTATTTTTGAAATGTACATGTGCTGTAAATAATGTACATATAGATCATGATCAATATCGGGATCAAGCTAGCAATCAAGGAAAGGAAAAGGATCACAATTAAAGCTTAGTTAGGATTTAAATTTTGACCTATATAAAGTGTCAAGGTGAGTGCAATGCATACATAACATGATACATGACTGCTTTATACATCATTAGAAAGACTTGCAATGAGTCTACCGTATTTATATTAGCATGATATTTATGTCATTAATCATATATTTGACATGTTTTAAATATGTCAAAAAATGAATATAAATGCATGGATCACTAGCTATATATGATGTTATATTATGATTGTTATTTCGGGTATGAACTGCCCAATGTTAAATTATGTTGATATACATTGTCATGGATGAAATAAATATGGAATATATGCCAACTATGTCATTGAGGGACAGGGTATAGTTGGCATGCTATAGAGTCCACCAGCACGCTGAATATTCGGTTTAGCACTATAGTGTATATAAAAGACACTTAATGTATATGGTGGGCACGACCTTATGTATATTATGGTGGGAACGACCTTATGTGTATTAGCACTTCGATGCATATTTGACTCATGTACCCAGGGTCCTCATAGGTTTATATTTGGGCTATGATATACTGTTTAACAAATGATTAAATAGGTGGAAGAGTTTATGAACTCTCAAAGTAAATGACAAGTATATTGGTAAGAAATTTATATCCGGTTTATATTATGTTAATATATGATTAACATGATGGTAATACATATCTAGTGACCGCGATGCATGAATATTGTTACATCTTTATATTTATAAGCATGATGTGTTGCACTAATATTATTATTGCTTCACTAAGTGTATACTTAACGTGTGATGATTTTCACGCGTTGGTAAAAAGCAGGAGCCGAAGTAAGGAGCATTTGGCATCTTAGTAGCAAGGAGTATAACTACGGTATCAACAATAACATCTTTTGATGTATTTTGATATTACTAGATGACATGTATATGTTAATGTTAGTTGGTTTTAAACTAATCTAGACATGGTTTGTAATAACTTATATTATAGTTTATGTTGATAATGAATGGTGAGTAGTTATATTAAAATTGAAAATGGTTAGATGAATTTCTAGTATAAAAATTGGGTAACTATTAGAAAAAGAATTAATAGAGTATTTAATTAGATTTTTAATTTAGGTAGTTTTAGGCAGTTATATTACTTATAGATCTTAGACATGAACCGTTGAGTTGCTGCCTGAAATTGGAATTAATCTGATTGGTTAAAAATTTGAAAACTGATACTATGCGATAAATGGTTAAATGGGTTATTTGTGATTTTCTAATAAATAACTACTATGAAAAGTTAGCAATTCATTATGTGAGTATTGAATATTAAATACCGGTAAGGGTGTTACAGGTCTGGCTGGATTTCCTCCCACTGGATCACCTTCCAATTTTTTTTAGAGTGATCTACAACCATGGTTGCATCAAAACCTTCACTCTCACGTTGCTTACCAAGATGGGGATATGCCATGGAATCTGCTCTTTGCCTCGATTCTTTGGCAGATTTGGAAGAGCAGGAACGATTTTGTCTTCAACAACTCAATGCAGTCAATGTTTTCGATTGCACAAAGAGGACTCACCTAGACGCTACTATAATGACTATCCTTGCCCTCACCCCATTTGGTAGGTAACTCCATGGACTTTTTCTACATGGTTTTGCCCTCGAACTGGATGGGTTTGTCTCAATGTTGATGGGGCTGTTCCTTCCGGCACTGGCATGGGTTCGATAGGGGGCCTCGTTCGTGACAATGATGGAGGCTGGATAATGGGGTTTCACTGGTCCTTGGGTGTTTTTTAGGCCTTTAATGCTGAATTGTGGGTAATCTATACAGAGCTCAAATTCGCATGGGATAATGGTTTTGAATATGTTGTGCTCTGTCTTGAAGCTGTTAATGTGCTTCAACATCGCTCTGCATGTTCAAGCACAAACTCTCTTGTTCGAGCAATTGATGGGCTACGACGGAAGTTTTGGGCCACCGAGATTCACTGGATACGACGGGAAGGAAATAAGCCGACATATATACTCGCTAAACAAGTTGAGGCATTTCAGTACACTGTGACCACCTTCGATGTGCCACCAGAGTATTTGCGACCTTTACTGAATAAGAATATTTCTGATTTCCTCTCTTGTTTTTAACACCAGTTGGTACTTTTCATCTCCTCTATTCAAAAAAAAGTAATTTACACTAAACCTCAAAGAATATTTGATTAAAATTAATAGTAATATTATTAGGAAATTGTACTCAAAGACAGACCGAAATTAATATGAGCGAGGGGGTTACATCAAAGCATGTTTTAAAAGAAAATGAACAAAATGAAGCTTTCAAATAATAGTAATGCTAATATTAATGCCCACAAGTCATGTTGCTTGGTATGGCAGCACTAGCCATCCTTGGCTAACGAAAGCAACGCATTGAAGAGCGGGAAGAGCCCGATCGACACCATTTCTTCTTCGGCTTGTCAAAGATTCCAGGTCCATAAGTGGAAATGAAAATCTCCACAAGCAAAGGGAACTGCAGAAATGCGAAGAGTGTAATCGGCATACTGGCCAGCAAGATGATCGGAAACGAAACCCACGCTATTCTTTCCCGCAGAACTATGTGCAAAGCCACCCCAAAGCTTATCATCATGGTCGCAAGCGAGAAGAATAGCATGGAAAGTCCCACCATCAGTTTCGTCGGGACCATCTGCAGGAAATCTTCTTCCCTGTATCGAGACGTCAGTATTCCCAAAAACATCAGCAACGATGTCGTGGAACTGAAAAGCGACAACGCGTCCGATACTATGAAAACCAGGAAGGAGTTCCGGTTCAAGTAGATCGGGACGCCCGAGTTGTCGTATCCGCCGGGCGCTGTAAACACCGCCGAGAACATAATGGTGACGATGAGAGCAGTGACCACGGTGCAGGATTCGGCGGTGTCCTTTGTCCATTGTTCCCCTTGTTCCACTAGTTTCTTATGATGATCCGAAAACAGAGCTCGCGGTGTTTTGAAATGGTTGTTGATCATCTCCTTGTACTTGGGTTGCACAACTCTCTCCACCTCCTGCAATTAAAACTATACTATGAAAAACATATAAGAAAAGCTATTGTGTATATATATTTGTTGAATCGATCACCTTGAACCATTGAAGCTCCCTTTGCATCTGCAGAGCCGCACCCGAAACACGATCGAGCTGAGAAGAAGGGGCTAAGAACGCAGCCTGATGTAACATGTTGTTATAGTCCTTGTCCCAATGAGTTGCCAGGGAGTGTTGCTTGGCACCCATTTTATATATAAGGCTTAAAATCTTTTCTTGGCGTTCTGCCACTGCCACGAAGAATATGTTCCGGTCTTTGTCGTCGGCGAACCATACCACTTCAGGATAATGCTTCATAATCTCGGTGACAAACTCCACAATCCCTTGCTTAACGGCTTCAAATAGTGATTTTTTCACTAGAGCTTCCAGTTTTATGTCTTCTAAATTCGACACCTCTTGGCAAATGCAAGTTAGAAGCTCTTTGGCTTGAAGGTGTGTTAGCTTCAACTCGTATATTCTCGTAAAGCCCGGGACTAATGGCGAGAAGTAGATCAATTAGGCTAAATCGAATACGAAATGTGTAGGCAGGCAAAGTTGCTTGTTTCTTACCAGATAGTTTTAAGCCTTTCCAGAAAACTTTTGATATCTGTTGAAGTACTGCAGATATGAAACTGGATTTTTAACTCAAGAACAAACTTGATGTTGTGGATATAAAACAATACTGCTTTTACATATTAATGTACCTCGTTTAGTGAAGCTCCTTCGATGGGGCGCACCCGGGTTAGGCCTTTCGATGTCTACGGAAGCTGCGAGAGAGGCCTTTTCGGGATGTAAATGAATGCCTAAGATCAAGATAATTCGATCAATGTAATGAATATGTAGCTAAAATTTCGTATTGTTTGAACTGACGACAAAGTTACAAAATACCAACATTTATAAGTCCAGTACTGCCAAAATGAAAGCTGAGTTCCACTTGGGAATGCAGATGGTTTTTGAGCCAATATCTGCAGGGGTGTGTCTTTATCGGTGTCTTCGGCAGTTGCCAGTAGAGGGTAGCGCAGGAGTAGATCCAAAGCAATATCTGAACAGAGGAACAATTAATGAAACAAAGGAAAAGCAAGGAAATGGTGTTTTCGAACAAAGGGTCGGAGATTTGAGACAGATCTGTCCTCCATCTCCAATCTCCGACCCTCTGTCTTGTATCACCGAGAATCAAAAGAGATAAAAAGAGAACAATTCTTCGGTTTTTCCATACCATAAAACTCATCCATAATACAAGCTGTAAGAAAAATAGCTCCATGGTCTGTATTTCTGGGATCAAGCTCTTCAATGGGAGTCTGCATGTAAAGATACTGCACCAAATCTCTATGTCCATACAGAGCAGCAACCACAAGGGGGATCTGATCATAATCATTTGGAATCTTAAGCAAGTCTCTATTCTTCTCCACCAATAACTCGGCAATCTCCGTGACTCCTCCGATTGCGGCGAAATTAAGTGCTGTCGAACCAAGTCTCTGTTTAACTGCTATTTCGTGTGCCGACATGCGCCCAACCAACTCCTCAACGATGTCTACGTGACCGGCTAGGACCGCAACGTGAAGAGCGGCGTCTCCGTCGGTGGAAATGCTACCGTACAACGCATTGTGATACTGGTCCAGGAACTTCTTGGTAGCTTCCAAATCACCACTATCCACTGCTTTGTACAGTGGCAGACATTCAGTGGTATTGCTCGTCGATCTCCTGTAAGGAGGGGCCAAATCACCATGTTTAGCTTCCAGTGGCCTCATTTTCTTATGGACAAAACAGCTTATTGCTGACAATTTAAAATTTCTTAATATTATGTAAGAACAATATAATGAAAACCCAAAGCAAAACGATTTTTTTTCACATGATATTACGTAAAGAAAAATGCATGCAACATATGATTTCATTATATTATCACTTACAGGCTATATTTTCCAGGCCTTCTGCACTGCAAGCATGAACCGAATGCTCTCAGATATTGGACAACCCAGAAGAATATGTAATTTATATGGAAATTATAGAATATCTGCAATGATGCAAAAATACGAAATATTTAAAGTATTGACGGTACATAAATTATATGTATATATATATATATTCCTTGAAGTTGTGTTGCAACTGTGTTTAATCCCCTCCAGGGGCCTACATTTCTCTACAAATTGCTAACATTCTTGTTGGTGAAATTTCTTGCATGCGCCACAAGTATAAAGAAAGAATAAGTAATAGGATATTGAAGAGAATTTGGAGTACAAGTTTAAAGAAGAAGAGAGAAAAAAGAATGCCAAAGGAGAAAAAGAAGATATGGTTTGATGCTAATTAGTTTTCAATAGAAAACATCTAAAATGGATTAAGCTCTCGTTTATTACTTTCCATTAATTATTATTCAATATAAACTTAAACATAGTTAATCATAAACATGATTTATTTTTCTGACATATCATCTATAAATGAGTCCTACACATATGTATGATAATGATTAATGTGTTGAAAAAGTACTAGACAAGATGATAATGAACAAATTAGACTGAGATAGTCGCATCTCATAATGAGTCTTTGTAGTATACGATTCAGATTAACTGATCTATGAGTCAAACATTGGTGGTTATACAAAAGACACATGTGCCGTATTATTTCAAAATAAAAAATTTAGACTTATAATTTATTTTTGCAAAGTTAAGTCCATGTATTTATTTGTATTTGAAAATCTTGGTTTCATCCCTAATTCTGTTCATTGCACATTTGACATCTATAAATAAAGACAATATTTTTTAGTCTTTAAATTTACAATTTTTTATCAAATTGATCCTTCATATTAAAAAAATTCTGATTAATTAAACAATACGATTTCACAATCATCTATGTTTATAGCTTTTAAGGGTGAAATTGATAAAAAATTGTAAATTTATAGGACCAAATCAATAATTAACTATAAAATTCAACAACAGTTATGGAGAGACTACGATTTCAAATCACAAATAATACAGACTTAATTTCGTAAAAATATAATATAAAGCTTAAATTTTAAAATAGTACAATAATCCTGATGTTTTAAACCTTTTTGCTTATTTTCCCCCTTTCTTCTCTGTTTGGGTCATGCGGCCACCTTTTTCTTTCTTTGGTGGCTTGGCTGGCATCTCACTGTAAATTAAATGTTCTTTGGAATAAAGTTTTAATTCCTTATGGATGTTTTAGTTGAAGTGTGTAAAACCGGAATTGAACTCGGGTATGGGTATATATAAATACACATTTTTTAGCAAATATAAAATAAATAAATTTGATATAAATAAATAATGAAACCCCAAAATATATAAATAAAGGTCCAAATTCTTACCATGTTCCTTTTACAATGCTAAAGCTCAAACTCTCATTTCTTTTGTTTTTTCTGCCCATATCATTCTAAACAAATACAAAATTTCGAATATCCACTTTTCCCGCTTAAAATTTGCCATGTAGCAGTCCCTGGTTGATCCAAACTACCTTCACGCCGATTGTGCTTTCTTCCTCCTTAATTGGCGCCAGCTGGTGGTGACGTCACTCATGACATCATCTTCCACTACCTTATAAATACGAAGAGAGAAAAATTAGCTCAATAATAATACAATAATTGGCAATTATTAGAAAAAATTAAAAATAAAATTAAGGAGGAGAGAGAAAAGGGCTTACCTCGAGAGTTGAAGAGACGATTGGAAGTTGAACGGTTGAACGAAGGAGATGATCAGACGCCGGAGCTCCCCTAAAAAGTGATCGAAGCCACGAGTCGCCACTGCCGAAAGGTATTTTCCTCTCTGTTCCTTGTTTGTTCCTGCAAAAATGAAGAAAATATCAAAATTATATATATATATATATAATGGAAATAAAAGTAAAAAAAGAAAAAAAAAAAGGATCTAGAGACTTATCTGGTGGTTGGAGCTTATCTATCCATGGTTGTTGGGATGGTTAATACTGGCGGAATTGAAGAGGGAATCGAAATTGGATATATTTAGGATTAGATTTGAGGAAGAATGGGCGTTTTTGATGAAACGAGTTAGAACTTTCCGCTTAGAATCGAAAAAAGAATTTTTTAGGTTTTTTATGGTCGTCGATAATCGTTCGACGACGGTCGAAAATCGCTTCATGACCGCTGGAGCTAGATCAAAGGTTGTCGAATTTTTGAACCGTAGCCGACAAACGACTAAGGGTAATCAGAGCACGGTGGTTGAGGATCTAATGGCGAAAGAAACGACAGTTTGTGATCGAAACTTTCAGTGTTCTTCAGGTTCTTGATGAACCATAAAAAATAGCATGCAAAAAGTGAGTTTTTGAACCATTTGGATCTTTATTTCTGGGCATGGGGTATTTTTAGAAGAGATGGGAGAGTTTATCCGGCTAAAGAGAGAGCAATTTCAAAAAAATGAGGGAAAAAAAAGGAAATTTTGGGTTTAAAGGGGCTTTATATAGCCTAGGGGGAACGACGTCGTTTTGGGACCCGGGTCTAGAGGATCCGCGCGGTCCAATCGAGTCGGGGCAGAGAGGATCTGAACTTAGCTTTTATAGATCTTATGCTTGGGCTCCTCAATTTGTATTCTTTGTAATTCAGTCACTATTTTCCTTAATTGAAGTGTTAGTTTCAATTTATTTCAATTTGGTCTTGTTTCTTTAATTTTAATTTAATTTAATTGCAATTAAATTATGATTGATGCATGATTTTCAATATAGCATATAATATAATTGCTAGATAATTCAAACACCTTAGATTTAAATACTAATTGTTTAAAGCCTTAGCCTTAGGTTCTCTACTAGGATTTAATAATTAATTAGGAGACAATTGTAACAAATTAATGAACATTGAATGGGAAACTTTGAAGTCCTAATTTGAATGGTGTCCCAATGTAATGGGGTGTTGTTCAAGATGGACTTTTAAGTAGAAAACTTAATATTCATTAAAACCCTTATAAAATTGACAAATAATCTAGTTTAATTAATTAAAGCTTTAATTAGGATTTGAACTTAAATAATTAGTTTAATTAAATGAGTAAGGAATATTATTTACAATTTTGGGTTTAAACATGGATGATGCTCAAGCAATTAAGTGTTATCTCATATAAGCCTTTAAATTAAATAATATTCATAGATTAAATATTCATGAATTTAATTAGTGCCTTATAGGTTAGTACTTAAAATAAACAAGATCATTGTAAATCATGCATAAAAGCCTTTTATGTTGGAAATATATTTTTTGAATATGAATAGAGGTACCCTGAGCGTATAGGAGTGTTTCCAATCTCATATTCGAAACAAAATATATTTTCTTATAAAAAGAATATTTCCATTCGAAACATAAACCTAGTTAATAATTAAAGATTAAATTAAATTCAAATTGTTATTCAAAAAATGTCAAAATGCCACGCGAAATTTATGGTACCGATATATGGCGTTTGTGGGGTGCTAATCCTTTCTCACACGTAACCGACTCCCGAACCCTAATTTTAAAAGAATGAACATCTGGTTGTTTTTATAGTGTCCAGTCTACCAAAATGACCGATGGCGACTCCAAATCATTTTCAAAATCGAATTTAAAGGAAAACCCATAATTTCAAGAATTAATCGCCAAGCTATTTTTATCGGTAAAAAATGGTTTCGACAGCTTGGCGGCTCCGTTGGGGATCACTTCGTGAGTCAGGCCTAATAAATTTTGTGTGGCATTTTGGCACTTTTAGAATGGTAATTGAATTTAATTTCTTCAATAATTATTAGATGGGTTTGTAGAAAGAATTGAAATATGCTTTTATCTATGTGATATATCTTTCATTCATGCGTAAGCCTTCTACCCGAGCTTTTCCTTTAAGTGGGAGCGAGACATGATCTTACGTGGGGCCTCCACCTTCGTGATCGAAATTTTGTATTTCTTCATGTATACCAACCTTATACACTGTGAGGTTACGCCTCTGCTATAAGGGGACGTATACTCTCGAATTGATATCTTTCTGTCACAGTAGGCAGTAACGACAGTTCAGGTACCTAGATTCTAGAACAAAAACCACATTCTGTAATCTAGAAGCCCACCCCACTAGAGCCAGACAGGGACCTTAGAAAGAGTGTTACTATTTTAATACACTTCTCTAGTTATTCTCTCTGCTCAATATGACATGCTTTACTTTATCAATTTATATTTTTCCTTCAATATTATTTCACAATACTGGCACAGTTTTTTGTTGTTGTTTTTGTCTTGTTTTGCTGTTTTTTATATATATGTGGAACTATATTGCATTCGTTAGAGGTATCAATTTGAGGGTCAGTCAAGTAGGTAGTGATCATAATGACTGAAGGGTCTGATAAAGAAGACCTGCAATAACACCTTGTCATCGACACCGAGCTAAGACAAGCGCTGACTCAGATACTAAACGAAGTGATTAACCTAAGAGCTAAGGCTAGCTGCTTTCTGTAATCAGGTCGTCTATTTCTTGTATTCGACCTTTTGGCTAATGAATGTTGCTCTAAAGACTAGTTCTTGAAATTGATACCTTTTTCATTCATGCATTACATTGCAAAAAAAAAACAAAGAACAAAAAATTGTATTTTTTTCATATAACATTGCATTTTTTTCAAATAACATTGTTTTTTCAAGTAACATTGCATTAGCTGAAGACCAATAGTCTGAGAAGTATGGGCAATAGGCTTGTTAAGGTTGAGCAATCTCAGAAGGATGTTGAGGACTGCTTGGGTAGCATGGAGCAAATGATTGATCAGTCCTAGAACGAGATGTTAATTCGAGCTACCATATTGCTTGGAATTAGGGAAGCCGAAAAAATATTTCAGATATAAGTACTGATATTGATGAGCGAGGGGTATCACATCTCACATGAGGGTTCAACCTGAAATGTTTCTCCCTAAAAAAAATAAGAAAAGAAAAAACAAAAAAAGTAAAAAAAGTAAAAAAGAGGAAAAAAGTCCAGATCAATAGCCAGGGCATCTACAAGAAATCCAAGTACATATGAGTTTGGATTATGAAAGAAATAATGAAGTGTTACCGACAGGATTCGAAAAAGCTAAAATAAAGATCATCAAGTAAACAGACACAGAAGGACCAAGTAAAAGTTAAAATGTAATGAACCGGATTCTCGCGTCAATGATGGGCGTTGACCCAGGTCAACACGTCAAGTTGGATGTTCGGATGTTGTCAGGCTAAGATGTTGGGTCGTGTTGGGTTCCATAAGAGTTTAGTGGTTTTCATGTGATGTTGGCCTTGGATATTGGGTTGAGTTATATTAGGATGATCAATCAATGTAGATGTTGGCCAATAGGGGGTGAATTGGCTATTATAAAAAGTATGGAAGCAAATCGAAAAGATAGACAATGGGACACAATGATTTATATTGGTTCAAGCTTCTAACAAGCTCTACGTCCACTACCTTAGCTTCATACTAAGGATTTTCAACCAATTTCACTATGAAATTCTTCCCCTTTTCTAGGCTAAGGAGGCAACCGTTACAACCGATCAAAGCTTTCTACCCAAAGCTTAATCAAGATTCACTCTTGTACAAGAAAAGTAAATGGAAAAATAATAAGATCCCCACAAGGTATATATTTGCCCAATTTACAAGAACACTAAACCCCAAACTTGAAATTAAAGATTACAATGCAATACACAAGTTAGGTTTTACAAGTTAGATGAGAAATATTTTTAATGATGGGCATGGAGTAAATTCCCTAATGTGTGGGACAAAGGCTGATGCCTTTTGTTTTTCTCCTGCAAAAGGAAAGAGGGATGAAGTCATTTTGGTCCCCCATAGCTTCTCATCCTCTTCACCTTTAAATCACCCCTTAAATCAAAATGAAAAAGCTAAGATTTTGGAGATTTTTTAGAAGAATCTCATATTTGTCATCAAGGAAGAGTTCATCAGCAAGCAAGGATCTATCTTTCAAGGTGTCTATCTTTTGGTTTGGTGGAAGTTGAGTTTAAAGCTTGGTCCAAGGACGAATAGAGGAAGAAGCTGAGTTGCTGCCTTATTCCGAGAATTTCTTGCTTAAGGTTAGTACATTTCTGTCTCTTTCGTTTTATGAGCATCATAAAATAACTGCTTTCTGTGATTTATGATTTTTGGGTTGCATAGTTTGGGTTTTAGAAGCTTTAAACCCTTTTAATGGTAAATCAATAATTAAGTGTTGATAGTGTGTAAAATTGGTATAAAACCACCTAATACACCTTCAATAACATGTAGGAACGTTTTGGGGCTTAACCATTTAGGTTAAGGGCTGGGATGGTGAAATCTCGAGCTCTAGGTTTTAAAATCTAAACAGAGTGGCCTATATTGGTATGTCTTTGTATAAAAGGAGGCTTTATGTGAGGGGCGTACCGGTACAGTGGGCTGCGTATCGGTACCCCATGCTTGGTAAAAATTCAATGGCGTTTTCGTGTACCAATACGCTAGGGGTCATATCAGTATCACTGTTTCATTTCCTGAGGGAGGCTTTCGAGTACTGGTATGCAAGGGAAGAGTACCGATACAGGTAGGGATTAGTACAGGTGGATCACGTACCGATGCTGAGTATTGATACAAGGGTGTGCGTATCAGTACGGCTTGAGGCACCAAATCTTTCGAACCTAATTCGAGTATCGGTACTCGAGGATAAGTACCGATACCTAGAGGGGTGTACCGATACCCACATAGGTATATTGGTACTCACTGGAAAATCTACTCAAGAAAGTTGAGGTTGCGTTTAAGGGTCTTATAATTCGTGGTAAAGGGTCCAATGGGTCCCTAAAGGTATAAAACAAATTTTAAAACTGAGAAATCAAGGTTTATAACTCATATGTGGAATAAATGGCTAATGGCTTGGTAACTATTGAGCGAAATTCTTATATTAATAATCTATAAGGATCCATGGTGGATCCGTTGATGCTGTGTGGAGATTGGGGTCCTTGTTGTGGGCTAAAAGGATGCCCATATGGTCTAGTTGTTGGGAATGATGAGATAACCTAATGGGAATTTCGTGGATGAACTTAAAAGACATACACTAATAATTGCAACGAATAAAATATGTCTTGGGGGCATTTGTAGTGGTTAGCTTAACGTTTCTTATCTCTTAGTGAGATGTATGGATGCTAGGGAAGCATATGTCATCTTATGTGTCTTGGTTAGGAATTTGGATATCCTAGAGTCAGTGCATGGGCACTTATTCAAGGGGATTTGTACTTTGGGTTGTGTGATCGAGTACAATCCACAGGCTATGTGATATTGATGCGATCAGAAACATATCATTGGGATAATTGATCAGGATAAGGAAACATAACTCAGGGGGTTGTATGAGTTTGAGTAACTCGATAGGCTATGTGAACTCGAGTAACCTGATCGGCTGAGTAACCTCAGGTAAAGACTGCTTGTGGCTATTTTGATCCAATTATGTATAGGACATATCTGCGGCTATGGTGATTCATATATGGTCTATTAACCTAATGGCTATGTGATCACGGGTAACCCGACGGCTGTGTGAGCACAATTATCATAGGGCTTCGTTGGCCATTATAGGGAATGTATGTTATTTACATTATTTTGTGGATAATAGATATTGGCTATTTTACCCTTAGGCTATGTGATTAGGGTATGAGATGCTTAACTCGATGGGCTGTGTGAGCTCGAGTAACTCGATGGGTTGTGTGACCTCGAGTGTGGTAAGCCTAGGACGGCATGTGAGACTTCTTATATTTTAATGGTATCTTGAGACATGATTGTGAGATCTAGCTAGGGTAGGCTAGAAGAAGATCCTTAGTGTTGAGAAGCCTTTCTTTGCACTCTTGATTATATTAACATGCATGCTTATTTTATGATATTCATGAATTGCGATAGAGTAGAAATGTACCACTGAGCTTTGATAGCTCAGAATGCAAAATTTGTGGTTTTTTCGTGCGTACGTTGATAGGTTGCTTTTGAGGAGCACATCAAGGAGGATTTCCCAGTACCGAGCCAATTTCAAAGTACAGTACTTGATATTTTATTTTGGACTGATGTAATCATAGAACCTTACCACAATCGAGTCTGTAACTTTATTTGATTCATTACTTATTTGGTCAAATGGTGTATTTTAAATTGGAACTCCTATTTTGTAAACTCTTTTAATGTTATTTATTTATATAGATAAATAAAAATTGATGCTTTTGAGAAAGATTAGTTTGTGGTTTACTTAAGGAAATTTTGATAGGCCAATTTTGGGAGACCAGAATGTAATGTTTTGGATCAGGATCAGGGTATTGCATAAAATTTTGATGTTTGTTCTAAAATTGTATTGTTTAAGGTTTATGGGATCGTTAAAAAGAGATGATTCCAATAGAGTCAAGGAACCGTCCATATATACAGAATATTTCTCCAAAGTGATAAAAATCATGGATTCAGTTGAGGCTAGAAATTTTCTCACAGTGGAATTAACTTCATTAAGGAAAAGAGGAGCAGAGAGTACAGAAACACGAGGCAGAGAAATCGAATGGTTTAGCAAGAAAAGGGAGATGATTATTCCTATTCTAATGCCATATTCATATTTTTGCCCTACCTCGTGCAAAATCACTTGTTGATGATTGTTCCACCGAAGTTTTATAGGTCTTTTTATGGCTTTTGAATATTATTGTGGAGATTTCAATCACTCTGTAGAAGATTGTATGTTTTTAAACACATAGTCAGTGGTCTCATCAGGAATGGGCATTTATATTTTGAGAATGGAGAACCCCGATTCTATAAAAGACCATTATTTTCTAGAAGAATTGGGATAAAAGAGAAAAGGCAAAATCTACGGCAAGTTTTTGCAGGTAATCCGCTACAGTTCAGGGTCTACCAGAATCAGAGTAATGTATTGGTATCTACCTCTTCAACATTTCCCTTATTGAAGAATACCCCAAAGTCAGATGCTCAAGATCTTCTTGTCAGTGGAAAATTGAAGACTAAACAGGATCTCGTTCATGTTTCCTATATTGAGTTGTACTTTAAATTGCTCGAAGCTTCTCCGCATCATTTGAAACCTTCAAAACCCCATCATCCAAGTTGTTACAACATTAGGAATCATTGTGAAAATCATAATGGAGTTTATGATCATGACATTGAAGACTGTTACACTTTCAAGCAACAAGTTTAAAACTTTCTAAACCAAAGGATTTTGGAAGTCGACACTGAAGGTCAATCTTTTAAGATCTGTAACTCAAGAGGTGGTCAACTGATCAGAGCCAATATAATTGGATTGCCCGAGAATCAAGTACTGAAAGACATTAAGAAAAGAAAGAGAATAAAGAGCAAGGTGAAACTAATTGAGAATCAGCAGTTGACAATGAAGAAACCTCGAATAGACATGCTCGTTAAAACCTTCAACACATCCAGCCAACATCTTGTAAAGTAGAATTCATCTAGACGCCAGCCAGAAGATGCTATTAATTTACACATGCAAATGATTGAACATTCTATGGAAAAGAGCAAGCAAATGATTGAAGAAACAAGAAAAATCATAGACATGATGGTCTTAATTCAAGATTTGATGAGAACATTAGAATATAAACAAGAATGGGCATGTCTTTGTGCTGGTAAAGGAAACAAATGAAGAATTGTTAATAGAATTGAAGTGGCTGAAATTCACTCAGATTTTCCTTGATTAATGATTGACAGTTGGACCATAGGAGATCTATTTGTAGTTTTAGGACTGTTACAGAGTAGTACCCTGAACCATCCCAATCGCTTTTGTCCACTAGTATTGAGGGTCCTTTGTAAGGGAGACTATTTCAGTTTATTTATTTTCGATGCTTGTTTCCTACATAATTTTTCTCAAATGGCAAACATTTTACATTCTTTGATTCTTTTAGTTTTTAATTTATTCTTTATCATGGGTTAGTTTCTGTTCACATACATATATGTATATATCTACATTATCATTTTCTATCAGTCCTTGATTATTAACCGCAAGAGTGACAATGAATCAAATTTAGAGATCAACTTCAGAAATGTGACTCTCTTCTAATTTATTTAGGCCAACAAGAAGACATTAATGAGTGTTTAGGAATCACGGGAAAATCCCAAATACAAACTTGAAGTGAATTTTCCTCACAGGCATTGTTGACTAAGGTTCTTGAATAAAGTGATAACGCTAAAACATCTACCACCAGAAGACAAATTTTCTTTGAAGATAACCATATATGGGAGGACATTTGGCATTCCTTCATCTCCCTCAACAAAGAAAGAAAATAAGAAAAATATCATTTGTTGTCCCCTTCGAGCCTAACAATTTTTTTTTGATTCAACCTAAACCAAGGATCACCCCCACACTAGGGGCAAGGAGGATGAAAGTTTGTTTGCAAGTGAAATATATTTGGTTTTGATCGTGCTATGATAATGATGCCTTGTGAATTAGGGGGCAGGAAATAAGGTGAATACATTGAGTAAAAGAGCAAGAAAGACATATTGAATGGAGGCGAATATTCCAAATCAAGTCAAAAAAGAAAGAGAAAAAAGATAAAATAGTGTAAAGTTTGTGTTCAAAGAGTCAACTGAATCAAGTTGAAAATTGTTGACATGAAAATTGAAGCAATTGAAAGAGAAAGCACTAAGTTGAAAAGTGCAAAGGAAAAGCAAACGACGCATGTGAGATCTTTCATTCAAATGAATCTCTATCTAAAGGGAAAGTGTAGAATTGATCACTTTTAAATTCGAGGAATGAAAATAAACTCTAGGTGAAAACCTAGAAATGGGAAATCTAGAGCGATCCAAAGAATAAAAAGAAAAGAAGAAGGAGAAGAAGAAGAAAGTATTTTAATTGAGCATATTCAGATTAAGGAGTATAGAAATAAGATTTCACTTGGAAGAAATCATAAATTGGTTTCATCACCTTTAAACACTTATTTGAGCCTATATATCATTTCTTTCATAATCGTAAGCCATAGCCTATATTACAAGCATCAAAAGACCATTTTGATCATATACTGATATTGGAGTAAGGGGAATTTGTCTTCAGAATATATCCCCCTTATTAGGATTAACCTTTATTCAAGGATTTCCAGACTTTTAATTCTTGATTGAGATCAGAAAAGAAGGAAGGATTGGGCATGGTGAGTTAGTGAGGTAAAAAATGCCACTCAAATAAGATAGAATTAGGTATATAGGAAATGTCTCGTTCAGAAGTCTAATAATTTGGAATGGGTCATATTTGAATTGATCTTTTCCAATTTGATTCAAAGGCTCTATTGTACTTGATATTTGGGAGCCTAATTTTCATTTTATTTTCTCATGTTTTCCATGACTTATCAAATTATTCCATTTTCTCAAAATTTAGTAAAATATTATTTGAACCTTTCACTTATCGCTTTAGCAAGCATCTTGCAGATAAATTGATTAGACACAAGAAAAGTAAAGGATTTCATCGATATTACTATGATGTATTAATCCTTTAAGTGCAGGCAGAACAAGAGGTGGTCTCAGTAATGATGAAAAGTATGATGAGGAAAGGACACAACTCTGAGTGTCAGAAACATTTAAAAAAAAAGTTGTAGGAAAGTTGACACAGACAACCCTGGGGCAAAAAGAGAACATGGACCATCTTTGGGGCAAAGGCTGTAACAAGGTTAATTCGTTAAAGATCATTACTTTTAAGACATTGCAAGAAAAGAAAGCTTTGTTAGAGTGAGCAAAGATGATAGTTGAATTCAAGGTTGAATGGGGCAATGGTACAAAAAAGAACATTATAGAAGAATATGTTTATGCCAGTGAATAGAGTCCGCAAGCTAGAACAACAGAAATTAATGATATCTTTTTTAATCATGAAAGAAATACTGACAGAGAATGTGAACGAAGAAATATTAAGAGCGGCTTTTTAGGAAAGGAGTCATCACCATTACCTGAGATTTTGAGAAGTGAGACATGTCAAGAGAAGGGTTTATGTGTTGAATTCATGAAAAGGCAAGTCTGAGTTCCATCAGAATTAAAATTAGCCTTATTTGGAACAAAAGGAAAATATCATTACAAAGAAAAATATAAAGAAAAAAGAAAAAGAAATAGAAAAAAAACAAGGTAAAAACTCGAAAAGGCGCCTTAATGAAAAAGAAAAGAAAAACCAAAGTGAAAACCCAAAAGGGCTCTATGAAAAAAGTAATCTAAAGTGAAAACCTAAAAAGGTGTTTTAGAGCAAAAGATGCAAAGTTCCTGAAGATTGAACCTGAGTGTGAGATGGGTTATTTTGAAAAATGAGACAAGGAAATTTTGAGCTTCCTTGAAGATGAAAGCTCACCCAATTGGTCCTCGATTGACATCATTCATGCATCATAGGCATCCATAAGTAGAAGCATGCTAACTCATACATTCAAAGGATTTTTGGCATATTTTGGCAGGAATTTACAAGATCAGCAAAGAACAAACAAAGATTTCAATCCACAACTTCATGATTGGAGAAGTAGATCCAGCAAAGACTAGCAAAGATTTCAGTTCACATTTTTGTGAAGCAAAGATATCAACCCGTGACTTCCATTTTGAAGAAGCTGATCTCAGCAAAGATTTTTTGATTGTTTGCACAAGACAGAAAGTGCATTACAATCTTAAAACCTTCGGGTCATCAGTAAGTCCTTCGGGCATGATGTCAAGTCCTTCAGGCCATCACCTTTGGGAGTGGTGAGAACATTTGATTATTTGCACAAGATAAAAAGTACAGTATAATTCTAAAACCTTCAGGTCATTAGTAAATCCTTCATGCATGATGTTAAGTCTTTCGGGCTGACACTGTCGAAAATGATGAGAACTTTTTTAGTGTCGTCACAATAAGAAAGCGGGGACATGGTACCGTCAAAGATATTAGCCTTTTGGGCCATCAGTTTCAAGGAAAAGAATGAAGTTCAGGTTACCAGGATGGAAAGCAAGATAGATCAACTTCGGGCTCAAATAAGGAAGATTCACATTTTAATCGGTCTAAAGTTTCAGCATTTCTTACTAAAACACTTGAAGTTTCTTAATGATTTACCCAAATTATACATTTATCTTACAATTAATATTGAAAGATTAATGATAGATTCAAATTTTTATAGGTCACATATATTTCAAGCATAGAAGGGGGTCGTTCAAAAGAGGAAGAGAAATAAGAGATCCTATGCGAGTTCCAAACTAAAAGATCGAGACGCCTTAGGAAGAAAAAGCAATTCAGTCTTTTACCTAGATGTGGAGGTAAATCAACATTCCTAAAAAAGAATGGTGAGCTCCTAATGAGAAGAGTTCGCACAGCAAAGAATATAGAGCTCTTAATGAGAAGAGTTTGCCTAGCAAAGAGTACAGAGTTCATAATGAGAAGAACTCGCCCAACAAAGAATATAGAGCTCCTAATGAGAAAAGTTCGCCCAACAAAGAATAAAGAACTCATAATGAGAAGAATTCATTTGTCGAAGAATTCATTTGTCGAAGAATGGAAAGTTCCTAATGAAAAGAACTTGTTTATTCAACACCTTTATAGAGAGGTAGAGCAAAATTTCCAGCAAAGAATGGGGAGTTCCTAATGAGAAGAACTTGCTTGTTCAACACCTTTGCAAAAATGTGGATCAACATTTCAGAAGAATAAAGAGTGCAACTATTCCAGGCTTCACCGCATTTAAGAAGAATTGATGGTTTAGCTTTTTCAGACTTCACCAACATTTCAAAGAATAAAGAGTTAGATTGTTTTGGACTTCACCAACTTTGCAGAAAGATTTGTTAGTTTGACACCTTTACAAAGTGGTGGATTAATATTTCCAGTAATGAATGAGGATTAACTTTTCGCAAAGAAAAGTGGACTAGCATTGCCAAGAAGAACTAATAAGTTCATAATAAGAAGAACTTGTTCAAGCTTCCTAAAGGAGAAGAATGAGTGGAAGGTTCATAATAAGTAGAACTTGCAACTCAGATGACAGCCACAAGGTCCGGACAAAATTTGTGTCTGTTCAGTCTTTGCCCTATTCCTGTTCCACAGTAATGAGTAAAGAGGGGCAGTTGTAATACCCAAATTTTACCCGGGTATGGTATATATATAAATACATATATCTCTTACCAAATATAAAATAAATAGATTCGATATAAATAAATGATGAAACCCTAAAATATATAAACAAAGGTCCAAATCATTATAATGTTCCTTTTACAATGCTGAAGCCCAAACTATCATTTCTTTTGCTTTTACCTCTCATTTTCTTACCAAACAAGAACAAATCTGATATCCCCTTTTCCCGCTCAAAATTTGCCACGTGGCAGCCCCTGGTTGGTCCAAACTACCTTCACGTAGATTGTGCTTTCTCCTTTTAGTTGGCGCCAGCTGGTGGTGACGTCACTCATGTGACATCACCCATGACATCATCCTCCACTATCATATAAATACGAAGAGAGAAAAGTAAGCTCAATAATAATACAATGATTGGTAAATATTAGAGAAAATTAAAAAAATTAAGAATGAGAGAGAAAAGGGCTTACTTCGAGAGTTGAAGAGATGATCGAAAGCTGAATGGTTGAATAGAATAGATGATCAGACATCAGAGCTCACCTAAAAAGTGATCGGAACCATAAGCCACCACTGTCGGAAGGTATTTTCTTCTCTGTTCCTTGTTTGTTCTTACAAAAATGAAGAAAATATCAAAATTATATATATAATGGAAATTAAAGTAAAAACAAGGATCTAAAGACTTATCTGGTGGTCAGAGCTTAACTATTCGTGGTTGCTGGGATGGTTAAGACCGGCGGAGTTGAAGAGAGAACCGGGACTGGGTAAATTTAGGCCTAGATTTGGGAAAGAATGGACGTTTATGATGAAATGGGTTAGGATTTAAGCTTAGAATGGAAAAAATAGATTTTTAGGTTTTTTATGGTCGCCAAAAATGCTTGACAGCAGTCGAAAATCACTTCACGACCGCTGAAGCTAGATCAGACGTGGTCAGGTCTTTGGGCGATGGCTTGTGAATGGCGGAAGGTAATCAGAGCACTGTAGTTGAGGATCTAATGGTGGAAGATGCAACAGTTTATGGTCGGAACTTTATGTGTTCTTCAGTTTCTAGATAAACCATGAAGAACACCATGCAAAATGTGAGTTTTTGATCCATTTGGATCTTTATTTTTGGGCATAAGGTGTTTTTAGAAGAGAGATGGAAGAGCTTAATCGGCTAGAGAGAGAGAGAGAGAGTGATTTCAAAAAAATGAGGGGAAAGAGAAAATTTTAGGTTTAAATGGGCTTTATATAGCCTAGAAGAAATGACGTCGTTTTGGAGACCCGGGTCTAAAGGGCGCGGTCCAATCGGGTTGCGCAGAGAAGATGTGCACCTAGTTTTTATGGATCTTATGCTCGTGCTCCCTAATTTGTATTCTTTGTAATTCAGTCGCTATTTTCCTTAATTGAATTGTTAGTTTCAATTTGTTTCAGTTAGGTCATGTTTCTTTAATTTTAATTTAATTTAATTGCAATTAAATTACGATTGATGCATGATTTTAAATATAACATATAGTATAATTGCTAGATAATTCAAACACCTTATATTTAAATATTAATTTTTTAGAGCCTTAGTCTTTGGTTCTCTGCTAGGATTTAATAATTAATTAGGAAAGACAATTGTAGCAAATTAATGAATATTGAGTGAGAAACTTTGAAGTCCTAATTTGAATGGTGTCACAATATAATGGGGTGTTATTCAAGATGGGCTTTTAAGTACAAAACTCAATATTCATTAAAACTCTTATAAAATTGACAAATAATCTAGTCTAATTAATTAAAGCTTTAATTAGGATTAGAACTTAAATAATTAGTTTAATTAAATGAGTAAGGAATATTATCTACAATTTTGGGGTTTAAACATGGATGGTGCTCAAGCAATTGGGTGTTATCTCATATAAGCTTTTAAATTACATAATATTTATAGATTAAATATTCATGAATTTAATTAGTGCCTTATAGGTTAGTACTTAAAATGAACAAGATCATAATAAATCATGCATAAAATCCTTTCACTTTGAAAATATATTTTTTGAATATGAATAGAGGTACCCTGAGCGTATAGGGGTGTTTCCAATCTCATATTCGAAACAAAATATATTTCCTTATAAAAGGAATATTTCCATTCGGAACAAAACAATTAATAATTAAATTCAAATTTTTATTTAAAAATGCCAAAATTCCACGCGAAATTTAAGGTACCGATATTGGGCGTTTATGGGGTACTAATCATTCCCACACGTAACCGACTCACAAATCCTAATTTTAAAAGAACAAATCTCTAGTTGTTTTTACGGTGTCTAGTCTACCAAAGTGACCGGTGACGACTCCAAATCATTTTCAAAATCAATTTTAAACAAAACCCATAATTTCAAGAATTAATCGCTAAGCTATTTTTATTGGTAAAAAATGGTTTCAACAATGTGCCCAAGCAATTCTAATGTTCATGGTGAGTCCATTTTGCTATTCAAAACATGTAATTTTATGTGTTAATATTTAATGTATACATAGCAAAAAAAATTTATATGCATGTTTATTTAAGCTTTAAAATATGAAATTCTAACCATAAACTTCGGGGCGAAACACAGTGAAGACCTGTGAGGACTATGACACCTCAAAATTTTGAATAATTAGATTTTAGCTCTTTAAATTTTTAAAATATTTAATTTGGTACCTAGAAATTTTTTTATATAAATTCATATTAGGTTTTAAAATTTTTGATTTTTTTAATTAGATTCCTCCCATAATTTTTAAAACTTCTCATTATGTCTCTCATTTTTTTTAAAAGTTATGCCCTAAATTTTTTGAAAACTTGTAAATAAAAACCTTCAGTTTTTTTAAAATTTTAATTTTAATTTCTATTTTTTAATTGGCCCCCGCAAATTCTTTCGTCAAATTCCGCCACTGCTAAACTCCTAAATGTACCTCCAACAATTGTTATCGAAAACTAAACTCCTAAACCCTAAAATAAACTTACTTTTATAATCTAATGTTTACACCGGCGGTGCATCAAATATTTTTCCCAATTTCATTGAACTCTCAATTTTTTTGATAACTTGAACTCTCACTTTCGATATGTTGTTTTATTCGGTAATGTTAAAATTTTAATTGGTATCATTATTATTCTTATCATATATAAAAAGATATGAGTTTGAGTGTATTTTAGTATGTAATATCTCTAAATTTATAATTTATAGATAAAGATGTGTTTAGATTATTTAGACATTAAAATTTTGGGACTATTAATATAATAAGGGTAAAGTACACAAATGGTCACTAAACTATCCCTAAAAATACAAAATGATCACCAAACTTTCAAAAATTGCATAATGGTCATTAAACTTTAATTTTTATTACAAAACGGTCACTGGGCCGTTAACTGTCGTTAACTGGGAGACGTGACATTTACAAAAAATTGTATACTAATATATTTAATCCTCAATATTTACACATCCAATCAATTTAAACATCAATAATGAGGGTTAAATTAGGAATAAATTGATTAAATGCGTCAATATAGAGGATTAAATGTTATATTTTTCAAATTTTTGTAACTGTCACATCACCCAATTAACTACAGTTAACAACTCAGTGACCATTTTGTAACAAAAACTAAAGTTTAATGCTCATTATGTAACATTTAAAAGTTTGATGACCATTTTATATTTTTAGAGATAGTTTAGTGACCATTTGTGTATTTTACCCATATAATAATTGTGTGACTTTTGATTTTAAACAATACTACTAACAAATAATAGTATGATTATATTTTGATGCACAAGTTGTATAAAAAAAATTTACACAACCCTTCACATTTAAGCTATAAAATCTAAAACCTAAATCCCTATCCCTAACACCCTAAAACTTAAACCTTAAACCTTTAATTCTAACCCTAAACCACAACGTAAATCTTTAAACCCTAAAATTAAAAGACTTGGTTTACACAAACTTGTGTATCAAAGTATTTTGGATAGTTCGTTTTAGGGTATTAATGGTAGTTTGTAGGAGTACCCCTAAATATTATTTAACAAATATAAAAGGACATTTGTTGAGTGAACTTTCAATTGAATTAGTTTAATTTAACTCGATGATATCACATTTAGCTAAAAGTTTTTGCAAGTATAAATGCTTGAAAGAAACATGTAATCAACTAATAGAACGGACTTTGATTTTGTTAGGAAGGTTCAGACCTTGGATGTATAAAGTTTTGTTTTGTCTCACGATGCATAAATATTATAATGAATGTAAAAACATGTAATCTACAATGACATTGAAATAATATTATAGTCAATGCATATAGACTGGATAATAATCCATTTAGTTATAATATTAACCAAAAATTAATGTAAATTGACTGATTGACTTTAAAACAAGCTAAAAATAAAATTTTATATACCTATTTCACACTTTTTAGGTGAATAATGTATTTAAAAATGATATTTAAGGAAATGAGGTTTATGGGACTTTAATTGATTTCTACGGTAAATGCTGCAGTGTTGGGTGGTGTCGCCGTCTACAGGTGGCGACTTTACTTTTAGCGCAATAATGGCTGCTTTTTGACGCATGGATGGTTGTCTTTTAACTCAAAAATTATTTTAAAATCAATGTTGACACTTGCAGGTGGCGTCACCATTCAAAAATTATTTTTAAAATCAATATCGTCATCTACAGACGTCGACACCGCCAAACACTGTAGCATTTGCCGTAAAAATTAAATTAAAGTCCCATAAGCCCCATTTCCTTAAATATTATTTTAAATATTCCATTTTCCCAAAGTTGTCATTATTTCAGTAAAAAAATATTTTAGACACGTATTTTAGCAAAAATAAAATTTTAAAAAAATAAAATTTTAAATACTTATTTAAAAAATATATTTTAAGTACATATTTTACCAAAATATATTTTAAACGTTTATTACAAAAAAACATAATTTGAGTATTTATTTTATAATTAAGCTTTTCTAAAATATTATGAATCGTGATTATTATCGTTTCCCGAAAAATAATACCAATTCTTATCTGTTTACATTCCCTAAGTTGTGAGAAAAAACAACTCTTTTTCAGGAAAAAAAAACACTCAGGTCTTATTGGTTATGATCTTTAACTCCAATCTTTGTTAGAAGAGAGAATAAATAAAATAATAAATTTTTATCGATTATATTGATATTTCTTTTAATTTCGTAATGAATCCATTACCTTCTATGTATTTCATGACATGGATTTAGAGAGAGTCAGGAAAATATTAAACGTTTACATTAAATTATAAATTTTTTGATGACTAAAATGTAATTTTATTATAGTTTTAATTTATATTTGTAAGATTTTTAAGGGGATTAAATTGAATTTTTATCATTTTAAAAGGTCAAAAGTGACGCATCTTGTGACCAAAGATAGTCACATTGATCTATTTTGTATGTATTCGAATCTCGACATTTATTTTACCGTCTTTATTTAATTAAAAATAAAAAATATGAACTTCACAAAAGATTAAGTTGATATTTATCCATTTAATGGGGCTGGAGATTCAAGGGGCATGGTGTAGTCACCTATTTTATCCGCTCTTTTATTCGAATTCGGTTTTGTATATATGTGAATATTGAATCTATAAAAATGTGGAAAAAATACATAAACCCAAAATAAAAAGTGATAGTCCATTAAATAAAAGTGTCCAATTACAAGTCCCAATTCGACCTTAAGGTTGAAAACCCTAAGAGTTAAGGAGGATATCCCCTCTCCATGCGCAGCCGACCCATAGCCGTTGGAACATCCTTTGATCCAACGGTCCAAATTAAAGATTAAAAAATCCTAGCCTCATCTCTTTAGCGCCGAAACATTAATCATTGTAAGATCCAAGAGGGTTTCGACGGTCCAGATAGCACAAGAGGGCTTCACATGGATCACCACTCGCGTGTGGCCTTCACGCGCTTGGTCCATAAGATTCCGTTTGGCCATTCATCTTCACCAATCGGAATGCATCCAACACCGGCAGCCACGCTCTACCACAACCGCCACCGCGTTCATCCATTCTCATTCTCATTCCCGTTCATGTCATGCAAGCAAAAAAGAAAAAGGTTAGCACTCGAATCTAAGCAAAAAAGAAGGAAAATTGTTTGGAATCAAGTAAATATAAGAAGGAATCGACCAAACATGGTGAAAATCAAACCAAACCTGATCAAGCAAGATATGCCAAGAATCAACAACCAGATCGGGCAACAAGAATCCTTTAGATATTAGGGTTTTCAATTCTTTATTTATACACATTGTAATCATCTATAAAAAGCCATGAATTCCAACAGTTGTAACACACGAATTCTTACAAGCAATAAAAGCATTTTTCAATCAAATTCTTTAGCCATTTTATACCTAAATCTTCTCTCTTTTTATTTTATACATATATATAGTTCGAATCAAATAAAGGGGCACGGGTTACCATTCGTTGAAAGAGGAACCGCCGCTGGAGGGCCGAACCACCATCGCCATCAAAATCGGAGCTAAAATCGAAGGGAGATGTTGCTAGAGAACTATCGCCGGCGTTGAGCCATAACGGCTGACACGAAATAGCATGGTGAACCACTGCCGGAAATTGGGTTCACACGGTGGTGTTCTTCAATCCATGAAGAACACCCTTGGATATTTCAGAGGATTTATAAGGAGGGTGTTTGATCCATTTATCCAAAGGGGGAACAAATGAATTTTGTTTCTGAATTTAGGTTTTATACTTGACCCGTGAGTTGACCTAGTTCCGACCTGCGCCATGCATGACCCGCGCCCTTCTGCCACCAGATTCACACTTTGACCCCAGTGTTTGCAATTTCTTTACTCTAGTCCATTTCATTTCAATTCGATTCCTTAATTGTTATTTTATGCAATTTAACCCTTTGATTGTTTGATTCATGTTGTCATATTGCTTAATTTGTTTATCTTTTGTGATATTAAATTTCTTGAAGCTTTGGGGTAATAATTCTTTTATTATTTCTTAATGTGATTTTCTAATAAAAAAATTCTATAAGTTAATTTAAAAATACACACTAGGTTAGCTTCTCTAAATACATTAGTAAATATTCTAGGGTCTTAGATTTAATTTTAAGTTTCTAAACATGTTAGCCAATAAATCCCATAGATTTAGTTCTCCCAAATAATATATTCTACTAATTAGACTCGGTAACTCTTGTAGATAATCAAACATAGCCTTTAATTAAAATTCGTCAAGTAAGGCATTTTTAGGGCCAGTTTCTTTAAACATTCATTAATTAAAATTCTAGGTTTTAGAAATTAATAAAAAAATATTATCATGAAAACATAATATTTTCTCAAATAGAGTTAATTTGGTCTTTCCCTAGCAGTTGGGGAACGGTCGAAATTCCTATGTGAGACTATATTTTTGGATTTTAGGGATTAATGTCTTAATCCCCTTTGTGTCTAAAATTTACCGGGGTTTCCACAACCGTTAGCAAATTCGGGTCACTTTTAAAAACTTTGTAGATTTTTACATTAATCTTTGCACGCATTTATCCGTGTTGTAATCACTAATTTTGTCCGGACCTTTTCTTTTTACTTTTTACTCAATAATGGGTTTTTGTTTATTGCTTACTATATTACGTATGTATGTTGTTATTAGGTATTATTATTGTTATTTAATATATGTTTATTATCCTTATTATTATTGATTATCATTACTATTGTTAATTAGTTTTGGTTTTTTATTACTATTATATTACTATTACTACTATCTTTTTATTACGTTATTATTATTATATCATTTTATTAATATTATTACATTTATTATCATATTATTATTATTATTATTACTTTTCTTTATTATTATTATTATATTATTACATTATATTATATTATTACGTTATTATTATTATTAAACAAAAACTGAAAAAAAAACAAAATAATAATAATAAATAATAAAGCCCAAAGTTTTATTATAGAGTCCATTTACAATATATCCAAAACCCAAAAAAATATTATTTACAATTCGGCCCAACAAGGCCCAAAAACAAACCACACCCTAAGCCTAATTACAAAAAACCCTAATCTGCTTGTCTTTTATGCAACAACCACATCACAGCCGTCAGATCTGGATCAGATCTGACGGTCCAAATTTAACACAAATAATGTTCCAGAACTCTCATGCGCCCACGCGCGGCTCTCCGGCTTGCCCCACGTGCTCACGCACAGCTGTTCGATTGGCACCACGTACGCGTGCAGCCCACTTTCCAGGCGTTTTAGTTACCGCATCGAAGACACGCACGATGCTTTATCTCCTCTTCTTGGTCTCCTCGTCTGCAACCTCTGTCGGCCGCACCAAGACACGATAACAGTGGTTCCCTTTCACCAGTTGGCCGGTATATACAAACAACACAAAAATGTCAGAAACGCCACATGCAATCAAAAACAACAATATCAGACATTTTCAAAGGCATGCAACACAGAAATTTTAGAGTCAACAATGTCAGACCAACACATGAATCTGTCGAAGATTAAACAGAGGCAACCAATGAACTTTTTAGGAGGATTTTCCTTTTCCTTTTATCATGTAATTTCACCGACTACAAATCCAAACCCAAAAACAATTGTAAAACCCAACGGGGGAATATTGGGAGAAATCGAATACAAAAATCAGCATTTTTAGAGGTATCATTTTCCAGTTTCAGTGCATGCATACTTTTAAAAAATATATAGGAGGGAGGCTTAAGGTTTCGACTTTTTTAGCTTCGTCATCCTTGGAGTCGCGTTTTCTCCTAGCGATAAGCCCGTGGTCGTAGCGCCTTTAGGGGTGAACATGGAAGATGTGGCTGGGATCCTGGTCCCAGATGAGGACGGTGGTCAACTCTTTTATGGAACCGAGGAGTTTTGCTTTTTTAAAGAAAGAAAGGTTTTAAAGTTTTAGTTTTGCTTGGATCTAAGGAAAAGGGAAGATTTTTTGGGTGATCGGAGGTTGTTTTCAGTATTAAAAGGAGAAAAGGAATTTTTTTCGAAGTTTTGAGAGTTTTTCATGCGCCGATACTCGACGGCCGGCACAACGGAACGCCGCTAAAATCTGGGTCTTACGGCTGTTTTCTGGGTTTGCAGGATGAACGCACGACGACGTTCATCCTTGTTTCAGATTAAAAGAGAGAGTCTGAGGTTTGGAGTTTTGATTAAAATCCAAAAATGGCAAAAAAGCATCGAAGTTTCAATCGAAAAACTCCTTTTATGTGTTTTAATTTTTTAAAATGGGTTAATAGCCCTTTTGATCCCTCCGCCTCTCCGTATTTTCACCCTCAGGCCCTTCCACATTTTAAAAATACACACCCGATCCTTTTTTTTAATATCTTCAATTCCATCCCTATTTCAGACTTAATTCCATTTTAAAAATGGGTATTTTACTATTCGGTAATTCCGTGTTTTGAAAACTTCACCCGAGGCCATTCCATGTTTATTTATCACTCGTTAGGTCCCTGTATGTTTCGCATGATTTTCAATTACGTCCCTGCTTTAATTTTAAATCTTTTTTAGTGGGAAAATACCCTTTTTGGTCCTTGCTTCCTTTAAAGTTTTTTTAATTCGGTCCTTTTAGTTTTAAAATTACCCTTTAAGCCCTCTTGTTTTTTTATTTTATATTTATCCCCTCTTTGCATTGCATATTTATTAGGTTTTAGCATTTAATTTATTTTTTACCTTTTATCCATGTTTATTGCTATTTTGCTTGCATATTTGATTCGCATGTTTGTTTTGCCCTTTTGTTTTTTAGTTAGCTTAGGGTAATTTAATTTAATTTAATTAATTTAAACTATGCGCTCGGCTTATTGGGGCATAAGTTTTAAATTTAATTAAATTAAATTTAGAATTAGGTTAGCTGGAACCTTAGTTAGATTTAAGTTCGAATTATTTAATTAATTTAAATTTGTCCTTGGCTTATTATGATGAATGTTAAATTAATTAGATTAATTGAACACATCTTAATTACTCTTAGGATAAAATTAATTTTTGACTTAGATGAAAATTTAATACAATCATAATTATTAATTTGATTAATTTTGATTAGAATCCTTGGCTTATTGGGATACTAGTTTAAAATTAATCAAATTAATTATTTTGATTCAAGATAATCACTAAAATATTAGGTTTTTTTAGTTTTAGGATTTAATTAATTTAAGGTTAATATTAGACTAATCTAGTTAACAATTAGATCATTAATTTAGCCTTCCATAATTTGGGCCTTTTATGTTAGGACTTTAGTGGGCATAAGGTTTTATTTTGTGCACTTCTTTGTCATGCATCTTAATTGTCATTCATTTAACCTCTAATCTTTCCAATGGGCATCATGTTAATTATTCAACCTTAATCATAAAAGAAGGTATTTATTAATTCTGATATTTATGTCATAATAGTCTGAGCTTAATGGATGTTGACAAAATATTCGAATTAATTTTTACCGTTTGAAGGTAAACTTTAATCTGAAATAAAATTTGACAACTCATAGCATCATTCCTAACTATTTGCATCATGCATAAAGGTGATTTACTTTATTCGAACCGTAAATTAACACGGTAGTCAGTCTTATTCGATGTCGGTTTAATCAACGGTCCAATGTACAGTCACCCTTATTAATTAAACGTTTAATGAATTCAAGCTCACCAATTTGATAAAGCCCATATAATTAAAGCACATATCCAATTTAGACCATTTAATTAAATTTAATTCGAAGTTCAATGATTTCCATTAATTAAAAGCAACAAATATTTTAGTAACGATTTCTGGGCGTGATGGGGGTGCTAGTCTTTCCCCACGCGTAACCAACTCCCGAACCATTTTCAAGTGAATCTCTAGTTTTACGGTGTCCGGCCTACTTTAGTGGTCGGTGGCGACTCCAACTCTTCATTTTATCTTCAAAAACACCGAGACTTTCCCAAAAACCATTTTTCAGAGAATTTTCAAAACATCTAAGACTTAATTATTATTTTTCAAAGAAATTTTATTTTTTAAAAAGGCGATTTCAAAAAAGGTTGCTACAGCTGGCGACTCCGCTGTGGAGAATTTTTTTTTACAAAAAAAGAGAGTCAAGCCAAAAGTATATGTTGCTTCTAATAATGGAAATGTTGAGATTTAAGTTGGCTTTAATTAATTTGGTCTTTCTTGAGGATATGACTCTAATTACACGAGCTTTGATAATTGGTGGTTTTGCATTAATTTCTCATTTAATTTCTAAAGAATCACCGACATGTGTTGCATCATGAACGTCAAGCTCTATACCAGAGCTCAGTCCCTTGAGTGGGAGTGAAACACCACATACCCACGTGATTAACCCTCAACGGGTTGGTAATTCACTTCTAGAATCCACGCCTTTTAACACGTGAGGAACCCTCCACGTCACTGGGTCGTGTTTTCCCTCGAACCGAATCCAATTCGCAAGCTTGTAATGGGCCAGAATTTGGGGTTCTTGTTACCTTAATAGGTAATAAAATAGGTTCAAGTACCCTTTTTAGAACAAAAATACACGTGTGAGAACTTAAGAAGCCTACCCCAATTAAAGCTATATGGATAACCATAGCAAATTAGAATTTGTGTAGCTAGGTTGTTTTGGTTTATCAAATCCTTTTGGTGGTTTTTTTATATGTCACTAATCATTTGCTTGTCTCTTTTACTCATTTTTATACATTTCCATGGCACATTCATTCGAAATGTTGATTCGAGAACAGTTCAAAATTGAAAGCTTTTATAATGGAGGAAAGAGTCCATAACATCGAGAAAGAGTCCTGAGGCCCGAGACCAATCAAGAAATTGAACAAAGGTTAATCTAAATTAACATTAGACCTTCTTATCAATTGTAATGGGACTCAATCTTCATTATGAGAAGTTTTTTCACGATAATGTTCGTCGATCAACATTCATATGCATCCATTTGTGCATTTTTCAATTCTTTGTTTTCGATCATTTATTTGTCATTAATTCATATGCATCATTCATGAGGAAGTCAAATTAGTTGTGGAAAATTTCGGGGAGTCAGTTTAAGTCGCCACCATTCCGCACTCATACAACACCCGCTCTCAATAAAGAGTCATGGAAGACAGATTGGCTATAGTTGAAAAGTAGCAAAGGGACATCGATGAATGCTTGAGCAGTGTCGAGACAAGGATTGAAAGGTATTAAGAAGAGATCATAGCCCGCGTCACTACTCTGCTAGAAAAGAGGGATGTTGGAAAAACTCATATTGTCGATGAACGATCCAACATGGAAAACTTAGATGGAAACATATCTCACACGAAGGTTCAACCGAAAAGGTCAGTTTCGAATAGTGTCTACATAGCTGGGGTATCTGCTAATAATCCATTCGACGTGGGGTATAGTTTTGAGAATGATGATGATGCGGATATCCAGAATTGAATATGATGAATCAGATAGAAACAAGACTAAAGAATGAGTTTGAAAAGAAGCTTGAGGAGTAACGCCTCCAAATGGAAGAAAAAGTCAACTCTATACAAGTAACTGATGACTACAGAATTGATTCTTATGAGTTGAGCTTGGTATATGATTTGGTCATCCCGCCCAAATTCAAAGTGCCAGAGTTTGAGAAGTATGATTGGACCACTTGTCCCTCAGCCCACTTGACTATGTATTGCCGCAAGATGGCGGCACACTTGAAGAACAAAAACCTCCTTATCTATTACTTCTAGGATAGCTTGACCGGGGTAGCTGCCCGTTGGTATGCACACCTAAATTGAACAAATGTAAAGACCTAGAGGGATCTGTCCATAACCTTCATTGAGCAATACATTCACGTGAAGGACATGGTCCCAAATAGAACTTTGCTTTAGGGTTTGACTCAGGGACAAAATGAGAACATCAGACAATATGCCTAAAGATGGAGGGACATCGCGGCGCAAGTTCAACCGCCCATCATGGAGAGTGAAATCACCCGCTTGTTTGTGGATACAATGCAAGGTCCACTCTATGAGAAAACGATCAGCAATGTATCCTTAGGATTCGCCGAATTTGTGAACGCTGCAGAATCCATCGAGGCTACTTTTAAAAGCGGTAATCTCAAGACCGAGGAAAATATACAAAAGTACCTGAAGAAATGACACAATAAGGTGAGCAACGTGAGTACTTACTGCCCAGGTAATGTCACGATCGTACTGAAGCCGGCGGCCACAAGTTCGCAAGGGCCCGGTCGAAGGGAGCCTAGAAAAGAGAGGTTTTCACTCCTTTATCCATAGCTTACAGTGAGTTATACCTCAAGCTTTTCGAAGCTGACTTGGTTTGCCCTTATCACCTTACTCCGATGCAACTTCCATGTCCATATTGGTTTGATCCCAAGGCTAAGTGTGAGTATCATGTGGGAACCCCTGACCAAAACATCAACAATTACAAAGCATTTAAGAAGGTGTTCCAGAACCTGATCAATACCGGTGTTTTGCAGCTTGACACGCCGGATGTAGCAACCAATCCTTTGCCTAACCACGGTGGCCACTAAAGGGTCAGGTTCTTCTGAGGGACCAAGGAGTTAAGATCGGCCCCCAGATTCTAAAAGCTTTAAATACATCATACTGTTGACTTTTTCTTAGATGCCAGTTTACATGAATGATCTTGCATTTTCTATTTTCCTTTCAAATCAACCTTGCTGCTTTTGGCCCAAAAGTAACAATGATCTTTTGTAAAGGACACTTGTCACGTTTGCGGATTTTTTTATTTCAATGAAAAGACACATTTTGTTGAATCATAAGTGTATATGTATATCCTTTCTTATCTCTGAAGGTCATTGGATATCACATGCCTGTTGTGACACTAATTCAAATACAAAGATTAATCGAATGTTGTGATTACGATGAAGTATGATTTCTTGCTCAGCACGCTCAAGTCGGTAAAGCACGAGAAGTGAGACTAATACTCCTTCGATAATGTTCGATGATAAGAAAATCTCCTAAGAAAGATCGTTAGAGTGGCCTAAATCGGAGAATTCCTTTAACAAATAAAATAATAACAATAATAATCTATCAAAAAAGTCAAGTAATAAAGCTGTGGGGAAGAAAAAACCTAATATGGAACAAGATTCCACCAGTTCAATACCCCGGCATCAGAGATAAATCTTTAAAATTAATGAACAATTGAATAAGTCTCAGAACATCCTAATGGAGCTGTAGGAGGAAGAACAAATCCAATAAGGAACTAGATTCCACCAGGTCAATTCCCTAGCCTCAGTGATAGGTCTTTGAAGACACTGACACAATTGCAATTAATTTTTAGTTTACGTTTACATCCCAAATTCTCAAAAGAATGATCATAAGAGGAGAAAAAGTGTTGAGAACTAGAATGAGTAGTTTTCAAATGGATCAAGCAAATAACATAATCATGAGGATGAACTGAGCCATTTGATAAAGATATTACAACTTCAAATATCACCACAACATTCAAAGCAAAGCCATTGATCACCGAGGGTGAATCTAGGACACTCTCGCATTGGATATCCAAGGAATCCTATTCTTTTTCTTTTATTTTTAAATTTTTGGGTTTCCAAGCCCTATATATTAATGCATCATTCATTAAAGTATCGGTTTGCAAAATGACCCTCTTTGAAAAAAAAAATTTATTCAAGAAATCGATTTCAAGCCGCAAGGATTTTGATACAAACGATCATCTTGGGTTGACAAAGAGTGACAAGGCCCAAACGTGAAGGGGCATTTTGGTGATACAGAAAGACGAGGTGTCTCTTAAGGGTGTAGGGGTAACTTTGTCTGCAAGATATTGAGATCTTTTGCACTTGAGATTCCGAGTCAGAATGGACAAGATAAGATCTTTGAGCCGGTAGTGGTAAAGAAAGCAAAATTTACCAACAACAAGATAGTAAGAGTAAGCGATAAAACTTTTAGGGCAAAAATTCTGTTGGGACACGAAGATGACAAATCGGTTGAGATACCTTCGAACATTGAGCAATTAAGCAAAGTTCAGCAAGAACAATTGAAACTTTAAAGATACACTCTGAAAGTTGAACCCGAGTGTGAGATGGGGTATTCTAACCGCAGCGGTCCCCTTAAAAAAACAAGACAGAGTCTTTTCGAGTCAACTTCCTCGAAGAACATGAATCCCTCAAGTGGTCCTCAATTAGCATTCATTCATTCATCATACATAGTTAGACATCCCTAGGTTAAGGGGCATGCTAACCCATGCATTAAATCTTTTATCTATTGATAGATATTCAGAAGCTCACAAAGACCCTAATTTGCAACTTTTGAAGAAGTAGATTTTAATTGATGCTTTTGTGAAACCAAGCAAAGATTTCGATCCATGACTTCATGAAAAGTGGATCACAGCAAATAACTGAAAGTTCCCAACGAGAAGAAATTATCCAAAAAAAATTGAGAGTTCTCTTCGAGAAGGACCCATCCAGCAAAGTTTCCATATCTATACCAAAGCCCTCAGTGCATGGTTTTAACTTTGAACCGTCAGCTTTCAATATTAGATGCTAATATACCAGTAGCCTCCAATGCTCGAACTTTATTTTTTGATCACAAATAAGATCTCCATTGCATGGTGAACCAGACCATCAGTAAATCTTTCAGTGTTTGACTTCATTTTCTAGACATCACTAAGTCTTCCAGTGCATGATGAGCTAGGCTGTCCATAAATTCTTCAGTGTTGGACCTTTATTTTCTAACCACCACTAAGACCTCCAGTGCATAGTGAGCTAGACCGTCAGTAAATCCTTTAGTGTTTGACTTCATTTTCCAGCCATCACTAAGTCCTCCAGTGCATGATGAGCCAGGCTGTCCGTAAATCCTTCAGTGTTGGACCTTTATTTTTTGACCACCACTAAGACCTCTAGTGCATGGTGAGCCAGACCGTCAGTAAATCCTTCAGTGTTTGACTTCATTTTCTAGTCATCACTAAGTCCTCCAGTGCATAATGAGCTAGGTCATCCATAAATCCTTCAGTGTTGGACCTTCATTTTCTGACCACCACTAGGACCTCCAGTGCATGGTCGCCCGTAAATCCTTTAGTGTTGGACCTTCATTCTCTCGGACCATCAACAAGACCTTCAGTGCATGTTGATTCGAGCTTCGGTCTTCTAATAGGGAAGTGGGACAAAATTAGTGATTTTAGTCTTTGCTTTATTCTTGTTAACACAAGAGTGAGCAAAGAGGGGCAGCTGTAATCACTAATTTTGTCCGGACCTTTTTTTTTTTTACTTTTTACTCAATAATGAGCTTTTGTTTATTGCTTACTATATTACGTATGCATGTTGTTATTAGTTATTATTATTGTTATTTAATATAATGTTTATTATCCTTCTTATTATTAATTATCATTACTATTGTTAATTAGTTTTGGTTTTTTATTACTATTATATTACTATTACTACTATCTTTTTATTACGTTATTATTATTATATCATTTTATTAATATTATTATATTTATTATCATATTATTATATTACTTTCCTTTATTAGTATTATTATATTATATTATTATTATAATAATATTATTATTATTAAATAAAAAACTGAAAAAACAAAACAATAATAATAATAATAATAAATAATAAAGTCTAAAGTTTTATTATAGAGTCCATTTACAATATATCCAAAATCCAAAAAATCATTAGTTATAATTCGGCCCGAAAAGGCCCAAAAACAAACAAACCCTAAGCCTAATTACAAAAAACCCTAATCTGCTTGTGTTCTATGTAGTCGCCACATCACAGCCGTCAGATCTAGATCAGATCTGATGGTCCAAATTTAACATAGAGAATGTTCTAGAATTCTCAAGCGTCCAAGGGCGGCTCTCCAGCTCGCCCCACGTGCTCACGTGCGGTTGTTCGATTGGCACCACGCGCAGGCGTTTCAGTTACCGCGTCGAAGACACACGCGATGCTTCATCTCTTCTTCTTGGTCCCCTCGTCTGCCACCTCTTTCGGCCGCACCAAGCCACGAAAATAGTGGTTCCCTTTCACCAGTTGGCCGGTACATACAAACAACACAAAAATGTTAGAAACACCACATGCAAACAAAAAAAGCAATATCAGACATTTTCAGAGGCATGGAACACAGAAATTTCAGAACCAACAATGTCAGACCAGCACATGAATCCTTCCAAGATTAAATAGAGGCAACCAATGAACTTTTTAGGAGGATTTTCCTTTTCCTTTTATCATGTAATTTCACAGACTATAAAGCCAAACCCAAAAACACTTGTAAACCCCAACGGGGGAATATTGGGAGAAATCGAATACAAAAATCAGCCTTTTCAGAGGTATCATTTTCCAGTTTCAGTGCATGCATACTTTTAAAAAATATATAGGATGAAGGCTTAGGGTTTCGACTTTTTTACCTTCGCCATCCTTGGCGTCGCGTTTTCTCTCGGCGATAAACATGTGGCCGTAGCGCCTTCATGGGTGAACCGGGAAGACGTGGCCAGGATCCTGGTCCCAGATGAGGATGGTGGTTAACTCTTTTAGGGAACTGAGGAGTTTTGCTTTTGTAAAGAAAATGGGAGTTTTAAGTTTCGGTTCTGCTCGGATATAAGGAAAAGAGGAGATTTTTTGGAGGATAGGAGGTTGTTTTCAGTATTAAAAGGAGAAAAAGAGTTTTTTTAGGAGTTTTGGGAGTTTTTCTTGCGCCGATACACGACGACCGGTGGTGGTCGGCACGGCGGAACACGGCTGAAATCTAGGTCTTACAACTATTTTCTGGGTTTGAAAGATGAACGTACGACGACGTTCATCCTGGTTTCAGAGTAAAAGAGAGAGTCTGAGGTTTGGAGTTTTGATTAAAATCCAAAAATGGCAAAAAATCAAAGTTTCAGCTGAAAGGCTTATTTTATGTGTTTTAATTTTTTTAAATGGGTTAATAGCCCTTTTGATCCCTCTGCCTCTCTGTATTTTCACCCTCAGGCCCTTCCGTATTTTAAAAATACGCACTCGATCCTCTTTTTTTTTAATCTTTTCAATTCCATCCATATTTCAAACTTAATTCCATTTCAAAAATGAGTATTTTACTATTCGGTCTTTCTGTGTTTTGAAATATTCACCTAAGGCCATTCCGTGTTTTTTATCACTCGTCAGGTCCCTGTATGTTTCGCATGATTTTCAATTACATCCCTGCTTTAATTTTAAATCTTTTCAGTGGGAAAATACCTTTTCTGGTCCCTTCTTACTTTAAAGTTTTTTAATTC
The DNA here is from genome assembly GCA_019671005.1 of Hibiscus mutabilis. NCBI lineage: Eukaryota > Viridiplantae > Streptophyta > Magnoliopsida > Malvales > Malvaceae > Hibiscus > Hibiscus mutabilis. Next base: position 15,472,599 of record CM033728.1, on the reverse strand, counting down.
GGTCCTTTTAGTTTTAAAATTACCCTTTAAGCTCCCTTGTTTTTTATTTTATTTATATTTAGCCCTTCTTTGCATTGCATATTTATTAGTTTTTAGCATTTAATTTATTTCTTTTTACCTTTTATCCATGTTTATTTATATTTTGCTTGCATATTCGATTCGCATGCTTGTTTTGCCCTTTTGTTTTTTAGTTAGCTTAGGGTAATTTAATTTAATTTAATTAATTTAAACTATGCGCTCGACTTATTGGGGCATAAGTTTTAAATTTAATTAAATTAAATTTAGGATTAGGTTAGTTGGAACCTTTGTTAGATTTAAGTTCGAATTATTTTAATTAATTTGAATTTGTCCTTGGCCTTTTGGGATGAATGTTAAATTAATTAGATTAATGAACACCTCTTAATTACTCTTAGGATAAAATTAATGTTTAAATTTGATGAAAATTTAATACAATCATAATTATTAATTTGATTAATTTTGAATAGAATACTTGACTTATTGGGATACTAGTTTAAAATTAATAGAATTAATTATTTTGATTCAAGATAATCAATAAAATATTAGTTTTTTTAGTTTTAGGATTTAATTAATTTATGGTTAATATTAGACTAATCTAGTTAACAATTAGATCATTAATTTAACCTTCCATAATTTGGCCATTTAGGTTAGGACTTTAGTGGGCCTAGTTTTATTTTGTGCACTTCTTTGTTATGCATCTTAATTGTCATTCATTTAACCTCTAATCCTTCCAATGGGCATCATGTTAGTTATTCAACCTTAATCACAAAAAGGAGGTACTTATTAATTCTGATATTTGTGGCGTAACAGTCTGGGCTTAATGGATGTTGACCAAATATTCAAATTAATTTTCACCATCTGAAGGTAAACTTTATTCTAAAATAAAATTTGACAACTCATAACATCATTCCTAACTATTTGCATCATGCGTAAAGGTGATGTACTTGATTCGATCCGTAAATTAACACGCTAATCGGTCTTATTCGATGTCGATATAATCTACAGTCCGATGTACAATCGCCCTTATTAATTAAACATTTAATTAATTCAAGCCCACAAATTTGATAAAGCCCGTCTAATTAAAGCACATATCCTAGTAAGACCATTTAATTAAATTTAATTCGAATTTCAATGATTTCCATCAATTAAAAGCAACAAATATTTTGGTAATGATTTCTGGGCGTGATGGGGTACTAATCCTTCCCCATACGTAACCAACTCCCGAACCTATTTTCAAGTGAATCATTGGTTTTATAGTGTCAGGCCTACTTTAGTGGCCGGTGGTGACTCCAACTCTTCATTTCATCTTCAAAAACACCGAGATTTTCCCAAAAAACCATTTTTCAGAGAATTTTCAAAACATCTAAGACTTAATTATTATTTTTCAAAGAAATTTTATTTTTCAAAAAGGCGATTTCAAAAAATGTCGCTACACGGGTTACAAAGGAAAATATTAGTGATCAAGTAAGCATCGTTTTGCGGGTGTGATGGGGGTGCTAATCCTTCCCCATAAGTAACTGTTGAGTGTCTAAAAGTACTATTTTATTCACCCTTTTTATTCATATTATTGCTAGACTTAGGCTCATATTAGTTGCATTATTAGCCATTCATGCATGTTTGCATTGTTTCCTTGGTGGACAAGCTTGATTTCATATTTTGCTTAATTTTGGGGAAAAAGGTACTTCTTTGGTATGTTTTTGTGTGTGTGTGCAAAATCACTTGCCAAAGCAAGGCTGGAACTAGTTGCCAAGGCAATGCATGAAGGAGATGTCGAGCTAGTTGCCAGGGCAATGCATGAAGGAGATGTTGAGCTAGTTGTCAGGGCAATTTTCGATAAGGGATAAGATGATATGGTAGTCGAAATTGATGACTAGATAAACTCAATATGACGTGGAGCAAAGTTAAATCCTAAAGGAGTTTGATTTCCATGAAGAGGTTAAAGAGAAATTAAATCCCAAGAAGATATGAGAAGTTCTAGAAGGAATTTAAATATAATAAAGAATTATATTCTTTAAAGATAATTAATTCCAACTTAACTTCCTCCTCAAAAAAAGACTTTGACCTAGCCCTATAAATTGAGGACCAAGCCGTCAAATCCAGAAAGAGAGGAGAGAAATTTCGACAAAGAGAGGAGGGAGATTTTGACAAGAGCAAGGAGAGATTTCGACAAGGCTTCAACCATTCTTTATCTTTTTCTTTCTTGTTCAATTAGGTTTATGCTAGGAATTCTTTGTCTTGTGTTTCTTTGGAACCTAGCCATGAACTAAATCTATTTGGCTAAGGTTATTGTGTTTTGTGGTTGTGAGAAACAATTGGATTTTGTTTAGGTAATAAGAGTTTGCACTTTCAATTCAAGGTTTACTCATTCTTGGTTTTTCTTCTTGTTTGCGAGTGAATTAGGAGAGGATCTCGTAACTTCATCTATTTATCTAATATCGGGAGAGTTAGATTCAAGAAACGAATGAGTATGGACTTTATTCAATCTATTGATGGTGAAGATTAATCCGGCTTAAGAATAAGTTAAGGATTTCAACGGCTAAGAGGAGTTCAAGATTGGTTGTTGTTCACTCTTGATTCACGCAAGGATGTATTGTCAAGGCATGCACAATTAGCTAGAGTTTTGACTTAGGGATAAAAAGAAACCATTGAAGAACGCTCCGCCGAACCTTGGAGTTGCTACCCAGCCACCTAGCTAGTTGCCCAGGCAACCGTCGATTAGTTGCCAAGTCAACCCCGCTGCGCAAGTTGCTACGGCAACTGAGTTGCCCTTACACTCTTTTACCAAGATGATCCAATCGGCTATCACACCTCAACTCACGATAACCTGGCCTATTCTCTCTCATTTGATTACATCTTCTTTTACTTTATTGCTTTCTAGTCTAGTTGTTAGTTAAACTCCTACAATCACCTACTTGTATTTTTACTTTTTACAGTGAAAGAGATTAGATTCTTGAACTGGCACCAATCCCTGTGGAGTCGATATCTTTTATACTATAACTTGTGATGTTTACACTTGCACAATTGCGGAGCACTTATTACGCGTAATAAGTTTTTGGCGCCGTTGCCGGGGATTGGCAATAGCAACTTTGTTTTTATTTTCTTGCACTTTTTATTTTTCTTGTTTAAGATTCAAAGGGTTAACAAACTTTGGTTTTGTGTTGGTATATGACCAGGGCGAGACCGATTACACTAGAATATCCCTTTGATCCAGAAATTGAACGAACCTTGCAAAGACTCAGACGAAGGTTAAGAGTAGCAATGGCTAATCAAGACGGCAATATGAATCAAGATGTTCCAGCAGGTGGAGGAGTGATTTTTGCACGAAACAGAACTATTCGAGACTATCTTGAAGAAGATCTTGAAGGACTTAATCCAGGAGTTGTTACACCTGAAATTGAAGTCGACCACTTTGAGTTGAAACCGATGATGTTCAATATGATCAACACAATTGGTCAATTTGGCGGCTCAGCAACTGAAGATGCACGACAACAACTTAAATCTTTCCTCGAGATTTGCAATTCATTCAAAAAAAAAGGAGTCACCCCCGATGTTTTACGACTAAGATTATTCCCCTATTCACTGAGGGATAGGGTGAAAGCATGGTTGAATAGTATTCTTGCCGGATCAGTAGGATCTTAGACAGATCTTTGTCATGATTTCCTTGCTCGATTTAATCCTACAAATTTGACTGATAAGTTTCGTAACGAAATTACTTCTTTTTGGCAGGCAGATGATGAATCCATGTACGAGGCTTGGGAGCGATATAAAGAACTTCTACACAAATGCCCCCTACATAGATTCCAGTGTGGACACAAGTAACAATGTTTTACAACGCTGTGAATACACCAACAAGGATGATGCTAGATACCTCGGCAAACGACATACTCCTAGATAAGTCACCGGAGGAAGCAATGCAAATTCTAAACAAGCTTGCCAAGAATGATTATCAATTCCCATCTGCTAGAAGATGAGGAGTTAGATGCCAAGCCATAATACATGAACTGGGATCATCAGACTCAATTTCGGCACAATTGGCCGCTCTAACCAAGATGGTCCAGAACATGCAGAAACCAAACAACACATATGAGGTCAAGGTAATGGATTCCTTTTGTGAGTTATGTGGTGGTAACCATGATTCTTATGAATGCATACAGAATCTAGAATCCAGCTTGTATGTGGGGAATTACAACCGGAACTACAATGTGATGTCCAATACATACAATCCAGCTTGGAAGAAGCACCCGAATTTTTCATGGAGTAATCCCAACAATGCTCTAAACCAGAACAATCAAAATGCACAAGCATCGGGATTCCAACAGAATATGCCACAGTAACAGTTGCCGCAACAAGAACCGACAACATCTAGTTATTTGGAAAATTCTCTCAATGCTTTTTGTTGAAAACTGAATCTTATATGAACGAGAATAGTAACTTCATAAAAAGAATTGATGCTTTTATTAACAGGACCGAGATGAGATTGCAAAACCAAGAGGCGGCAATCAAATCATTGGAAAATCAAGTCAGACGATTTGCTCAAAACTTGAATACTAGACCGCAAGGAGGTTTACCTAGCGATACTGAAGTCGGAAGAGGAACTGGGCATGAGCAATGTAAGGCGATCACCACTAGAAGTGGCCAACAACTTAAAGAGGCTCAAACTCGCTCATCAAACAAAACTCCACAAAAAGATCAAGACGAACTCAGCGGCAAAGCCTCAGATGTTGAACCAGGAATTGTCGTGGCAACTAGCGATAAGCATGCCATGGCAACCCCAATTTACGATGCCTCGGCAACTCCAGTTGCCCCGACAATGCCATTAATCAGGTTCCAGATCAATGAAAGGATCGAAGATATCCGACTTCCACCACCATTCCCACAAAGGTTGAAGCGACAAAAGCAAGAATATCAATTCAAGAAGTTTCTTGATATCCTAAAGCAAGTCCACATCAACTTGCCATTGGTTGAAGCAATTGAACAAATGCCGAACTATGCCAAGTTCCTTAAAGACATTGTGTCCAAGAGAACAAGGATATGAGAGTTTGAAACAGTTTCCGCAACAGAGGGATGCATGGCCATGTTGCACAATTGCATGCCACCCAAGTTGAAGGATCCCGGAAGTTTCACAATACCTTGTTCCATCGGAAACTGCTATGTCGGGAAAGCATTATGTGACCTTGGAGCAAGCATAAACTTGATGCCTAAATCGGTTTTCCAGAAACTAGGAATCGGGAAGGCAAGACCTACAACAGTTATGCTACAGCTAGCTGACAGATCCTATGTGCATCCAGAGGGAAAAATCAAAGACATACTGGTAAAAGTTGATAAATTTATTTTTCCCGCTGACTTCATTGTTTTGGATTGTGAAGCAGATGAGCATGCACCTATCATTCTCGGGAGACCCTTCCTAGCAACAAGAAGAACCTTGATCGATGTTGAAAAGGGAAAACTCACAATGAGGGTGAATGACCAGCAAGTTAAACTAAATGTGTTCAAAAAACTAAGGCATGCCGATGACCCTGAAAAATGCTAACTTCTTCATGCCACGACAGAGTTTAACTTCGACAAGGAATTTAGTTGCCTCAGTAACTATATTGCCGATCAAGAGGAACCTGATGAGTATGAAGAACCGATCGATGAGGAACAACAAGAAGAGGCAAATTTGTTAGTCAATCGACCAGGTACATACTTTGAACCACTGGATTACTCAGGTAAGGAAGGTAAACTCGAAAAGCTCTCCATTGAACAACCATTGATTCTTGAGTTGAAACAATTACAAGGACAACTAAAATATGCTTACTTGGGAACCGATAATACATGGCCTGTAATTATTTCCTCTAAGTTATAGCCTGAGCAGGAAAAGAAGATGATCAAAATGTTGATGCTACATAAGAAGGCAATAGGGTGGACAATTACCGACTTGAAGGGAATTAGCCCGGCAGTGTGCATGCATAAGATTTTGTTGGAAAATGATCCCAAACCTTCGATTGAGACCCAAAGGAGACTGAATCATGCCATGAAAGGGGTTGTAATTAAAGAAATCATCAAGTGGCTTGACGCCGGCATTATATACCCTATCTCGAATAGTACATGGGTAAGTCCGGTACAATGTGTACCGAAAAAGGGAGGTATAACGGTGGTAAGTAATGAAAACAATGAACTCATTCCAACCAGGACTGTGACCGGTTGAAGGGTTTGTATGGATTATCGAAAGCTAAACAAAGCCACTAGGAAAGATCAATTCCCATTACCCTTTATTGATCAAATGCTTGACAGTCTTACAGGTAAACCCTTTTATTATTTTCTTGATGGTTATTCAGGTTACAATCAAATTCCCATAGCACCAGAAGATCAAGAAAAGACAACCTTCACATGTCCATATGGTACTTATGCTTTCCGAAGGATGCCGTTTGGATTGTGTAATGCCCCGGCAACCTTCTAAAGATGCATGACAACACTCTTTTCAGACATGGTCGAAGACTTCCTTGAGATCTTCATGGATGATTTTTCCATTTTTGGTAATGACTTCGACAGTTGCCTCGGCAATTTAGAGAAGGTGTTGGCAAGATGTGAAGAAACTGATTTAGTCCTTAATTGGGAGAAGTGCCATTTTATGGTAGATGAAAGAATAGTGCTCGGTCACAAGATTTCATCCAAGGTAATTGAAGTAAACAAAGACAAGGTGGACGTGATCGAGAGATTATCCCCACCAAGTTCGGTTAAAGGAATCCGAAGCTTTCTTGGACATGCAAGTTTTTACAGGAGGTTCATTCATAATTTTTCTAAGATTACTAAACCCTTGTGCAATTTGCTTGAACAGGATAAAGTCTTCAATTTTGATGATTCTTTCGCCCAAGCATTCGAAACCCTAAAGGAAAAGCTTACCTCGGTACCCATTGTCATTCCACTTGATTGGACGCTACCTTTTGAGCTCATGTGTGATGCTAATGATTTCGCGGTAGGATCAGTCCTAGCCCATCGCATAGGTAAGATCTTTCATGTGATATACTACGCTAGTAAAACTCTTAATAGTGCACAAGTGAATTACATAACAACGGAGAAAGAGTTACTAGCCGTAGTTTTCGCATTTGACAAGTTTCGATCCTATTTGATTGGTACAAAGGTAATTGTTCATATGGACCATTCGACAATTAAGTATCTATTTGCTAAAAAGGATGCCAAACCTCGTTTGATTCATTGGATATTGCTTTTACAAGAGTTTGATATTGAAATTAAGGACAGGAAAGGAACAGAAAATCAAGTGGCCGATCACTTATCTCACTTAGAATGCAATAGAGAGGAGGATGCGGATTTAGAGATATGCGATGCATTCCGGGATAAGCAACTATTAGTTGCCTCGTCAACCATGGACGCGTATGCCTCGGCAACCATGGATGCGCATGCCTCAGAAACCCTTGACGCGCATGCCTCGACAACCCTTGACGCGCTTTCCGCGGCAACTCTAGACGCGCACGCCTCAGCTACCATGGAAGCAGTTGCCACGGCAACACATGCCTCGGCAATACCCTGGTATGTGGATTTAGTTAATTTCCTTGTTTGTGGTATTTTACCTTATGGCCTTACTCACCAAGGGAAGAAGCGGTTCTGCCATGATGCTAAGCATTACTTTTGGGACGAGCCTCTTTTGTTTAAACAATGTGTAGATCAGGTTATACGCCGATGTGTCCCTGAAGAGTAGCAGCAGAATGTACTCCGGCAATGCCATTCTTTACCCTATGGAGGACATTTTGGAGGAACACGTACTGCAGCCAAAGTTTTGCAATCCGGTTTGTATTGGCCAACATTGTACAAAGATGCCCAAGAGTTTTACAAGTAATGTGATCGTTGCCAGAGGACGAGCAATATCTCTAGACGACACGAGATGCCGCTCTAAAACATCATCGAGGTGGAATTGTTCGATGTATGGGGGATTGATTTTATGGGACGTTTCCCATCTTCATTCGGCAACCTCTACATTCTACTTGCCATTGACTACGTGTCTAAATAGGTTGAGGCAGCTGTAGTTCCCACCAACGATTCCAAGACCGTGCAATGATTCTTGCAGAAAAATATATTTACACGGTTTGGGATGCCGAGGGCAATTATCAATGATGAAGGCAAGCACTTCGACAACAAACTCATCGTTAAGATGTTACAACGCTTTGGTGTATCTCCCAAGATTGACACGGCATATCACCCACAAACCAATGGGCAAGCAGAAATTTCCAACCGAGAATTGAAGGGTATACTTGAGAAAGTTGTAAATCCATCTAGGAATGATTGGTCAGTAAGACTAGATGACGCACTTTGGGCATATCGCACTGCATTCAAAACATCCTTAGGTATGTCTCCCTTCTGACTTGTCTATGGAAAAACATGCCATCTATCGATGGAAATCGAACACAAGGCATATTGGGCAATCAATACCGTGAATATGGATTGGGAAAGTGCCGGCAAAAAGCGTTTGTTGGACCTCAATGAGATAGAAGAATTCAATGCACTCGCCTATAACAATGCACGAATCTACAAGGAGAAAATAAAGTAATCGCATGACAAGAAACTACTACCGCGGTAATTCATGCTAGGGCAACTAGTTCTCTTATTCAATTCTCGGCTAAAACTTTTCCTGGGAAAACTAAAATCAAGATGGTCGGGACCATTCGAAGTTGTCAAACCGTTCTCCCATGGTGCCGTAATAATCAAGTCCGTCACTGACGAACATGAATTTAAAGTCAACAGACAAAGATTGAAGCACTACAACGGTGCCCATGTGGAACGTAACAAAGAAGTGGTCACCTTAGGAGATGCATGAGCATGCTCTCCTTTCGATATTTTCTTTTTATTTTTCTTGTTATTTTTATTTTTTTCGAACTATTTTTTATTTATTATTATCGGTTATTTTTCTTTTTAGGATAGATTTATTTATTTTATTTAAGATTAAAACTATATCTTTCTTTCTTATTTATCTAATTGTTTTAAAATTTTAAGTTTAAGGATTTCTTTACACATCTTTCTTTATTTTCTTTTATTAGTTTATCTTTAATTTTAATCCTTATTTGTTTTTGAATTGTATGAAAAGAGTTCAAGATAAAGAGGAATTTTGATTCAAGAAGGAAACTTCTTCAACAAGGAAATTAATGGGCTGAATCTAAGGCTTATATTAAGCCTCCAATTTACCCTAAATAAACCCTACATAACCAGCCAAACCCTTCCCCTTCCCTAAACCCCCTAGCCGTCACCTTCCCCTAATCTAAACCCTTGTTTTCTTTCTTTCAAAATTACTCGCACCCACCATATTTACTACCTATGTTTTCTATTTAACCCATCACCCTTAACTTCCAAGAAACATATTCCTACTTTTCACCTTGCAACTCTTTAGTTTCTTTTGCTTTCTTTTCTTTGTTTCTACCAAACTCACAACCAAGATCATCCATGGAATCCAAAATCGAATTTTTGGTTCATCCAAGTTCCTCCAAAGAACCAAGATACAAGAAGTTTGCTACACCGGTGGTTCAAGAAAGATTTCACTCCAAGTTTGAAAGCCGGAAGATTCGTGAAGAACAAGGCTTTGAATACTCCAACTCTCATCAAGATTTCGGCCTTGAACCATTCATCTTCGAAAGGATTGCACATCAAAAATGGCAAATCTTTTGCCATCAATCAGAACTGGGTAACATCTCATGGGTAAGAGAATTCTATGCTCACTCACCTAACCCGGATAATCCTTATGTTTTTGTTCGTGACAAGGCTATACTCATAAGCCCCGAAAACATCAACACCTTTTACGGGCTCTATGTTGAGAAGGGCGAGCATCAAGCCTTTGTTGATCAACTCACGCCCAAGAAACTCGAAAAGGTGCTTCAAGAACTCACTCTACCAGGAACTCAATGGAACGACGGTAAATACAAGGGCGCGGTAAATCGCATTCGGCTTAAACCCAAGGCAAAATTATGGAATAAGTTTGTTAAAACTTCTTTAATGCCCACAACACACAATACCACCATTGATACACCTCGTCTTTTGCTCATACATTCTATCTTGCATAATCGCATCATTAACATTGGAAAAATTATTTGTGATGAGATTTTTGTATGTAGCACAAAAGAAAAGGGTTCTCTTTTCTTCCCTTGCTTAATTTCAAATCTTTGCAAGGAGATGCATGTCCCAAGTGAGTCCACTGATGAAAAGGCCCTACCAAAGTCCGGTTAGAATCGAGCACAAATCCGAAAGCTAATGGGAGAGGCACCGGTAAAATCCCCAGCGGCTTTAATTGCCGCGACAACTCTTACCGCCTTGGCAACTCCTAATGCCCAAGCAACTGATGCCTGGGCAACTCGGACAACAGCCCCGGGACAACTTGAAGCACTCTTACAACCGTTGGCGAACCACCTTAGGCAAATTGAAGACCGGTAACTAATGATCATGCGGTACATGAAGGATCACAACAATTCCATCACCCAAGTCATCTTGGAAAAGTACCCAGACAGCCGCGTGCCGTTCACCATCTTTCTTGCCGAAATCCTTGCCACAGCAACCAATGAAGCAGTTGCCACGGCAACCGCAACAGATGATGCCACGACAACCTAAACTGCTTCTTCCCAAGCAGTTGCCACGACAACCAACACTAAAGATGCAGCGGCAACCAAAGCTGAAGATGCCTCGGCAACCACTGCAAAAGCCAAAGGTAAAGCACCTATGCCCGAATTAACTCTTACTGAATCATTGTCTGATTTTTTAGATTCGGACGAGTCCTCCATTGCACCAACAAAGACCGCACCAATCGAATCCTCCAAGCCCAAGCGAAAAGCCAATGACATTGATGAAGAGGACGATGAGGACAACCTCGTACGAGGATCATTTCCACCATCGGCAACAAGGAAGCAACCACCGCGTTCAAGCAAAAGAATCAAGACACCGACCAAAAGGAAACTAATCATCCACGACGACGAACTCTCAGAGTAAGTCCTCGTTTGCATTTTACTTTTCTTTATTGTTATTTTTGTTTTTTTTATTTTTCTTTTTTACATGCATTGAGTACAATGCCTCACTCGAGTTTGGGGGGATTGTTATTAGTTAGTTACCATGTTTAGTTGCATTCATCTTAAGTATTGCATTTAGGATACATAAATTGCTTGCCATGCCTTTAGTTGGAACAAGAATTGCCTAGATTTGATGAATATCCGATGATGACTTTGCCAATGTACTTAATTGATAGAACTTTTTATTCTAGGATAAACGTGGAAACACATAGAATCTTACTATGATGCTAAACTTGATGAAACACTGTTGTGGCTTGATTGATTTAAGGAATTCTAGCGAACTTAGGTTGATAGTTAAAAAATTGGGGGATTAGAATAAAAATTGGATGAATGCTAAAGGTGCCCGAAATTGGCTCTAGTATGTGCTAAAAATTGATCGCTAGAGGTGCCCGAAATTGGCTCTAGTATGTGCTAAAACTTGATCGCTAGAGGTGCCCAAAACCGGCTCTAGTCGAATAAATTAATTTAACTTAAGAAAACTAAAAACAAAACACTAGAGGTGCCCGAAACTGGCTCTAGTTAAAACATGTTAAAAGAACCCAATGAAGTAATTTGAAAACCTCTTGTTTGCATAGAATCCAAAAAATCAACTTGCACACAACTCCGCACACACTCACAAGCATTATAGTTTGATTCCGAGTAACTCCTAAGTTTTCTGAAAAATGAAAAGCCAATTATACTTTGTGCCACGGTTCTGAGAATTGAAATCAAGTTCGAAGCTAAGTTTGTGAAAATTGAAGTCTTGGCGGGTAATTATTAGTTTGCATTGCTTGAGGACAAGCAATAGTTCGAGTTTGGGGGTATGTTATGTGTCTAAAAGTACTATTTTATTCACCCTTTTTATTCATATTATTGCTAGACTTAGGCTCATATTAGTTTCATTATTAGCCATTCATGCATGTTTGCATTGTTTCCTTGGTGGACAAGCTTGATTTAATATTTTGCTTAATTTTGTGGAAAAAGTACTGCTTTGGCGTGTTTTTGTGTGTGTGTGCAGAATCACTTGCCAAAGCAAGGGTGGAACTAGTTGCCAGGGCAATGCATGAAGGAGATGCCGAGCTAGTTGCCAGGGCAATTTTTGATAAGGGATAAGATGATATGGTAGTTGAAATTGATGACTAGATAAGCCCAAGATGACGTGAAGCAAAGTTAAATCCCAAAGGAGTTTGATTTCCATAAAGAGCTTAAAGAGAAATTAAATCCCAAGAAGATAGGAGAAGTTCTAGAAGGAATTTAAATATAATAAAGAATTATATTCTTTAAAGATATTTAATTCCAACTTAACTTCCTCCTCAAAAAAAGACTTTGACCTAGCCGTCAACTCCAAAGAGAGAGAGGAGAGAAATTTCGACAAAGAGCAAGGAGAGATTTTGACAAGGCTTCAACCATTCTTCATCTTTTTCTTTCTTGTTCAATTAGGTTTATGCTAGGAATTCTTTGTCTTGTGTTTCTTTGGAGCCTAGCCATGAACTAAATCTATTTGGCTAAGGTTATTGTGTTTTGTGGTTGCGAGAAACAATTGGATTTTGTTTAGGTAATAAGATTTTGCACTTTTAATTCAAGGTTTACTTATTCTTGGTTTTTCTTCTTGTTTGCGAGTGAATTGGGAGAGGATCTCGTAACTTCATCTATTTATCTAATATCGGGAGAGTTAGATTCAAGAAACGAATGAGTATGGTCTTTATTCAATCTATTGATGGTGAAGATTAATCCGGCTTAGGAATAAGTTAAGGATTTCAACGGCTAAGAGGAGCGCAAGATTGGTTGTTGTTCACCCTTGATTTATGCAGGGATGTATTGTCAAGGCATGCACAATAGCTAGAGTTTCGAGTTAGGGATAAGAAGAAACCATTGAAGAACGCTCCGCCGAACCTTGAAGTTGCTGCCCAGCCGCCCAAGTAGTTGCCTAGGCAACCGTCGATTAGTTGCCAAGGCAACCCCGCTGCGCAAGTTGCCACGGCAACTGAGTTGCCCTTGCACTCTTTTACCAAGACGATCCAATCGACTATCACACCTCAACTCACGATAACCTAGCCTATTCTCTCTCATTTGATTACATCTTCTTTTACTTTATTACTTTCTAGTTTAGTTGTTAGTTAAACTTCTACAATCACCTACTTGTGTTTTTACTTTTTACAGTGCAAGAGATTAGATTCTTGAAGTGGCACCAATCCCTGTGGAGACGATATCTTTTATACTATAACTTGCGACGTGTACACTTGTACAATTGCGGAGCACTTATTACGCGCAACAGTAACCGTGCCCCTGAATCCTTGAGATTTTGTAATCTCTAGTTTTTTTAAGTTTTCAGCCCTCTTAATATAATAAAAGGGACTGGTGGTGACTCTGTTATCACAGCTTGACGAATCCACTAGGGACTATTTTTAAGAAGGAACAACTTTTACTTGATCATATTTGTTATTGCATCATAACATAAGCCCTCTACCTAGTCTTTATCCAACTTAAGTGGAAGAACTGTAGCTATACCTTCATGGGTAACCCTCCGCATGGGCTAGTGAAAAACTTTCGGGTCCCAGAGTACCTATGCTTTCGTGAGTAACCCTCCATATGGGCATAGCGAAATTGCATCCCTTCAAACCGTGTTTGATCTGCAAGCATGTGAAGGGCTAGTATCGAACATCTTATCTACCTTAGTAGGACGGTAAAGGCGGTTCGAGAACCTTTTTAGATTCAAACACACATGTGTGACTCTAGAAAGCCCACCCCGTTAGAGCCTTGTGAAAACCTGTAGGGTTTATTTTTCGTATTATTTATCTTTTTTTCTTTAGTATTATTCCTTGTATTTTGTTTCATTATTATCATGTACTAACGTTTTTCTTATCTTACTTGTATCTTATAGAGCATACATCGCATTGCATTCTGTTGATATTCTAAAATATCATTCAGTCATTGATCATAAGTGTTTGAGTTGCATCATTCAGTTTTGAGGTCCCGTGTTCGAACATCGACGCTATAAATAAGTTCTTAGAGCTCCAGCGCTAGCACAAAGACAGTTGTGGAAAGAAACCACCGTAAATCTGCCAAAACAAGTGCATATAGGTTTGCCTCACAATTATCTATCAGAATTGGTTACCGTTTGGGAGAGTTTAGAATCCCAAGACCGAGCCATATTCACTAAGAAGTATGAATATATAGCCATTCTGCTTGAAGTAGAGATAGATGAGCCCATGGTTCTAGCAGCTGTCGAGTTTTGAGCCTACCGGTGCTTCATCTTCAATCAGGAAGACCTAACCCCTACCATAGAAGAGTATATGGTCCTACTGGGCTTAGAGTTGGAGAAGCCTAATAAGATATACTGAAAAGAGAAGAATTTTGGCTATCAAAAGAAATTTGCCAAGCTTCCTGGTCTAGACATGAAAGAGGTGGATGCCCATCTTGCAAAACAGAACAAGAGCCCCTGTTTTACTTGGGAGTTCTTCTATGCCCAGATCATGAAGGACATAAAGTATGAAAGAGTCATCAATTTACTTACCCTGGCCATCTATGGGTTAGTGATATTCCCCAAGGTTTTGGGGAATATTGAGATAACCTTAGTTGACTTGTTAGCCAGAAGAAAGTGAATCTTGTTCCGGCAATCTTGGTAGAAACCTTCAGGTCCCTAAACTATTGCTAAACCAATGAAAGAGGTTGCTTCACCAGATGCTCGTAGCTCTTCTACTTGTGGTTGCAGCGTTATTTCTCAGAAAATGAGAAGATAAGCAGACACCCGATGTCCAGAGACTTGTTCCCGATCAGAAAAGTTACTAGGTAATAGTCGCAACAAAATGGGAAGTAAGAACAATAGGTGGCCTTCTTCCGAAACCTTTTCGATGATGATGTAACATGGAGAGCCCCATGGATGTACCCAATGTTGATCCTATACTAGTGTGGGAAGATGGAGTAGGTCCTTCTCATAGGCCTGTGGGGAGCCACTAGTTATACGCCTTTGCTTCTGTAATGCCAATAAGGGTCCGACAGTTTATTCATGTTACTCATGGCCTGGGGAAGAGGAGTTCTACTACACAAAGGAGAATTCCACAAAGCAAGTCATGGAGTTGGCTAGTGAGTGGAAACGAACATGCCAAATGAAAGTAGCCCTATTTGCCGGTGTTGTACGCGAATATACAAGTTAGAGAAAGCACAAGATCGACAATATAAGCTTCTAGTCTTGGTGAGCCCATCAGATAATCTTCAACATGACATCCTTCTGACCGAGCTAGAAATCTACAAACAAGACTATGAAAAAGAAAAAGAAAAGATATGGGGCAGAGTTACTAAACTTGAAGGCAAGCTCATCGCCAAACAATACCAAAGAGATGGCTACCAGAAAGAGGTAAAAACCTTGTTGATAAGGCAAGAGCTCTACCTAAAAGATGTACAAGAGTTGACGTAAGAAAATAACCACTTGAAGGCGTGAGGGGCATGTGCTAGTAGCTCTAAAACCTTGAAGAAAGAAAAGGCACAGCTCGATAAGATAAAGAAAGAGCTGAAACTCTGTCAGCGTGAGGCCAAAAAATAAAAAGAGAAGGTAGACCGACTTGCCAGGGAAAAGCAACATTTTAGAGGGGCAATACTCGAAAGCATGTAGTAGCCTCAGAGAATACCGTGAACAGAATTAGGACTTCTAAAAGAAATTGGAGGAAGAAAAGATAAAAAAAGTTTCAAGGCTGAATTGCTTCGCTACAGTCTTGCAGACTTGAAGAAATAATTGCACGCACATAAGGACCATATCCGTACCATTATTAATGATTGACACTATGAGAAGATCCAGTGGGCTGACACTAAGTGGGCTGTGAATGTTGCATGCTTGGGTAAACATCTGTACATTGATTATTTAACTCAGCAACTCCTAAAGACAGTCTCCAAGGCTCGAGAAATAAAAAATCGGGCTGAAAATTTAAGAGATAGGTTCCTTTTAACTGGGAAGGACGGAAAACATATGTTAGACTTCCTAGACGAGGCAATGGACCAGTATCAGCATGTTAGCCAGTTCTTCGGCCATATTCAGAGGGACGTCGTACTAGTTGGAGGATTCGAACAACCGAAACCAAAGCACATCAAAGAAGGAGAGCAATCAGCATAGGGACCACTACTCGAACCTTACGATCTATGAACTGCACTTTTGTTTTTGAAATATCACTGGTTTTGCATCATTAGCATTTGCATTTGCATTTTTAATCACATAATAACTAGCATTAAATTAAAAAATAAAATAATTAACTACGGTAAGTTCAATCGCAATTGAAAAAATTATACACAAGTATGGTACCCGTTCCTAAACTTGGAAAATAGACATAGAAAACATAATGGCAGTAGCAGAAGTCAGCTTGAAGGGAGCTCAAGACTAGCTCAGAAAGATCACGAAGGATCTGAGAGACGAAATCAGCAATGCCTAAGAAAACATTGTGCTCTAGATAGCAGCCATGTTGGGCTACAAAAATCTTCAATCTATTAAAGCCATTAAGAACGCAGACGTGGCGATACTCTCACAACAAGGGAATCATGACGCATTCAAAGGAAATGTTCAAATTTATATTCCAAGAACCTAGACCAATACTCTGGTAGAGTCTAGGGCAGGTCGAGGTGACGATCAAGACATTGAAGTTCCAGACCTTGACGAAATAACCAAAAAAATCTGGGAAAACAAAAATTAGAAGATCCCTGTGACAAGTTGGAAGGGATTGTCAAAGCCCATGTGATGAGCTTAATAATTAGACTGCAAAAGAACTTCTTGTAGTTTTTAAATCTCTTTCAGAGTAGTTCTCAAAACTAATATTCTGTTTTAGCCTAAAAATAGTAAGGGATTTTTTATGTAAAGGGCGTATGCAAATCTATTTGGTTCCCATTCAATAAGATGTATTTTTCAATAAACTTTGTGTGGAAAACATTAACACTAACAAAAAAACACAAAGCAACAAAAATCCAAGTAAAATCATTCATCCTTTCAGTTTTTACAAACATTGGTATATATATCCTTGTTCATTTTCCTTACAGGTATCTAAATATCAATGGCGTAAGAGATCTTGAGTTCGAATCGAAAGTCAATTTCGAACATGTGTTCAGAAGAGTTCAAAGATCCTGAGGTCAAAGTTGAATATGATGTCCCAGATTATTTGCTTCAGTTGATGTAGAGTGAAGAAAAATTGGTCGTTCCCCATAAAGAACAATTAGAAATCCTAAACCTCGGAACCGAATAGAAAAGGCGCGAGGTAAAGATCGACACCACCATTAGTGCCAAAGCACGACAGAGCTTGATTAAACTCTTGCAAGAATACAATGACGTATTTTTCTGGTCATACCGAGATATTCCCAGTCTAGACACTGACATTGTGGTCTATCGGTTGCCCATAAGGCCTGGATGCAGTCCCATACAACAAAAACTTTAGAGAATGAAACTCAAAATGCTTTTGAAAATAAAAGATGAACTGAAAAAGCAATAAAGCGCTAAATTTCTGCAAGAAGTCGGGTATCCCGAATGGGTGGCCAACATCGTCCCAATTCTAAAGAATGATGAAAAAGTTCGTATGTGTGTCGAATATAGGGATCTCAATCGGGCTAGCCCTAAGGAAAATTTCCCTCTGCCACATATTGACACCTTAGTGGACAATACAGTTGGTCACTCACTGTTCTTATTCATGGATGGTTTCTCATGATACAACCAAATCAAGATGTGTCCCGAAGACATTAAAAAGACCACATTTGTGACGCTATGAGGTACATTTTGCTACAAGGTAATACCTTTTGACCTGAAAAATGTCGGGGAAACTTATCAAAGAACCATGGTGACTTTATTCTATGACATGATGCACAAGGAAATCGAAGTATACGTAGACGACATGATCGCCATGTCTCAAATAGAGGAGGAGCGCATCGTGAATTTAGAGAAACTCTTTCAAAGGTTCAAAAAGTTCTTGTTAAAGCTCAACCCAACCAAATGCACATTTGGAGTGAAGTCGAGAAAACTCTTGGGCTTCATCGTAAGCAAGAGATGAATTAAAATAGACCCAAATAAAGTAAAAGTAATCTACAAGCTTCTTTCCCCTCAAATGAGAAAAAGGTCTGTGGTTTCTTGGGGAGACTTAATTATATCGCTCGCTTTATTTCCCAACTGACCGAGAAATGAAGTCCATTGTTTATATTGCTTAAAAAGAACAACCCAGGAAAGGGGAACAAAGATTTTCAAATAGCCTTCGAGCAAATCAAGAAGCAGTTGTCGAACCCACCGATGTTAGTGCCACATGTTTTAAAAAGACCTCTAATCATGTACCTAACCGTATACAAAAACTCAACGGGTTGCATGCTATGCCAGCATGACAAGACCGCAAGAAAAAAATGGTGATTTACTATCTAAGCAATAAGTTCACCGATTGTGAGACAAGGTATCCATCAATTGAAAAGATGTGTTGTGCTCTAGTTTGGGCATCTAAAAGACTCAGATAGTACCTATTGTACCACTCTACGTGGTTAATATCCAAGCTAAATCCCTTAAAGTTTATGATGGAAGCGTCTGCCCTGTCAGAAAGATTGGCCAGTTGGCAAATGTTGTTAACCGAATTCGACATTTAATATGTCAGTCAGAAAGCAATAAAAGGAAGTGCTATAGCAGATTTCTTGGAAAGGCGTGCCTTCAAAAATCGCGAAGCTTAGATTTCAATTTTTCCAATAAAGACTTGATGTGCATCACAACCAAAGAAGACAGCCCAGCAGATTCGTGGGTCTTAAATTTTGGCAATTCTTCTAAAGCCTTGGTTCATGGCATCAAGGCAATCTTGATCTCACCGAAAGGTGGTCATTATCTCTTTACTAGCCGTTTGAAGTTTTTTTGCACTAAAAATATGGTAGAGTATGAGGCTTGTATCATGAGACTGGGAGCAGCAATAGAAAATAAGATCAAGGTTCTAAGAGTCTTTGGATATTCTACCTTAGTCGTCTATCAAATCTGCGCATAGTGCGAAACGAAGGATTCAAAGTTAATTGAGTACCGCAAGTTGGTCCTTGAACTAATTAAAGAGTTCGAAGAAGTTACTTTCAAACAGCTCCCGCGGGAAAACAATCAAATGGCGGACGCGCTTGCCACATTATCTTTGGCATTTGAGGCGAGTGAAGGTGCCCGAATGATACCGGTCTAGATACAGATTTTAGACTTTCCTGCACAATACTGCGAAGTAGAGGAAGAGGCAGATAGACTCTCGTGGTACCATGATATCTTACAGTATATAAAACTCTAAGAGTACCTACCTCAAGCAACCAAAAATGACAAGAGAACAATCCGAAGAATGGTTATATGATATGTCACCGATAGAGAAATCTTGTATAAAAAGAGCCGAGACCAAGTCTCATTAAGGTGCGTAAATACCAAAGAGGCCCAACTGATATTAGAAGAAGTTCATGAGAGATTTTGTCTAACACACCCTAGCAGATTTATTATGGCCAGACGAATCATGCGCCTCGGCTACTATTGGTCTACCACGGAAGGAGACTACATCAATTATGCTCGAAAGTGTCACAAGTGTCAGATCTACGCTGACAAAATACATGCGCCACCATAACTTCTCTATGTGATAACAGCTCCTTGGCTTTTCTCGATGTGGTTCATGGATATAATTGGATAGATTCACTTGAAAGCTTCAAACGAGCATGGTTCATCCTGGTGGCCATCGACTATTTTGCCAAGTGGGTCGAAGCAGCCTCTTATGCAAACGTCACTAGATCGACGGTTTGTAAGTTTCTCAAAAGGGAGATTATTTGCCATTGCGGACTTTTTAAGAAGATTATCACTGACAATGCCTCCAATTTGAACAAAAAAATGATAATTGTAGTTTGTGAGCAATTCCAGATCAAGCATCACAATTTTGTAACTTATCGCCTTAAGATGAATGTGGAAGTAAAAGTTGTTAATAAGAATATTAAAAAGATAGTCTCCAAGATGACTGGCACTTACAAAGATTGGCATGAAAAGTTGCCATTTGCCTTATATGCCTACCAAATTGTTGTGCGAACATATACTAGGGCAGTGCCATTTTCCTTGGTCTATGGCATGGAGGCCATGTTGCCAATTGAGGTTGAAATTCGATCACTTCGTATCTTAATAGAGGCGGAGCTAGATAAAGCAGAATGAATTTAGGCACATTACAACCACTAAATCTAATCGAAGAGATGAGGCTAAAGGCAATCTGTCATGGTCAGATGTACCGAAAGAGGATGATGCAAGCCCACGACAAGAAGGTTTACCCAAGGGAATTCCAAGAAGGAGACTTGATGCTGAAAAAGATGTTACCAATCCAAAGAAATTTCTGTAGAAAGTGGACACCCAATTGGGATGGGCCCTGTGTGGTAACAAAAGCCTTTTCTGGAGGAGCTTTGATTTTGGCCGAGATAGATAGGGATGAATTAGAAAACCCAGTAAATTTAGATTTGATCAAGTGATATTATGCCTGAAAAAATAAAAAATAAAAGAAAAAAGAAAGTCGAAGTGAAAAAAATAAAATGGTCTAAAAGAAAAAACTGTCAAGGGCGCTTTAGGCTCAAGAAAAAGAAAATAAAATGAGGGTTTAAGATGAAAACCCAAAAAAAGCGTCTTGAATCTAAAGGTGGATTCAAGTTGAAAACCCACAAAGGGCAGCTTGAATATTTGAAGTTTAGGTTATCATCTCGAAAGACCAACAACTTGCTCAACATCTTCATCATGATATTTGAAATCTTTTCAACAAGGGTTGCATTTGGAAGAACTTCCAAAGGATTGACTCAGAGCGCTTTGGCCCTTGATATCTGGACATTTTATTTCCTTTCTTTGTAATTACCTTTGTTTTTGCCACTATTAATAAGCATTACATCCCAAAGTTCTCCTTTCACCTAAATTTGTATGGGAACCAATGGATTTACATTCATACAGGATAAAAGATTTTTTAGCATTACTCTGAATATGGTTTAAAAGTACATGAAGTATGATGCATTTTATTGTTTTGACTCTAATCATATCACTTGCATAAGCATAAAATTTTGCGCAGATTGTGGCACCAGATTAAGGAAATTACTCATATCAAGGAAGCAAGATTCCCTAAGCATTAAATACCATTCAAAGACATTTAAACTGGAAATAAGCTTTGCTGTGAAGATTTTCATACAAGGCAATCTAGAAGCATTCTCAAGAAGCTCTAAGGGGTTAGAAAAGACTACACTACCAACTAGAAGTACAAGATTAATGAATTTAGCGAACAAATATGCAAAGATCAAATGTTTTCTATGAAGTAAAGAAGCAAAGATCAAATGTTTTTATGAAGCAATGATGCAAAGATCAAATGTTTTCTATAAAGCAAAGAAGCAAAGATCAGATGTTTTCTATGAAGCAAAGAGGTGCAAAGACATGGTCAGTTTCAACTCAATGTTTTGCACCATTTGAAGGAGCATCATTCAATTTGTTCTCCTCGGATTCGAAGGAGCAAATCACCTTACCAACTTGATGTCATCGGGTTCGAAGGACAAGATTTATATTTCTGTCTATCTTCATTTTTTAAGGAGTGTCACTTAATTTGTTCTCCTCAGGTTTGAAGCAACATATCACCTTACCGACTTAGTATCCTCGGGTTTGAAGGACAAGAGCCATAATTCCGCATATCTTTAGTTTTAAAGGAGTGTCAATCATTTTTTTCTCTTTGGGTTCGAAGAAGCAGATCACCTTACGAACTTGGTGTCCTCGAGATCGAAGGAAGAGAGTCATATTTTAGCATATCTTCAGTTTTGAAGGAGCATTATTTGATTTGTTCTCCTTAGGTTCGAAGGAGCAGATCACCTACTAACTTAGTATCCTCGGGTTCGAAGGATGAGAGACATATTTTCGCATCGTCTCAAGTTAGAAGAAGTGGTGTCTAAACATGCAGTTGGGCCGGATAAATTAGTTCCTTTCGGTCTTTGCCTACTCTCGTTTCACCAGAATGAGCCAAGAGGGGCAGTTATAGTCACCTCTTTTATCCGCCATTTCATTCGAATTCAATTTTGTATGTATTTGAATATTAAATCCATAAAAATATGAAAAAATGCATAAATCCAAAATAAAAAGGGGCAGTCCATTAAATAAAAGTGTTCAATTACAAGGCCCGATTCAGACTTAAGGTTGAAAACCTAATGAGTTAAAAAGGATATCCTCTCTCTACGCGGAGCCGACCCATGGTCGTTGGATCATCCCTTGATCCAACAATCTAGATTAGAGCTTAAAAAACCCTAGCCTTATCTTTTTAAATCTACAACATTTACCACATTTAGATCCAAGAGGGATCTGGCGGTCCAGATAGCCTAAAAGGGCTTCACATGGATCACCACTCGTGCGTAGCCTTCACGCGCTCGAACCATGGAATTTTGTTTGGCTATTCATCTTCACTGATCGGACTGTATCCAACATCGACAGCCACGCTCTGCCATAGCCACCACTGCATTAATCTATTCTTACTCCCAACCGTGCCAAGCAAGCAAAAAAGAAAAGTGTAAAACTAATATTTGATTTTGATATACCAAGAATTTTTAAGGATCAATTTGTCAAATTAGATAAATTTTTAAGTACTAAAAAATACTCACAAAATGACAAGGATTCAAACTTAAAAGTGTTTCTTAGTAAAAAACTAAAACCCCAAATATTTTCTAAATATTTTTTACTCAAATAGCCAAAATTTATCTAAGTGTATCGGTACACTCTTACTCGTATTGATACGATCTTTAGCTACTGAAAAATATTTTACGCGAATGGCTATCACGTATCGATACAGCTTGTGCCCATTTTAGTATGATGTTTTGATACGCCAAGTATCCGTTTCGATACACCATTCAACCTGGGAGATAACGGCTATGTGAGTATCGATACGGTTGTTACCCATGTCGATATAGGGTGTTAGATTTTCCAAATCTTTTGCATTTAAAACTCGACCATTTCCTTGTCAGTTTATTGGAATAACAAACTTTGAAAATCGGTTATAGCGTACCGATACGCTCATAGGCGTATCGATACGGTTTTTTATTCTCGAACAAATATGATTCCAATGAGTAAAGCCCGTACCGATACAGTACGGATAGTTTTGATACGCCCATGTTCATTCAACTTCTTGTATCGACACGTCCTTCATGCGTATCAATACCCCTTTGTAAAACGTTTATAATTTGTATGTCATGTATCGATACGGTAATCTCGCGTACCAATATCGGTGATTGGTAGACTGTATTTATTGTGGGAAAATGGCTCTTTAACGGCTATATTCAATTCCTCAACCACCCAAACGGTTAGAAATCAATGAAGGGGTATAAATTGAAGTCTTCAAAGCAACAACAACAACTATTGATCAACTTACAAGCCTTCAAGCAAAAATCCAACATCTTGAGCCTATTAGAGTCAAATCTTTTGTAACCCTCGTGAGTGAGCTAAATTGTATTCTTTATTTTCAAGATTAGGTTGAGTGATCTTGTATTGGGAAAATTATTAATTTTGAGAGGATTTTATTTATTTGCCAAATTTTCTTTGTAAAAGAGTGAGCTCATCAAAGCTTTGGGTAGAAAGCTTTGATATTGTAATGGTTGCCTTTTAAGCCTAAAAAGGGGAAGAAATTCTTGATGAAATTCTTGAAATCCTTAGTAGGAAGCTAAGGTAGCGGATGTAAACCTTGTTAGAAGGTTGAACCACTATAAATCCTTGTGTCTCATTGTTTTTTTTCAACTTGCTTCCAAATTTTTAAATTGCCAATTCACCCCTTCTTGGCTTTTTTCTCCATTGATTGATCATCCCAACAATTGGTATCAGAGCCACACTCAATCGAAGGTCTAACCACCGTTGAGGCGATCCTAAAGGTGATTCAATCAATAGATGATCATGCCATGGCATCTACTTCCGGCAACAACCTCTACGAGTCTCAATCCATCACTAAACCTTCTTATTTCAATGGGGATAACTATCCTTATTGGAAGAATCGTATGAGGCTCTTCATCAAATCCCACGACTACCTTTTTTTGGGATGTAGTAGAAGATGGACTGGCTATTCCGATGAAGAGAGAAGGTGATCGGCTCGTTCTAAAGTCCAAGCATAAGATGGCCGATGAAGATCAGAAGAAGCTACAAATCAATGACAAAGCTATGCATATACTATTTTGCTCTCTTGGACCGGATGAGTACTCAAAGATGTCTTCTTGCACAAGTGCAAAAGAGATATGGGACAACTTAAAAGTTACATACGAGGGCACTAATGAAGTAAAGCAGACCAAAATTGGTCTTCTAAATCTAAGCTACGAGAACTTCAAAATGGAGTCAGATGAAGACATATCAAAGATGTTTGATAGATTCTCCATCATTGTCAACGAATTAAAAGGATTCAGAGAAGTCATTCTGAAAGAAAAGCTTGTTCGAAAGCTCATATATTCTCTTCTCGAGTCGTGGGATGGTAAGAGAACTGTTATCATCGAAGCAAAAGATCTCAAGACTTTGAAGCTCGATGCTCTCATGGGGTCTCTTCTCACCCATAAGATAATGAAGAAAAGAAGAGAAAAAGAAAAAAAGAAGGAATAGATGAAGGTCGAGAAGAAGAAAATAGATAAGAAGAAGATTATAATTTCTCTCAAAGCTTCACAAGACGAGAGTAATTCTAGTGAGGAGGAAGATGAAGAATTGCTATACTAGCCAAACGGTTCACTCGGTTCATGAAATCTAACCGGGAAAGAAAGTTCCATCGAAGAAGGGATTTCAAGAACAAGAACAAGGAAGAAGAGCAGGATCCTATAGTATGCTACGAATGTGAAAAGCCGGGACACATCAAGATAGATTGTCCCCAACTCAAGAAGAAAGGCTTCAAGAAGAAAAAGAAGCACAAGGCCAATGTAGCCACTTGTAGTGATAAAGAATCTTCAAGTGATGAGGAGCAAGAAGCTGCAAATCTTTGCCTCATGGCCTTTGAAGAGGATCCTAAGGTAACCTCTTACTCATCTAGTGAGCTTACTTTTGATGAATTATATGATGAATACAATGATTTACAAGAGGTTTACGACAAATTAGTTTTGAAATACAAATAATCACATTTGAAAAAAAGAAAATAATTTCCAATTTAAAAACTCAAAACGATTCTTTATCCAAAACTATTTCGGAACTTGAGAAGAAGGTTTTAGAGTTATAAGCTAAACAAAATGATTTTGAATAGAAAAATCAAGATTTAGATAACCTTCTCTCTAAAGTTCATGATGATCACCAAAAAGAAGTTGGTGATATTAAAGCTTTTTTAAAAAAAGTTAGGAGTACCCATTTTGAAAAAGGAAATTCTTCAAAACCCAACTATATAAAAAGAAACTTTAATGGGTACAAACAAAGAGGCTTCCAAAGGCACTCTAAAGGTAAAAGATTAGAAGTATTTGGGTTTATAAGCAACTTGCCACTTCAAATGATATTAAGGCTATTGCTTCTTGGATTCCTAAGGGAACCAAGTATTTGGGAGCTAATACTCATGGACCCAAAATGATTTGGGTGCCAAAAATTAAGAAACGATTCTTTGTTTGTAGGGAGCATTGCTACGAGGCCAAAGCTTTAAGTGCAAATTTGTGGTACCTTGATAGTGGATGCTCGAAACACATGACCAGAGACAAGAGTAGATTCATGGAGCTAAAACCAAAGAGTGGAGGAGTAGTGACGTTTGGTGACAACTCCAAAGGCCACGTTGAAGGAATTAGTTCCATTGGTAATCACTCTTCCATACTTATTGACATGTCTTATATGTCAACGGTCTTTAGCATAATTTGTTAAGTATAAGCCAACTTTGTGATAAAGGTTTCAATGTGCTTTTTGATTCAAATGGTTGTAAAATTATCAACATTGAAACCAACAAAATTGTGCTTATAAGTCATCGCATAGGAAACATTTACATGGTGCATTTAGATGGCATTCATATTTCTAATGCATATTTTGTTGCTAAAGATGAGCATGATTCATGGTTATAGCATAGAAAACTAGGACTTGTAAGCATGTGTGTTTTGGAAAAATTGATTTCAAATGATCTTGTAAGAGGTTTGCCTAAATAAAGTTTTTATATGACAAAATTTGTGATGCTTGTGCTAAAGGAAAGCATAAAAAAGTTTCTTTTAAACCTATTAATGATGTTTCTACAAGTAGAGTTTTACAATTAATACAAATGGATCTTTTTGGCCCTATTAGAACAATGAGTTTGGGTGAAAAATCATATGTATTTTTTTAGTTGATGACTACTCTAGATATACTTGGGTTCTATTTTTAAGTACCAAGGATGAGGCTTTAGAAAAATTCATCACATTTTCAAAAGTAAATCAAAACAATTTTGGTTACTCAATTGCACATATTTGAAGTGACCATGGAACTGAATTTCAAAATCTAGGTTTTGAAGAGTTTTGCAATTCAAGTGGTATAAGCCATAATTTTTCAGCTCTTCGAACACCTCAACAAAAAGGGTTATTGAGGGGAAAATTGAACTTTAGAAGAAATGGCTAGAACCATGCTTTGTGAAAACAATTTGCCTAAGTATTTTTAGGCGGAATCCACTAATACGGCTTGTTACATTGTCAAGAGAGTAATGATTAGGCTTATTTTAAAGATGAGCTTTTCAAAAATAAAAAGCCTAACATTAGTTATTTTCATCAATTTGGTTGTAAATGTTTTGTTTTAAACAATGGAAAAGATAATTTAGGCAAATTTGATGCAAAAAGTGATGAAGTTATTTTCCTAGGTTATTCTTTAAACTCTAAAGCCTATCGTGTATTTAACAAAACAACTTTAGTAGTTGAAGAGTCTACCCATGTGGTTTTCGATGATAACCTCCTTCCGAGGAAGGATTCTTGTGATGATGATGTTGTAGGAATTTTTGATGCCAATGATGGTGGAGGACAATCGTCAGAGGTAGATGAAGTTCCATCAAAAGAAGAACCACAAGATCCACCTTTAGAAGCCTTGAAGGACATGACTCTAGAGGAAAAGGAGGTCACCTACCCAAGGGAGTTCAACTATGTCAAAGGTGGTGAGATTTTGGGTGATTCATCCAAAGGGGTAACCACTAGATATTCTCTTAAGAATTTTTGTAATTATGTTGCATTCATCTCATGCATTGAGCCTAAAAATATCAAAGAAGCATTAAATGATGAATGTTGGATTTTGGCCATGCAAGATAAATTAAATCAATTTGAGAGAAGAAAAGTATGGACATTAGTTGATAGGCCTAGTAATAAATCTACAATAAGAACTAAATGGGTTTTTAGAAACAAACTAGATGAGAGTGGTAACATAGAGAGAAACAAGGCTAGACTTGTTGCTCAAGGTTACACTCAAGAAGAAGAAATCGATTTTGAAGAAAGCTATGTACATGTAGCTAGAATGGAAGCCATTAGGATGTTGCTTGCATTTGCATGTTGTCATGTGTTCAAGCTTTTTCAAATGGATGTAAAAAGTGCTTTTCTAAATGGTTTTGTAAATGAAGAAGTGTATGTGGAACAACCACCCAGTTTTGAAGATCCAAAATACCCAAACCATGTTTTTAAACTTTCAAAGGCTTTATATGGTTTGAAACAAGCTTCTAGAGCTTGGTATGAACGGCTATCAAATTTCTTAGTTGAAAAAGGTTTTAATAAAGGAAAGGTGGATACTACAGTTTTTTATAAAAAAGGCAAAGACATATTAGTAGTACAAATTTATGTCGATGATATGATTTTTGGTTTTACTAATGAGCTTCTCTGTCAAGAGTTTGCTAAGATAATGCAAGGTGAATTTGAGATGAGCATGATGGGGGAGCTCTCATTCTTTTTAGGACTCCAAATCAAACAAAGGAAGGATGGCATCTTCATCAATCAAGCTAAGTACATCAAGGACATGCTCAAGAAGTTTGGCTTGGAGAACGTAAAACCTCAAGACACACCAATGAGCTCTTCTACAAAGCTTGACAAAGATGATGGAGGTAAGTGTGTTGATTTAAAGCTTTATAGGTAAATGATAGGATCTTTGCTTTATCTTACCATAATTAGACCAGATATCATGTTTAGTGTTTGCTTGTGTGTTAGATTTCAAGCTAGTCCTAGAGAATCACACCTTATAGCCGTTAAGAGAATATTTAGATACCTTAGAGACACACCTTGTTTAGGTCTTTGGTATTCTAGAGACTCATCCTTTAGTTTACATGCTTACTCGAATGCAGATTATGGAGGTTGTAAGATAGATAGAAAGAGTACATCCGGTACATGTCAATTCCTAGGTAGTATGATCATATTGTGGTTTTCTAAGAAGCAAAATAGTGTAGCATTATCTATCACCGAGGCAGAATATGTTTCATTAGGAAGTTGTTGTGTTCATGTCCTTTGGATGAAGCAAAAACTCTTATATTATGGAATTGATGTAGGTACAATACCTCTAAAGTGTGACAATACTAGTGCCATTTGTCTCACTAAGAATCCCATCCAACATTCTAGAACCAAACACATAGAAATAAGGCATCTTTTCATTAGAGATCATGTCTTGAAAAATGTAGTTCTAGAGTATGTAGACACCTTAAACCAATTAGCGGACATCTTTACCAAACCATTAGATAAAGAGCGTTTTTGGTCTCTTAGGAGAAAGTTAGGGCTCACTAACCTTTCTTGAACCTTAGAGCCTTTTTGGTGTTTAAAAGTTGCTTGAATTTGATTGATTTCATTTCTTATGTGCTTTTGATCATATATGCATCTATTCATGTTGTTAGGGAGTATGTATCTGTTTTTGCCTATTCATGTTGCTCTCATATCATGTGCATGCATATTGATTTGATTAAGTTCGAATTTTTGGGTCCCTTGCAGCCAAAAATGACATTTTTGGTCAAGGGGTATCGATACGGTTAATCGCGTATCGATACGGGTAAACGAACTTTTGTTTCGGTACGGGTGAAGATGTTTCGATATGGTACAGGGATCGGTACGCCTATATAGCGTACCAGTACGCAGTTTCGATACGCGTTTTATGCGTATCGGTACGTGTAGCCGCTGGGTCTTTTAAAGGGTTTTAAATGATGTTTTCCTAATCAAACCTAAACTCTAACTTTCTCTAAAAACCCTAGGTCGACCACCCTCTTTATAAACCCCTCAAACCCTTAATTTTTCATCAAATCACTCTAATTTTTTTTAGGGTTTTTGCTTTCCACATCAAATCCAAGCCACCATCAGTGCAAAATCATCATTCATTTATCTCATCTTCCATAACTCAAGGTAAAACTTTACTTTCTTTAAATTTTCATTTTGTTTATATTTGTATATTGTTTCTATTTTAAAATTATACTTTTACTATTTGTATATCTTTTTCTTCACATTTTTCACAAAAAAATTTCAAAAACTCAGAATTTTTTATTCGAATATAAGATTATACGCGTATATTTTTAAACTGTTTTTCAAAATTTCTTTTTACCAAAAAAATTCTTTATACTTGTATATGTTTTCAAACTATATAAAATAAATTTTTAACCTTACCTTGACTATTGGAGTGATTAATTGGATTGAATGTGATGTTTATGCATACATGTATTTTTGTGGTTTGAAAATTTTTAGGTTTAGACTATGGCACCAAAGAAAAGAGCGAGAAGAGAGATCGAGGCCAGTTCTACCTCTAGAAATCATTCCATACCCAATCTCGATAATGATGGTACTAGACCAAATCTTAACCAACTATTCCGCCTTTGTTTTGATGCACCAAATAATCCAAATGCTTTAGAATGTTTCAAACATTTTCAAAACTTTAAACTCCAACATGAACGTATTGTTTCTCTTCCGTTTATGACTTCCGATGCTTTTAATTTTTTATATCTTGATTTGATGAGAGATTGGAAGTTCATGTCGTTTTGAAGTGTACCCGACATTGTTTACAAAAATCTTGTCCTTATCTTTTACTGCAATGGTCGATGTGTTTTTAATGAAGATAAATCCGAGTTTATAGCTCTTGAGTCTCACCTTATGGGGAAACTTTTCGTCTTGATTCTCAAACTATAGTCGATCTTTTGGGGATGGAAAATGTAGGTCTTGATGATGTAACAAATTTTCTTCACTCTCTTAGTGGTTCCGTTACCATTTTGATGCCCATGACCGTTTTCTTCACCTCCTTATCACTTGGTGGTTTCGACCATCCAGTTGTAAGTGGTCCACTATTTGTCAAGTTGATGATTTTTGGCTTTATTGTTTTCGTGAAAGAAAACGCCCAAACCTTGCCCAAATTATGTTTGCGGAGCTTGTCTTCATAGTTCAAAAATTTTATACCTCCCTCGTCACATCTTTTACTTATAGCATCGTCCTAAGCTTTATATTCCATAAGCTAGAGATCGATTGCTCTTATGACCTAGCCTCGCCTCTCACCGATCCCATTGATGATCACTCTCTAAGGCGTGCACAATTCACCTTTTACAATGGTGAACGGGTTCGTAACGCCAATCTCCCTCGCGATGCTCAACCACATCTTGAAGAGAATGTGCCAGCCCCTCTAGTTGCTCCGGTGGCTCCCGTTCCTCAACCTTCCTATGATGCTCTTATAGCCTACCTTGATGGGAAGTTCAACGTGATGAACACAAGGTTTGATACTATTGATGCTCATTTCAATTCCTTGGAGGCACGAGTGACTTCTATAGAGAACCGTCAATCTTCTATGGTATGACTTTCACCGCATTCCATGGTGAATGGCGCGACCATTCACTTGGAGAAGATGACATCCAAGATGAAGATGAGGATGATGATGGTGAAGAAGCCCCTTAAGCATTTGCATTACATTCATATCATATTAGGCTTTATATTTATGCACCTATGCTTTTAGTTTGAATTCCTATGACTATGATATTTGGTTTATGTTTTAAGTTAGTTTTATATTATGTTGCTTGAATATTTGTTTTGAATTATAATATCTATGTTGTTTTATTATGCTTGGAGCTTTTTATTGCTTTATATATTTGCCTTCTTGATTTTGATCTAACAAAAAGGGGGAGAAGTGCCTAAATTTTTCAAAACATTTTCAAACTTAAATAACCTTAAAGAAAATGGGAGTATTTTTCAAAAAAAAACTTAAAATTTTATTTTGGGTTTTGTTATATCAAAAAGGGTGAGATTGTAAAACTAATGTTTGATTTTGATATAACAAGAATTTCTAAGGATCAGATTGTCAAATTAGATAAGTTTTTAAGTACTCAAAAATACTCACAAAATAACAAGGATTAGAACTTAAAAGTGTTTCTTAGTCAAAAACTAAAACTCCAAATATTTTCTAAATGTTTTTGTACTCAAATAGCTGAAATTTATCCAGGCGTATCAATACACTCTTACCCGTATCGATACGGTCTTTAGCAACTGGAAAATATTTTACACGAATGGCTATCGCGTACCAATACGGCTTGTGCCCATTTTGGTACGGTGTTTCGATACCCTAAGTATCCGTTTCGATACACCATTCAACCTGGGAGATAACGGCTATGTGAGTATCAATACAGTTGTTACCCGTATCGATACAGGTGTTAGATTTTCCAAATCTTTTGCATTTAAAACTCGACCTTTGCCTTGTCAGTTTATTGGAATCACAAACTTTGAAAATCAGTTATAGCGTACCAATACGCTCATAGGCGTATCGATACGGTTTTTCATTCTTGAACAAATATGATTCCAGTGAGTAAAGCCCGTATCGATACGTACAGATAGTTTTGATACTCCTCTGTTCATTCAACTTCTCATACCAATACGTCTTTCACGTGTATCGATACCCTATTGTACAACGGTTATATTTTTGTATGTCAGGTACCGATACAACAATCCTGTGTACCAATACCGGTGGTTGGCAGACTGCATTTATTGCGGGAAAATAGCTCTTCAATGGCTATATTCAATTCCTCAACCGCCCAAACGGTTAGAAATCAATGAAGGGGTATAAATTGAAGTCTCCAAAGCTACAACAACAACTATTGATCAACTTACAAGGCTTCAAGTAAAAATCCAACATCTTGAGCCTGTTAGAGTTAAATCTTTTGTAACCCTCTTGAGTGAGCTAAATTGTATTCTTTATTTTCAAGATTGGGTTGAGAGATCTTGTATTGGGCAAATTATTACCTTTGGAGGATTTTATTTATTTACCAAATTTTCCTTGTAAAAGAGTAAGCTCATCAAAGCTTTGGGTAGAAAGCTTTGATTTTGTAATGGTTGCCTTCTAAGCCTAAAAAAGGGGAAGAAATTCTTAAGTGAATTTGTTGAAATCCTTAGTAGGAAGCTAAGGTAGTGGATGTAAACCTTGTTAGAAGGTTGAACCAATATAAATCCTTGTGTCCCATTTTTTTCAACTTGCTTCCAAAATTTTAAATTGTCAATTCACCCCCCTCTTGGCTACTTTCTCCATTGATTGATCCTCGCAACAAAAAGGTTAGCACTCGAATCTAAGCAAAAAAGGACGGAAAATTGATTGGAATAAAGTAAATATGGGAAGGAATTGGCCAAACATGGTGAAAATCAAACCAAATCGGATCAAGCAAGATCGGGCAAGAATTAACACCCAAATTGGGCAACAAGAATCCTTTAGTTATTAAGGTTTTCAATTCCTTGTTTATACACATTGTAATCGGCTATAAAAAGCCATGAATTCCAATGGTTGTAACACACGAATTCTTACAAGCATTTTTTAGTCGAATTCTTAAGGTATTTTCATACCTAAACCTTCTCTCCTTTTATTTATACATATATATAGTTTGAATCAAAGAAAGGGGCGCGAGTTATTGTTCGTTGGAGGAGGAACCACCGCCGGAGGGCTGAACCACCACCGCCATCAGAATCGGGAGCTAAAATCAGAGGGAGATGATGTTATAGAACCGTCATCAATATTGAGCCACAATGGCCGACACGAATGAGCACGGTGGACCACTGCCGAAAACTGGGTTCACACGGTGGTGTTCTGCAATCCATGAAGAACACCCTTGGATATTTCAGAGGATTTGTAAATAGGGTGTTTGATCCATTTAGCCAAAGGGGGAACAAATGAATTTTGTTTATGAATTTAGGTTTTATACTGACCCACGAGTTGGCCTAGGTCTGACCCGCGCCATGCATGACCCACGCCCTTCTACCACCGGATTCACACTTTGACCCCAATGTTTGCAATTTATTCACTCCAGTCCTTTTTCATTTCAATTCAGTTCTTTAATTGTTATTTTATGCAATTTTACCCTTTGCTTGATTGATTCATGTTTGTCATATTGCTTAATTTGTTTATCTTTTGTGATGTTAAATTTCTTAAAGCTTCGGGGTAATAATTATTTTATTAATTCTTAATGTGATTTTCTAATAAAAAAATTTCTATAAGTTAATTTAAAAAATACACACTTTTAGGTTAGCTTCTCTAAATACATTAGAAAATATTCTAGGATCTGAGATTTAATATTAAGTTTCCAAACATGTTAGTCAATAAATCCCATAGATTTAGGTCTCCCAAATAATATATTTTACTAATTAAACTCGATAACTCCTGTAGATAATCTAACATAGCCTTTAATTAAAATTCGTAGGACTTTTTAGGGTCAATTTCTTTAAATATTCATTAATTAAAATTCTAGACTTTAGAAATTATTAAAAATGGCAAATAAAACATCATTCAAAAAGATTTTATTACATCATGAAAACAGAATATTTTCTCAAGTAGGTTAATTCAGTTTTCTCCTAATGGGGAACGGTCAAAACTCATATGCGAAATTATATTTTCGGATTTTAGGAATTATTGCCTAAATTCCCTTGTGTCTAAAATTGACTAGGGTTTCCTCAGCCGTGAGCAAATCCTGGTTAGTTTTTAAAACTTTTTGGATTTTTACATTAATCTTTGCACGCATTCATCCGGGTTACAAAGAAAAATATTAGTGATTAAGTAAGTGTCGTTCTGCGGGTGTGATGGGTGCTAATTCTTTCCCACACATAACTGTGCCCCCGAACCCTTGAGATTCTGTAATCTCTGGCTTGTTTTTAAATTTTTGGTCCGCCTAATATAATAAAAAGAACCGATGGCGACTTCGTTATCACACATGGCACTCCATCCCCTTGGCTCTGCCCCAACATTTGTTGTTTATGCTCTACTTATAATTTTTAAACTATTTATAACTTAACCAATTCAGAGGTTTGATTTTTATCACGAGAATTGAGTAAATTTCATAGTTAATCGTTTACTTTTTAGTGAGAACACTCACAGCAAAAAAATTAGTCATTGTTATCGCAATGGCTACCTTAGTTCAAACAAAAAAAACAAATATATTTAAATATGTTTAAATAAATTGATTAACGTCAAATAAACAATGAATAAATATTAAAATTGAATACAAATACACTTAAATATGTTTAAATAAATTAATTCATGTTAAATAAACAATAAATAAGTTACGCACTTTATAAATAAAATTGGTTAGACTCACGTCTCTTAAAAAATCGACCTTTTTAATTTTAAGTGGGTTGAAGCTTAATACTAAATTTGAGTATGAATTGTTATTGGAGAAACAATTAATTTAGCAGAAAATAATAATTGCATTGACTTTTCGTTATCTTAGGAGTCAAATAATTTAGGCTGAGAATGTGTTCAAAATGGTTCAATTCATCTACCAACAATTTTGGTCCTCTCTTTCTCTTCTCCTTCCCCGCCAGAAAAACCCCTTTCTTTGCCGCTCATCATCATCGCCACCAATGGATTCTCAATTGCCCGACGGCGGCACAACCCCAAAGCGCCAGTTGCAAATCCAAGGTCCGCGCCCAACCCCACTAAAAGTCAGCAAAGACTCCCATAAAATCAGAAAACCGCCTCACCCACCACCGCACGCCGCCCCACCACCAGCTGCAGCAGCAGATCAACACCGTCAGCCGGTGATCATCTATGCCGTCTCGCCCAAAGTCATCCACGCCAAAGAATCCGACTTCATGTCCATCGTCCAACGCTACACGGGACTCTCATCCGGCAACTTCTCTGGAGACGGCGACGTATCTCCGGCGGCAAGGTTGGCGGTGACGGAAAAGGCGATTCCGAGCCCGAGAGAGAAGATAGTGGACTCGGGGTTCATGGGGGAAGGTGGGATGGAAGAGGACCTGATTCGACCGCCGACAGGGATACTTTCGCCTGCTCCGGAGACGTTGCCGGCGGTTTCGACGGGGAGTTTCTTTACACCCGCTTCGGAAGCGAGAATGATGTCGCCTTGGCACGAGTGGAGCCCGATGATACATGGAAGTGGGTTCATGGCTAGCCCTTCAGCATTGCTTTCGGGGTCTTTGATTTCTTCTCCAAATTCCGACATTTTTGCTCAAATTTGGAACTTTTAGCCATTCCTTTTTCAATATCCGGATCAAGTTCTGGGTTAACAAATTTGGGGATTCTATTATTAGATTAGGTTAGACTTAGAGTCGGGGGCTCCCTCCAAATTGTAATTATGTTAATAATGTCTCAGTGTACTAACTTCTTCATTCATATATAGTTATCTACAAAGAGAGCAAGAGAGAACAATTAGGGTAGGAGGGTTCTCAAGGGATTTTGTGTCGTGTAACTTATTTTAATTGTAATTTTACTGTATTTGGATTTGGATTTGGATTTGGATTTGGATTTGGATTTGGATTTAAATTGTAGAATTTGGGAATTTCTTGGATAATGGAATTGTTATTTCATGATGACAGAATGGTTGTTTAATCTTCAACTGCAACATCTTGACTAAAATTCCCTCCATAATTTTACTCTGATGACATTGGAGTTTGTCAGAACATTTTGTCTAACATGCTGATTATTCCTTCTAAATCTTGCATTGACCTGTATATGGGTTTGTATATGGGTTATGATCCAATTATACAATATCAAATTATTTAGTTTTACATTGATTTTGGACAATAAGATGAGCGTAAATTGACAATATAGGAATTTTCAAGACAGAAAAAGAAAAGCAAATAATCTCAGTTATAAATTTAATTAGACTCAACAAATAGTCTAAAATCAGTTTAGTTTTTACACCGCGTAAGTAGATCTTATAGAAAGAGACAGGTAAATATTGTATCTTTCTCAAATTTGGTCCTATGCCATACAGTGCAATATGGTGGCCCATTTCTAAATTATTATGTTGGAGTTCTCTTCCATTGTCCACAAAAACCTAAGTTCCCTAGACACTTTCTTTGATATACACATCAATGTGAATGCCATTAACAGTGAAGCAGGAGGTATTCACTGGCAATGTTGGAAGTAACGGCAGCCGAGACCTTGAAAAAGAAATTGTTTATTATTATTACTATTATTATTATTATTTTGTAATCAAAGGGGTAGGGACCAGAAATGTATGCTATGAGTAAATGACTATGTTTAAGTGAGTAAATATTTGCACATACAAGTTGTACCTTTTTGCCACCAATTTCTGAAACCAGGGAGTAGAAAACCTGCGAAGCATTCAAAATCGAGAACGACATCAGAGGTAAATACAAGCATGTTTTTCACATTTAAAAATGTTCAGAGTCGAAAACATAATGAAATAACCTGAAGTTCCCTTAGCAACTAGGGCTCTACTGAACTCTCTAATTAGTCATCTCTAAACCTTAGGTCTCTTGCACAAGTAAATGTACTGGTGATACAACTAAGAAGCATGGGGACGACACCTCAACCCTGTTTCAAGTACCTGATACGTCCCTGGTACGGGGACGGGGGCTGCGGGGAACGTCCTGGGGACGTGCCATGGTGGCAGGGGACGGCTCATCAAACTCGGGGACGTTCTATGCTTAGCTGGGGACGTTTCGAGGTCGGCATGTGACTATCACATGAGTCCCCAGGGGTAATTTTGACATTTTATATTAAAAAATAAAAAAATAATTTCAGACAAAACCTAATGTGCTATGTTCTTAAAGTTAAACAAAACCATCTCTTTTGTTTTCTTATCGTCGATTGGAGAGGAGCGACACCAGTTCAAGAAGCCGGCGCCTGCCAGATATTCGTACTCCGGCGCGTTCAAAACTCCGGCCTTAATTTCCAGGTATGTCTTCTTCTCCATATAACTTTTTCATCTATTTTGCTTTGATTTTAAGCTCATCAAACGAGGACTTCAAGCAATGGTCATAAGTGATGAATGGGCTTCTTATAGAGAGGATGACACGGGGCAGGCAAATTTTGTGAAGGAAAAACTTGTGAGTGATGATTGGTGGGATAAAGTGACTTACATCATTGATTTCACAATGCCTATCTATAACATGCTTAGAGTATGCGACACCGATAAACCATGCCTTCATTTGGTATATGAGATGTGGGATTCTATGATTGAGAAAGTGAAGTTTGAAATTTACAAGAAGGAAAATCGTTCTCTTTCAGACTTTAGTCCTTTTTATCATGTTGTTTACGAGATTCTTATAGCTCGTTGGACAAAGAATTATACTCCTCTTCATTGTCTAGCTCACTCACTAAATCCAAGGTATATAATTTTGTTAGTTTTGAATTTTATATTCTTAAATCTTAGTTCTTTTATATAAATGTATTCTTTTAAATGTTGTAGGTTTTATAGTGATGGTTGGTTAACCGAGGATCCTAGTAGAGTTGCTCCTCATAGAGATGGTGAAATATCTCGTGAGAGAATGAAGTGCTTTCGTAGATTATTTTCAAATGGTGATGATTATGACAAAGTTTTGGATGAATATGCTCATTTCTCACTTAAGAGTGGACCTTTTGAAGATTTAATTTCTCTTACAAAGAGATATTCTTCGGATCCAAAAAGTTGGTGGGCTAACTTTGGTGTCGAAACTCCTTTGCTCCAATCTTTAACTTTCAAAGTGCTTGGACAACCTACTTCATCTTCTTGTTGTGAAAGAAATTGGAGTACTTATTCTTTCATCCACTCACTTAGGAGGAATAAATTAAATCCAAGTCGTGCGGAAGATTTGGTTTACATCCACTACAACCTTCGTCTTTTATCAAGGAATTCTAGTCAATATGAGGATGAGAAAACCAAGATGTGGGATGTTGGTGGAGATGCATTCGATTCTCTAGGAGAAGTGGGCTATTTGGAGTTTGTGAAACTTTCACTCGATGAACCGAATTTGGAGAGTGAATTATTCTCTGTGGATGTTAACAATGATTGATTGCATCGTTGTTATTTTGTTTCTTGAACCCTTTTACGGATTTGTATGATGCTAACTATGTTGTTTTGAATCTTTGATGTGATTTTGTTTGTTGTTGAACAATATAACCGGATTATGAATTTGTTTGTTTGTTGTTGAACAATGTAATCGCATTATGAATTTTGTTTGTTTGTTGTGATTTTCTTAAACCCTTTGATGTGATTTTGTTTGTTGTTGAACAATGTAACATGTTATTAAGGTCATTTGGCAATACCATTCCCTTGGTTTTTTTACCTTATTGTATTATGAATTTTTATATTTTTTATTATATGTATAAATTTATTTTATATTTGTCGTACCCGTACCTTGTAATTTTAAAAATGACCATTTTTCGTCCCTGTACTCGTCCCCGTATCCGTATCTGTGCAACTTAGTGATACAAGAACAGAAATAACAAGCAAAAATATAATACGTCATCCCTTGTTTCCCTCGCAATTGCTTACCACAAACATTAACCAATTATGGTTAAAAGCATGTCAAAAGTCCAAGGAGAATCGCTTGTCCTACTGAGATTGCTACAAAGTTTGAATAAGACAAACTTGTACATATTGTAGATAATTGTCACGTAAATAGAGTTGATTTTTTTTATAAATATCTGAGTAATTTAGATATCCTATAACTCTAATCTCTTAAAGTAGTTTAGATAGCCTATAACTCTTATCTACTAAGTAGTTTAGATAACATTTATCTCTTATCTTATAAGATCATATTTTATCTAGACTAGTTTGAGTTTTATTAGAACTCCATGTACTAAATCTATAAATAGTTGGCTTGTATGTACTCTTCAAATTAATTCAAGGAAACACAATAAATTAAATTGATCACTGACCAAAATACTTTTCCCTATTTTCTACATGGTATCAATCTAGGTTTTTCAAATCCTATCCAAAAAAATCCTTAGTTAATGGCTGGAGAAAAAACATTCGAGATTAGCTCAAAGGCTAGTCCATCCCCACAACCACAAAAGGACAATCAATTACATTTGGTCACCTCTGTAAGAAATACTAGCAGCCAATTTAGCAAGCAACATGGAGGTAATCTTTCTTTTGCAAATACTGTTGACAACACAAACTTTACTACTTGGATTGTCGATAGTGGAGCCCCTGACCACATGACAGGAGATCTAAGCTTATTTACAGAATTCAGCCAGCTTGAGCCCAATCCAATCTAAAGACAACATATGGTTCCTTAGCAGTCATTGAAGGAAGTGGAGCAATTCGAGTAAATCAGGATATCAAATTGAAGTTCGTGCTTTATGTTTCAAAATTAGGTTGCAACTTGTTATCTGTTAGTAAATTGTCTCATGACTTGGGATGTATAATCACTAATTTTGTCCGTCTTTTTGTTATTTAGTATTGCTTTTGGCTTTTATTATTAGAATAGTTTTATCAGTTTTATTTTATGTTTATTATTAATGTTAATATTAATTATTATTAAATATTATTATTAGTAGTATTAAAATAATATAATATAAAATAAAATAATAATATTACTATTAACCCAAATAATAATAAACCCAATATCAGTCCAATTAAATAACTGGTCCATTTAATACAATCCAAAAACATTTTAATTTACACCTGGCTCGTTTGGCCCAAACTAAACCCTAGAATTACATCTAATATCTAACCTAGTGTAATCTTATTTTTACAGCCGCCTCAAATCTGGCCGTTGGATCAGATCTGATCCAACGGTCCAGATTAAAATAGGAAACCCTTCAGCTGCCCTCCATTTGCGCGTGTCAACCACCGCCACGGTTGTCCAACTTCTTCACGCGCCCGGCTTCTCGGCTTCCCCGACACATGGCCATGTTGCCGAAAATTGCGCCACCATCATCAGCTTTCCTCAGTCACCACCTGGAAAGAAAACAATACTAAACAATAAACAAATTAAATGGCAGATCCCAAAAGCATGAGCAAGCATCATCAACAGTTAGATTAGGTGTTGTTTTTTATTGTTTTATGTACCAAGTCGGATGTATATATCCGAACAAAAATCTATTGTATTGGACCAGTTATGAGTAATAAAAAAAAGTAAAAACCCTCAAACATTAGAGGTAAAAAAATCTAATCTTTTTTTTCAGTTCGAAACAAATAGAAACTAAATAAAAAATGGATTGAGGGTTTCATACCTGGTTTCGGTCTTGGGCCGCCGCTGCGATGACGACAAAGGTGGGTGTTGCCGATGAACAACACCATCGCATCTTGACCTTTCATTTCCCTTTTCTCCGGTTAGAGATTTAAATTTTTTGAGTTTTTAAAAGAAAAAAAAGTTTCAAAAAAGAGGGATTTTGGTTTAGTTTTCTTTAGATTTTGGTGAAAGGGATTTGATTTTGAAAAAACCGAGGAGAGATTTGAGTTTAAAATAAGAAAATGGTTGATTTGGGTTTATTTTTAAGTTTCACCACTGCTGTAATCACTCATTTTTATCCGGTTTGTAAATATTGTTAATGTATGTTAGTATAATAATTAATGGATATTAATATTGTATGTATACTTATATAATATTATTATGTGTGCTTATACGTGTGATTAATAGGCATGTATAATATGTCATATGGTGTATGCGTATATGTCAATGTGTGCAAGTCATATTAAGTATGTGTGATTAAACCAATATATATAAGTTAGTATGTTATATTGATTATGTATGTTATAGATGGTATTGTGCATGTGTATGCGTATGATATATATATATATGTGTGTGCTTGTGTGTGTATACGTATATGATATTGTTATAATTATTATTATGAATATTATTAATATTATTGTTATTGGGCTGTGTAAAAACATAATTTAAATAAAATAGAACCCAAATTGTATTTAAACCCAAAGATAATTAATAGTCCATTATCCAGTCCAATACATAACCTAAAACCCAAAAAAATTAACTAATATTTACATCACGGCCCATTCGGCCAAGCCAACCTAATAGTCCATATAAACTAAACCCTAATATCTAAGTAATCCTAATGGCCTCTATCTTTTTTTTTTGCGCAACCAATCAAGAGCCGTTGGATCAAATTGTGATCCAATGACCGAGATCGAAGAAGAGCGTCATTCCAGCTGGCCACGTGGAGCCACGCGCAGGCTGTCCATCTCCCACGTGCGCGTGATGACCACGCACAAGGCCCCTCATTTGCCATCTGCCACGTGTCATGATCTGGTGTAGTCTTCCAGTTTTAAGATTGAGACTCGGCCGTCCAAACTTCAAGAAATCCTAGCCGTTGGATCAGATTTGATCCAACGGCCAAGGATGCGTCTGCCAAGAGAACATCACCACCATGACTCCTCCTCCATACCGGCTCTACCAACCACCGCGCTCAGAGGACGTGCAAAACACCAAAAACAATGGATTATTAGTACCCAAATCAAATCAAATGTATTTTCAGGGTCTGATTTTCTACCAAAAATACAGATCCGAGCATAATATATGTAAACAAACCAAAATATGTAAGAGATCAATTATCAATCTAGTTTCAAAAAAAAGAATACAAAAAGTTTCAGTGGTAATTTCCTGTCTCTTCTTTCTCCCTTCATGCATGCATGCAACCAACAACATAAAAGAAAAAAACTAAAAAAGAGGGTTGAAATTATTCATTACCTTCGTCGTGTGGCCAAAGGCAACAAGCCTGGTGGTCTCCTTTGAGCCATATAAGGTGATCCGAACGGCCACGTTTGCAAAAGAGATGGGGGCCTTCGTTTTTTTTTTAAATGGTGTCGATTTTCCCTAAATCCAAGGAGAGGTGGGTGTTTTTCCTAAGATCTAAGGCTAGATTTGTGTTCGGTTTGAAAAGGAGGGTGTTTTTTGGTCTTGTTTCTTTTGGTCCGACAATAGCCGTCGGTGATTCAAGGCGGCCAGAGAAGGGTTTTTTTTTATTTTGAGTTTCTGGATTGGATATTAATCTGAGGGGAGAGGTTTTTTTTTTCAAAACAATTTTTCAAATGACCAAACTTTAAAACCGGTTCTAAGGAGGTCTATATATAGACTTGATTTTCAAAAATGGTCTAATTACTCCATAAATCCCCCCGTGTCTCTGTATTTTTCAAACCGAGTCTGCCCCTTGGGTTATTCACACTCTTGGTCCCTCGTTAGGCTTGTAATCACGTCCTTAAATCGAGTTTTATTTCCTTTTAATTTCTGCATTTCTGTTTTATTTCTTAGCGTTTCAGTCCTTGTTTTTGTGTTCTAAATATTCATTGCTTACTTGTGTTTTTATTTGTTTTTTTAGCATGTTCTATTACTTGTTGTATTCATATATGTCATGTTTTACCGTGTCTATGTATGTTTTAGATGTGTTATTTTCTTTTTATCTTTTTGTCCATATTCATTTTTATATCATACTTTAGTTTGGTTTTCATGGTATGTTTATTTATGTTAGTATGACTTTTATGTTTTTAGGTTATATGTTAGTGTGATGTTTCGTTACGTAATGTCATGGTCTTTCTAATTTATGTACATAAGTGGTGTCATATGTTAAATATCAAGTGCTAGTTTTTTTGTGTTAATATACCACTTTGTTAATTTAGCATCATATCATACGTCATGGCATGCATATATCTTCGTTGTGTAACTTTAATATGTTCAAGCATGTTATATATGTGTTAGTCTAATTCCATAGTATGTCACTTCCTTTTTATGCTTCCATGTTTTCGTTCGTTCCTCATATCGTATACGTTATTGTAGGAGTTTTGTTTTAGTTCATTCATGTGAAATATGTTTTGTTTTAGCATGTATTGTATGTTCCCTTTGTTTTTAGGTTACATGTTAGCTTGTTTTTTGGTCACGTATAATGGCATGTTTTTTTTTTATTTGTGTATGTAAATTATGTCATATGTTATGTACTAGGTATTAGTTTCTTTGTTAGCATGTTGTTTTGATTTGTGAAATTAACATCATAATACATTTATGTCATGCATATGTTACATTGTGCTTTTATTTTTAATATGTATGTATTCTTGAAGTATGCTTTTTCTTTCCCACATGCTTTTTATTCATGCCTCGCTATTATTATGATGATGATGTGCTATGTTAGTGTTTTTTTATCATATTTGTTTAATTTTGTGATATCCATGTTTTTTATTATTTATTTTGTCTTTTAGCATGTTAATGTAAATTGTATGTTTTATGTCTTGCTTTCTAAGGTTGCATAATGGAGTATAAATTGTCAATGCGGTGCCCTTTTATTCTAGTGTAAACCGGGCCAGTATCAGGCGTAATAATGGTAGTTGTGCGTTTACTCTCGGATAACGGGGCTTTTAAAATCTACTCGCACTTATAATCAAATTTTAATTTAATCGTCACTTTAATTCAAAAATTTTAATATTAATAAAGCGGTAATTATTAAAGTGCCAATTTTGGGGGGTGTGGGGGTGCTAATCCTTCCCCATCCGTAACCGACTCCCGAACCCAACAATTTTTAAAATCTCTGGTTTTATGGTGTTTGGCCTACCTAAGTGGCCGGTGGCGACTCCATTTTTAATAAAGTAAGGTTTTTCTAAAACCTCGTGGAATAAACATTTTAATACCGGAAAGACCCTAAATACCCTTTAAAGCCTCGTTTTTTTAGCGAAAGGGATATCGTTACAGATGGCGACTCCGCTAGGGACCGAATTATTTTTGTTTTTCAAAAACAAAAAAAAAGTGTCAAGCTTTTTCGAATAATTATTGCTTTAGTAATATTAGAAGTTTCAGATTAAAGTAACTATTAAAATAACATTCGATTATAATTGCGTGTTTATTTTAACGCATTTAAAATACAACATATAAACCCGTCCGTTTTAAGTGGGGGGAAACGCTAATGCTTTCGTGGGGATATCGTTCCCCCGTATGGGCCTAGCAAGTGCCTTTGGGGCTCGAGTACCTTATGCTTTCGTGAGGATATTGTGGGCATAAGGGAATGGGTCCCCCTGAGTTGAACTCGGTTGAAAGGAGCCTATAATGGGTGATGATCGAGGGCCTTGCTACCCTTAGTAGGGGAAAGCAAGGACAATTCGGGTACCTCTTAGTACCAGCACTGCATGTAGAGAACATATAGAAACCTACCCCTTTAGAGCCATGTGGATAACCTAGGTGTTTTAGACGGGATGTAAATAGGGTTGTTTTGTTTGTTTATCATATTTAATTTGCCCTTTATTTATGTATTTATTGATTTTAACCGGTACTGACTTATTTTCTTTTTTGTTTTTATTTTGTTTTTGCATATATTATCGCATTCGCATTATATAGAGTATTGATTCCCGAGCGGTTTCTCCCATAATAGAGATTGTTCATGATGGACCAAGAGTTCTTTGACCTGATGATAGAGGGTTCGGTTCCAGAAATCAATCTCGAGGCTAGATCAGGGACAGTAGAAGAACAGTGGTTCGGGGACTTCAGGTCAAATTCGGCAAGCAGTGTTAGTTTTGGTAACGAGCGAGGTGAAGTACAAGAGTTAAAGAAGCAAATGGCCGAGATGATGAATCAGATAAATGATATGATGAAAGGCAAACAGCCCGTCGAACTCATAGAAGAATCGATCAAGGATCAAAATGTATGACAGAATGGTCAGAATGCCAAGATAGACAACACTGTTAAATACGACAAGTTGAATCCATTTGT
This sequence comes from Hibiscus mutabilis, assembly GCA_019671005.1. Lineage (NCBI taxonomy): Eukaryota > Viridiplantae > Streptophyta > Magnoliopsida > Malvales > Malvaceae > Hibiscus > Hibiscus mutabilis. The sequence continues at coordinate 15,427,840 of CM033728.1, read as the reverse complement.
GATCAATCTCAAGAAACAGACATGTAGCATATCTGGGGCAAATACCCAGGAGACAGAGGCAAGACAAGCCCGAGAATTAGATGACGAAAAGAAGCATTGTCCTATACCTATGAGATACACCGAGCTGCTTCTGATGCTCGTCGAAAGGAATCTTATCGTACCAGTGAAGTCTGTACCAAAGAAACCTCATTATCCGAAGGGTTACAACAATCGCATATGGTGCAACTACCACATAAGGGGTTCGGGTCATCACACTGAGAACTGTGGAGCCCTGAAAAATAGAGTTCAAGATCTTATTAGGACGGGAGTTTTGGGTTTCGAAGACGGGCAACCCCGATTCTACAATGAGCCAACCATTACTCGAGGGGCAAAGTCGCAGAAGGGTTAGTGCCCAGTCCAAGGCTCGGGTAACATAGAAGTGGGTCACTCAAAGGAGACAAATTCAAGAGTCGATAGTAAAATCATCTAAGAAGACGAACTTGTATTCGAGTTCGGCCAGCTCAAGTAGGAGTGGTATAATCTGGGAAAAGAATCGAAGAGTATACAAGACGAGTACCAGAAGTTGCACTTTGAATTCCAGATTGCCAGCCTGGGTGGCACCTCGGAAGAATGGGTTGATGGCATGATTCAGTGAAGAACGATTCGGAACATTGGAAGCAGAAATGCAAGACTAGTAAAAATAAAGCCAAATTATTGTCACAGAAATTGAAAGAAACCGAGAGCCAACGCGACATCCTCCAAGGTGAGTTGGAAGACAATCTGGCTATGGACGAGATCCTGAAATCAAGTCTGCAGCAGGAAGGGGAGGAATCTCAAGCCCTTCAAATGGAAACGCATCACTCAAGGAACGGATAGAAAGGCTCAAGACTTCTTTGCGTACCAGAGAGATTCGTGCTGAAGCGTACAAGCAGCCTGGGTATGAAAGTTTCAAAGAAGTAACTGTCAAGCTACAGATGGTCGAGCAGAAAATACAGGAGAAAGACCAAGATATGAAGATTGTTATGACTCAAACGCGACAAGTGGCCCAATAGGTAGCAGATCTAGCTGATGCAGTAGCGCCGATAAGCCAGAACATGGATCTAGCGTTGGACCACGAAGGAAAGCTGACGGGACTATTGAATGAGGTCAAGAAATTAGGTGCTAGGGCTCATCGTTATCTGTAAACTCCTAATATCGGATGTAATGAAAGCTTTTGAATGAAAAGTGTTCTATGGGGACAAATCACTTGTGGAATCAATACCTTATTGCATTCATGCATTGCATTTGCATCACATCCTTTGCATTGTTTAATAATTTTATCATTGCATGGAACTTCATCATTTAATTTCTGGGGGTTCGATGGCATAACTAGTTGAGAAAATGGAATGAATTAAGGAGTCAAGGCTTGACCTGCTAGAAGAAAGAATCGGGAATGAGTTTAAGAAGAAAGAAAAATAGATGTTTTCAATGCGAGGGAACTCTGTCTAATCCCTAATTTGGCCATTCCCCCGGATTTCAAGATTCCCAGATTTACGCTGTATGACGGAACTAGCTGCCCGAAGGTTCACTTGACCACGTTTTGCAGAAAAATGGAGGGGTATATGAAGAATGAAGAGATATTGATCCACTACTTCCACGATAGCCTGACAGGACCTGTAGTAGTGTGGTATAACCGTTTGAGCATACACCAAGTTCGGCCATGGGGTGACCTTGCTAATGCCTTCTTGAGTCAGTACAAATATGTTTTAGACTTAGCACCCTGTCGACAGTTTCTTCAGAACGAGAAAATGAGACCAAATGAAAGCTTCAGGGAGTACGCACTAAGGTGGCGATGTTCGGCAACCCAAGTCCAGCCTCCTATAGCATAAGAAGAGTTAACCCCCATGTTCCATGCAACGCTTCCCTCTCATTTCCTCAATATGATGTTGAAGAAATCAAGAAGCAGATTCGAGGATTTTATGATGATTGGAGAGAGGATAGAATACGTAATCCGAGAAAGAAAATTGAGGTCTAAGTCTAAGGACCGAACTGAAGAAAAGACAGATGAAGACAAAGAGGTAAATGAGTGTCACCTCCAAAGTTTCCGTGGCCGTAAAAGAAGAAGACAGATTGACACTTCAGGGTCATCAAGGAAGATTCCTCGGACGAGTGCAAATTTGGAAGTGTTCGGAGTATCCATCTTAGACATATAACCTCATTTGGTAGAAGGTCGCTAGCTTGCTCCCAGACCGATGAAGATTACACCTGATCCATCTTCCCATAGCTTCGACTCGAGTAGCACATGTGAATTCCACATGGGGGCACCAGGGCACCCCACCAGAAAGTGTAAACCTTTACTCGAGGAGATCAAGAAGCTGATCGATGATGGGACCTTGACACAAGAACTGGTACAGCAGTAGAGGACCAAGGATGAGGGGCAAGTTTGCATAGTGCTAAAGAAACCAGAGATGTCTCTACATTAGCAGACTCTCTTGGAGTAATACAAGGATCTAACTTTACTACCTGTGGCCTACATGTGGTAAAGATCTTTTGCGAAGGGGCATGCGTCATGTTTGTTGATTTTTATTCCAATGAAGAACCCATTTCGCTTAACATACACTGTTCTTGAAAGCACATAGATGTGTATCTTTTCTCACCGTCGTAGGTCACTGGATATCAATTGCAAGATGTGACATTAGTTGGATGTTGTGATAAGGATGAGGTATGATCTCCCCCAATAGACTCTGGTCAGCAAAACAAGACTATTACTCTTTCGATGACGTTCAAGGACGAAAAAGCTCCAAATGTTGACCATGTAAAGTTGCTTGGAATTGATACCCTAAGCGTAATCTTCTATGCACTAAAGAATTAACAATCAAAACAGGATACACATGTATGTGGAATAAAAGAAAATAACTATATTAAAAAGAAAAAAAAGCACTCCTATGTTCGAAACCTGGTAATAGGCTTGTTCGGATAAGAGTGTGGAAATTTTGGGGCAATCCGCTTAAACAATAAGGTTGCAATACACCGTTCAAGCCAAGAAACCTTAGCTTCATGAGTGATGGTAATATTTCCAAATCGTGACTATGCCGAGTAACTTGGGGTAATGTTGTTTGCTCCATCGTTGTCCTCAAGACAAATGACTGTGGCGAGTTGATTTCCTCAAAAATAAGGATAAAAAAGAAAAGAAGAAAGAAAAAAAAGGAAAAAGGAAAAAGAAAAAAAGGAAAAATAGGGAAAGAAAAAGAGAGAGAGAAAAAATGAACAATAGGATAAATGTAATTAAAAACACACCCACCTAGAACTTTATTCTTAGAATGATATTTCTGTGCTCGAATGGTCAAACAAGCCCACCCTTTTAGGGCAGAGCAAATAATGAGAATTGAGAAAGAGTAGTATTCTGCAGCAACGTGGTAATCATGAGGATGAACCGAGTCATATGGGAAGACTTCGCAGCCTTGAATCACCGCAACATTCAAAATCCTTATAGACTCAAGCCATGCTTGAAGTGATCGCTGAACAGTTGAATCTAAAACGCTCTTGCACTTGATATCCAGAGCTCCTATTCTATTGTTTGTTATGCTAAGATGTTGATTTCAAGATCCTGTATGTTAATCAAAATGACAATCTTCAGTGGAATGCCAATCAACAAATTGACAATTTAAAGCAACAAAGATTTTCATGTATTACTTCAGAGATAAAATCCAGAACGCAAGGTAACGGATATTATTGGGCACCTAACCAGAGAAACGACCCCTCAATGTATAAGATAAAGATGATGACAAGAATATATATGTTAGGCAGCTCAAGAGCAGGAAGCAGGTTTCAGCTATGATGCCTTGGTTGTTTTAAAGAAGTGATGAACGAGCTGGGACGATGATGAGATTGCAAAATACGGGGGAATGTAAGAGATAAACATTGATTTTCTAAAGAGTTAAAGCATAGGGATCAAGAGATGGATCCCGTCAAGAAGAAGCAAGAAGATCGAATTTAGAAATTAAGCTCAGAATATGGAAGCCTTTTTGCTCACCCCGATGATGAAACTGACAAATACTCCGAATGTGGATCAAAGAATTGGAAGATAGTTGAGCTTGTGATCGAGTGGGGCAATGCAGAACATGAAGAATGGTAAGAATCCCTACACAAGAATGATATAGAGATTAGAATGAGCTTATTTGTGAAATGGTTAGAGACCTTGAAGAAGAAAGATAGTCGCTTGTGCAAGAGAGCAAGAGCGGGTATTCAATTGATAAAGGAAAGATTGATGAAAATGAAGATCAAAGCTGAGCATATTGCAAGAAGTAAGGAAATGAAGGAATCCGAAAAATGACTTTTCAGGGCATAGGATTTTTAAAACATATTTAAAATAGATGGAAGGAGAAATGATGAAAGAGATAAAAAAGAGAGCAAAAAAAGAAGAAAAAAGAAAAAAAAAAGAGAGAAAAAGAAAGAAAAAAAAGAAACAGAATAAGAAAGAAGAAGAAGAAGAACAAGAAGAATAAGAATAAAAGTAAAAAGAAGAAAATAAGAAGAGGAAAAAGAAAGTATTACATTGCATGCATCATATAGATAGAGGCATGACAGTTTTTACTTGTTTTAGACAGGTACTTGAAGAATTATCAAGAAGCTTTAAGAAGTAGATTTTATTAAAGAGAAAGATCAACATCCATAGTAGCGTGAGGTCAGATGACGGTAGCAAGAGTAGCGTAAATTCAGATATTAAGTCCTTCGGGCCATCAGTAAGTCCTTCGGGCATGATGATAAGTCATTCGGGCCATCAGTAAGTCTTTTAAGCATGGTGATAAGCCTTTCGGGCCGTCAATAAGACTTTCGGGCATGATGTGGAAGCCGTAGTAGCGTGAAGCCATATATTAAGTCCTTCGGGCCATCAGTAAGACCTTCGGGCATAATGATAAGACCTTCGGGCCACCAGTAAGTCTTTCGAGCATGGTGATAAGTCCTTCAGGCCATCAATAAAACCTTCAGGCATGATGAGGTAGCCATAGGAGCGTGAGGCCAGACGACGGTAGCCAGGGTAGCGTGAAGCCAGATATTAAGTCATTCGGGCCATCAATAAGACCTTCACGCATAATGATAAGACCTTCGGGCTACCAGTAAATCTTTCAAGCATGGTGATAAGTCCTTTGGGCCATCAATAAGACCTTCGGGCATGATGAGGTAGCCATACTAGCGTGAGGCCAGACGACGGTTGCCAGAGTAGCGTGAAGCCAGATATTAAGTCATTCGGGCCATCAGTAAGACCTTCAGGCATGATGATAAGACCTTCGGGCCACTAGTAAGTCTTTTGAGCATGATGATAAGTCATTCGGGCCATCAATAAGACCTTCGGGCATGATGAGGCAGTCATAGTAGCGTGAGGCCAGACGACGGTAGCCAGGGTAGCGTGAAGCCAGATATTAAGTCCTTCGGGCCATTAGTAAGATCTTCGGGCATAATGATAAGACCTTCGGGCCACAAGTAAGTCTTTCGAGCATGGTGATAAGTCCTTCAAGCCATCAATAAGACCTTCGGGCATGATGAGGTAGCCATAGTAGCATGAGGCCAGACGATGGTAGCCAAGGTAGCGTGAAGCCAGATATTAAGTCCTTCGGGCCATGATGATAAGACCTTCGAGCATGATGATAAGACCTTCAGGCCACTAGTAAGTCTTTCAAGCATGGTGATAAGTCGTTCGGGCCATCAATAAGACCTTCGGGCATGATGAAGCAGCTATAGTAGCATGAGGCCATACGACGGTAGCCAAGGTAGCGTGAAGCCAGATATTAAGTTCTCTTGGCCATCAGTAAGTCCTTCGGGCATGATGATAAGTCTTTCAGGCCACCAGTAAGTCTTTCGAGCATGGTGATAAGTCCTTCAGGCTATCAATAAGACCTTTGGGCATGATACGACAACCATAGTAGCGTGAGGCCAGATGACGGTAGCCAAGGTAGCGTGAAGCCAGATATTAAGTTCTTTGGGCCATTAGTAAGTCATTCGGGCATGATGATAAGTCCTTCGGGCCACCAGTAAGTCTTTCGAGCATGGTGATAAGTTCTTTGGGCCATCAATAAGACCTCCGGGCATGATGCGACAGCCTTAGTAGCGTGAGTCCAGATAGACCAACAACTTTGTTAGCAGAAAAACCCAAAAAAAAACCAAAACCAAGAAAAACCCGAAAAACCCAAAAAAAGAGGAAAATCGAAGATAAAGGTTCTATGTATAGAAAGGGCCTATGTTTTTGAGCCCTAGTGAAAGGCTCCATGTAGGAAGAGCCATAGCTCTAGAATTTCAAGGAATGACCTTTAGCTCCAAGATCAGAAGGTGCATGAGTTCTATATACAAAGAACTTACGAGCCTGAAGATTCGGCCGAGGAAAAGCGGAGAGTTCTAGAAGAACATGCGATTTCGAAGCCACAAATAGGGAAGTCAGATAAAAATAAGTGCTTTTGGTCTTTGCTTTGTTCTCGTTTTACAAGAACAAGCAAAGAGGGGCAACTGTAATCACTTATTTTTATCTGGTTTGTAAATATTGTTAATATATGTTAGTATAATAATTAATGGATATTAATATTGTATGTATACTTATATAATATTATTATGTGTACTTATACATGTGCTTAATGTGCATGTAATATATGTGTGATGTGTGTAAATGCATGTATAATATGTCATGTGGTGCATATGTATATGTCAATGTGTGCATAGTCATATTAAGTATGTGAGATTAAACCAATATATATAAGTTAGTATGTTATATTGATTATGTATGTTATAGATGGTATTGTGCATGTGTACGCGTAGGATATATATATGTGTGTGCTTGTGTGTATACGTATATGATATTGTTATAATTATTATTATGAATATCATTAATATTATTGTTATTGGGCTGTGTAAAAACATAATTTAAATAAATTTGAACCCAAATTGTATTTAGACTCAAAGATAATTAATAGTCCATTGTCCAGTCCAATATATAACCTAAAACCCAAAAAAATTAACTAATATTTACATCACGGCCCATTCGGCCAAGCCAGCCCAATAGTCCATATAAACTAAACCCTAATATCTAAGTAATCCTAATGGCCTTTATCTTTTTTTGTTTAGCCAATCAAGAGCCGTTGGATCAAATTGTGATCCAACGACCGAGATCGAAAAAGAGCGTCATTCCAGCTGGCCGCGTAGAGCCACGCACAGGCTATCCATCTCCCATGCGCGCGTGATGACCACGCACAAGGCCCCTCATCTGCCATCTGCCACGTGTCATGATCTGGTGCAGTCTTCCAGTTTCAAGATTGAGTCTCAGACGTCCAAACTTCAAGAAATCCTAGCCGTTAGATCAGATATGATCTAACGGCCAAGGATGCGTCTGCCAAGAAAACATCACCACCATGCCTCCTCCTCCATACTAGCTCTACCAACCACCGCGCTCAGAGGACGTGAAAAACACCAAAAACAATGGATTATTAGTACCCAAATCAAATCAATTGTATTTTCAGGGTCTGATTTTCTACCAAAAATACATATCAGAGCAGAATATATGTAAACAAACCAAAATATGTAAGAGATCAGTTATCAATCCAGTTTCAAAAAAAAGAATACAAAGAGTTTCAGTGGTAATTTCCTGTTTCTTCTTTCTCCATTCCTTCATGCATGCAACCAACAACATAAAAGAAAAAAAACTAAAAAAGAGGGTTGAAATTATTCTTTACCTTCGTCGTGTGGCCATAGGCAACAAGCCCGGTGGTCTCATTTGAGTCATGTAAGGTGAGCTGAACGGCCACGTTTGCAAAAGAGAGGGGGCATTCATTTTTTTAAAAAAATGGGAGAAATAGTGTCGGTTTTCCCTAAATCCAAGGAGAGGTGGGTGTTGTTCCTAAGATCTAAGGCTAGATTTGTGTTCGGTTTGAAAATGAGGGTGTTTTTTTGGTCTTGCTTCTTTTGGTCTGACGGTGGCCGTCGGTGATTTAAGGCGGCCGGAGAAGTTTTTTTTATTTATTTTGAGTTTCTGGTTCGGATATTAATTTGAGGGGAGAGGTTTTTTTTTTCAAAACAATTTTTCAAATGACCAAACTTTAAAACCGGTTCTAAGGAGGTCTATTTATAGACTTTTTGATTTTCAAAAATGGTCTAATTACTCTATAAATCCCCCGTGTCTCTTTTTTTTTCAAACTGAGTCTGCCCCTTGGGTTATTCACAATCCTGGTCCCTCGTAGTTTTTAAATCTTTCATTTTCGTCCCTTAATCAAATGAAATCAGTTTTCAAATGGTCAAATTACGCCCCAAGGACCTCCGTGTTTTTGAAATTTTCATTTCAAGCGTGCCGCAAAGGTATTTTACTGCATTGGTCCTTTTTAAGTTTCATTAGGCTTGTAATCACGTCCTTAAATCGAGTTTTATTTCCTTTTTATTTCCTCATTTCTGTTTTATTTCTTAGCGTTTCAGTCCTTGTTTTTGTGTTCTAAATATTCATTGCTTACTTGTGTTTTTATTTGTTTTTTTAGCATGTTCTATTACTTGCTGTATTCATATATGTCATGTTTTACCGTGTCTATTTATGTTTTAGATGTGTTGTTTTCTTTTTATCTTTTTGTCCATATTCATTTTTATATCATACTTTAGTTTGATTTTCATGGTATGTTTATTTATGTTAGCATGAGTTTTATGTTTTTAGGTTATATGTTAGTGTAATGTTTCGTTACGTAATGTCATGGTCTTTCTAATTTATGTACATAAGTGGTGTCATATGTTAAATATCAAGTGCTAGTTTTTTTGTGTTAGTATACCGCTTTGTTAATTTAGCATCATATCATACGTCATGGCATGCATATATATTTGTTGTGTAACTTTAATATGTTCAAGTATGTTATATATGTGTTAGTCTAATTCCATAGTATGTCACTTCCTTTTTATGCTTCCATGTTTTCGTTCGTTCTTCACATCGTATACGTTATTGTAGGAGTTTTGTTTTAGTTCATTCATGTGAAATATGTTTTGTTTTAGCATGTATTGTATGTTCCCTTTGTTTTTAGGGTACATGTTAGTGTGTTTTTTGGTCATGTATAATGCCATGTTTTTTTATTTATTTGCGTATGCAAATTATGTTATATGTTATGTACTAGGTATTAGTTTCTTTGTTAGCATGTTGTTTTGATTTGTGAAATTAACATCATAATACATTTATGTCATGCATATGTTACATTGTGTTTTTATTTTTAATATGTATGTATTCTTGAAGTATGTTTTTCTTTCCCACATGCTTTTTGTTCATGCCTCGCTATTATTATTATTGTGATGTGCTATGTTCGTGTTTTTGTTATCATATTTGTTTAATTTTGTGATATCCATGTTTTTTATTATTTATTTTGTCTTTTACCATGTTAATGTAAATTGTATGTTTTATGTCTTGCTTTCTAAGGTTGCATAATGGAATATAAATTGTCAATGCGGTGCCCTTTTATCCGAGTGTAAACAGGGCCAGTATCAAGTGTAATGATGGTGGTTGGGCGTTTACTCTCGGATAACGGGGCTTTTAAAATCTACTCGCACTTATAATCAAACTTTAATTTAATCGTCACTTTAATCCAGAAAGTTTAATATTAATAAAGCGGTAATTATTAAAGTACTAATTTTGGGCAGTGTGGGGGTGTTTATCCTTCCCCATCCGTAACCGACTCCTAAACCCAACAATTTTTAAAATCTCTGGTTTTATGGTGTCCGGCCTACCTAAGTGGCCGGTGGCGACTCCATTTTTAATAAAGTACGATTTTTCTAAAATCCCACGGAATAAACATTTTAATACCCGAAAGACCCCAAATACCCTTAAAACCTCATTTTTTTAGCGAAAGAGATATCGCTACAACTGCCGGCGAGCGGCAGCTGGTGATGACCCATGGCGACCGGCACGTCAAAAACCACCGTTTTCTGGGTTGTGAAGGAAGAACATAAAGAATACTTGAATGTGTTCTTCAATTTTCAGAGGATTCTTCTTTTTTTAAATCGGCTAAAAATGAAGTGTTTAGAAAGAAACTTAAGTTATATAGTTCATACATTTAAAAATGGGTTATTTGCTTAATAAGGATCTCCGCCCTTTACTATTTACACCCACAACCCTTCAGTGTTTTAAATCCTCTCCGTAATTCCTGAAAGTTTTACAAACTTTTCAATTTTATCCCTATTCCATTAATTTGATTTGATGATGAATGGGATATTCCCTCCTTTGGTCCCTGTTTGTTTAATTTTATTTTTGCAATCGCCTAATTTCATATAAGTTTTTTTTCTATAATTTAATATATTTCTTTAATTTGTTTCATTCCATATTAGTCTCATTTAGATTTAATTTTCCCTTTTTTGTAATTGCAGCCGCATTCATTGTGTTTTAATTTTACATCATCTTTCTGTTTTTGTTCTTTAAGATTATACATATTTTATTTATCATTTATGTTACCTTTTTATACTGCTTAATTTTGTAGTAATCTATATATGGTCTTTATTTCTATATCTTTTTACCCATACATACATACATTACCGTATTGTTTCATATATTTATTATTATAAAGTTGTAGTAATCTATTTATAGTCTTATTATGTTTTTTGTTTGTTATATGTGTTATGCGTTGTTTATTTGATTTATTATCTTTAGTCTTGTATTTATTTATTTATTTAATTTCATGTCTTGTATTCATTTTAGCATTACTCGTACATGCATATTTTTATTTCATTAGCTTTTTTAAGCCTAGTTCTCATTCCGGTATTCTAGTGGGAGTGTCATCCTGGTCTCCGGGTGTCATCTCTTTTGGTACCATGAATCGAGGCATTTTTTAAATTATCATGCATATACGCATTTTAAGTTTTTTTAAATTAAGTTGAATCTTAATTATTTTTAATAAATACGATACGAACCCTATAGATACCAATTTTGGGCGTAGCGGGGTGCTAACCCTTCCCGTACGTAACCAACTCCGAACTTATTTTCTCTGGTTTCATTTTTAGGTGCACGGTCTACCAATTTTAAACGATAGGTGGAGACTCCCTCAATTTTATTCTAAAATAAAATTTTTTTTCCAGATTTCCCCCTTTAAACATTTTCCAGAATTTTTCAAACAAACAAAAAAAAAAGGAAACTTGTGATTTTTTCTAGTCGCTACAGGATGTTATACTAAGTTTGATTTACATGGCTGTGAATTTCAGGTACTGGATTCAGGGAAGATAATTGGCAATGTTAGGTTGCACTGTGGACTCTACATTCTTCAAGGTTCTTTGCCTTCACCAAAACAAGCCTATTCCAGCTGCATCTCCGAATCTATTTCCACACCAGACCCTATTTCCAGTAAGATTATGTTACTACACTTTAGACTAGGTCATCCCAATTTCTTTTATTTCACCAAGATGTACCCAGATTTGTCCACCAGTAAAAAGATCAAATCCTTTCATTGTGACATCTGTCAATTTGCCAAACATCAAAGAACCACATACCATCCATCCACTTATAAACCTTCTCACCCTTTTTCCATCATCCATATTGCTATTTGAGGCCCTTCCAAAGTTAAAAATGTTAGTGGATCTAGATGGTTTGTAACCTTTATAGATGACCATAGTAGGACTACTTAGACCTTTATTATGAGGGAAAAATCTGAAGTTAGTGAAATTTTTAAAACCTTTCACAATATGGTCGAAATTCAGTTTCAAAGTAAAGTCCACATTTTTAAAACTAATAATGGGAGTGAATATTTCTCAAAGATTCTAGGATTCTATTTTAAAGAAAAGGGTATTGTTCATATTAGCTCTTGTGATGATAGTCCTCAACAAAATGGGGTTGCTGAGAGAAAAATAGACATCATTTAGAAGTAGCTAGGTCTCTTTTATTCTCTTCCAATGTTCCTAAATATTTTTAGGGGAAGTTGTCCTAACTGCCACTCACCTTATTAATAAGATGCCTAATCGAACACTAAAGTTCCAGTCTCCTAAAGATGTTCTTTTTAAAAAATTTCCTTGGTTCAAACCTATGTCATGGATCTTCCACTAAAGATTTTTGGGTGTTCCACTTTTGTTCATGTTTATCAACAACATAGGTCTAAGTTGGATCCAAGGTCACTTAAGTGTGTTTTCTTAGGTTACTCATTCACTAAGAAGGGTTACAAGTGTTATTCGCCAATTACAAAAAAGACTTATGTTACTATGGATGTTACCTTCTTTGAAAATAAACCTTATTTTTCTAAAACCGAAATTCAGGGGGAGATTAAAGATGAATTTCAATTTCAGTTTTTTGATAACTTTCAGAACTTGTCAAGTTTATCATCACAACTGACTTTTAATTCACAGTCTATTTTTATCCCACAACTCGTGCTTTCATCTCCTTCACAACCATCTCTACATTCTTCTTCTACTAGACAAAATTCCAGCCCTATTAAAACTCCACAAAGAACCCATACATCACCTTCCAAAACTCCTCAAAAGACCCAACCAGAAGGGAGAGAACTTACCGTCTACAAAAGAATAGAGAAGTCCACCTTACAACCTAGACGCTACCAAGAATTGGAATTGAGTCCAATTACCATGGAAAACTTAGAAGGTATAGATTCTCCTCTTGATGAAAATCCTATTCCTTTTGTTAATACTGATGATTTGTCGATTGCTCAAAGGAAAGGTGTGAGGAAGTGTACTACTCATCCGATAGAAAAGTATGTTGCTTATAGCCGTTTAATGCCATCATTCAAGGCATTCATGACAAAAATTGATGACATTTAGATTCCGAGAAAAATAGAGGAGGCTTTGGATGATTCGAGGGGGAAGAAGGCAGTCGAGGAAGAAATAAATGCCCTTGAGAAAAATGAGACTTGGACTCTGACAGATCTACCTCAAGGAAAGAAGCTAGTGAGATGTAAATGGGTTTTCACAGTAAAGTACAATTCGGATGGCAACATTGAAAGATTCAAGGCCAGGTTAGTGGCTAAGGGGTTCACACAGTCTTATGGTACAGATTACCAAGAAACCTTCGCTCCAGTTGCAAAACTAAACACAGTAAGAGTTTTACTGTCTCTTGCCATGAACCAGGATTGGCCACTTCATCAATTAGACATCAAAAATGCCTTCTTGAATGGCAATTTGAAAGAGGTTTTGGAAGGCATCAAGAGAGATACGACAGCTCACAAAGTATGCAAATTGCGAAAATCCTTGTATGGCCTAAAGTAGTCCCCAAGGGCTTGGTTCGACAGATTTGCCAAGGTAATTATTGGGAGTGGTTATAAACAATGTCAAACCGACCATACCATGTTTATTAAGGTAAATCAAAATGGTAAAAGAACAATTTTAATTGTTTATGTGGATGATATAATAATCATTGGGGATGATGCTGAAGAATTAAAGTGGCTAAAAGATTCACTAGCCAAGGAATTTGAAACCAAAGACCTCAACAGTCTTAGGTACTTTCTTGGAATGGAAGTGGCAAGATCAAAATCCGGTATAGTTATCTGTCAGAGGAAGTACATCCTTGATCTTTTGACAGAAACTGGCATGCTTGGTTGTAAACCAGCCGAAACCTCAATGGAGCCCAACTTAAAGTTCAGAAAAAATGATGGAGGTGTTCCAGTAAGCAAAAAGCAGTATCAATGATTGGTTGGTAAGCTAATTTATTTGTCCCTTACGAGGCCTGACAATGTTTTTTCTGTTAGTGTTGTTAGCCAGTACATGAATGATCCAAGAGAGGAGCATCTTGATGCCGTATATAGAATTTTACGGTACCTTAAAATGACTTCGGGATATGGCTTATTATTTAAGAGAAGTGAAGAAAGGTCAGTAAGAATTTTTACTGATTCAAGTTAGGCTGATGAGTTAACTGATAGAAGATCAACTAGTGGGTATTTTGCTTTCGTGTGGGGAAACTTGGTCACTTGGAGGAGTAAAAAGCAAGCCGTGGTGTCTAGGAGCAGTGCAGAAGCCGAGTATCGAGCACTAGCACTTGGGATTTGTGAAGGCATGTAGTTACAAAGAATGTTGACCGAAATGGGATTAGATCACTACAAGCAGTTTGAGTTGCAAACTGATAGTCAATCTACTATTATTATTGCGAAACATCATGTTCAACACGACCGTACCAAACATGTGGAGATAGATAGACATTTTATCTCTGGAAAAAATTAGCAATGAAGCTATCAAACTCAGTTATGTTCCTACAAAGCAACAGTTAGCTGATATTCTTACCAAGGCTCTTCCAATAGTGGTTCTTGACGATCTTAAATCCAAGTTGGGAATCTACAATATGTATTCACCGACTTGATGGGGAGGATAGATAATTGTCATGTAAATAGAGTTAATTCTTTTGTAAATATCTAAGTAATTTAGATATCCTATAACTCTAATCTCTTAAAGTAGTTTAGATAGCCTATAACTCTTATCTACTAAGTAGTTTAGATAACCTTTATCTCTTATCTTATAAGATCATATTTTATCTAGACTAGTTGAGTTTTATTAGAACTCTCTGTACTAAATCTATAAATAGTTGGCTTGTATGTACTCTTCAAATTAATTCAAGGAAAAACAGTGAATCAAGTTGATCACTAAGCAAAATATTTTTCCCTATTTTCTACACATATTTATGTACAAAATCAGCAATGATGATAATCTTAATCGGTCAAAAAGAGCGGACTGAATTTCAGACTTCATGGTTTTATCTCGGTTTCCAAACGAAAACTCTCACCATGCTTGAGCAATGAAAAACCATTAACTAGTTCTTTTTTCTTGGAAAATGAAAAGCAAAGTAGGATAAGTCACTACATGTTAGGAAACTGCACCGAATATCTTCTTCATGTCCTTGCCACCGCTGTGTTCCATGTTCCTCTAGTCAATGTACCAACTCTCTCCCGCTTTATTGCTTTTGAAATGTTAGCAGGTTTGTTTAAATTGAAGGCAACAACTGCATTGAAAGAAAGACACTTTAGGTGAACTAACTCCTATTTCCTTCAGTTTACTCACTTGGACAACTTACAAATCCTAAATATAAAGCCACTTATTTTCTATTCAGATTACAAAAGTCCAAACATACCGGGAATGTTATTTTCTGGCATAGAGTAATGGCAGTCATGTCCACGATGGAGAGATCTTTAAAAGTCACCTCATGATAAGTTAGTTGTAACACCCCTTCCCGGTCCGGTAGAAATTCGGGTCAGAAAGTGTTACCGGAGCAAAAATGATGTTCGATACGACATTTTATTCAAAAATCGATATAGGATTACAGGATTACGGAGAGAACGATAAGGTAATACGTTATAAATTAGGCCAAATTAAAACTTTCATAAACTTAGGGAATCTAAATAATAAATTCCAGAGCCTTGACAAGGGTGATTATTAAAATTTTGAACATGGGTATCGGTACGCCCAACGGTGACAGTTAAAAAGGTTAGGTTCAACTGACTCGTAGCGATACAGGATCAAATCGTATCGATACACAACTCTATTTAGCTAATTTTTATTTTACAGATTCGAGAGGCCATACCGATATGAGTACAACCGTATCGATACGCCCTGATCATGACCGGTAAAATGGTTGAACCCACTTTGCCCGTACCGATACTCATCAGTACGCATATGATAATTATTTAATATTTTTGGGTTTCGATAAGGCGTATCGATTCTGTATCGGTACCGAGCTACAGTAATTTTATAGATTCAAAATCCTGTACCGGTACAGCTTAAGCTGTATTGGTACGCCCCTATAATCTCGTTCCAAAAATGCAATCCCGTACCGATATGCCATCACCCGTATCAGTATGGCAGGGTTTGTAATGTATATTTTTATCTGGTTTAATAGCATTTTACCCATCCAAACCATGTCTAAATTTAATGAAATCTTACCAGCAAGTTTATTTAGTCCAATTCTATGAGCATGCAAAGTTTCAAAGCTAAATGAATCCATTTACTACGTTTTCCCTCTTTTAGGCCTATTATGCATATTTGGTCATTTTTAACCACTTTCAAAAAGGTCAAACTGAAGTCTATAAATCAATACAAGCCAACCATATTACATACACATCAAAAAGGGTGAAAATAACTTGTGCAACACTTATGCCACCATACTAGGAGTCTATAGAGTTAATATACTTTATTTTAACAACGAGGTCACTTGCCAAAAACCTTCACCAACCACGATCTTGATCCCAAAATCTTCTTAACCTGAAATGCATGAAAGATGAATGAATTAGGCATACTTTGTCTAGTGAGGTAGTCATAAACAATAGATTAACCATAGAATGCACTCTAGCATGCTTCAATATTAACTATGACAATAATAACATGGGCATGTATTCATTGGCAACTTTACACATTATCAATTATCAATGCAACCACAATAATCAATGTAATAACAATATTCAATAGCAATTTGTATTGCATAACAATAAGTTTCCTTGGATCGATGTAAGGAGTATGGATACGCGAATTCCTACGCCGCACCAAAATCAATAGTGGTCTAGTCCTTCCGCCGCACCAATATGACCAAAACACATCATACCTTCGCCGCACCGCAATAAAGGCCGTAGCCTAAGGACCGTAGTCCACCCGTATCAATGAGATCATGAATTCTATGGCATGCCAATTGTATCCAATCCTACTCGAATCCAAGGTTCAGTAACAATAGTCCGGTAACAATAGTTACAATAGCAATGATTCGGTACAATGAGTCGATAGCATTATTTCCATAACAATGGATCAATAGCAATAGTTCAATAGTCATGTCTTAAGCCAATGGGCAATAACAATAATTCAATACAATATTCAATGGCAATAATTCAATTTCGATATTTCAATAGCAATATTCAATGCTCAATAACCAATGATTCTACATTTTAATGCTTCAATACTTACGGGGGCAATAACAACGATGCTACGGACAATGAATCGATGTAGTACTTACCAATACTTACCAATATAGCCATCAACAATGTTTTTATGCAATAACCTTAATACACAAGGTTATCAATGGAATAATCAATATTCAAAAGTTTGGGAAAGGCACCTAGCCTACTCTCGAGACTCTAACTGTAGTCACCTTAGATTCCGAAGCTCTCAAGGCTCTCGGGTGACAATTCCCTTATTCCTAGCTTTTGAAGGAGACGTTGGTCCATCTTTCTCCAACACTTGAGCTAGGTAAAACAAAGGGAGATGTTAGAATCAATACTATGGGCTCAAAATCAATATTTAAGCTTAACATAGCCATTAGCTAACAATCTTCCATGGATTTTAAACTTGAGGATATGAGTTTAGATTAGAAGCTCAATAGCTTCAACTTGAAATTAATCAATAACTATCCATGGATTTTCGAAATTATTTGGGGACTTTTACTTACCAAATCAATGGATATCTAGTAGTATAGAGAAATCAAGGAAAGCTTGCACAAATAAGAGAGGTACTTGCTTGAGCTAGAGGTGTGGGATGACAATGAGGCGCTTGCTTATTTTGAGGGAAAAGATGAGATGAAGTGAAAAGGGAGGCTCGACACACTTATGCTATCTTAAAGCATTCCTTATCTTTGGAAAAGTAAACCGACGAGGTTTCCCTTCAAGGAGGGTAAGCTATACAAATACTATACTATACTATCATATTCTTTTCTTTTTTTTATCCAAATTAATTTAGTCACCCAAGCCATCATCTTTTCACAATGACTTAGCCAACAATTGACATCATCTCCTAGCAATCCCACGTGAAGTGGGTGGCAAGCTAGGAGGTGTGTCTCCCCTCAAATGGGAAATTTATAAAGGTAGTCCCCCAACTTTCTAAAGTTCACACTTTTGCCTCCAAATTTTCAATTTTTACCATTTAGCCACTAAATTATTTTCAAAGAATTTAATTAGGTCCAACTTCTATAAAGTGACTCAATTAGAGTCCGATATGATGTAATCAACTTCACGATTTAAGTCAAAACAATATTTGGACCTTTCCGATATAGAATTTTCGATCACCGAAACCTTATTCCGACTAGACTCTTTTTGGGTATTACATTAGTGTATCATGAAGACGAGCACTTGAATTATGCATCGATCATCATCGTAAACCCCATCAACATTCGTGGCTTTTACGATGATGATCCGATGCATAATTCAAGTGCTTGTCTTCAAGATACACTAACTTATCATGAGCTTGAGCACAAACAATTGAGATAAAGTTGTGACTGGGTTCATTTTAAATAGGAAAATTAGCGTGTTAGAGTGAACTGATCTTTAGCTCCATCAAGCTCGAGCCGGGTTTTGAGCCCCTAATTCCGTTTGAAGAAAAAATTACTTACTTTCTGCACAACGAAGGGCAACGAAGGGCTGCAGCCGTATCTGTGGTGAAAAACAGATTACTAGTTCCAGCTGCAAAAATGACAACCCTTCCTTTCTCCAAATGCCTCACAGTTCGGGACTGTGCATATATGGCTCTGAAACCTCTGACATACGAAATGCAGTCTAGACACGTGTAGGGATGCCAATACTCTCCATCGTTGCTTGAAGAAATATAGCATTCAGTACGGTTGCTAACGTTCTAGTAAAACAATGTGGTAATAATACACATAAGAAAGATAAAATTATACCCATTCAATTATGGTCTTTGAATTGGAACAAATTTGATGAATAACCAAATCTTTCTTTCAGTTATTTTTTTTTCTGGTCTTTTAATAAAACGCGGATTCTGCCAATGTATAAAATAAAAATTCTAATGTCTTTTGCTACTATTACCTTCCCGACCACGTTTCCTTTCATATTGTTTTTTCTAGCCATTCATTACTCCCTGGAGTAAGAAATTGTCTCAAAGATATAAAAAACAAACTACAACAAGGGAGTACCATAAAGTACTGTAAATGGTCAATCAAGGAAATAAAATCTCAGTAAGAAACCATAAAGACGTCTGAAACAGATAAGAGAAACATAAACTAAAATAAAACATTTACCCAATGTAGTCGGCAGATGAACGGTCAAGCCCGCTTGATCCTGCCCTAGAGGATCCATGAAAAATGTTGCCCCCCACCAACTACAATTGCGACCTGTGGACAGGTACTTGAAGTGATTTAGACATATAAAACAAATCAAATAGTGTGGTCTCTAATCTCTTTCAATTAGCAAGTCCATACAAACAATAGTAACTCTCCTTGGTAAGCAACATACTCCCAGAATATTTTTAATAATTTCATATGAAAGCATTTATCAAGTAAGTTACAACTCCATGTAATTTATAGTCCGCTCAACTTCATTAACAAGCAAGATTGATGCCATTTTATTTTGCAGTATGAATTGTTTATCCTACTCAGATTTCTTTTTGAATCCCACCCAAATAAGGCAGATATCTTTGTTAAATCTCCGAGTAGTGATGCAAGTTCTTCAATCAAAAGGTAGTTGTCCCAGGATTTCAATACAAAATTGGCTACGAATCAACAATTAAACATTATATTGCAAACAATATACTTACTAAAACTGAGAAAAGAAAAAAAGTAGAGCAACCACAACCAAATTTAAAGGATTTGAGAAGAAAGAACAAGGCACAAAGTATATAAATGGAAGAAGAGAGTTCAGACTTGCCCCAATGCCCAAGCGAGTCACTGACACAACTGTAATCACTCATTTTTGTCCGGCTATGTATATAAATGTTTAATATTATTAAATGTATATATTTTATTGTATTATTATTATTATTATTATTATTATTATTATTATTATTATAGGTTTAACATTTAATATGATCATGTGTATGTATTTACCATTAGTGTTTAGTATATATGCATGTATGTACATATTTATATGAATGTGTGTATATTTATGTTTATTATGTTTGTATGTGTGTACGTAATATATGTGTGTGAATGCATGTATATTGTATATATTATGTATGTGTACATATTATGGTAATTATATTATTGCACGTATATATTGTATGAATTAACGTTGCATGTATGTGGTATATGAATATTTATGTGTTTATTATGTATGTATGAATTGCATGTATATGTATGTGGTGTGTGCATGTATACCTTAATATTATGAGTATTTATTATTAGATATGAATATTGCATGTATATATAATGTATGTGTTGTTATTATGTATGTGTATATTAATTATATGTACGTTTATGGTATGTATTGCATGCATGTTTATTATTATTAGTTAATATTATTACTAATGGGTTTTAATTTAAAAAAAATGAAAGACATATCTAATTTAAATATGAAACCCATTATATTATTTAAAGTCCAAGTCCATTTACAATCCAATTTTAAAATAGTAGTACAAGGCCCAATCTGGCCAAACCCAATAACTAAATAACCCTAATCTGATAAAAACCCTAAAACTAATATCATCTTCTTTTGCGCAGCCACTAGAGAGACGAATCAAATTTTGATCCAACGACCATGATTGAACCAAGATAACCCTCCATCTGTCGCACGTGAGGATCACGCCCTATTCCATCGTCTTCCACGCGTGCGTGCAGCACACACGCGGGCTCTTCAGTTCCCCACTCGCCACGTATCATCATCCCATGCAGCCGTGTCTTTTTTTAGATGTATCTGGACCGTTGATCTTCAAGCAATCTCAGTCGTTGGATCAGATCTGATCCAACAACCGAGATTAAATATGGTCGTAAGAAACTCTTGGTCTCCTCCGCCAGTGGCCGCTCTGTCAGATCTATCACTGTCGCCGTACGATCTCCACCGGTTCTTCCCCAACCACCAGTATGGCCAAAATACATAAAAACGGGGAAAACATTACAATCAAAGATCAGGCCACAGTGATTTTATTTATTGTAACTTATGCTTGTAAACAAAAGAAATCAGAGGCAAAAAAAATCAAAGATCAAATATATATATATAGCAGATCCATGTTGTATGGGGTGATTTAAAGATTCCATAAAAATAAAAAAAGAAACTTTTGAAGGTATCTCCTCTTTTTCTCTCGATATTCAAACATGCATGCATGTAAAAATATGAAATAAAAAACACTAATAAAAAGTAAAGGGGTTAGAGTTTACCTTTTTCGAACCCCTTTTCGCCGGTGACAAGCCTTTCGAGGGTGAATTGGTTGAGAAGGGGAAAGCCGGGATTGCAAAAAAATCTTTTTTAAAAAGGGTTTGTTTTTGTAAATTTTGAAGGGATTTGTTTTGATTTTCAAAAATAAAGATGGGTTTGATCTTAAAAATACGAAAAGGGGTTTCGATTTAGGGTTTTTCTGGGGTAGAACAACGGCGGCCGGTGGTGGAGGATGGTAGCCGGAGTGGCCGACCACCGCCGAAATCTTAGAATTTTGGGTGGTGTTCATGAGTTCCTCATGAACTCATATGAACGACTGAGAGAAAAAATGGGTTATTAGTTAAGGAACCGAATTTTAAATGGCAAAGGAAGTGAATGGTAGCTGGATAGGTTAATTTATAGTGTTTTAATTTTTATTAAGTGGTCTAATCTCGTTTTAATCCCCCACCCCAAACTATTTTCAAAGTAAGGGTTTCCGCTAGGGGTGTTCAAACGATCGGTTCAGTTAATCGACCGAACCGAACTTCCAAAATTTCATTAACTAATTTTTTTTTCTATTAACCGTTAACCGAACCGAAATTTTTTCAAAAATTTTTAACCGAGCCGAAAAAAGTTTGCTTAGTTCGGTTAACCGAAATTTGTTATAAAATTTTGGGTAAATTACACAAATGGTCAATAAACTATGTTAAAATAATCTTTTCAACCACTGAACTTTCAAAAGTTATAAAACAACCATTAAACTTATCGAATTATTACAAAATGATCATTGATTTATTGCACATTATAAATTATTAATAAATATTGAAAATTTTAATGATTATTTTTTAATAATTTAATAAATTTAATGATTATTTTGTGCAAATTTGATAAAGTTTAATGACCATTTTATAATTTTTAAAAGTTCAGTGACCAAAAATAAATATATATAAAATATAAAATATAAAAATTTCGGTTAATTAACTGATTTCGAGCCCAATTAACCGATAACCGAATTTTAAAAAAATCATAAACCGTTAATCGACCGAACCTAAAATTACCCGACCGAACCGAAATTTTTTCGGTTAATCGGTCGGTTAATTCGGTTAACCGAAATTTTGAACACCCCTAGTTTCCGCTTTTCTAAATCACTCTCACAGTCACTGAAACTTCTAATTTCTTTTCAATTCCGCCCTTAAATTAAACCGGATATAGATTTTCGAAAAGGTTTAATCCTCATATAGTCCCTCCGCCTTAAATTAATAACTCCGGTACCATTCCACCTTTTTAAATCATGCTCGTGGTCCCTGGGGTTTTAAATGGTTTTTCAAATTCGCCCCTAAGTGCTGTTTAATTATTTTAAAAGGGAAAATTGCGGCTTTAGTCCCCCTTTCTTTCTGCAGTTTTTAATTAGACCCTTAACCTTTAATTCAAATTAATTTTTGATGGGTTATTCCTGTTTTAGTCTTTGTTCTTTCTATTTCCTTTAATTTCAGTCTTTTATTTAGTTTAAATAATTATTATATATTCGATGCATATTATTAGGTTTATTATTTTTTTCTTTTTTATATATTTGTTCGATATATGCTATTTGTAGTTGCTTTTATATTTCTTTATTTATTCACGTGTAAATATTTATTTTAATTTCTTTTTACGTGGCATTATATTCGGTACTATTCGTTTTGCTTATGCCTTTTATTTGATTATTAACTTTTCTATGTATATATAAAAACATATATAAATATAGGTGTTTTCTTTTTATTATATTTGTATATGTGCACATATTGTGTTATACATATATTATATATTATGAATATGTTAAATTATGTGTGATTTTTTTATAGTATATGTTTTTATATACATATATTATGTTTATACTTGTTGTTTAGGTTGTATATATTTGTATAGGAATGTTATAAGTTTATATATATAGATATAGATATACTGGGTGGTATTTTATACAAGCTATAATATGTATATCTATGTATATAATATTTTATGTGTTTAAAGTGTAGCTTTTTCCTTTTTATTTTAAATCATGTTTAATATAGTTTTTACCATGATGTTTATATACCTATGAGTTTGTTTTCGTTATATATTACGATTAGAATTTTATATTTCATATTGATGTATTTTATTTCATCTATGTTGCCATGTATCTTATTGATATTTTGTTTCATGTACATGTGCTACATTGTTATAATTATGTTGCATATCGGTATATTTAATTGCCAATGCAGTGCTCCCTTTTTTGACGGTAAACTTGACTACCAGCCTGAGACGTAGGCGGTAGTTTTCGTTTATCCCTCGAACACCAGAGACCTTAAAATTTACTCGCACATATAATCAAATTTTAATTTAATTGTCACTTTAACCCGTAAAATTTGATATTAATAAAGCGGTAAGTATTTGGTACCAATTTTGGGCGGTATGGGGTGCTAATCCTTCTTCATATGTAATCAGCTCCCAAACCCAAGTTTTCAATAAAAGGAATCTCTGGTTTTTGTTTTAATGGTGTCCGGTCTACCAAAGTGGCCCGTGGAGACTCCAAATTTTTTAAAAATACGAATTTTCCTCAAATTCCCCTTTTAAACAAAATTTCAAATAAAAGCGGGACCCTCCTATAATTTATTATTATTTTTCGTAGCGGCACTTGAAAAAATAGTCGCTACAGCATGGCGACTCCGCTGGGGACTAGTTTTAGTTTTTAAAACAAAATGGAGTTTAGCCAAAAATTCTACCGTTTTGCTAATATCAGAAGTTGCGGGTTAAAGTGACGATTAAACTAATATTTGTTTATAAATGCAAATTTATTTTAACGCATTTAAAATTGGACATATAAACTTGTTTGTCTAAGTGAGGGGAAAAGCTATTGCTTTCGAGGGGATATTGTTCCTCCGTATGGGCCTAACAAGTACCCTCGAGGCTCTACTACTCTATGTTTTCGTGGGAATATCGTTTCCCCATATGAGCATAGAGGAATGAGTCCCCCTGAATTGAACCCGGTTGAGAGGAGCCTATAATGGGTGACGACCAGGGGCCTTGCTACCTTTAGTAAGGGACAACAAGGAAAGTTCGGGTACATTTTAGCACCAAAACTGCATATAGAGAATATAGAAAGCCCACCCCATTGTGGATACCCTAGGTGTTTTAGATTTTAAATAGGGTTGTTTTATTCGATACTTTATTTAATTTTTTGTCTTATCTCTTTATTTACATATTTTTATTCGGCACTAACTTGTTTCTTTTTTGTCTTGTTTTTGTTTTCTTTTTGCATTTTCACATCTTCATATAGTCATAGGGTATTGATTCGCAAGTAATTGCCCAAAATTGAAATCGTTCACAATGGACAAATGGTTGTCTGATCAGATAGTAAAGGATACGAATCTAGGTTTTAGTCATAAAGCTAGATCTGAGATGACAAAAGAGGAATCATCTGCAGACTCTCAGTCAAACATGGTAGACGATACAGGTGCTAGTAGTGAGTGAGATGAAGTACAAGAATTAAAGAAACAAATGGCCGAGATGATGAATATGATGAATGCTATGGCTAAAGGCAAGGGATCTGTAAAGTCAGAAGAAGAGCCAATCAAGAATCGAAATAAAGAGTTCGATGGTCAGAATCACACTCCTAAGTAAAATAACATCGATAAATACGACAAGTTGAACCCTTTTGTGATTCACATCAACAAAACAATGGGAAGAGTCAAGTTCCCAGAAGATAGAGGTAGGTCCAGAAGAAACCAACAATGTAAAAATGAACGTCCTAATTCTTGTATGATATACCGAGTTACTCACGATGCTTATTAAGAGAAACCTTATCACCCTAGTACAATCTGTTCCGAAAGAACCACGTTTCCCGAAAGTTTACAACAGTCGTGCCAGGTATGGCTACCATTTAGGGAGTTTAGGTCACGCTATCAAAAAATATGGGGCATTAAAGAGTAAACTTAAAGACCTTATAAAGACGAGTGTATTGGGTTTCAAAAACAAAAAGCCCAAATTTTTTAGTGAGCCAGTAATTACTCGATGGGTAAGGTCAAAGAAAATCCAGTACTCAGAACAAGGTTCGAATCCCGATAACAGCATCCCTACTAATAACTAGAAGACGAAAGCTAAAACCACCCTATCCAGATTGGTAGAACATCAAAGCTCATTGCGAGTGTTGTCCGGAATTTAGGGGAACCATATTGAGAATTGTATCGCCTTCAAGCGACGAGTTCAAAATCTTTTGGAGTTTAAAAAATGAGAATTCAGAACAAAGGGGTCAGCCTAGTACAACAATTGACTAGTCAATTGGAATTGGAGCTTAGGAGAAGAATATCTGATACAACGAAACCTTTTGGTCTCAATGAAAGTTGTTCTACAGGGAGCAATTTGTGATCAATACCTCATTGCATTCATATTTACATTTCATTTCAATTCATAGGTGTTGATTCAAAAATTATTTCATATTAGGCAATCTTTATAATGAGAGAGATGTTCTGTAATATGTAGAGTTCGATAATGCTATGGCCTAGGATGATCCAAGCAGAAGCAAATAGAGAGAAGACAGAGTTGGAGCACCAAGTACGCGCTTCACTCTAGGAAATCAAGATACTAGGAAGAATGATTATTACCAACCTCTTTTAAACATACATCTTCTCTTGATAAAAGTCTTCCTTAAAGATTATTCGAGAATCAACACATGTATTTGCACTCATTTTTACATTATAGTATTATTGATTTTTTTACAACTTTTATTTTCAATGATGGTATTGTTTATTTATTTTAATTTTTTTACATTCATTGTATCATACACATTTCTAATTGGAAAAATGCTCCTCTCAAAAGAAAGAGAAAGCCAGAAAAACAAAAAATAACCTCTCAGCAGTATAGCTCCAAAAATATGAACAACTTAGTGGCTAAAGTAAATAAACTTGAGGAACTCCAATAACATCTAGTTGGCGTCCAAAAAGAAATGGTGACATGCATAAGAGAATTTCAAGAAGAATCCAAAAGGAAAACGAAGGAGATGATGAGTATGATGACTGCCATAATCAAAGGAAAAAGTTTAGTAGAGAACCCTTCAGCAGAAATGGAGATTGGAAACATTGGCAGGAATCAAGAGTCCCACTTCGAAGAAGGAAAAATCGTGCCAGAAAAAGAGCAAGTTGCCATCAATCAGTTTATAGTAGCCTACACGACCTCAGAATCCCCCACTAAGCTTGTATTGGATAAAATTCATGATTCTATAAGGATTCTATCATAATCAATGAAGAAATGTTTAGATGAGATAGAAGAGGATTTGGGAAATAACAAAGAAATATAGGCCACCTCAATGATTAAATCGTCGCCTCCCATGACGTAAAGACAACCTTTAGTGTCGACTGTTTTAGAATCTCGGCAGTTGTTGGATAACCTTCCTTCCAAATCTCAAGAGAAGGGAAAACAATTGAAGAGCCTTCAGATTAGTCATATCCCTCTTACATATCAAGAGTTATTCTCAAAATTGCTAGAAGCTCGACTAGTTGCACCTTGTTTTGTCAAACCTCAGTTATCTCCTTATCTGAGGTGGTTTAAGGAAAATGACTATTGTGACTTCCACGTAGGTGTTCACGGTCATTCCATTGACAAATATGTCAGTTTTAAGCGAAAGGTGCAAATTTTTTAGATCTTGGAGTGGTAAAGTTCGAGACAGCAGGCCCGCGTCTCAAGATTAATTTCCATTTACGACTAATACGTGAAATTAAGGGAAGACCAAGTCGGCGTGATAGAAATATGGATGAAGTGAAAATGCCTGCTAAAGTTGAGAATAAAGATTTTAAATCTTCTAGGGTGAATATTATTCTAGACCCACTTGAGGTAGCAATACTTGAGAACAATAGTATTCCCAAGCAAGGTGAACGCCAGTCGAGGAAAAGAGGGGCAATTGATGCTGAGATGAAAATGAATAGGCCAAAAAGAGTAACAAGAGGACGAAGATATTAATTCTGATATCGTATTCTGAGCTTTTACCTTTGTTAGTTCAGAATAAACTCTTGAGGATATCTCTCTTGAGACAATATTCTTATTTTAATCCTAATATATTTGGTACCAGGATTTTATACGAATATCATCATGGTGATTATAGCCATACGATGAAAGAGTGTGTGTTTTTAAAAGGTATGGTCTACGATCTTATTAAGGAATGGATACTCTCTTTTGAGGATGGGAGACCTAGGTTTAACAAGCGATCGACCTATGTTAGAGAGTCAAAGTCTTTAACTACGATTGAGAATCAAGACCAAGCCTTTCAAAGTTCGTGCCCAAATCTAAACTTACCACACATTAATCTCTCATTCAGTACGTAAGCCAATGAGCTGGTCGGTCCCAACAAACATCGGGATGAAAAAAGAAAAGAGAAAGAAGATATGATTGAAAAAGGAAGGGCCCAGATAAAGTCTACTGAGGGAAGAATCCTCTTAAGGTTTTTAAGATGCCCATCTCAAATTTACTCCCGCACTTGATAGAAGGGCAATACCTCGCTCCCATGCCAAATTAGTAGACATTAGATCCATCTCTTTTTTAAGTACGATCCGAGTAGTACTTGTGACTTCCATATAGGGGCACCGGGGCACCCTACTAAAAGATGTTGGATCCTGAATGAAGTGATAGAGAAGCTGGTTCGTGATGGAAAGCTGGCACTTGAGATGATGAAACAATGGATACAAGAGCAAAGAAAGCCAGTCACGTCAGCAGTCAAAAAGGTGAAAGATTAGAGCCAATGAATATCCAGCTCTAAGGCAGACTAAAGCCCCATCTTTTGTCTTGTTCATGTTTTAACTAGATATAAGCTTGTTAGGACATCTCTACATTTAGGTTTTCTTTTGAAGTAATGCATGGAACCAACTCTGCTACTTTCGGCCTAAATGTAGCAGAGATCTTTTTGTAAAAGGCATATGTCATGTTTGGTGATTTCCATCCCAACGAAAAACGCATTTTGCTTAACATACATTAACCTTGAAAGCATGTATATGTATATCTCTTCTTGCCCTCGTAGGCCACTAGATATCGATTGTAGGATGTGATATCGATTCTGAGATCAGTCGAATGTTGTGATAATGATGAGGTGTGATTTTTCCCTAACAGACTCTAGTTAACAAAGCAAGACTACTACTCATTTGATGATATTCGATGATGAAAAAGCTCCAAGTTTTAACCGCAAGAGTTGCTTGAAATTAAAATTCTAAGCGTAGTCTTCTGTGCCTTAATGGATTGTAATTAATGACTATAAATATATACATATATATAAAGAAAAAAAAGAGAAAAAAAGAAATGAAATAAACTACGAAATAAATAAATTTTGGATTACTCTAATGGAGCCGTGGGATTGACAAATATAATAAGGAAGCTTTACTCTACCTATTCAAGACCCTGGAGTCAAAGATAAATCTTTGAAGATATGATTACAATTATTATTATTATAATAATAACACAACAATAAACGACAACACACATTTGCACCCAGAATGTTACTCTTAGAATGATATTTTTGCATTCTAATGGTTAAACAAGTCTATTCTTTTTGGGCGAAGCAAAGAAATGAGAATTGAGAAAGAGTAGTCTTCTGTAGCAACACGATAATCATGAGGATGAATGTAACAACCCAAAATTTCCCCAATTCTGAAATCCTAAAATTCTAAATTCCTAAATTAAAAACCCTAGTTTTATATTGGAAATTCCTAATTTGAAAACCATAGAATTTGGGAATTAGGTATTTGAAACCCTAGTTATTTAATTTGAGGATTTAATTGAGTAAGCCTATTTCAGTAACCTACTCGAGTAACTTCTAAACTTTGTGGCCCTTTTAGAAACACGGACTAATTGCGGGGACATCCCCTGCAATTTAACCATTTTCAGTAAAGAGGATTTAAATCCCAAAAGCTAAACCCTAAAGGTCCCTTTGCATTCTTTTTCCTCTTAGTCGTTTCCCCTAAAACTCTTCTTCTCTGTTTTGAAGTTAAACATCTCCCTCTCATTGCGTTTCGATGAATCTCCGGTGGAGGGGTTGTCGCCATCGTGGTTCACGCTGCAGCTCGCATCGCGTTCCTCCCGTCCGTGAACCAAACCACGGTTCATCTGCTCTATTCGCTGTTAGTTCAATTGGAGATACTAGGGAACCTGTTTGGTTCCTTGAGCTACCGCAAACTCAGCCGACGACCACTCTTCTGTTCGCGTGTTGGTAAGTTCTTGTGTGGGGTTGCGTTGTTTCTGGTTCGACTGAGTTGGTCGGTGTATGGGGAGGGTGGTTAACAGTTTGATGGAGATGGCAGTGTGGGTTTTAACCGAGTTTGTATCGTTACCGTGCGTAGCCACCGTCGCTGAATTTTACTGCCTTCGTTAAGGGTTGTAAACCCTAGGACAGTCTGTGCAAAGGGGGAGTGTGAGGGATTAGCATGAGTTGGGTTAAGCTGGGTGGGCTAGCTTGGTTGGACTGAGTGTGGGTTGGGAGTGTGTTGGGCCGTGTCCATAAGCCCAATTGGAAGGCCTGGAGTAACTGGGCTAAGAGAGAAAGACGGTTCTTTAAGGAGATGAGTGGATCGGTCCAGTGGGTTGAACTGAAGATGCTAGATTTGGACCAGACCAGTATGTGAATCGGGTTTACTCGAGACCAGGCCCATGAGCCGAGATGACGTCAGCGCTAACTAGAAGGGATGACATCAGCGTTAACTTATGTGATGATGTCAGCGTTAACTTTAACTGGTCAAGTTAACACCGACTACTGACCGTTGAGCGCTGAACATTTATCGTTGACCGTTGACTTTTTTCAACCAACTTAAATTTGACATTTCTTAACGTCATGAGTCCGTTTTTGCAGCCCGTTTTGCCTAATTCGAGCCCAAATTGATAGTTTTGCTAATTGTAATCTATTTTTGGGAAATTAAAGGAGTTGTGTAGGCGATCTAATGAGATTTACTTATGTGTTTCAGACGATATCGATTCTGAGGATGATGTTTTACCACCTCATTCACCTTTTCTTGTTCAGCCAGCCCCTGCAGCTTCTGCGAGAGATACACGTGAGTTTTTAGCATCGTTCAGTTAGGTGGCATAGTAATAATTATGTTAGAATGTGAATTTAACTTAGAACTCTACCTCGTAGGTTCTGACTCAGCTAGACCTAGCACTAGTTCATATCGTGGGAGGCGTCAGCATCGACGTCAGAGCTTTGGCCGCTAAAGGTGTGTTCTCTGTCTGTGCTATATTCTATGAAATATTTTACAAACTTTGCATGACTATTTTCTGGGTTGAGATTTCACTTAGAATTTGAGATGCTATGCATACTGTGAACTGTGTTTTATGAGATTATCATAACTTTCGAGTCGTGTTCCTCGTATTTTAGTACTATACAACTGTGTTAACAATATGATCATAAACATTATTTTATCATGCATGGGATGGGTTTTACGGAGGAAGAAGTGGTTTGACCACACTGTGATTAGAGAAATAAGGGGTGAGGGGTGAAGGGGAACTACCTCCACTGTGACTGGTTGGCTCTGCCACCACTGTGATTGGCGTTAGTAGTTGGGTAGTGTGACTTTTTATTAGTATCATCTCATACACTGTGTTTTATAATGACATGTTTTTACCTTGTGTTATTTTTGTGAAACTGTGTTTTATGATTGTTGCACTTAGAGACACACTAGGCTTAATAGCTCACTCCCTTATAGCTTATCTTTCAGATTCATGACTCTAGGCGACCTGGTACTCGGAGGGCCTCTTGCTTATTCAGTTTTATTTCTTTATCAGTATGGACTCCTTATTTTCAAGTTATTATTATTATTCTTATTATATTTTTATCAGATTTGGGTTGTAATTTGGACTAGATATTATTTGGAATTTGAAGATATTTTCAGTATGCATGTTTTTATTATTGAACTAAATATTTTATTATACTTTTGGATTTAATATTTTAATAAATGATAACGAACTTATAAAGTATCTTTTATAGAAAATTTAAATGATTTGTTATAAATAAATTAGTTTCTTGAGGCAAAGTTTTCAAAGGTGACTTCATAAATTCGGCCCTTTCTTCTTGGCCGGGTTTAGGGGGTTACATTTAGTGGTATCAGAGCCAAGTTCAACCCTCGGACTGTGAGGCTCACATGAAATTTTAAACTAAAAAATTATTTTTGCATGCATAATAAAGGTTTTGGGTAAATGGGAAATTTCTAAATAATCGATTACCTAATTAATAATTTAAAGTGTTTTGAAAATTTTGAGACTCCGGTATCAGTTCTAATCTCTAGGTTCTTATTCTTGTAGATAGAGACTATGCCATACCGTATGAGTGTTAGACTCGCTTCGGTTAAAGGTCGAGGTCGAGGCCTTACAGCGGCTACCGCTAGTGAATCGCCTCCTGTTGTTGATCATACAGACGATCAGGACGAGATGTAGAATTCGTTAGGGACCCAGCCACCTGCGGGACAACAGACTGTGAGTCAACAGTCTAGTGATGGAGATGCTCATGATCAGCAGTTACATGGTGAGGATTTGCTAGATTCAGATGACAGTGCGACCGTGGAGCTGGATAGTGCTACCGTTAATCAGAAGTTGTTGCGGTACTTTCGTGACCAGTCAGAGAATTCGAGGAAGCCTATATTTACGGTATTCTTGAGTGCTGAGATGAGGGTATTTTCGGGTGTGTTTGATGAACACCCATCTGATGCTGAGTTATGGATGGAGGATCTTGAGAGGCTTTTTGAGGAGATGGACTATCTTATTAACAAGAATTTGAGAGATGCTATTTCACTGTTGCATGGTGAAGCACAACGTTGGTCGAAGGATGAGCAGAGATTGAAGTCAGCTAATCAGATGTCATGGGAAACTTTCTGTCAGGCATTCTAGAATCGATACGTGGGTGAGTAATATTTAGCTGATCGTCGTCAGGCCTTCATAGACCTTAAGCAAGAGGGCATGACAATATCTTCTTATGAGATTCAGTTCGTAGAGTTGTCTCGGTACGCGCCTGAGTTGGTAACCGCGGAGAAAGAGAGATGTCGAGAGTTTCTCAAAGGCCTGCGTTTCTCAATTCGTTAGAAGGTGGCTCCGTTTAAAGACAAGTTGTTCAGTGAGTTAGTGGTATCAGAGCTAAGCTCAACCCTCGGACTGTGAGGCTCACAACAATTATTTTCAAAATATTTTCATTTTCTATAGACATCTGAAATATTTTGGGATAATTGGGAATTTTCTAAAAACTTACTACGGTTTTGCTTGATTTTTACTGAATTACTTTCAACGTGTTTTAAATCCGAGACTTCAGTACCAAATTTAATTTTAGTAATGGTTGCCCTTATAAATAGATTTTACAATGCCACCTAGTAGACATTTTAGACTTGAGTATGTTTTATATGAATTCAGAATTAGAAAGAATAGGTACTCGTTAGTTGGCAAAAAGATACTTTATACATAAAATTACCCGTTACCCTTCTCATCTTGTAAAATTGATAGGAATACTTTCAAACCACATGAATTCCTTGGATAACTTCTTTTGAATAACCTTTAGCGATGATCCTAACTCAAACTTTGATTAAGGACATGAACTTCAATTAATTGAACAAGCGATCGTGTCCATATTCTTTCCTATGAATTTGAGATCAAAGTCTATCTGAAAACTTTGTGTTATTTGTAACCTGATCCAAAATGCTTCTTCAAGTTTCTATCTGATCATTAGTATCTCTGAGATTATACCGTTGAGTTAGAAAATTTCGAGGACAAAATTTCTTTTAAGGGTGGAAGAGTT
This sequence comes from Hibiscus mutabilis, assembly GCA_019671005.1. Classification (NCBI taxonomy): domain Eukaryota; kingdom Viridiplantae; phylum Streptophyta; class Magnoliopsida; order Malvales; family Malvaceae; genus Hibiscus; species Hibiscus mutabilis. The sequence goes on along the minus strand of CM033728.1, from coordinate 15,395,155 downwards.
GTAACACCCTAAATTTTCCCAAATTCTAAAATCCTAAAATTCCAAATTCCTAAATTAAAAACCCTAATTTTATATTGGAAATTCCCAATTCAAAAACCCTAGAATTTGGGAATTAGGTATCTGAAACTCTAGTTATTTAATTTGGGGATTTAATTGAGAAAACCTATTTTAGTGACCTAATTGAGTAACTTCTAAACTTTGTGGCCCTTTTAAAAACACGGGCTAATTATAGGGACCTCCCCTGTAATTTAACCATTTTTAGTAAAATGGATTTAAATTCTAAAAACTAAACCCTAAAGGTCCCTTTGTATTCTTTTTCCTCTCAGTCGTTTCCCCCTAAAACTCTCCCTCTCCGTTTCAAAATTAAACATATTCCTCTCCTTGTGTTCCGACAAATCTTTGGCGGAAGGGTTATCGCCGCCGTGGTTCATGTTGCAGCTCGCACCGCATTCCTCTCGTTCGTAAACTAAACCGCGGTTCATCTGCTCTATTCGTTGGCGGTTTGATTGGAGATACTAAGAAACCCGTTCGGTTCCTTACACCGCCGTAAGCTCAGTCGACGATCGCTTTTTCGTTCGCGTGTGGGTAAGTTCTTGTGTGGGGTTGCGTTGTTTATGGTTCGACCGAGTTGGTCGATGTATGGGGAGGGTGGTTAACGGTTTGATGGAGATGGCAGTATGGGTTTCGACCGGGTTTGTACCGTCGCCGTGCATAGCTGTCGTTGCTAAATTCCACCGCCGTCCTTATCTTGTAAGCCCCTGCCGTTAGTTTTTATGTGTCGCCGCCTTCGTTGAGGGTTGTAAACCCTAGGGCAGTCTATGCAAAGGGGGAGTATGAGGGATTGGCGTGAGTTGGGTTAAGCCGGGTAGGCTAGCTTGGTTGGACTGAGTGTAGGTTGGGAGTGTGTTGGGCCGTGTCTGTAAGCCCAATTGGGAGGCCTGGAGTAACTGGGCTAAGGGAGAGAGCCGATTCTTTAAGGAGATGAGTGGACCAGTCTAGCGGGTTAAACCGAAGATGCTAGATTCAGATCGGACCAGTATGTGAACCAGGTTTAACCGCGACCCGTGACCCAAGATGATGTCAGTGCTGATTAGGGGGGATGACGTCAGCATTGACTTGACCGGTCAAAGTCAACGTTGACCGCTGATCGTTGACTTTTTTCAACAAAATTGAATTTGACATTTCTCGACGTCCTGAGTCCGTTTTTGCAGCCCGTTTCGCCTAATTCGAACCTGAATTAATAGTTTTGCTAATTGTAATCTATTTTTTGGGAAATTTAAGGAGTTGTGTACGCGATCTAATGAGATTTACTTATGTGTTTCAGACGATATCGATTCCGAGGATGACATTTTACCACATCCTCTACCTCTTCCTGTTTAGTTGGTCTCTGCAGATTCTGCGAAAGATACACGTGAGTTCTTAGCATCGTTCAGTTAGGTGGCATAGTAATAATTACGTTAGAATGTGAATGTAACTTAGAACTCTACCTCATAGGTTCTGACTCAGCTAGACCTAGCGCTAGTTCAGACCGTGGGAGGCGTCAACATCGACGTTAGAGCTTTGGCCGCTAGAGTTGTGTTCTCTGTCTGTGCTATATTCTGTGAAATGCTTTACAAACTTTGCATAACTATTTTCTGGGTTGAGATTTCATTGAGAATTTGAGATGCTATGCATACGGTGAACTGTGTTTTATGAGATTATCAGAACTTTCGAGCTGTGTCCTCGTATTTTAGTACGATACAACTATGTTAACAATGTAATCATAAATATTATTTTATCATACATGGGATGGGTTTTATGGAGGAAGAAGTGGTTTGACCACGCTGTGATTGGAGAAATAAGGGGTGAGGGGTTCATGGGAACTACCTCCACTGTGACCGATTGGCTCTGCCACCACTGTGATTGGCGTTAGTAGTTGGGTAGTGTGACTATTTATTAGTATCATCTCATACACTGTGTTTTATAATGACATGTTTTTACCTTGTGTTATTTTTGTGAAACTTTGTTTTATGATTGTTGCACTTAGAGACACATTGGGCTTAATAGCTCACTCCCTTATAGCTTATCTTTCAGATTCCTGACTCTAGGTGACCTGGTACTCGGAGGGCCTCTTGCGTATTCAGCTTTATTTCTTTATCAGTACGGACTCCTCAATTTCAAGTTATTATTATTATTCTTATTATATTTTTATCGAATTTGAGATGTAATTTGGACTAGAGATTATTTGGGATATTTTCAGTATGCATATTTTTATTATTGAACTGAATATTTTATTATAATTTTGGATTTAATATTTTAATAAATGATAACGAACTTATAAAGTATCTTTTATTGAAAATTTAAATGATTTGTTATAAATAAATTAGTTTCTTGAAGGCAAAGTTTTCAAAGGTGACTTCCTAAATTCGGCCCTTTCTTCTTAGCCGGGTTTAGGGGGTTACAATGAACCGAGTCATCTTAGGAAATTTTACGACTTCGAATAGCCACAACATTCAAATTCTTTATAGACACAAGCTATGCTTGAAATGATCACCGAAAGGTTGAATCTACGACGCTCTTGCACTTGATATCCAGAGCTCCTATTCTATTTTTTATCATATAGATTTTGGTTTCAAGGTCCTGTATGTTAATCTAAAAGACACCCTTCATTGGAATAATGACTAGCAAAATGATATTTTAAGCAAAAACATTTTCATGTATTATTTCAGGGATTAGATTCAAAATACAAGGTCGGGGATGTGATTGATCGACCTATCGTAGTGTAAGGACCCATCAATGTCTACGATGAGGATGATGACACGAATTTTTATGTCAGACGGCTTAAGGGCTTAAAGCATATTTCAGCCATAGTGTTGAGTGATTCAGAGAATTGAAGAATGAATCTCGATGAAAATAAGATCTCGTAGTACGAGAAAGGTTTATGGGGCTAAGACTTCTACTTACCCTAAGATGAAGAGAAGAAAAAGACTCCGAGTGATGGGTCAGAATCGACCAGATTGAGCCCAAGGTCGAATAGAGCAGTACCTCATGAAATGATAAGAATGCATGACTGATAAAGTATAAGGACCTGGAGTTGTTTTCCGCTAAAATACTTTAAGAAAATTGGATCAAAGAATGAGCTCAGGGCATGGGGGCATTTTTCTGACCCTAATGTCAAGACAGATGAAGACTCCTAGTGTTGAGTTAAAGACGAAGAAAATAACTAAGCCCAATATTGAATGAGGTAATGAGGAATATAAGAAATAAAGAGAGTCCCTATATAAGAATAGTACAAGGACTAAAACAAGGATTTACAGATATGGGTGGTAAAAAAAAAGAAGGGCATTCGCGCAAAAGAGTTAAAAGCGTGAGTCAAATGCAATAAAGATATGCATTTGATGAAGATAAAAATTAAAGAGCATACTGTAGAGAAATGAAGGGAAAAAATCCGAAGAATGACCTTTCAGGGGATAAGATTCTAAAATAGAATAAAAGAAGAAGAAGAAGAAGAAGAAATAGTGTTACATTGCATGCATCATATAGATATTCCTATGTTAGGAGCATGCTAACTTAAAAGCATTTTGCTTATTTTAAGCAGATATTTGAAGACAGACAAAGATTTTGATCTGCAGTTTCATATTGAAGAGGTAGATCCTGTTGAAGATTTTCATTGGTAGCCATGTTGGCGTGAATCCAGATCTTAAGTCCTTTGGGCCATCCGTAAGTCCTTTGGGCATGATGTTAACCTTATTGTGATGTTAAGATTGGTAGAAACCAGGGCATCATTTTAAGGGATATTAGTAGCTATGTTGGTGTGGATCTAGATTTTTAAGGGAGATTGGTAGCCATATTGGCGTGAATCCAGATCTTAAATCCTTCGGGCCATCAATAAGTCATTCGGGCATGATGATAAGTCCTTCAAGCCATCGGTAAGTTCTTCGGGCATTGTGATAAGACCTTCGGGCCATCAGTAAGACCCTCGGGCATGATGTCAAGCTTTCTTTCTGAATGTCGAGACGAGTACAAATCGGGGCATTGAAGAGATTGAAGCTTGAAGAGTTGGCCGAGGAAGAGCGGAAAGTTCCAAAAGGACTCGTGGATCCGGAGCCGAAGATAGGGAAATAGGACAAAAATGAGTGCTTTTGGGTCTTTACTTTGTTCTCGTTTCACAAGAACATGCAAAGAGGGGCAGTTGTAATCACTCATTTTTGTCTGGCTATGTATATAAATGTTTAATATTATTAAATATATATATATATTTTATTGTATTATTATTACTATTTTTTATAGGTTTAACGTTTAATATGATCATGTGTATATATTTACCATTAGTGTTTAGTATATATGCATGTATGTACATATTTATATGAATGAATGTATATTTATGTTTATTATGTTTGTATGTGTGTACGTAATATATATATATATATATACGTGTGTGTGAATGCATGTATATTGTATATATTATGTATGTGTACATATTGTGGTAATTATATTATTACATGTATAGATTGTATGAATTAACGTTGCATGTATATGGTATATGAATATTTATGTGTTTATTATGTATGTATGAATTGCATGTATATGTATGTGGTTCGTGCATGTAAACCTTAATATTATGAGTATTTATTATTAGATGTATTAATATTTATGTACAATATATGAATATTGCATGTATATATTATGTATGTGTATATTAAGTATATATACGTATATGGTATGTATTGCATGCAAGTTTATTATTATTAATAGTTAATATTATTACAATGGGTTGTAATTAAAAAATGAAAGACATGTCTAATTTAAATATGAAACCTGTTATATTATTTAGAGTCCAAGTCTATTTACAACCCAATATTAAAATAATAGTACAAGGTCTAATCTGGCCAAACCCAATAACTAAATAACCCTAATCTGATAAAAACCCTAAAACTAATATCATCTTCTTTTGCGCAACCACTGGAGAGACGTTGGATCAAATTTTGATCTAACGGCCATGATTGAACCAAGATGTCCCTCCATCTACTGCACGTAAGGATCACGCCCCATCCCATCGTCTTCCACGCGTGCGTGCAGCACATGCGCAGGCTCTTCAGTTCCCCATTCGTCACGTGTCGTCATCCTGTACAGGCGCGTTTTTTTCAGATGCATCTGGATCGCTGATCTTCAAGCAATCTCAGTCGTTGGATCATATATGATCCAACGGCCGAGATTAAATCTGGCCGTAAGAAACTCTTGGTCTTCTCCGCCACGTGGCCGCTATGCCGAATCTCCCACTATCGTCGTACGATCTCCACCTGTTCTCCCCCAACCACCAGTATGGCTGAAATACATAAAAAATGTGAAAAACATCACAATCAAAGATCAGGCCACAATGATTTTATTTATTGTAACTTATGCTTGTAAACAAAAGAAATCAGAGGCAAAAAATCAAAGATCAAATATATATATGTAATTAGATCCATGTTGTATGGGGTGATTTACAGATTCAATAAATATAAAAAAGAAACTTTCGAAGGTATCTCATCTTTTTTCTCTCGATATTCAAACATGCAAGCATGTAAAAATATGAAATAAAAAAAAACACTAATAAAAAGTAAAGGGGTTAGAGTTTACCTTCGTTAAACCCTTTTTCTTCGGTGACAAGCCCTCTGGGGTAGAACAACGACGACCGATGGTGGAGGACGGTAGTCGAAGTGGCCGACCACCTCTGAATCTGAGAATTTTGGGCTGTGTTCATGAGTTCCTCATGAACTCATATGAATGGCTGAGAGAAAAAAGGGGTTATCTTTTAAGGAACCAATTCGAAAAGGTTTAATCCTCATATAGTCCCTCCGCCTTAAATTAATAACTCCAGTACCCTTTCGCCTTTTTAAATCATTCCCGTGGTCCCTGGGAGTTTAAATGGTTTTTTAAATTCGTCCCTAAGTGTTTTTTAATTATTTTAAAAGGGAAAATTATGGCTTTAGTGCCCCTTTCTTTCTACAATTTTTTAATTAGGACCCTTAACCTTTAATTTAAATTAATTTTTGATGGGTTATTCCTGTTTTAGTCCATGTTTTTTTCTATTTCCTTTAATTTCATCCCTTTATTTTGTTTTTTTGTTTAAATAATTATTATATATTGGATGCATATTATTATGTTTTTTCTTTTTTTTATTTATTTGTTCGATATATGCTATTTGTAGTTGCTTTTATATTGCTTTATTTATTCATGTGTGAATATTTATTTTAATTTCTTTTTACGTGGCATTATATTTGGTACTATTCGTTTTGCTTATGCCTTTTATTTGATTATTAACTTTTCTATGTATATATAAAAACGTATATAAATATAGATGTTTTCCTTTTTATTATATTTGTATACGTGCACATATTGTGTTATACATATATTATATATTATGAATATGTTAAATTATGTGTGATTTTTTTATAGTATATGTTTTTATATACATATATTATGTTTATACTTGTTGTTTAGGTTGTATATATTTGTATAGGAATGTTATACTTATAAGTTTATAAATATAGATATAGATATATTGGGTGGTATTTTATACAAGCTATAATATGTATATGTACATATATAATATTTTATGTGTTTAAAGTGTAGCTTTTTTCCTTTTTCTTTTAAATCATGTTTAATATAGTTTTTACCATGATTTTATATATCCATGAGTTTGTTTTCGTTATATATTGCCATTAGAATTTTATATTTCATATTGATGTATTTAATTTCATCTATGTTGCCATGTACCTTATTGATATTTTGTTTCATGTACATGTGCTATATTGTTATAATTATGTTGCATATCGGTATATTTAATTGCCAATGCGGTGCTTTCTTTTTCGACGGTAAACTTGGCTACCAGTCTGAGACGTATGTGGTAGTTTTCGTTTAAGCCTCGAACACCGGAGCCCTTAAAATTTACTCGCACATATAATCAAATTTTAATTTAATCATCACTCTAACCCGTAAAATTTGATATTAATAAAGCGGTAATTATTTGGTACCAATTTTGGGCAGTATGGGGTGCTAATCCTTCTCTATCCGCAATCAACTCCCGAACCCAAGTTTTCAAAAAAAAAAAAGAATCTCTAGCTTTTGTCTTAATGGTGTCTGGTCTACCAAAGTGGCCAGTGGCGACTCCAAGTTTTTCAAAAATACGATTTTTCTCAAATTTCCCTTTTAAATAATTTTTTCAAATAAAAGCATGACTCTCCTATAATTTATTATTTATATTCGTAGCGGCATGGGAAAAATAGTATCTACAGCAACCTCCCTTGCAATAGCCATTGTAATCTGTATCCAAGCAATAAGGATATGCATTTTACCCAACCCGGTGGAGTTCTAACCCGACCAGATCGGGTCAAACTTTTTAATTAAAAAAGGGTTCAGGTCGGTTCAGATTTAGGGTAAAAAATATCCGACTCGACCTGACATAGGACTAATTGTGTAACTTTCCTCTAAATTTTTAGGGATATTTATAATGATTCCTTCTTTATATATTTTTATAATTAGTCCTTAAAATTGAATTTTATTTATACTTCAATTATTATCAAGAAAATATAACACAAACTAAAACAAGTATTCACAATACAACTGTTGAGATATTTGTTTTGATATAATAATTGAAAAATAGTTTTGGACTAATTTGAAAAGATTTCAAAAATATTTAAGTCCAAACGACTTGAAAATAAGTTTGAGAAGTTTTTACAAGGCTTTGGAAAGGCTTAAACAAGTTTTCAAAAAGCTAAACCTGAGTTTTCTTCAGTACCGTACCAATACGGTCTATACCTGTATCGATACATTTTAGGGTTTCAGCTATAGTAATTTTTCAGTAGCCCAAAACTGTACCGGTACAGGCCATTACGTACCGATACAGATATGATCGTTTCGATACGCTTGTACACGTATCGATCTTGTTTTCGACCACCCCCAACGGCTATTTCCCAACAGCTATTTGAATTGCAGGCTTACCGAAACGGAGTGAGGCATACCGATACACCGTACCGATACAGTCCAAGACATTCCGATACGCACAGCCAAAATGGGCATAACGGCTAATACTCGTACCGATATGACTACCCGCGTATCGATACGGGCAGCTTCAGAACTGCATTTATTGTGGGAAATAAAGCCTCCAACGGATCCAATTCAATCCCAACGGTCTCCAACGGCTAGGAACTCAATTAGGAGTATAAAAGGGGCCTTCAAGCTTCAGCAACAACTAATGATCCTCAAGTCAACAACATTATGATTCAAAATTGTCTTAGAGCTTAATTCTTCCCATTCTTGTATAGACTACACTTGTGAGCCAAAATGTATATGTATGCTCAAGTGTATTAGGATTTGGGTGAGTGCTTTAGAGTGAAAACACATTTAGAGAAGGATTCCAGTTTGCTATTAATTCTCTTGTTTAAGAGTGTTCCCAAAGCTCGGGTTGTGAACTTTGGATGCTAGACTTGGTGAGTGAGTCTAGGTTGTAAAACAGTTGCCTCCTAAGCCTAGAAAAGGGGAAAAATTCTTAGTGAATTGTTGAAATCCTTAGTGGGGATCTAAGGTAGTGGATGTAGGTCTTGGTTAGAAAGCCAAACCACTCTAAAATCATCGTGTCATTTTTCTATCTTTTACTTCCCACAACCATTACCCAAAATACGACTTCTCAACCACTTGGCAAGCAATTCGGTTGAAGGAAATCGAGCCCAACAATTGGTATCAGAGCGAGGCTCAATCGAGAAGGATTAACATCTTATTGAAGAGATCCGGTAAGCTCGATACAACAATCTATCAACTAGTGTTCGTGGCGCAATCAATTGACAAGCCACCATTCTTCAACGGTGATTGTTATACCTATTGGAAGAATAAGATGATGTTTTTCATCAAGGCCATCGACTATCGCCTTTGGGACAATGTTAAAGATGAACCGTTCGTGCCACAATGAAGAATGCAAGATTGGAGTGCGGATGACAAGAAGAAGATGGAGCTAAACACAAAGGCCTTGCACATTCTTTTGTGTGCATTCGGTCCAGATGAATTTGCTAAAGTTTCTTCTTGTGAAGATGCCAAGGAAGTATGGGACAAGCTTGAAGTGATCCATGAAGGTACAAATGAGGTGGAGGAGACAAAGATCGACCTACTCAACCTCAACTATGTAAACTTCAAGATGAACCCGGATGAAGACATCAAGGGGATGTTCGACCGTTTCTCCACAATTGTCAACGAGCTTAAAGGTCTTGGAGAGGAGATTTCGGAGGACAAACTCGTTTGAAAGTTGATTTATTCACTTCTCGAATCTTGGGATTCAAAGAAGACGACCATCATTGAAGCTAAAGACTTGAAGAAGCTCAAACTAGATGAGCTAATTGGATATCTTCTTACCCATGAAATGATGTCTCAACCCATCAAAAATGAGAAGGAAAAGAAAATCAAAGAGCAAGGATTTGATGTCAACACCATTGCTCTTAAATCCTCTACAAGCAACCAAGAAGAATCAAGTGAGGAGGAAAGTGAGGATGAAGAGATGACCTATCTCTTCAAAGAATTTTCTCGATTCATGAAGAGCAACATAGAAGAATCCAAGCATGAATCGAAGAAGAAGAAGATGGATCCCTCAAGTGCTCCAAATGCAAGAAGACGAGGCACACCAAATACGATTGCCCTCGCTTCAACAAAAATGGATCATCTTCAAAAAAAGAGTATATGTGGCAACATGGAGTGATGAAGACTTCACCGATCAAGATGATGTAGCCCACCTATGCTTGATGGCCCTCCAAGAGGGGGGATGTAACTTCTAACTCATCTTGTTCATATTCAAATTCATATACATTTGATGAGTTACAAGAGGCCTATGACCAATTGGTTTTTGAGTTCAAAGCTTTATTTTCTAAAAACAAAAAGTTGATTTCTAAATTGAAAAATGAAAATGATTTGCTTGTGAAAACCAATTTGGAATTTGAAGCAAAATTAAAGGATTTTGAACTTAAAGTTTTGGATTTACAAAATTTTCTTCAAAAGAAAGAAAAAGATCATCAAATTAAAGTAGATGATCTTAAGAAATAAAAAGATTTGATTTCCAATAAACTTCAAAAGAAAAACAAATTTGGAAAATTGAATTTTTATCAAAGACAATCTAGTGCCCCTAGATTTGTAAATGATAAATGTTTTAGAAGTATTTGGGTCCCAAGAGGACTAAGTACTTCACATAAAAAAGGATAAAATTGAAAAATGGATTCCTAAAGGGACTAAACTATGTGCTACTAATGTCTATGGATTCAAAACAATTTGGATACCAAAATCTTTGTGATTGTCTTATTTAGGTGTGATGGAGCATTTGATCAACAAGTTGATGAACCATGGAAGCTCTATACACAAGGAATAACACTTGAAGAAGGAAAGCTTAACATCCTACCTTTGGTTCAAGTGTGGTAAAAATTAGTTAAATTTAATTTATTTATTTGATTTATTTTTTTAATTCAACTAGTTTATCATAATTGTTGGACTAACATTTGAATAATGCTTGAGTAAGGGGGAGCCAATTTAAAAAAAAAACTTTTTTTGTCAATTTTTTTAACTCTCAATTGTTATTGATCTTTAAAGTTCGAACCATTTTTGATATAACGAAAAGGGGAGAATATTTTTAAAAATTGAAAAATTGAATTTTCAAATTGATAAGGGGGAGCTTATAAGATTTTCAACATTTAATCTCATATTCAATTTTTATTTTTTTACTAAGGGGGAATCTCTAAAATAATTTTTCAAGTTAGTTTTATTATATAAAAAATGTGAGATTGTTGAGATATTTGTTTTGATATAATAATTGAAAAATAGTTTTGGACTAATTTAAAAGGATTTCAAAAATGTTTTAAGTCCAAACAACTTGAAAATAAGTTTGAGAAGTTTTTACAAGGCTTTGGAAAGGCTTAAACATGTTTTCAAAAAGCTAAACCTGAGTTTTCTTCAATACCGTACCGATACGGTCTATACCCGTATCGATACCTTTTAGGGTTTCAGCTACAATAATTTTTCAGTAGCCAAAAACCGTACCAGTACAGGCCATCACGTACCAATACGGATAAGATCGTTTTGATACGCTTGTATGCGTATTGATCCTGTTTTTAACCACCCTCAACGACTATTTGAATTGTAGGTGTACCGAAATGGACTGAGGCGTACCGATACACCGTACCGATACTCGCAGCCAGAATGAGCATGACGACTAGTACCCGTACCGATACAACTACCCGCGTACTGATACAAACAGCTCCAGAACTGCATTTATTGCGGGAAAATAAAGCCTCTAACGGCTTTAATTCAATCCCAACGGTCTCCAACGGCTAGGAACTCAATTGGGAGTATAAAAAGGACCTTTAAGCTTCAGCAACAACTAATGATCCTCAAGTCAACAACATTATGATTCAAAATTGTCTTAGAGCTTAATTCTTCCCATTCTTGTATAGATTACACTTGTGAGCCAAAATGTATATGTATGCTCAAGTGTATTGGGATTTGGGTGAGTGCTTTAGAGTGCAAACAAACACCTTTAGAGAGGAATTTCAGTTTGCTATTAATTATCTTGTTTAAGAGTGTTCCCAAAGCTCGGGTTGTGAGCTTTAGATGCTAGACTTGGTGAGTGAGTATAGGTTGTAAAAGGATTGTCTGCTAAGCCTAGAAAATGGGAAGAATTCTTAGTGAATTGTTGAAATCCTTAGTGGGGAGCTAAGGTAGTGGATGTAGGCATTGGTTAGAAAGCCGAACCACTCTAAAATCGTCGTGTCATTTTTCTATCTTTTACTTCCCACAACCATCACCCAAAATACGACTTCTCCACCACTTGGCAAGCAATTCGGTTGACGGAAATCGAGCCCAACAACAACCTTTGGGCTAATGTGTTGAGACTGATCGCCTGCAAGAGCTTCACCACTTACTTTAAGCAAACCCTTTGTCATTCATTTGCATTCCAAAGGGATCCATGGATGACATGCGATTATGCCCGCTAAAACAAGGTGATTGAAATGTAGAAAACCAAGTGCTTTCAAGGACGTTGAGAAAAAAATGAAGGGGTGTGGGACGGTTGGAGAGAAGTTCAAGCAAATGTTCAGCAAACCATGGGACCATAGCCCACATGTATGAATCAAGAATTTCAATTCAGTAACCTTCAAAACAGCAATGAAAGATTGAACTCTAGCATGAAAGATTATAATAGCATTCTCAATAAGCTAATAAAAGAAATATAAGGAGAAATCAATAATTCTGATTCATTAAACCGTAGAATTATCCAAGGAGAAAATCAGTCTCAAGTATTAAATATAAGAGGTTCCTAAAATGATTTCTTATGCACGTGAAAGGACACACCAACATAGCTCAAGAGTCAAGACTGAGAATTGTTAAGATAAATTTTACATCTCACATACACCTTTTCGGCTTTTCCACTGCCAATATGAGCACAAAGATAGCATGAGACCATAGAACGTTGAATGGGTTTACCATAAAACAAGGATGGTTTTAGATATCCAACCGATACAACAAAACTCCAAATACTACTTTATTGCACTTGAGAGAATAGTTTGACTATTAGGAATTAAAAAGACAATGTCGTACACAGCTAAAGTCCACCATAAGTATAAAAAACCAGTTGGTTTACTCATCCTTTAACCAATATCAGTGTTCCAATCATGACATTATGAACGGAGAAAATTGTATTAGGTGAGGGACCCATGATCGGCCAAAGGTCGGAAACCAATGGTTAAACAAAAAAAATCCACCATAATTCGCTAGTTTCCTGACAACAATAACTCCACATCACTTTTACATTAGTCATAGCAACTTCAACTTTTTATAGACACTCTGCAACTGAAAAAAGGATGAGACATCGGATATAGAAGTGCAAGAATTTGGAATTTCCACTATTCCCTCGAAATTAATGAACACTTGTTATCAGAATTATAATAGAATTACCAACATAAGCACATACGATTGAATATTTCATCAACTTCTAACAATACTTATACAACTACGAGACCCACACTGAGCATCAAAACTCGAAGCACGTATGAGACATACCTCGAGTTCATGGGGTCTGGGGAGGAACCCAGCTCAGAAGAAGCCGAAAGTTGATAACCAGCCGTCTAAACGAGCGCTGCTGACTCGTAAATAAGCTCTCTTGATGATGGGTTTTCACAGGAGTACGACTCAAAAATGATGATGAACATGAAGAGATTGGATCAAATGAGATGATGGGTAGAAAAGAAGTGGAGATTGCCATGTAAAAAACTGGGCTTTATTCTTTTTTCAGAAATAAAGAATGAAAATTTGATTTGCTGCAATAAAAAAAGCCCATTTTTAGCTGAAACCAAAACAAATTCTTTCATTTAACTATGTTCAAGGCCCAATAGCCTTCTCAAAAGGGTTAAACCCCATAAAAAAACTTGAAGAAAGAACTCGAACACCCTTCTCTCTCTGAACCTCTCCTCTTCCTAAACAGCAAGCAAAACCCTAGCAGCAATGGCATCCATGCTGGTAACTTCACTCGTCTTCACTCTTTTTTTCTTAGTGTAATGAATTTATTCTTTAACTGCTACTAAATCTCTTTTCCCCTTTTCATTTCAGCAACCACAAATCATTCTTTTGAAAGAAGGGACAGACACTTCCCAGGGAAAGGCGCAGCTAGTCAGCAACATCAACGCTTGCACCGCCGTGGCTGATGTGGTCAGAACGACCCTGGGTCCCAGGGGTATGGACAAGCTCATCCACGATGACAAAGGAAGTGTCACCATTTCCAACGATGGCGCCACCATCATGAAGCTTCTTGACATTGTCCATCCTGCTGCTAAGATCCTCGTCGATATAGCCAAGTCTCAGGACTCCGAGGTCACTTTCACCGTTCTTTTTCTTTTACTCGTTTTTTTTTTTTTGGTTGCTGTAGTTTCCGAATCGTTTTCTACAGTTTTAGTTAAAATTGTAGTTTACATAGTTGCTTGGACCTTGGGTTTTCATTACCAAACTGATAGTTTGATTTCAAGCTGGTTTTGTTCAGCATTATGAATCTGCTTGAAGGTATCGGTGTTATTTAGATCCACTGTTCTTCATGCTATTCAGTATATTTAAATAAATTTCTTATTGTGTCTAGCAGGTTGGTGATGGTACTACTACTGTTGTACTGCTAGCTGGAGAATTTTTAAAAGAGGCCAAGCCTTTTGTTGAGGATGGAGTCCACCCTCAAAATCTTATTCGCAGTTATCGAACTGTTTGCAATTTGGTGAGTTTGTGTTTTTATCCCCTGTCATGGTTTAGATGCTGAAGTAGTTTTTATGACTCTATTTATGCTGAATGTTGTACCTAATTGACAGGCCATTGAGAAGATCAAAGCACTTGCTGTCAGTATTGAGGGGAAAAGTCTAGAAGAGAAGAAAAGCTTATTAGCTAAATGTGCTGCAACAACTCTTTCTTCGAAACTCATTGGTGGAGAAAAGGAGTTCTTTGCATCAATGGTTGTCGATGCTGTTATTGCAATTGGCAACGAAGATAGATTAAATATGATTGGAATTAAGAAGGTAATCTTCTGTTTCATGCCGTATTGTCCCTTAAATTTTGTTATGGGAAATGATATTTTGGGCCCAGTGTGTCTTATATAGCACTATCTTACTTCCTAGCTGTGTGTACTACTTGGCTGTTCTTTATGTTTAGATTCTCATCCATTAGTGATTTAGCTTCATGTGAGTGTAAGTGTTGCAATGTGTCTTATAATGCACTATCTTACTTTCTGACGTTTTATGTTTCTTGTATTAAATGTCACTGTCATGTCAAAAAATTATTATTTTTTTAATCTTTTGCAAGGTTCCTGGTGGCAATATGAGGGACTCTTTTTTGGTTAATGGTGTTGCCTTTAAAAAGACATTTTCATATGCTGGTTTTGAACAGCAGCCAAAGAAGTTTTTGAATCCCAAAATACTTCTGTTAAACATTGAGTTGGAACTGAAATCTGAGAAAGAAAACGCTGAGATAAGGTAGTTGTTTTTGCTATATCTGATTTGAATTTTTTTTTCATAAGGCAGTGTTGACTCTATTTGTTTATATGCTACAGACTTTCAGATCCATCACAGTATCAATCAATTGTTGATGCAGAATGGAATATCATTTATGACAAGTTGGATAAATGTGTGAAGAGTGGTGCAAAAGTTGTTCTCTCACGGTTGGCTATTGGTGATTTGGCGACACAGGTGTGAGATTTTTCCTTGATCGTAAACACTGCATTTGTATTTCTTTAAACACGTCTCTTTAACTGTTCATAACTAACACAAATTTTATAAAGCATTTTCCTTTTGGGGTTATGTTGCCACTAAATTGAGTTAATGCATGTTTTTTTTTTTTTTTGTGAAAATAAGTTTATCTGGTGACTCTATGAAAGACCTATGGCCTTCTCTCTGGCTACTTCATTGCCTGCTTGTATGAGTTCTTTCATTGGGCCTTGTAAAAAAGTTAATGTAGCCATGGGCATGTTCTTGTTTGACACTTCAATATTCTGACATATCTATTTCTTTCCAGCTCCTATGTTCTCTCTATTGATAGTTTTGCTTTTGCATGGGACTTTTGAGGAGTAATGTTTGTCAGTAATTATGACTAGTTTTATTCTCTCAAGTTTTATTAACCTGAATGTTTGTTGGCAGTATTTTGCAGACAGAGATATTTTCTGTGCTGGTCGTGTAACCGAAGAAGATCTGCACCGGGTGGCTGCTGCAAGTGGTGGAACCATACAGACATCTGTTAACAACATAATTGATGAGGTTTATATATACTTATTATGGAAATGCAGCCAACTCCCTCCCACCCCAAGTTTAACCTTTCTACCTTTTCAGTGCTTATTGAACTTCTTGAATTTAAATTTCTTCTTTTTGTTTTAAAGGTTCTGGGAACATGTGAGCTTTTTGAGGAAAAGCAGGTTGGAAACGAAAGGTTTAATATATTCAGCGGCTGCCCATCAGGACGGACAGCCACCATTGTTCTACGTGGTGGAGCTGATCAGGTTTTCATAATTTTACTAGTGATATTTATTAATGTGTATCTTTTTCATGCTGATGCTGGAGACTACATGCATTATTATTTCAGTTCATTGAAGAAGCTGAGAGGAGCTTACATGATGCAATTATGATTGTTAGAAGAGCTTTGAAGAACTCTACTGTAGTTGCTGGAGGTGGTGCAATAGATGTATGTATTTACAATAACTTGTGAATTGTTAAGCATATTCGAAGGTAATTTTTGATCTTGATATGTGAAACTTGCCTTTGCTGGCAGATGGAGATAAGTCGATACCTGAGGCAGCATGCACGCACAATAGCTGGGAAATCTCAACTTTTTATCAACTCTTATGCAAAAGCGCTCGAGGTAGGTGTTTCTGCTCTTTGTTTTTATTCTTGGCTTAGCTCAAATCATTGTTACATCTTCCTCATCTGCCTTAGGAGATAGATTCTTGCAAGGCTGGGTCTTGGTCCCTAGTTCTTGTGAATTTCCCTTACCCAGTTTCCCCTAGGCTTTGGCAAAGTTTTTGAATTTTTTTATACAAAATAAGTCATTACCCGATATGCATATACGCATGTAGATATGGTGCAATATTCATTTTATGCTAAAGTCTCACTTCTTTATTTTGCTGAACCTTTTGAATTATCATTATATTCTTCTTGAATATGGAATTATGGATACACAAATTTTAATTTATTTTCTTGTCAAAGGGAGCCTGTTGTGCGAATAATTACCCGAAAAGGTGTATTTGATATTATATATACAGTTTATTGTCCTTGCTTGTGTATGCTTTTATTTGGAGATATTTGGAGATCACTGTACAATGCTGCCGTAGTATGACTTCCTCATAAATATATGAAAACAATTTTTATCATGAGAACAATATAATAGGGAAGGTTTGATGTAATTTTCCTTCTATCAAGATGAAACTTTTGCTTTTAACTATGGGGCAAATATTTGACATCTTGATGTTTCTTTTCATTTCCAGGTTATCCCACGGCAGCTTTGTGACAATGCTGGCTTTGATGCAACTGATGTGTTGAACAAATTAAGGCAGAAGCATGCACTTCCATCTGGTTTTATTCTTTTCAAAATTCTTTTTTTTTAATTTCTTTTAATCATTTATTCCCTACTGTTATTATCAGTGAAAGATTCTCCTATAACAGTTTGAGGTTCTGGGCAGGTGAGGGTGCACCTTATGGAGTGGACATTAACACTGGTGGAATAGCAGATTCATTTGCAAACTTTGTGTGGGAGCCATCAGTTGTGAAGGTGGCTTGACCAATTTCCAACTAACAATTAGTTACATAACTCTGCACCTTTAAGTTTTGTGCTAATCTTAACTTCATAAATTTTGTGCGACTGGCATCTAAAATGTTTGCTTGACAGATCAATGCCATCAATGCTGCAACTGAGGCTGCATGTCTTATTCTTAGCGTCGATGAGACTGTTAAGAATCCCAAGGTAATGCATTGTTCCCTGTCAAGAAGTACATGCATGTTTTTTTATATTCTGTGGTTTGTCATTTGCTCTTTTCTCTGTGATCCTTGTATCAATCATTTGTGGATGAAATGCTCAAAAATTTCAGAGTTTGGTGTCTTTATGATAATAATCATTGTTGTCAAGGTAATGTTGTGATTCTAGACAACAAAAGCTTCTTGGGAAATTAAGTGCAGTTTGTACCCTTGATAAAGCTTCATAATCCCTCTTTTTTATTAAGTAATAGGTCAAAATACCATTGAGTTATTGGAGGTCACCCTTGGCTTGAAATTTTTATAGCAAGACCTTTTTGTGGTTGATCAATTTGAGTAGTTTGACTTGCTTATACACTTGGTATACACAATGAGAAAATTCACTATATCAAACATAGATGAAAATTACATTCAAATTTTTGGTTCAGAACTCCTGAAAAGTCTCTGGTTTTCTGCTCAAAAGTAGACTAGGAAGAGCAAATGGTAGTTATTGTATATATCTAGTTATTTTCTTTTTCGATCATCTGAAAATGTCCTTAATGAGTCTCGAGTCTTGATACAAATGTTGGAAGAGGAAAAATTAAGAAAAGAAACTGAAATTGGAAGCCTGCTTTAATGAAGTACCTTTAGTAGTATCCGTCCTACTAGGAAACTGAAACTTTTAACACAGCTTTGTTCTTGCTTCTATTGATGCCTATAAATTCTACCTTGGTTAACCCAAGTACTTTCGTAGTATGACCTACCTTATGTACATATTTGCGGAACTACTTGCGAGGACAAGTAGTATGAACTACTTGTCAGCCTTGATGTGCTCCTATGCATTTACAGAGTGCTGTAAAGCTACTACATTGCTTTTGTGTGTTGAATTTTGCAGTCGGAGAGTGCACAAGGAGAAGCTGCTGCAAGTGCCATGGGTGGCAGAGGACGTGGAGGTGGTTTCCCTGGCCGGGGACGTGGAATGAGGAGGCGATAGAGAGACTCTACCCCTTTTCGTTTTTGTTATCAGATTTGTCTGGCTAATAAAAACATGAGAGATTTTAGTTAATTTGGTTTTTGTTAATTATTTCCTTTGTATTCAGCGTTATTCTGATATCACTTGGGATTGAATGTTTATCTTCTTCGTGGTGCTGTAGGAAATTACACTTGTTCCTTCTATTTTTCAAAGGGAGTTTTGTGAGGACAAGAAGCAAAATTAAAATCCGATTCCTTATATACCAATGTTGAAATTGTGGGGTTAAGTTAGAAAAACTGATTTGAATTTCAGAGATTGGTTTGTTTATTGGTTTTGTAAGTGTCTTAATGTAAAACTGATTCTATCTCCGTTTATATATGGTTATTTGATATACTTCTAGTAGATTTTTTTTCCTATGCAAAGGTTTTGTTATTTTCTGTCGATTTATTTTGATTTTTTATATAATAAATGAGAGAATTACTGTATCTCGAAAAATCTCTCTAAATTAACTAGAGGAAAAAGAGTACTCGTGATAATTTTAAAAGAATTACAATATAAAAAGAGCACAATCTAGTGCTCATGATGAAGTAATTTTTTCACAAACTCGGGAGGTGAATTAAAGAGAACCTTGCCGATAAGTTTTTCACGATTTCATTCAGCAAGAGCATTCTGGTTGCGACAATGCAAACCTCCCAATCACACACGAGCAAGGACGAGATAGCATCTACAATGGGGTTACCTTGAAGGGCAAGAGATTTCTTTTGAATGATTTTTGAATGTTTCGTAGTTATCCGTTTCAAGCAATACTTTCCGAAAATTAAGATTCTTGGCTTACTTCATGATGTCATGAATTCCCCAAACTTCGGCCAAAAGAATTGAACATGGAAAAAGATTACGAGAAAAATCAAAGCACCAATTACCATTCTCATTTCTTATAGCTCCACCACAAGACGTGGATTCATCCCTAAAGTCGACAGCTCCGTCTACATTGGCCTTAACCCATCCAGCATGCGGCTTCGACCACCGTGCATCAATTCTTTTACCCATAACACGTGATTTCTCCAAGTCCCTCTCCATTCTAAGACACTAATTATAGATTCATAAGCCACAAACTCAGTTTCAAACAGTAGTTTGTTTCTCCTCGTCCACAATAACCAGCACAGGATTGCAAACCGTACTTTTCAGTCGACATGGTCCTGCACAAAAGTAAAGGGTTTTTGCAAATTAACCAAGATTCAATCCTTTATCTGTAGATTATGAAAACCAGCCAACTTATCACTGGGAATCAGATGCTGCCAGACTTTTTTAGCTTCAGAACAGCCCCTAAGGACATGCACAACATCCTTCACATCCATGCTGCAAAGAGTGCAGCGTGCATCAGTTGCAATGTGTCGCCTAACACGTTCAGAATTTGTTAGCAATTTGCCATGCAAAGCAAGCCAAATGAACACCCGTATTCGTTGAGGCACACGCAATTTCCAAATAAAACTCAAATCCATGTCATTACCCACCTGCATAATCGAACTAGCAGCAACATAAGCTGTCCGAGTGCTAAAACGTCCCGAGCTCTCCCATCTCCAACTAGGACTGTCAGATCCATACGATATACGTGGGGGTGATAGCCGCAATATATTCAAGCGAAGTTCTAGGCAAGACTCTTCCTAGCCGCTGCCAATCCCAATAACCATCACAATTAACCCAAGAATCAACTGTCGATAGCACTTGGGAGGCTGCATACTTCCCGCAAAGGACCTTGCTTAGCGATCCAACAATCATTCCAAAATTCCACACGTTTACCATCCCTGACATTTCAACATATACCTTCACGAATAAGATCTCAATTGGTACACAAAACTCGCCATAACCGCAAGTAATTTCCGGCTTGTAGTGTCTTTGGGACTAATTCCGACCACCTATATTTAGCCTTTATCACACGGATCCAAAGCTTATAGTATTGAGGATTAAATGGAATCCAATCTTCATGAGAACTACCATTTTTTGGCATCGCATCTCTTTAAAGCCTAAACCACCATCCTTGGTCGATTTTTGCAATGTGTCCTAATCAACCAAGTGAATCTTCTTCATGTTCGATGTAGAAACCCACATAAAATTTCTTATCAACTTTTCCAAATCATCACAAAGCCCTTTTGGGAGCCAAGTAGATTGCATAGCGTAAGTTGGAATCGCCTATAGAACAGTCTTTGCTAATGTAATACGCCCTGCAAGAGAAAGGGAACGAGCAGCCCAACCAGATAAGCGTTTGTGGATCTTGTCAATTAGACTCCCATAAGTCGCTTCGGTCACTCTACTATGAAAGAGAGATACTCCAAGATAATTGCCCAAATTCAAAACTTCCATGAATCCAAATCCTTGAGCTATTACTACCCGTGTATTAGGTTCAACATTGGGTGCGAAGAAAATATGAGTTTTAGCCCTACTCACATAATGTCCCGACTGCTCACAAAATCATTACAAATTCTGCTGAATAGTATTAAGTTGCTCAACGGATGCTTCAGCAAACAAGACAAGGTCATCTGCAAAGAACATATGCGAAATCCCAGGACCACCACGACTCAAATAAATTTGTCGCCAATTACCAGACAACACCCCATCATCAATGACCTGCTATAGGCATTTTTCCGTGCATATAACAAACAAGTGGGGCGAGAGGGGATACCCTTGTTGGATGCCTCGTGAAGGGTAAAAAATATCAGTTAACTCCATATTCCATAGCACCTGAGTTGACATAGAAGTAACATAGTGCCTGATAACTCAGACTAAATCAATCGAAACATCTGCATCAAGTGTCTTCAATGTACGCTCATTCTAACGGATCGTATGCTTTTTCCAAATCCATCCTATTTTACCAGTCTTCTTTTGCATCGAATGAATGATCTCCTACGTTAGTACAATATTATTTGTGATATTCCTTCCTGGTACAAAGCTGGACTGGTTTTGAGAGATCCAACTTGGCAAGAAAGGCTTCAACCTGTTCACTATTACCTTTGTTAAAATTTTGTATAACACACAACAAAGGCTTATAGGTCTATATTCTGTCAAGCTTTCAGGGTGATCAACTTTTGGAATCAAAAGCAAAAGAGTTCGATTCACCTGCTCATCAAGATGCTCTCCCGAGAAAACTGCACTAACAAATCTATGGAAATCTTCACCCACCAACGGCAAATTTTTCTGATAAAACATAGCTTGCACACCATCAATTCCAGGCACTTTTAGGGGAGACATGTCAAACACAGCCCGTTTAACCTCATTCATGGAGACTTGTGTGTTCAAAGGCCTCAATTCCTCATCGAAAAACTGCTGGAATCTACCCCTCATAATGTTTGGCACAATCTGCCCACCCTCACCTGTGAACAGTTTAGCATAAAAATCTGTAGCTTGCCTTTTCAACACCGCGCCATCGGTACACCAAGTACCATTAGGAAGTCGTGGCCCCTTAATAAAGTTTTTCTGTCTTCGAATCATGGTTGCGCGATGGAAAAAGGTTGTATTACGGTCGCCATCACCCAACCACATGCTCCTAGATTTCTGAAACCACATACTTTCCTCATCCCTAAGCACCGAATCCAGCCCCTCCTTCAGTTCAGATTCAAGGTTCTATAAAAAAGCTGAATCTTTGGATTCCAAAAAACTTTGAATACCTTGAATGCCAACTAGAAAATGAGCTTTACGGCGACCAATGTACCCAAACACCTCCTTATTCCAAACTCGGACATTCGACTGAAAAAGGTTAAGGTTCTCCGTGATAGGCACATTCGACCTCCACACACTCTCTAAGAATCTTTTAAAATATGGATGGTCTTGCCAAGCAGCTAAGCATCGAAACGGCCTTACCCTATTGCAATGTTCTTCTTCACAGAAAGTCACTAATATAGGCCTATGGTTAGACCCAAGCTTTTGAAGATGAGCCACTAATGAATCCGGCGATCAATTAAGCCATTCAGAGTTGCACAAACACTTGTCTAACCTCTTAAACAAGCCGCTTCGACTCCAAGTAAAGCTGGATCCAACAAAAACCAAATCATGAAGACCAGTATCAAACAAAAAATCACAGAAGTTCTTACTAACTCCATCGCACCCTACATCACCACCACATCTCTCGTTAACACTACAAATAACGTTGAGATCCCCAGCCAGGATCCACGGTTTATCAACCAAAGCCTCAATACGTCTAAGATCCTCCTAAAGCTTCCAACGCTTTTGAGGGACTGGACTTGTATAAATGAAAGTAAAATTACAAGCTTCCATGTCACTATTATCAGAACACTCTGCATGAACAAACTGATTAGACACCGTCAAAATATTAATCGTAACATCATTCCTCCACATGACCCAAATGCCCCCTAAAAAACTGTAGCCTCAACGCGAAAGGAGTTTGGAAAGCCAGAACGAATTATGAGCTTGTCTTCATTACTCCCACTAGTCCTTGGTTCAAACAAAACAAAAATACTCGGGCAGTCATTAGTCATCAATAAACGAAAATAACGAATGAAGGCAAGGCCACCCACGACTTGCGAATTCTACAAGATAGCTTTAACCATTAAAAGAATCGAGCAAATAGAATCAATCCTGATCAGAATGTGGAGTAGAACACTCAAATGCATTGTTGGAGATCCATTGAGCAGGACAGTCAACATTCCCCAAGTTCTCTTGGCCACGGCCGATAGGTAACACAGGATGGTTACCTAATTGGTTTAGTTCATGCGTCATATTATTAATTAACTCCCCTAAAACAGGACCTATGGGATGCTTGACCTCATTTTTTTTTTCTTAACTTAGCCCCTTTCTTCCCCGAACCCTTGCTAACAGATAGGCTACGTGCACTTAGCTTAGAAGCTTGGCAACCATCACCATTACCTTTCTTTTTATTCATCTCACTAGTCGTTATCCCAGTAGAACTCATCCCTTCCATCACACGAACAACCTTATGGTTACCAGACTGAATTCCACAGTCTGTTCCTTCATGTTCCCCAACGCCTGAAGAGATTGACCAAGATTCGAGCTTTCACCGTTACCCGCAAGTCTCTTCAAATATTATTTCTGTGTTGTCTAAATCCGTTTACTCTTAGCCTTATCAAATGCGTGAGCGTTCTTCAAAGGGCAATCTAGTCCCGAATCAAGACTTGCGTTGTTTACAATCCCCTCGCTAACCTTAGTCGCACTCGTACCAGTAGTAATATCCAAACTATTTTCTTCAAGAACGAACAAAGCATTGAAGCGAGACCCTCGCAGAGGTTCTGCGTATTTACCTAATACGCCAACATCCCAGCCAGCCTTTTTGGACACATATTCCTTCTTTTTCCTGCCCAGTACATGCATCTAGGGGTCATAAATATCACTTGCTGCATCTTTCTCCATAATTTCCCCATGTTGTACCACTGTAGAACCAGGGACAACCATCTCAGCACCTACAACATGAGGTGCATGGGGACAATTTTCTTTAGCATGGCCATACCGACCACAACCATAGCAAATGACTGGTAGGCCCTCATATTCGACCCTTTAAGGATGGCCATCGATATTCAGGCAAGAGAGCAACGGTTTGTCCAAATCGACCACCACAAACATTCGTGCAAATTTACCTCTTTTACCCTCCGAGGTGTTGAAGTCAATTTTGAAAACTGTACCAATCACACCAGATAGGATCTTGACCAGGCTTTGAGTATAATATCAAAACGGTAGTCCGAGTAAGCATACCCAAGCAATGATATGAGATGGATGATCAATCGTCGTAGAGAAGCTACGCGACCACGACTGCACAGTGAGATAACTATCGTAGATCACCCAGGGTCCTTTAGTTAACACCCGAGTATAATCTTGTTTCTGAGCAAATCTAATAAGAAAACACTCATTATCTAAATCAGTCAATTGAATCTCCCCCGTCAGATTCTATAAGGACTGAAACCTAGACAACAGTGCCCTATATCCAATTTTCTTACCAAGTAGACGGACAACAAGATAATTGGAAAGCATTGCATCAATAGACTGGTGAACCCTGTCCGAGAACCTTATACCAGGAATCGCACCGTCCCAACTAATCCAAACATCTTCAGCAGTGACTTCCACATCTAGATCCTCAATCCTATTGCAAGCCTGGCCTCCAGGATTAATCCCCAAAAGTTTATCCCTAGACGATGGCAAACTCCCAAGTTTAGAGGCTATATTCCGTTCACTAGTATGCCCTCCAGGGGCACACCTTCCTCGTGAGGAAGCACAACATTGTCCTTGATAGTCATAGGAACATCATTCCCTATCATGACCATATTCGACTTATTCATGTCCCCATGATAGATATGTGTAGATTTTGGCAAATCTATACCCACTCCTATCACACCCTTTATAAAACTAATATTTGATTTTGATATAACAAGTCAAGGACCAATTTTTAAAATAAGATAAATTTTTAAGTACCCAAAAATCTCGCAAACTGACATGATTACAAACTTAAAATTGTTTCTCAGTCAAAAACTAAAACCCCAAATATTTTCTAAATGTTTTCGTACTCTAAATAGCCAAAATTGCCTAGGCGAATCGATACCCCTTAGGCCATAACGATACGATATTTTGACACTAGAATATGACTTTTACTTGATGGCTATCGAGTACCGATACGCTGTTTTGACACGCTTGTATTCATTTCGATACGCCATTCAACCTGAGAAATAACGGTTATATGAGTATTGGTACGGCTTCATGCGTACCGATACGGGTGTTAGATTTCCAAATCTTTTGCATTTAATATTTGACCGTTATCTTGTTAGTTTGTTGGAATTTTATCTTTAAAAATAGTTATAGCGTACCGATACTCTTATAGGCGTATCGATACGCATTTTGCTACACGAGTAATTAGGATTCCAGTGAGCAAGACCAGTATCGATACGGTACGGACCATACTGGTACGCCTTTGTAAAATTGTTTACATTTACTGATACGCTTTCCCGCGTATTTATACCCCTTTGTACAATGACTATTTCTTCTTTTAGCAGGTACCAATACGGTACCTCGCGTACTGATATGCACTGTTTTCAGACTAAATTTATTGCGAGAAAAATGAAGTCCAACTACTCTATTGATGATCTCAGCTACTCAAACGATTGAATCAATAAGGGTGTATTTAAACAAGTCTCCAAAGCTACAACAACAACTAATCATCAACTTTCAAGCATTCAAACACAAATCCAACATCTTTGAGCCTATTAGAGTCAAATCCTTGTAACCCTCTTGAGTGAGAAAAATTGTAATCTTTATTTTCAAGATTAGGTTGAGTGAACTTGTATTGGGGCAAATTTATTACCTTTGAGAGGATTTTACCATTTGTTAATCTTTCCTTGTAAAAGAGTGAGTTCATCAAAGCTTTGGGTAGAAAGCTTTGATTGTGTAATGGTTTCCTCCTGAGCCTAGAAAAAGGGAAAAAATTCTTTCGTGAATTTGTGAAAATCTTTAGTGGGAAGTTACGGTAGTGGATGTAGACCTTGTTAGAAAGTTGAGCTATTATAATTCCTTGTGTCCAAATTTTTCCAAATTTTCATATTGCTTCCACCAAAATTTTTATTTGCCAATTCACCCCCTCTTGGCCTTTCACAATCGATTGATTATCCCAACAATTGGTATCAGAGTCATACTTAATTAAAGGTCTAACCACCGTTGAGACAATCCTAAAAGTGATTCAATCAATCGTCGATCAAGCCATGGCCTCTATTTCTGGCAACAACCTCTACGAGTTTCAATCTATCACCAAACCTCCTTATTTCAATGAGGAATAACTATCCTTATTGGAAGAATCGTATGAGGCTCTTCATCAAATCCAACGACTACCTCCTTTGGGATGTAGTAAAAGATAGACCGGTCATTTTGATGAAGAGAGAAGAAGACCAATTCGTTCTTAAGTCCAAGCAAGAATTGACCGATGAAGATCAGAGGAAGTTGCAAATTAATGACAAAGCAATGCACATTATCTTTTGTGCTCTTGGATCAAATGAGTACTCGAAGTTGTCTTCTTGCACAAGTGCAAAGGAGATATGGGATAAGCTAGAAGTGACGTACGAGGGCACACACGAAGTAAATGAGACCAAGATTGGCCTCCTAAATCTAAGATATGAGAACTTCAAAATGGAGCCGAATAAAAACATTTCAAAAATGTTTGATCTATTCTCTATCATCATTAACGAGCTAAAAGGATTCAGAGAAGTTATTCTAAAAGAAAAGCTTGTCTAGAAGATTATCTACTCTCTTCCTGAGTCATAGGATGGAAAGAGGACCGCCATCATAGAAGCCAAGAATCTCAAGACCTTAAAGCTCGATGCTCTTACGGGGTCTCTTCTTACTCATGAGATAATGAAGAAGAGATAAAGAAAAGAAGAGAGAAGAGAAAAAGACAGAGAAGAAAGAGGTGGAGAAGAAAAAGATATGAATTTCTCTTAAACTTCACAAGATGATAGTGATTCTAGTGAGGAGGAAGATGAAGAAATGGCTATGCTAGCCAAAAGGTTCACTCGGTTCATGAAATCTAATCGGGGAAGAAAGTTCCATCGAAGAGGAGATTTCAAGAACAAGAACAAAGAGGAGTAGAATGATCAAATAATTTGTTATGAGTGCGAGAAACTGGGGCACATCAAGACTGATTGTCCCCAACTCAAGAAGAAAAGCTTCACGAAGAGAAAGAAACATAAGGCTCATGTAGCCACCTGGAGTGATGAAGAATCTTCAAGTGATGAGGAACAAGAAGTTGCAAATATTTGCCTCATGGCCTTTGTAAAACCTAAATTTGATTTTGATATAACAAATTGTTTAAGGACCAAATTGCAAAAGTAAATAAATTTTTAAGTATTCAAAAGTCTCACAAAATGACAAGGAAAAGTTTTTCTAAGTCTAAAACTCAAACCCAAAAATATTTCTAAGTATTTCAAAGCCAAATTCAAAAAATACGCCCAAGCGTATTGTTGCGCGTAATAAGTTCTACGCAAATGTGCAAGTATACACGTCGCAAGTTATAGTATAAAAGATATCGTCTCCACAAGGATTGGTGCCACTTCAAGAATCTAGTCTCTTGCACTGTAAAAAGTAAAAACACAAATAAAGGATTATAGGAGTTTAACTAATAACAAATCTAGAAAGTAATAAAGTAAAAGAAAATATGAGATCAAATGAGAGAGAGATAGGCCAGGTTATCATGAGTTGAGGTGTGATAGCCGATTGGATCATTTTGGTAAAAGAGTGCACGGGCAACTTAGTTGCCGTGGCAACTTGCACAACAGGGTTGCCTTGGCAACTAATCGATGGTCGCCTGGGCAACTAGTTGGGCAACTACTAGGGCGTCTGGGCAGCAATCTTCAAGGTTCGGCAGAGCGTTCTTCAATGGTTTCTTCTTATCCCTAAGTCGAAACTCTAGCTACTTGTGCATGCCTTGATAATACATCCCTGCGTGAATCAAGGGTGAACAACAACCAATCTTGCGCTCCTCTTAGCCGTTGAAATCCTTAACTTATTCCTAAGCCGGATTAATCTTCACTATCAATAGATTGAATAAAGATCATATTCATTCGTTTCTTGAATCTAACTCTCCCGATATTAGATAAATAGATGAAATCACGAGATCCTCTCCCAATTCACTCGCAAACAAGAATAAGAACCAAGAATGAATAAACCTTGAAATAGAAAAGTGCAAACTCTTATTACCTAAACAAAAACCAATAGTTTCTCACAACCACAAAACACAATAACCATAGCCAAATAGATTTAGTTCATGGCTAGGTTCCAAAGAAACACAAGATAAATAATCCCTAGCATGAACCCAATCGAACAAGAAAGAAAATGATGAAGAAGGAGGCTTGTCGAAATCCTCCTTGCCCTAGATGCTTGTCGAAAATTCTCTCCTATTGCCCTCCTTGGAGTTGTCGAAATTTCCCTCTCTTCCCCTCTCTCAATTGTCGAAATTCCCAGCTTATTTATAGGGCTAGGCCAAAGTCCTTCTTTGAGGAGGAAGTTAAGTTGGAATTAAATTATCTTTAAAGAATATTATTCTTTATTATAATTATATTCATACTAGAACTTCTCCTATCTTCTTGGAATTTAATTCTTCTTTAATCTCTGCATGGAAATCAAATTCCTTTGGGTTTGGGCTTTGCTCCACGTCATCTTGGGCTTGTTTGGGCTTGTTTAGTCATCAATTTCGACTACCATATCACCTTTGCTCTTGTCGACAATTGCCATGGCAACTGGCTCGGCGTCTCCTTCATGCATTGCCCTGGCAACTAGCTCGACATATCCTTCATGCATTGCCCTGGCAACTAGCTCTAGCCTTTCTTTGGCAAGTGATCCTGCAGATACACACAAAACACACCAAAGCAGCATATTTTCCCACAAAAACTACCAAGTTATGTAATCAAGCTCAACGATGGAAGGAAACATAGATTAATGCATGAATGGCTAATTATGCAACTAATATGGGCCTAAGTCTAACAATAATATGAGTAAAAAGGGTAAAAAAATAGTACTTTTGAACACTTATCACACCCCCAAACTCGAACTATTGCTTGTCCTCAAGTAATGCAAACTCATAATTACCTGCCAAGACTTCAATTTTCACAAACCTAGCTTTGAACTTGATTTAAATTCTCTGAACCGGGGCACAAAGTATGATTGGCTTTTAATTTTTCGGAAAACTTAGAAATTACTCGGAATCAAACTGTAATGCTTGTGAGTGTGTGCGGAGTTGTGTGCAAGTTGATTTTTCGGATTCTATGCAAACAACAGGTTTTCAAATTACTTCATTGGGTTCTTTTTAACATGTTTTAACTAGAGCCAGTTTTGGGCACCTCGAGTGTTTTGTTTTTAGTTTTCTTAAGTTAATTTATTCGACTAGAGCCGGTTTCGGGCACCTCTAGTTAATTTTTTTTAACACATACTAGAGCCAGTTTCGGGCACCTCTAGTGATAAATTTTTAGCACATGCTAGAGCCAATTTCGGGCACCTCTAGCATTCATCCAATTTTTATTCTAATCCCCCAATTTGTTAATTATCAACCTAAGTTTACTAGAATTCCTTAAATCAATCAAACCACAACAGTGTTTCATCAAATTTAGCATCATAGTAAAATTCTAAGTTTTTCCATGGTTATCCTAGAATAAAAATTCTATCAATTAAGTGCATTGGCAAAGTCATCATCGGATATTCATCAAATCTAAGCGATTCTTACTCCAATTAAAGGCATGACAAGCAATTTATGTATCCTAAATGTAATACTTAAGATGAATGTAATTAAACATGGTAACTACTAATAACAATCCCCCCCAAACTCGAGTGAGGCATTGTCCTCAATGCATGCATAAAAATAACGAAAAATAAAAATAAAAATGCATACGAGGACTTACTCCGAAAGTTCGTCATCGTAGATGATTAGTTTCCTTTTCGTCGGTGTCTTGATTCTCTTACTTGAACGCGATGGTTGTTTTCTTGTTGCCGGTGGTGGAATCGATCCTCGTACGGGGTTGTCCTCATCGTCCTCTTCATCAATGTCATTGGCTTTTCGCTTGGAGGATTCAATTGGTGCGGTCTTTGTTGGTGCAATGGAGGACTCGTCCGAATCTGAAAAATCAAAAAATGATTCTGTAGGAGTTGATTCGGGCATAGGTGCTTTACCTTTGGCTTTTGCAGTGGTTGCCGGGATGTCTTTAGCTTTGGTTGCCGTGACATCTTCAGGGTTGGTTGCAGCGGCGTCAGCTTGTGCAAGCACGATGTAGGTTGCCGTGGCAACTGCTTCATTGGTTATCTGGGCAAGGATCTCGGCAGGAAAGATTGGGAACGACACACGATTGTTCGGGTACTTTTCTAGGATCACTTGGGTGATGGCATTGTTGTGCTCCTTCATGTACCGCATGAACATTAGTTGCTGATCTTCAATTTGCCTTAGATGGCTTGCCAAATGGTGCAAGAGTGCTTCAAAGTGTCTCGGTGTTGTTGGCCGAGTTGCCCGGGCGTTAGGTGCTTGGGCATTAGGGATTACCGTGGCGGCAGGAGTTGCCGTAGAAATTGGAGGCCTTGAAGAATCTCCCGGTGCCTCTCCCATTAGCTTTTCGATTAGTGTTTGATTCCAACCAGACTTGGGTAGGGCCTTTTCATCGGTGGACTCACTTGGGACATGCATCTCCTTGCAAAGATTAGAAATTAAGCAAGGGAAGAAAAGAGAACCCTTATCTTTTGAGCTGCATACAAAAATCTCATCACAAATAATTTTTCCAATGTTAATGATGCGATTATGCAAAATAGAATGTATGAGCAAAAGACGTGGTATATCAACGGTAGTATTGTGTGTGGTGGGCATTAAAGAAGTTTTAACAAACTTATTCCATAGTTTTGCCTCGGGTTTAAGCCGAAGGCGATTTACCGTGCCCTTGTATTTACCGTCGTTCCAATGAGTTCCCGGTTGAGTGAGTTCTTGAAGCACCTTGTCGAGTTGCTTGGGAGTGATTTGATCAACGAAGGCTTGATGCTCGTCCTTCTCAATGTAAAGCTCGTAAAAGGTGTTGACGCTTTCGGGACTTATGAGTATGGCCTTGTCATGAACAAAAACATAAGGATTATCCGGGTTAGGTGAGTGAGCATAGAATTCTCTTACCCATGAGATGTTACCCGGTTCCGATTGATGGCAAAAGATTTGCCTCTTTTGATGTGCAATCCTCTCGAAGATGAATGGTTCAAGGCCGAAATTTTGATGAGAGTTGGAGTATTCAAAGCCTTGTTCTTCATGAATCTTCCGGCTTTCAAACTTGGATTGAAATCTTTCTTGAACCACCGGTGTAGCAAACTTCTTGTATCTTGGTTCTTTGGAGGAACTTGGATGAACTAAAAGTTTAATTTTGGATGCCATGGATGATCTTGGTTGTGAGTAAAAACAAAGAAAAGAAAAGAAAAGAAACTAAAAAAGTTGCAAGATAGAAAGTAGGAATAGGTTAAGGGTGATGGGTTTTATAGAAAAGATAGGTGGGTGGGATTAGGGGAAAATGAAAAAGGGTTTAGGGTGAGGGAGAAGTTGTCGACAAGGGGTTGTGGGTAGGGTGAATTGGAGGCTTTATATAAGCCTTAGATTTAGCCCATTAGTTTCCTTGTTTGAAGATGTTTTCCTACTTGGATTAGAATTCCTCTTTATCTTGAACTTTTTTTCCCCTACAATTCAAAGACAAATCAAATAAGGATTAGAATTAAATTAATAAAAGAAAATAAATAAAGATGTATAAAGGGATTCTAAAAAAAATCTATCCTAAATATATATATATATATATAATAATAAAAAATAGTAAAAATAAAAATTCGAAATAAAATAAAATAGATACTTAATCGAAAATAAATAAATAAAAATAAAATAAAACTACTAATATCAAAAGGGAGAGCATGCTCATGCATCTCCTAAGTTGACCACTTCCTTGTTACGTTCCACATGGGCACCATTGTAGTGCTTCAATCTTTGTCCATTAACTTTGAATTCATGGTTGTCAGAGATGGACTTGATTATCATAACACCATGGGAGAATGGTTTGACAACTTCAAATGGTCCCGACCATCTTGATTTTAGCTTTCCCGGGAAAAGTTTTAGCCGAGAATTGAATAGGAGAACTAGTTGCCCTGGCGTGAATTGCCGTGGCAATAGTTTCTTGTCGTGCCATCGCTTTGTTTTCTCCTTGTAGATTCGTGCATTGTTATAGGCGAGTGCACGGAATTCTTCTATCTCATTGAGATCCATCAAATGCTTTTGTCCGACACTTTCCCAATCTATATTCACGGTCTTGATTGCCAAGTACGCCTTGTGCTCGATTTCCACCGGTAGATGGCATGTTTTGCCATAGACAAGTCGGAAGGGGGACATACTTAAGGGTGTTTTGAATGCAGTGCGATATGCCCAAAGTGCGTCATCTAGTCTTAATGACCAATCCTTCCTTGAGGGATTTACAACTTTCTCGAGTATTCCCTTCAACTCCCGGTTGGAAATTTCTGCTTGCCCGTTGGTTTGTGGGTGATATGCCGTGGCGATCTTGTGTGACATGCCGAAGCGTTGCAACATCTTGGCAATTAGTCTGTTGTTAAAATGCTTGCCTTCGTCACTGATAATTGCTCTTGGCATCCCAAATCGTGTAAATATGTTTTTCTGCAAGAATCGTTGCACGGTCTTGGAATCGTTGTTGGGAACTACAGCTGCCTCAACCCATTTAGACACGTAGTCGACGGCAAGTAAGATGTAGAGGTTACCGAATGAAGATGGGAAAGGTCCCATAAAATCGATCCCCCACACATCGAACAATTCCACCTCGATGATGTTCTGGAGCGACATCTCATGTCGTCTAGAGATATTGCCCGTCCTCTGGCAACGATCACATTGCTTGTAAAAGTCTTGGGCATCTTTGTACAATGTTGGCCAATACAAACCGGATTGCAAAACTTTGGCCGCGGTACGAGTTCCCCCAAAATGTCCTCCATAGGGTGAAGAATGGCATTGCCGGAGTACATTATGTTGCTCTTCTTTAGGGACACATCGGCGTATAACCTGATCTACACATTGTTTAAATAAAAGAGGCTCGTCCCAAAAGTAATGCTTAGCATCATGGTGGAACCGCTTCTTCCCTTGGTGAGTAATGCCATAAGGTAAAATACCATAAACAAGGAAATTAACTAAATCCGCGTACCAGGGTATTGCCGAGGCATGTGTTGCTGTGGTGACTACTCCTAAAATTGCCGAGGCGTGCGCGTCAAAGGCTGCTGCGGCGTCGAGAGCTGCCGAGGCGTATGCATCCATGGTTGCCGAGGCGTCGAGGGTTGCCGAGGCATACGCGTCCATGGTTTCCAAGGCAACTAAAATTTGTTCATCCGGGAATACATCGCATATCTCTAGATCCGCGTCTTCCTCCCTGTTGCGTTCTAAACGTGATAAGTGGTTGGCCACTTGATTTTCTGTTCCTTTCCTGTCTTTAATTTCAATATCAAATTCTTGTAAAAGTAATATCCAACGAATCAAACGAGGTTTAGCATCCTTTTTAGCAAATAGATATTTGATTGCCGAATGGTCCGTATGAACAATTACCTTTGTACCAATCAAATAGGATCGGAACTTGTCAAATGCGAAAACTACAGCTAGTAACTCTTCCTCCGTTGTTGTGTAATTTACTTGAGCACTATTAAGAGTTTTACTAGCGTAGTATATCACATGGAAGGTCTTACCTGTGCGTTGGCCTAGGACTGCTCCTACCGCGAAATCACTTGCATCACACATGAGCTCAAAAGGTAGCGTCCAATCTGGTGGAACGACAATGGGTGCCGAGGCAAGCTTTTTCTTTAGGGTTTTGAATGCTTGGGTGCAAGAATCATCAAAATTGAAGACTTTATCCTGTTCAAGCAGATTACACAAGGGTTTAGTGATTTTAGAAAATTATGAATGAACCTCCTATAAAAACCTACATGTCCGAGAAAACTTCTAATTCCTTTAACCGAACTTGGTGGGGGTAATCTCTCGATCACGTCCACCTTGGCTTTGTCTACTTCAATTCCCTTGGATGAAATCTTATGGCCGAGCACTATTCCTTCATCTACCATAAAATGGCATTTATCCCAATTGAGGACTAAATCCGTTTCTTCACATCTTGCCAACACCCTCTCTAAATTGCCGAGACAGCTTTTGTAGTCATTACCAAAAATAGAAAAATCATCCATGAAGATCTCAAGGAAGTCTTCGACCATGTCTGAAAAGAGCACCATCATGCATCTTTGGAAGGTTATCGGGGCGTTACACAATCCGAACGGCATCCTTCGGAAGGCATAGGTACCGTATGGGCATGTGAAGGTTGTCTTTTCTTGATCTTCTGGTGCTATGGCAATTTGATTGTAACCTGAATAACCATCAAGAAAATAATAAAAGGGTTTACCTGCAAGACGGTCAAGCATTTGATCAATAAAGGGTAATGGGAAGTGATCTTTCCTAGTGGCTTTGTTTAGCTTTCGATAATCCATACAAACCCTCCAACCGGTCACAGTCCTGGTTGGAATGAGTTCATTATTTTCATTACTTACCACTGTTATACCTCCCTTTTTCGGTACACATTGTACCGAACTTACCCACGTACTATCAGAGACAGGGTATATAATGCCGGTGTCAAGCCACTTGATGATTTCTTTCATTACAACCCCTTTCATGGCATGATTCAGTCTTATCTGGGCCTCAATTGAAGGTTTGTGATCATCTTCCAACAAAATCTTGTGCATGCACACTGCCGGGCTAATTCCCTTCAAGTCTGCAATTGTCCACCCTATTGCCTTTTTGTGTAGCTTCAACATCTTGATCAGCTTCTTTTCTTGCTCAGGCTGTAACTTAGAAGAAATAATTATAGGCAATGTATTATCGGTTCGTAAGTATGCATATTTTAGTTGCTCTGGCAATTGTTTCAACTCAAGAATCGGTGGTTGTTCAATAGAGGGTTTTTCGAGCTTACCTTCCTTACCTGAGTAATCCATTGGTTCAAAGTATGTACCTGGTCGATTGACTAGCCAATTTTCCTCTTTTTGTTGTTCCTCATCGACCGGTTCTTCACACTCCTCAGGTTCCTCTTGATCGGTAATGTAGTTGCCGAGGTAACTAAATTCGTCATCGAAGTTAAACTCTGCCGTGGCATGAAGAAGTTGGCATTCTTCTGGATCATCGGCATGCCTTAGTGTTTGGAACACATTTAGTTTAACTTGCTGGTCATTCACCCTCATTGTGAGTTCTCCCTTTTCAACATCGATCAAGGTTCTCCCTGTTCCTAGGAATGGTCTCCCCAGAATGATGGGTGCATGCTCATCTGCTTCACAATCCAAAATAATAAAGTCAGCGGGAAAAATAAATTTATCAACTTTTACCAGTATGTCCTCGATTTTTCCCTCTGGATGCACATAGGATCTGTCGGCTAGCTGCAGCATAACTGTTGTAGGTCTTGCCTTCCCGATTCCTAGTTTCTGGAAAACTGATTTAGGCATCAAGTTTATGCTAGCCCCAAGGTCGCATAATGCTTTCCTGACATAGTGATTTCCAATGGAACAGGGTATTGTGAAACTTCCAGGATCCTTCAACTTGGGTGGCATACGATTATGCAACATTGCCATGCATCCCTCTGTTGCGGCAACTGTTTCAAACTCTCCTAGCCTTGTTCTCTTGGACACAATGTCTTTATGAAACTTGGCATAGTTTGGCATTTGTTCAGTTGCTTCCACCAATGGCAAGTTGATGTGGACTTGCTTTAGGATATCAAGAAACTTCTTGAATTGGTATTCTTGCTTTTGTCGCTTCAACCTTTGTGGGAATGGTGGTGGAAGTCGGATATTTTTGATCCTTTCATTGGTTTGAAACCTGATTGACGGCATTGCCGGGACAACTGGAGTTGCCGAGGCGTTCTCAACTGGGATTGCCGAGGCATGCTTATCGCAAGTTGCCGAGGCGTCTTTATCGTCGGTTGCCGATGCATGCTTATTGCCGGTTGCCGCGGTAATTCCTGGTTCAGCATCTGAGGCTTTGCCGCTAGGTTCGTCTTGATCTTTTTGTGGAGTTTTGTTTGACGAGCGGGTTTGAACCTCTCTAAGTTGTTGGCCACTTCTAGTGGTGATTGCCTTACATTGTTCATGGCCAGTTCCTCTTGCGACTTTAGTATCGCTAGGTAAACCTCCTTGCGGTCTAGTATTCAGATTTTGAGCAAACTGTCCGACTTGATTTTCCAATGATTTGATTGCCGCCTCTTGGTTTTGCAATCTCATCTCGGTCCTGTTAATAAAAGCATCAGTTCTTTTTATGAAATTACTATTCTCAGCCATATAAGATTAAGTTTTCATCATAAAAGCATTTAGAGAATTTTCCAAAGAACTAGATGTCGTCGGTTGTTGCTGTGGCATATTCTGCTGGAATCCCGATGCTTGTGCATTCTGATTGTTCTGGTTTAGAGCATTGTTGGGATTACTCCATGAAAAATTTGGGTGCTTCTTCCAAGCTGGATTGTATGTATTGGACATCACGTTGTTGCTCCGATTGTAATTCCCCACAAAGAAGCTGGATTTCGGATTCTGCATACATTCAGAAGAATTATGGTTATCACCACATAACTCACAAAAAGAATCCATTACCTTGACTTCATGTGTGTTGTTTGGTTTTTGCATGTTCTGGACCATCTTGGTTAAAGTGGCCAATTGTTCCGAAATTGAATCTGATGATCCTAGTTCATGTATTGTGGCTTGGCGTCTAACTCCTCCTCTTCTAGTAGATGGGAATTGATAATCATTCTTGGCCAGCCTATTTAAAATTTGCATTGAATCCTCCGACGACTTATCTAAGAGTATGCCGTTTGCCGAGGCATCTAGCATCATCCTTTTTGGTGTATTCACGGCGTTGTAAAACATTGTTACTTGAGTCCACACCGGGAATCCGTGTAGGGGGCATTTGTGTAGAAGTTCTCTATATCGCTCCCAAGCCTCGTACATGGATTCATCATCTGCCTGCCAAAAAGAAGTAATGTCGTTACGAAGCTTATTAGTCAAATTTGTAGGATTAAATCTAGCAAGGAAATCACGACAAAGATCAGTCCAAGATGCTATTGATCCGGCAGGAATGCTATTCAACCATGCTTTCGCCCTATCCCTCAGTGAATAGGGGAATAATCTTAATCGTAAGACATTGCGGGTGACTCCGTGTATTTTGAATGAGTTGCAAATCTCGAGGAAAGATTTCAGATGTTGTCGTGCATCTTCAGTTGCTTAGCCGCTAAATTGACCTATTGTGTTGATCATATTAAACATTACCGGTTTCAACTCAAAGTGGTCGGCTTCAATTTCAGGTGCGACGACTCCTAGGTTAAGTCCATCTAGATCTTCTTCAAGATAGTCTCGAATAGTTCTGTTTCGTGCAAGAATCACTCCTCCTCCTACTGGAACATCTTGATGCATATCGCCGTCTTGATTAGTCATTGCTACTCTTATCCTTCGTCTAAGTCTTTGTAAGGTTCTTTCGATTTCTGGATCAAAGGGATATTCTGGTGAAGTCGGTCTTGCCCTGGTCATATACCAATGCAAAACCAAAGTTTGTTAGCCCTTTGAATTTTAAATAAGAAAAATAAAAAGAAAGTGCAAGAAAATAAAAACAAAGTCGCTATTGCCAATCCCCGGCAACGGCGCCAAAAACTTGTTGCGCGTAATAAGTGCTACGCAAATGTGCAAGTATACACGTCGCAAGTTATAGTATAAAAGATATCGCCTCCACAGGGATTGGTGCCACTTCAAGAATCTAGTCTCTTGCACTGTAAAAAGTAAAAACACAAATAAAAGATTATAGGAGTTTAACTAATAACAAATCTAGAAAGCAATAAAGTAAAAGAAAATAAGAGATCAAATGAGAGAGAGATAGGCCAGGTTATCGTGAGTTGAGGTGTGATAGCCGATTGGATTGTTTTGGTAAAAGAGTGCACAGGCAACTCAGTTTCCGTGGCAACATGCACAACGGGGTTGCCTTGGCAACTAATCGATGGTTGCCTGGGCAACTAGTTGGGCAACTACTAGGGCGTCTGGGCAGCAATCTTCAAGGTTCGGCAGAGCGTTCTTCAATGGTTTCTTCTTATCCCTAAGTCAAAACTCTAGCTACTTGTGCATGCCTTGATAATACATCCCTGCGTGAATCAAGGGTGAACAACAACCAATCTTGTGCTCCTCTTAGCCGTTGAAATCCTTAACTTATTCCTAAGCCGGATTAATCTTCACCATCATTAGATTGAATAAAGATCATATTCATTCGTTTCTTGAATCTAACTCTCCCGATATTAGATAAATAGATGAAATCACGAGATCCTCTCCCAATTCACTCGCAAACAAGAATAAGAACCAAGAATGAATAAACCTTGAAATAGAAAAGTGCAAACTCTTATTACCTAAACAAAAACCAATAGTTTCTCACAACCACAAAACACAATAACCATAGCCAAATAGATTTAGTTCATGGCTAGGTTCCAAAGAAACACAAGATAAATAATCCCTAGCATGAACCCAATCGAACAAGAAAGAAAAGGATGAAGAAGGAGGTTTGTCGAAATCCTCCTTGCCCTAGATGCTTGTCAAAAATTCTCTCCATTGCCCTCCTTGGAGTTGTCGAAATTTCCCTCTCTTCCTCTCTCTCAATTGTCGAAATTCCCATCTTATTTATAGGGCTAGACCAAAGTCCTTCTTTGAGGAGGAAGCTAAGCTGGAATTAAATTATCTTTAAAGAATATAATTCTTTATTATAATTATATTCCTACTAGAACTTCTCCTATCTTCTTGGAATTTAATTCTTCTTTAATCTCTGCATGGAAATCAAATTCCTTTGGGTTTGGGCTTTGCTCCACGTCATCTTAGGCTTGTTTAGTCATCAATTTCGACTACCATATCACCTTTGCTCTTGTCGACAATTGCCATGGCAACTGGCTCGGCGTCTCCTTCATGCATTGCCCTGGCAACTAGCTCGACATATTCTTCATGCATTGCCCTGACAACTAGCTCTAGCCTTTCTTTGGCAAGTGATCCTGCACATACACACAAAACACACCAAAGCAGCATCTTTTCCCACAAAAACTACCAAGTTATGTAATCAAGCTCAACGATGGAAGGAATCATAGATTAATGCATGAATGGCTAATTATGCAACTAATATGGGCCTAAGTCTAACAATAATATGAGTAAAAAGGGTAAGAAAAATAGTACTTTTGAACACTTATCACGTATCGATACACCTTAGGTGTTTCGATACGGTTTTCACTACTGAAATTTTAATTTTGCAAACTGTTTCGGTACGGCTATACCCGTTTCGATACGGCCTTCATCTGGGCTTGTATTTTAGGTTATACGTATCGATACGACTATGTCCATTTTGATACGATATTCATCTGGGATAAGTTCTTGCTTAAGCATACCGATACGGTCTCCATTGTATCGATACTGGGTGTTAAGATCTTCAAAAATCTTTGCATTTAAAATATGATCGTTGCCTTCTCAGTTATGGGAATCAACAAACTTTGAAGATTGGTTAACCGTATCGATAAGCCCCTAGGCGTACCGATGCATTTTTCACTAGACTTTTTTCTCAGATTCTAGTGAGCAAAAATCGTACTGATATGGCTATACTGTATCAATATGCCCTTATTTTTACCCTTTATCCATTTCGATACGCCTTGAAGCGTATCGATACGCTATTGCACAACGGCTCTTTCTTCTTTTAACAGGTACCGATATAGCTCTTTACGTACCGATACGGTTGGTTAGTAGACAATAATTATTGCAGGAAATCAGCTCTCCAATGGCTATATTCAATTCTCAAACCACCTAAACGGATAGAAATCAATGAATGGGTATAAATAGAAGTCTCCGAAGCCACTACAACAACTATTTAACAAGTTTAAAGCAATCAAGAAAAAATCCAATCATCCAAGAGCTTTTAGAGTCAAATTTTATTGTAACCCACTTGAGTGTTATTCATTGTAATTATTTGTTCAAAATTGGGTTGTGAGAATTTTGGGGCAAAATACTACCTTTGAGAGGAATTTTCATTTGCCATTCCACTTCTTGTAAAAAGAGTGAACCTTGATCAAGCTTTGGGTAGAAAGCTTTGATCGATTTGTAACAGTTGCCTCCTTGGCCTAGAAAAGGGGAAGATTCATTAGTGAATTGGTTGAAATCTTTAGTGGGGAGCTAAGGTAGTGGATGTAGAGCTTGTTAGAAGCTTGAGCCACTATAAATCACTTGTCCATCATTTTTATCTTTTTGTTTTACTTTCCTTCAATTTTTTATTTGTCAATTCACCCTATCTTGCCATTCGTCGTCGATTGATCATCCTAATAATTGGTATTAGAGCCTAATCATTGAGGGATTAACATCCACTTGGACGTTTTTAGAGGTGATTCAATCAACCGACATTCAAGCCATGGCGTCTACTTTTGGTCACATGTATGAGTCAAAATCTATATCTAAAATGCCCTTCTTCAAAGGAGGCAACTATCTGTATTGGAAGAACTGAATGAGATTATTCATCAAATCCAGCGATTATGTCCTTTGGGATGCAATCGAAGATGTACCATCTATCTCGATAAAGCAAGAAGGAGAAAGGAAAGTTCCCAAGGCCAAGCAAGAAATGACCGATGAAGAAAGAAAGAAGTTGTAAGTAAATGACAAGGCCTTACACATGCTCTTTTGTGCGATTAGACCCGATGAGTACTCGATGATGTCTTTGTGTACAAGTGTAAAAAAGGTGTGGGACAAGTTCGAGACCACCTATGAAGGCACCAACGACGTAAAGGAGACCAAGATTGGACTCCTCAACTTAAGTTACGAGAACTTCAAGATGGAGCCCGATGAGAGCGTCACCAAGATATTCGATCACTTCTCCATCATCGTCAACGGTCTCAAAGGCTTTAGAGAAATTATCCCCGAAGACAATCTTGTTCGAATCTCATCTATTCTCTTCCCGAGTCATGAGATAGGAAGAGGACCGCCATCATTTGGCAAAGGATTTGAAGACCTTGAAGTTCGATGCTCTTATGGGTTCTCTTCTTACTCATGAGATCATGAAGCAAGGAAGAGAAGAAGAAAAGAAAAGAAAAGAGAAGAAGGTAGAAAAGACGGAGGTGGAAAAGAAAAAACTCGGTATTGCTCTCAAAGCTTCTCTTGAGGAGAGCGATTTGAGTGAGGAGGAAGATGAAGAGATAACTATGCTAGCCAAAAGGTTCACAAGGTTCATGAAGTTCAATAGAGGAAGAAAGTTCCATCGAAGAGGAGAATTCAAGAACAAGAACAAGGAGGAGGAGAAGGATCAACTCATATGCTTTGAGTGCAAGAAGCCGGGGCATATAAGGACCGATTGTCCTCAACTCAAAAGGAAGAGCTTTTGGAAGAAGAAGAAGCTTAAGGCTCATGTTGATACTTGGAGTGATGAGGAATCATCCGATGAAGAGGAGCAAGAAGTGGCAATCTTTGCCTCATGGCTCTTAAAGAAGATCCTAAGGTAACCTCTAACTCATCCACTTTCGATTTTACATTTGATGAGCTTCAAGAAGCTTACGATGAGTTGCAAGAGCTTTATGGCGAGTTGGTAGAAAAATTCAAGGAATCGATTTTGTAAAACAAGAAAACGATTTCTGATTTGAAAATCCAAAACGATTTTCTTTCTAAAACCAACTCAGAACTTGAAAAGAAGGTTTGTGATTTACAATTAATTAAAAGTATTTTGAAAAGAAAAATATTGATTTAAAAAACCTTCTTTTCGAGTTTCATGATCATTAACACAAAGAGGTGAATGATCTCAAAGCTTCATTGAACAATGTTGGGAAATCTAGTTTTGAAAAAGGACAATCTTCAAAACCCAACTATGTGAAAAGGAACTTTGGTGGCTACAAACAAAGAGGCTTCCAAAGGCCCTTTAGAAGTAAAAGGATTAGAAGTGTTTGGGTTCGTAAGGAACTAATTGGTTCTAATGATATTCAAGCTATTGTTTCTTGGATTCCTAAGGGAACCAAGATTTTGGGAGCTAATACTTATGGACCCAAAATGATTTGGGTACCAAAAATCAAGACATAATTCTTTGTTTGTAGGGGGAGCATTGCTACAAGGCCAAAGCTTCAAGTCCAAATTGGTGGTACCTTGATAGTGGATGCTCAAGACACATGACCAGAGACAAGAGTAGATTCTCATAACTAAATCTAAAGAGAGGAGGAGTAGTGACATTTGGTGACAACTCCATATGCCAAATTGAAGGAGTTGGTTCCATTGGTAATCACTCTTCCATACTTATTAAAAATTCCTTATATGTCAATGGTCTTAAACATAATTTGTTAAGCATAAGCTAACTTTGTGATAAAGGTTTTGTAGTGATTTTTGATTTATATGGTTGCAAAATTATAAACATCGAAACCCAAAAAATTGTGTTTTTTGGTCATCGCATAGGAAACATATACTGGTTCATTTAGATGACATTCATATTTCTAATGCATGTTTTGTTGCTAATAATGAGCTTGTAAGAGGTTTGCCTAAAATAAAGTTTTCAAATGACAAAATTTGTGATGCTTGTGCAAAAGGCAAACAAAAAAGAGTTTCTTTTAAACCTATTAATGATGTTTCTACAAGTAGAGTTTTACAATTGATCCATATGGATCTTTTTGGCCCTATTAGAACAACTAGATTGGGTGGAAAATCATATACATTTGTTTTTGTAGATGAGTATTCTAGATATACATGGGTTCTATTTTTAAGTACCAAGGATGAGAAACAAATTTGATTAAACAACATTTTTCATTTTCGGTTTTTCACTAAATTACAAATCTGTCTAGAGTTACCTAGTTTCGACCTTGAATTGGTTTATAAAATACTTTAAGCAATTATTAAAATGAAAATATAATTCAGGGTGAAAACTATGTGTGCTGCCTAGACCCTTTCTTGATTTGTGAATCGCTATGCGATAAACAACCAATTAAATTTAAAAAATCGTTTAAGGTATTTTTTCTAATATTCTTAATTTCTCAAATTAAGTTGTGTTTCTAGATCATACAAAATAGCTACTTATTTAATATCTAAACATGCCCCACTAGACTAGGGTGTGGTGATACTTACTGATAATGCAGGCTAACTTGTTCCGACGATGTGTAGCTCCTCTTCTGCTATCTTTTCCGAAGTACCTACGAGTGATACAAAACACACGCTAAGTATAACTTAGTGATGCATAATCATAATAATGTAAATAGTTGTATTAAGCAAGATATTTGGTAAAGCGTGATACCCATGTAATGAACTTGTATTGTAATAAGTCTGTAATGTATGAATAATTATGTAAGAAATTTGTACTGCAATAATTTTGTACTATAAAGTCATGTAACTGTATTGTAAAATCTTATGGCCCAAGGTAAATATCAAGTCTTACCTCTATCATATAACAGTGCAATACAGTTTCTGCAAAATGGCAAGCGTATCTCAATTGCAGTTGATAACATTTTATCATGCATAGAACTACCTTACATGTATAGTTCGTTAAACCAATATAATATTCAAATCATAGGATTCGATCTATTTTAC
Organism: Hibiscus mutabilis; assembly: GCA_019671005.1. Classification (NCBI taxonomy): domain Eukaryota; kingdom Viridiplantae; phylum Streptophyta; class Magnoliopsida; order Malvales; family Malvaceae; genus Hibiscus; species Hibiscus mutabilis. Next base: position 15,351,640 of record CM033728.1, on the reverse strand, counting down.
CAGTCTTGTGTACACTAAGATTTTTAGCTTAACTACCTACATAATTGCATTTCAAGTATTATAGCCTAAAGTACAAAATCATGTGATGCTATGGTATGCGAGTCATCACGACACCGTAGTGTCTACGATGCCGTAGCGTCTGTAACGCTGAAGCGACTCAAATGAGTACGTACTCGAGGATGCCCTTTGCTCCTCATACTCGCACATTTTGTGCTATGTAACACCGTAGTGTTTGAACAAACTCCATAGAGTCAAACTCGACTCCGTAAAGTCTATCTCAACCCCAAAGAGTCTATCTTGACCTCGAAGAGTCTATCTCGCACCATAGTGCTATGACGCAGCTGCTAAGACCCTATGGATATCCAACTATACCAAAGATTCTCATGTGAACCTATGGTATACGAGTCATCATAACGACACCGTAGTGTCTGCAACGTCGTAATGTCAGATGGTGAGTACGTACTCAAGGACGCTCTTTGCTCTTCATTATCGCACTTTTGGTGCTAATCGACTCCGAAGTGTTTAAACATCACCAAAGTCACTGCAACGCCTGTAGCGTCTGATATCAACACCGAAGTGTCTGGATTGCACCGTAGTGTTGGATTGCAGCTACTATGACTCTATGGATATCCAATTATACCAAAGACTCTCACATTAGTACTTGGGCATAACAATATAATATTTTCTTATTCAATATCCAATCCTTCAATACTATTATCCATAATTCGATAATGGGCAGTTCATATCCAAATATCTAAAATTTGATTTACCTTGAGTAAATCATTATGCTACAATCATTGTATCAATATACCACTTAATATTTCAAGCTATTTGCATAAATAAGTCATCAAACATTTTTATTTATACAAAGGTCGGTTCATCGCAAGTCGTCATATTTATTAATATGTCATAAATACATATAATGCAATCACTCATATCATATATAAAATAATAAGTAAAAACGTATTCACTTATATCACATATATAATAAATAAGTAAAAATGCACTCACTCATATCATCACATATCTATAAATAAGTAAAAATGCACTCACTTGGGCTATGCATGATTTTTAGCCTCACTAAGCTATTTCGATATTTTTTCCTTGCTTTCTTTTGATCTGGTACCTTTAGCCTCATCAATAGCTGTACAATACCATTTGAACATATATAACAATATTAATGTTAGATTTTTAACCTAACATTGCTTAGCTATATTATATTAGTATAATTATCCAAATATAAAATATTTTAAAAAATCACTTTTTCCTTTAATAATGCCAAATTGTTCATTATAGTCCCTAGTGACCATTTTCACATTTTACAATTTATTCCAGCTCGAATCACAAATTATTCAATAATTCCATCATTTTTCACTAACTTTTATTCAATACCCCTTTCATCCACTAACTTTTACCAAAGTGATGTTTTAGTCAATAATTTTACACATAAACTTTTAAACTTGTATCGAATAATTAATCCAACATTTCTAAAATTTTTCTCACATTTTCCCCTACTTTTAGACCAAAGCTAAATTGGTCCTTGAACTATCCAAGACCGTCGAAATGGTCCCTTGCTATTTCCTTTCTTGTCAAATTAGTCCCTTGGATTCTAATTTCAATTCTAACTTTATACAACATATTTGAATCATAAAATCTCGTAATCATAATTTTAATAAAATTTTCCCATTATTCTTCCATGTGCCAAATTGGTCACTTAGCTTTTCTAGGCTCATTTTTCATCCAAACAACATTCTAACATGCTCAAATTAATTTTTCCAACATATATTCTTCATTTCAAAAATTAACACTTAAAACCTCAATTTATTCCTACATGCCAAATTGAGTGTCTAAGCTTTTCAAGGATTTTATTTTGGTCCTAATACCATAATCAAGCTTCTAAGTTTATCATCTCATCAAATCCATCAATAGAATAATTTTCACAATATTTCTCCAGAATTCCCCATGTATGCTGAAATGGTCACTTAAAGGACTAGTTGAGGATTTTTCATTCTAACATCAAAATCATGCTTCTAATATCATAAATTTTTCATTTTCATCATCAATTTCAAAACCCTAAATACAATCCCAAATTTCTACAACACTAGATTTGCATAGATCAAGCTTCATTCTAAACATAGAACATTAAACCCTATTTTCTCTCTCTTCAAGAACATAATCAAATATTCATAACTCTTGATAAAACTACTATCAAATGAAAGAGAATTGAAAATATATCAATTTTCTACCAAAAACATACCTTGAATCTTGTTCGGAGTCTTCAAAATGCTTAGAGAAAATTTTGTGTATTTTCCCCCTTTTTTTCTCTTGTATTTCGAATTGGAGGGGAAGATGGACATTTTGTTAATCTTTTTTTTTAATTTATGCCACATGTAATTAATAAATTAAATTTTTTTATTCAATATAGTCCTTATTCCAAAATTAACCTCCAACTGAATAATAATTTACAAGTTGCCATTCTAGTTCAATTCCAACCAAATTCCATTCAACTCTAACCAAACTAGAGTAATGCTTTCACATGGGAAATTACCATATTGCCCATTGTACTTTCAAAATATTTCAAAATTGCCATTGTGACCAAATTACCAAAACTAGTCACTTAAATCACTAATTTTTCCATTTTGTAAAAATCCAACTATTCTAGTTAGATCACAATCAACCAATTAATAATTTATTCATAAAATTATATTTTATAAATTTTTCGTGACTTCTGGAACCACCTCTGAAATTTTGATTCCATCTGATTTCTCGATATTCAGTTACTACTTCTACTACGATTTCCCTTTCATCGGGCTATCAAATAAATTCTAAAAATTCCTTATTTCCATATATGAAAAATAAATAATATTATCAAATAAAATATTCCATATTTATGAAGTCAAACTTAAAATTTTGACTCGGGCCAAATATACCAATAATTACCCGAAATCTTTATTGGGTACAATTTCTCTTAATATTTCTTAATCAACTATCCATATAAATAATATTAACTCAAACTATTCATGTTTATCAATCTAAAGTACTGACATGGGACCTTCCCAATAGGTCACCCATCCTAGTGCTACTCTAGCCTGAGCACGCTTAACTTTGCAGTTCGATCCGGGTATCCGAATTCCACTTAAACTTTAACTGTGATTTCCAAATATTTTAAATATCAGATCAAACCAGTAATTCTATATTCGGTCTACATCAATAGGTGTTCTATTTATTTATGAAATTACAACTTTGGTCTTTCAAATTTTCATATTTTTACTTGTATCATACAAGTTTTAAAAACTTATCATTTTGGTCACTAAACTTTAACCTTGAATTCCCATTCCAATTTTTCCTTGGATTATTACCAAACATTGTGAGTACCCTAATTTGCTTATCCTCTATCACACGATACTCTAAATTCTCAGAAATTCCTTTACTAGAATCCATAATTAAAGAAATCCTAACTTTTATATTTTTTCATTTTAGTCACTAGTTAGCTTTTAAGCCCTTATCTTAGTACTAGATGACTCTTAAACAACTTAGAAAATTTTGGGGTATTACAATTCTCCCCTAAAAAAATTCGTCCTCGAATTTTCAAGATGTACCTGTTTCGAATAAATGTGGGTATTGCTTTTCCATTGTATCCTTAGTTTCCCATGTTGCCTCTTCAACTTTGTGATTTCGATCTGATACTATAAATATTGGCACTCCACTTGTTTCATCTTTGCTATATAATCTTCATCTTCTTACTAACTTTCTTTATTTTGACTTGGAAATGAAGATCTTAATTGCAATCTCTACTAGCGAAAAACCATCCTTTTAATGTCAGTTGAGCATTTAAAGTTCATAATGTAATAAATGTCTTCCGATTTAAGGTATCGATTACGACATTTGCTCGGCCTGAATGGTAATCAATGATCAGGTCATAATCCTTTTTTAGTTCCAACCATCTTTGTTGTCTTAGATTCAACCCTTTTTATGTCATCAAATATTTTAAACTCTTATGATCAGTATACACGTGGTAGCGTTCACCTTAGAGAGAATGTCACCAAACTTTCAGAGTAAAAACTACAGCCGCAAGTTCTATATCATGAGTCGGATAATTCCTTTCATGTAGATTTAGTTGTCGGGAAGCATATGTGATCATATTCCTATCTTGCAACAACATGCACCCTATTCTATTATAGGATGCGTTATAGTACATATTCAACTCTTTTCATGACTCTGGTTGTACCAACGGAGCTTCTGTTTAAAATTTTTTTAACTGATCAAATATTTCTTGGCACTTCCCATTCTATACGAATAGAACATTCTTTTCCAATAGCTTTGTAAGTGGAGCAACTATCATCGAAAGGTCATTCACAAACCTTCGATATTATCTAGCAAGTCTCAAGAAATTGCAAACCCCGTTAATTGTAATATCCCAAATTTTTGTTAAGTGACCAAAATGTAAATTTTGAAAGTTTTGGGGTTAAAAGTATAAACTTTGGAAAATTTTAGGGACTAAAGTGTAAATTTCCCCAATAAGTGATTTTATTCAGCATAAGGGTAAATCTGATCGAAATAAGAATCTTGATACCAGTTTTGAGAATTAAGATACAGTAGAGGGTATCAAATTTGGATCGAATAAAATTATTAAGCGTGCTCAGGCCAGGGAAATACTAGGATGGTTGACCTCCGGGAAGTTACTATAAAAGTGTTTCTAATCAATATTTTGGACTCAATAAAAGTAAAGAATATTCGAATGGATTATCGATAAAGTATTTCTAAAAGAAATTTTATTCTATGGAGATTTTCGATAATTATGGGAATAGTGGACTAAGTTAGGAAATTTCAGTCTAAGTTCCAAGAAAGGACATTTTTATGAGATAATAGAATTTATTTTTGGAACATTTAAATATGGAATTTTTGGAATAAATTTGATAGTTCGAAAAAGGTAAAATCGTAGTAGAAGTATTTTATGAATATTGGGAGATCGAATCGAATCAAAATTTCAGAGGTTGTTCCATAAGCCATGGAAAAGTTATAAAATAATATTTAAGGAATAGTGACCGGTTGGGAATGAACTATTTTAGTTGGATTGTAATGGAATGGCATTTTTCATGTAAACTAGTAAATAAAGACTAGTTGGAGGGCAAATTGGTTATTTGACAAGGATGATAATTTTGAAATATTTTGAAATATTAAGGGCAATTTTGGAAGGTGAATTACACTTGGATCAAATCATGACCATTGATTTTTGAAAAGATTAAGTCTTGGCCATTGGAATAAAAGGGCAAATTAGTAATTTCACTAATTAAATAAATTTTAAATTCATTTAATTTTAACATGTGGATTTAAATAAGTAAAAGATGAACCAAATTGTTCATCTTTCTTGAAATATTTCGAACTAAGGGGAGAAAAAAAAGGAGAAAAATTTTCAAGCTCGATTCAAGCCTCAAACTCAATTTTCAGTTAATCTTTCAAACTGCAAAGTTGTTCTACTCTTCAAGCTCTATCTTTTGATGTCAATAATTCATGGAATACATGCTTGATTGATGAGAATTTTGATGAGAAAGAAATTAGGGTTTATGGATCAAATTGGGGCTTTTGAGATTTTATGATTCTATGTTGAAATTTTTGTTGAAATTAGGTTGTTATGATGATAAAATCATGTTTTTGAGTTGGGATTTAAGTCCTACATATTTTATTTTTTATTAATATGATTAGGGTTTATGGATTCAAGTTTGATTTAGGGTTTGTGATGTTGGATAAATGATCTAGAAAGCTTGAATTTGTTATTTGGAAGCAAAACCCTAAATTAAAGGTATAGGGACCATTTCGGCAATTCTGAAAGTTAAAGGACTAATCTAAATTTTTATGATTTTAAGTGTATTTATGTTATTAATGATGTTGGAGATGTGAAATTAAAGTTAGAATACTAAACCGATGTTGAATCGAATTAGTGACCATTTTGACAAATTTTCAAAGTTAAGTGACCAATTCGAAAATGAGGTTTTAGAGAGTGATTAAAACTGAATTTTAGTTATAATGATGGAATTAAGATAATAATGTTGATTTGAGGACTAAATTGCAAAGTTATGAAGCTAGAATCCTTATCTTTGCATTTTAGTGACTATTTCGGTTAAGAAGGAAAATTAAGGGAAACTATTGTGAATAATTATTTGATAAAGTAGGTGATAAGTTGATGGTTTAAATTAAATAATGGGACTAAATTTACAAATATAAAAGTAAGGAGAAGTTAGTATAAAAGTTGAAGTTAATTATGGAAGCTGTGTAGAAAACTGGATTATGGCAGTAAGTTTGAAAATTCACCATAAATTCTAAAAAATGGTTAGATGGTGAATTTTATACCTATATAAATATTTGTTCATCTAGTTTTTTTTCAACAAACGAAAAATGATTTTAAGTTTCGAGTAAAAAGATATGAATTTTTAAGTGGTGAAAGGTCAGAAAATAGTATGGCAGTCTGTTTCCAAAATAGCACTGAAAATTGACTTTGAAAATTTGTCATAAATCGTACGAGTTGAATTTGGGCTATTAATTTATATGGATAAAAAGCTTATTGAATCAGTTTCTTTCAGAACAAACGAAATCCAATTCTGAGTTTTTGATCATTTTATAGAAATAAATCTTTCAAAGGTAGTGCAAGCTGCCAGAAAATGGAATTTGAGACATTTTATATCTAATGTTAGTTAGCAAGCTTGAAGGAATTATTTGAAGTTCAAAATGGTCATTAGGGACCAAAAATGAGTTTTTGAACAATATAAGGAAATAAATTTATGGAAATTTTTTATGTTGAATGATTAAATAGCTTAAGTGAAATATTGTTAGAAATGAATCTAACATATGTTTATTTATATTCATGTGATAAATGAAGTTGGATCCGAATCAAAAGAAGGTTCGAAGTACTATAAAAGAAAGGATCAATAGAACTTAGTAAGGCATATTAATAAATGGCCAAGATGAGTGCATTTTTAAATGTTTGCATTACATTGAAAATGGCATTGCATTTCTCTATAATACATGATATGATAAATTGCTCGACATGGCAAGCTTGATGGAATACTAGGTACGAATTATTATTTTCATAAATGATGATCTATGTTTACCATAAATATTTATGATGAAGCATGAAATATGAAATGTCTATATGTATGATTGATTATGATTATTGATTGATGATAAAAGAAATGCCCAAGTATTATATATAAGAGTCCATAGTATAGTTGGCATGCCATAGAGTCTTTAGCAGCTACACCCTTATGTTAATGTTATCAAACAGATATTGTGACAAAATGATTGTGTCACATGCACCCTAGGGATCTACGCCCACTGTGTCCGAGTGCACTGCCGAGGTGCTTTATGTTTATGGGGAGCAAAGAGCGTCCCTAAGTACGTACTCATCTTTACGTTTATGTTAGACACTACGGTGTCACGTACCTCAATCTCATATAGCGTACTTTGGGCAATGATAAAAGAATCATGTCACGTAAAGGAATCATGCCATGTAAACGAATCATGTTACGTATATGAATCATGTCATGAATATGAACCATGCCATGTATATAAAATATTTCATGTATATGAACCATACCATGAATTCGGAAAATGCCATGTATATTAATTAAATCACGTATATGAATCATGTCAGATAAAAGAATCATGTCATGTAAAAGAATCAAGTTATGTTTATGAATCAAGTTATGTATATGAATCATGGCATGCATACAAATTATGTTACGTATATGAATTATGCCATGCATGTGAATTATGCCATGTGTATGAAATATGTCTTGTATGTGAACTATGCCATGTATATGATTTTCTTGATAATAATGGAATAAGGAAAACATTACTATGTTCAAGCACATGATATGCAAGTGATGGCATAATGATAGTATGACTATGATAAGGTATATGATATGAAAATGATTGCATAATGAGAAGATGACCATGATAAGGTGTATGTTATGTAAACAATTACATGATAAAGCAAGAATATGTTAAAAGACATGTTATGAAAATGCTTACATGATAATAATATAATGTTGGAAGCATGGCTATGATAAAGATTACATTATGTAAATGACTAATGGATGATCATGAAATATTGATTGCATGTTTCTATGACAAAACTGATAGGTGACATAAATTATGATTGAAAACATGTCTATGTTAAAGAATATGACATGCACATGAAAACTTGATGATTATGGAATAATGATAGTATGATTCTATGTTAGGTAGATTAATGATATGAATCATATTTGGACATGCTTGCCATTTACAAAACATGTACTGCATTTTTCATATGATACACTATAATGCATTGTTTCATGTTTAGATAAATGAGATTAATTGCCTCACTAAGTTCGTACTTAGCGTGTGTTTTCACACGTAGGTTCTCCAAAAATAGACTAGCAGGGAGGAGCTGTTAATTGGGAAGTTCAAGTTACTATCTGTAAGTACAATACGTACATCTTTAACGTAATTTGATAGACTAGTAGGTAAATTGTTTTGTAAGTCTAAGTTTATAACGTATTTATACATTGTCATAGAAGTATGTACTTAGAGAAATGGTTTGTTATTAATAACTATGAATTTTTGACATAGTTAAATGTTGTTTAAGGTCGCGTAAAATTTTTTTGAAAAGTATAATAGTTTTTATGAATTATATTTATATTTCAATAACTCAATTTTATAAACCAATGGTTAAAAAATTATGGACTTAGTTTTCAATTTAAAAGAAATGGTTAAACTACAAATTAAATTTTGGTATAAAAAATAATTTCTTCCAATGATTTCGTAAATTTTTAATGTATATTCGGTCTATGAGTATATGTTAAAGGTGTTACATTAATATTATTGTGAACCTTCCATTTCGACAATGGATTGTATCTTTTTAGGATCAGCGTGGATCCCTTCGGTTAAAACAATGTGACCTGAGAAAGCGACTTCTGATAACCAAATTCACATTTTGAGGATTTTTCTTATAACCTTTTTCCAAGGTGAAACTTCCATACATACCTTGTTTATAAATTTAAACTCAATATCCTTTTTCTTTTTATCCATATATGCCTATTTTCGATCTGCAACTGCTTTAGGATTATTTTAAAGAATCCTCATTTTGTCTTCTATTTCTCGAGTCATATCAACTCCATCCACTTTTGGATTATTCTGAACATTTCAATCTTTCCCACAATCCTATGTTCTCAATAATATAGGCTTGTAACTTATCTTCAAAGATCAGAATAGTCCAACTGAATATCCTTCTATTTAAAATTTCTTTCTTCATTTCATCATTATAAAATTTTCCTTAATAACAATCCATTAGATTTGTTTTCATAATCTTAGGCTTCTCTAGATTCAACTTGCTTTCTCTTTTCAAGGCATTCTTCATCTCTTAACTTATTCCCATCATACTCTAAATTTTCATAGTTTCAACCTCCAGCTTATCTCAAGGATGTTGCCAGATTACATCGGCAGTAATCTCCAACAATTTTATGTTTAGCCATTTAACAAATATGGATTTCCAGAATAAGAATACTTCTCTTCTTCTTTTTAAAACTTTTCATATCTAACTATCTTAATTTATTAATAACATTCACAATTCTATTTAATCATAAGATTACCGTCCTATGACTACCATTTTACTTGAAATGTGCGTATAAGCCCTTAATCTCTAAATTTCTTATACCTTATGCTATTATAAGCGTAAGTGCAAATACAAATGTTAAAGACTAACATCTTATAATTATTGTACCAGTTCTCTATTATACAGATAACTCATCCTGGATAGGAGTTAACTACCATATTTATTTCACTGTGTTGTATCCACTATGGGTCTTTTCTTAACCCTGAATTTCGTCAACTGACGAAATCTAACAATATCTTATTTTTTTTATAGCCATTAGAGTCTTATTCATACTATTGGGGAACTACATCAAGTTATACAAGCAATACATCAATAACATCACATCATAGGGGCATGTACACTTTAGCAAAATTATATTGGACTCGGTTTAACCTCCAGAATCGGCTAAACCTTTGCTCTGATACCACTAAATGTAACACCCTCAACGTATATTCGATATTCGAATACACATTAAAGATGTTACTAACTGATTTGCACTGATTTTCAGACTTGTAAATTATATATATTATATATATTCATTTGATACAAAACAAATTTGATTAAACAACATTTTCTCAATTTTCACTAAATAACAAATTTGTCTAGAGTTACCTAGTTTCGACCCTGAATTGGTCTATAAAATACTTTAAGCAGTTATTAAAATGAAAATATAATTAAAGGTGAAAACTATGTGTGTTGCCTAGACCCTTTCTTGATTTGTGAATCGCTACGAGATAAACAACCAATTAAGTTTAAAAAATCATTTAAAGCATCTTTTCTAATATTCTTAATTCCTCAAATTAAGTCATGTTTCTAGATCATACAAAATAGCTACTTATTTAATATCTATACATGCCCCACAAGACTAGGATGTGGTGATACTTACTGATAATGCAAGCTAACTTGTTCCAACGATGTGCAGCTCCTCTTTTGCTATCTTGTCCGAAGTACCTACGTGTGATACGAAACACACGCTAAGTATAACTTAGTGATCATAATCATAATAATGTAAATAGTTGTTTTAAGCATGCTATTTGGTAAAGCATGATACCCATGTAATGAACTTGTACTGTAATAAGTCTGTAATGAAGGAATAATCATGTAAGAAATTTGTACTGCAATAATTTTGTACTGTAAAGTCATGTAATTGTACTGTAAAATCTTATGGCCTAAGGTAAATATCAAGTCTTACCTCTGTCATATAACAGTGCAATACAATTTTTGCAAAATGGCAAGCGTGTCCCAATTGTAGATGATAACATTTTATCATGCATAGAACTACCTTACATGTATAGTTCGTTAAACCAATATAATATTCAAATCATAGGATTCGATTTGTTTTACCAATCTTGTGTACATTAAGCTTTTTAGCTTAACTACCTACATAATTGCATTTTAAGTATTATAGCCCAAAGTACAAAATCATTTGATGCTATGGTATGTGAGTCATCACGACACTATAGTATCTACGACGCCGTAGCGTCTGCATCGGTGAAACGACTGAGATGATACATACTCGAGGATGCCCTTTGCTCTTCATACTCGTACATTTTGTGCTATGTAACACCGTAGTGTTTGAACAAACTCCGTAGAGTCTATCTCGACCCTGAAGAGTCTATCTCGACCCCAAAGAGTCTATCTCACACCGTAGTGCTATGACGTAGCTGCTAAAGCCCTATGGATATCCAACTATACCAAAGATTCTCATGTGAACCTATGGTATACGAGTCATCATAACGACACGTAGTATCTGCAACGTCGTAGCGTTTGATGGTGAGTACGTACTCGAGGATGCTCTTTGCTCCTCATTATCGCACTTTTTGTGCCGAAGTGATTGCAACGCTGTAGCGTTTGATGTCAACACCGAAGTGTCTGGATCGCACCGTAGTGCTGGATTGCAGCTGCTATGACTCTATGGATATCCAATTATACCAAAGACTCTCACACTAGTACTTGGGCATAACAATATAATATTTTTTATTCAATATCCAATCCTTCAATACTATTATCCATAATTCGATAATGGGCAGTTCATATCCAAATATCTAAAATTTGATTTACCTTGAGTAAATCATTATGCTACAATCATTGTATCAATATACCACTTAATATTTCATGTTATTTGCATAAATAAGCCATCATACATTTTTATTTATACAAAGGTTGATTCATCGCAAGTCATCTTATTTATTAATATGTCATAAATACATATAATGCAATCACTCATATCACATATAAAATAATAAGTAAAAATGTATTCACTTATATCACATATATAATAAAAAGTAAAAATGCACTCACTCATATCATCACATATATATAAATAAGTAAAAATGCACTCACCTGGGCCATGCATGATATTAGCCTCACTAAGCTATTTCGATACTTTTTCCTTACTTTCTTTTGATCTGGTACCTTTAGCCTCATCAATAGCTGTACAATACCATTTGAACATACATAACAATATTCATGTTAGATTTTTAACCTAACATTGCTTAACTATACTATACTATACTATACTAGTATAATTATCCAAATATAAAATATTTCAAAAAAATTCATTTTTTCCTTTAATAATGTCGAATTGTTCATTATGGTCCCTAGTGACCATTTTGCACATTTTACAATTTATTCCAACTCGAATCACAAATTATTCAATAATTCCATCATTTTCACTAACTTTTATTCAAAACCCCTTTCAGCCACTAACTTTTACCAAAGTGACATTTTAGTCACTAATTTTACACATAAACTTGTAAACTTGTATCGAATAATTAATCCAATATTTCTCTAATTTTTTCCCTACTTTTAGACCAAAGCTGAATTGGTCCTTGAACTATCCAAGACTGTCAAAATGGTCCCTTGTTATTTCCTTTCTTGTCAAATTAGTCCCTTTGATTCTAATTTCAATTCTAACTTTATACAACATATTTGAATCATAAAATCTCATAATCATAATTTTCATAAAATTTTCCCATTATTCTTCCACGTGGCCAAATTGGTCACTTAAGTTTTCTAGGCTCATTTTCATCCAAACAACATTCTAACATGCTCAAATTAATTTTCCAACATATATTCTTCATTTCCAAAATTAACACTTAAAACCCCAATTTATTCCTACATGCCAAATTGAGTGTCTAAGCTTTTCAAGGACTTTATTTTGGTCCTAATGCCATAATAAAGCTTCTAAGTTGTAATCTCTTCAAATCCATCAATAGAATAATTTTCACAATATTTCTCCAAAATTCCCCATGTATGCTGAAATGGTCACTTAAAGGACTAGTTGAGGATTTTTCATTATAACATCAAAATCATGCTTCTAATATCATCAATCTTTCATTTTCATCATCAATTTCAAAACCCTAAATACAATCCCAAATTCTAGGGTTAGGGTTTTTAACCTTTAACATGAAATAAATCACAATCTAAGCTTGATTTCTTCTCTACAACACTAGATTTGCATAGATCAAGCTTCAATCTAAACATGGAACATGAAACCTTATTTTCACTCTCTTCAAGAACATAATAAAATCTTCATAACTCTTGCTAAAATTATTATCAAGTGAAAGAGAATTGAAAATAGATCAATTTTCTACCAAAAACATACCTTGAATCTTGTTCGGGGGCCTTCAAAATGCTTGGAGAAAATTTTGTGTATTTTCCCCTAATTTTCACTTGTATTTCGAATTGGAGGGGAAGAAGATGAACATTTTTTCATTTTTTTTTAATTTATTCCATATGTAATTAATAAATTGAATATTTTTATTCAATTTAGTCCTTATTCCAAAATTAACCTCCAACTGAATTATAATTTACAAGTTGCCATTCTAGTTCAATTCCAACCAAATTCCATTCAAATCTAACCAAACTAGAGTAATTCTTTCACAAGAGAAATTACCATATTGCCCATGGTACTTTCAAAATATTTCAAAATTGCCATTGTGACCAAATTACCAAATTACCAAAACTAGTCACTTTAATCACTAATTTTGCCATTTTATAAAAATCCAACTATTCTAGTTAGATCACAATAAACAATTAATAAATTATTCATAAAATCATATTTTATGAATTTTTAGTGACTTATGGAACGACCTCTAAAATTTCGATTCGATCTGATTTCCCGATATTCACTTACTACTTCTACTACGATTTCCCTTTCACCGGGCTATCAAATAAATTCTAAAAATTCCTTATTTTCATATCTGAAAAATAAATAATATTATCAAATAAAATATTCCATATTTATGAAGTCAAACTTAAAATTTTGTCTCGGGCCAAATATACCGATAATTACCCAAAATCTTTATCAGGTACAATTTCTCTTAATATTTCTTAATCGGCTATCTATATGAATAATATTAACTCAGAATGATTCATTTTTATCAATCTAAAGTACTGACATGGGACCTTCCCAATAGGTCACCCGTCCTAGTGCTACTCTAGCATGAGCACACTTAAATTTGTAGTTTGATTCGGGTATCCAAATTCCACTTAAACTTTAACTGTGTTTTCTCAATATTTAAAATATCGGATCACACCAGTAATTCCATATTCGGTCCACACCAATAGGTGCTCTATCTATTTATGAAATAAACACCTAACTTTTGGGAAATTACAACTTTGGTCCTTCAACTTTTCATATTTGGACTTGTACCATACGAGTTTTGAAAACTTTTCATTTTGGTCACTAAACTTTAACCTTGAATACCCATTCCAATTTTTCCTTGGATTGTTGCCAAACTTTGTGAGTACCCTAATTTGCTTATCCTCGATCACACGGTACTCTAAATTCTCAGAAATTCCTTTCCTAGAATCCATAATTAAAGAAATCCTAACTTTTATAATTTATCATTTTAGTCACTAAGTTAGCTTTTAAGCCCTTATCTTAGTATTGGATGACTCTTAACCAACTTAGAAAATTTTGGGGTATTACACTTGCAATGTTGCATTTATTTCATGCATTGAGCCTAAAAATATAAAAGAAGGATTAAATGATGAATATTGGATATTGGCTATGCAAGAGGAATTAAATCAATCTGAGAGAAGTCAAGTATGGACATTAGTTGATAGGCCTAGTAATAAGTCTACCATAGAAACTAAATGGGTTTTTAGAAACAAACTAGATGAGAGTGGTAACATAGTGAGAAATAAGGCTAGACTTGTTGCTCAAGGTTACAATCAAGAAGAAGGAATCAATTTTGATGAAACCTATGCACCCGTAGCTAGAATGGAAGCTATTAGGATGCTTCATGCATTTCCATGTTATAACGAATTCAAGCTTTTTCAAATGGATGTCAAAAGTTCTTTTCTAAATGGTTTTTATTAGTGAAGAGGTGTGTGTAGAACAACCACCCGGTTTTGAAGATCCAAAATACCCAAACCATGTTTTTAAACTTTCAAAAGCTTTATATGGTCTGAAACAAGCTCCTAGAGCTTGGTATGAAAGATTATTAAGTTTTCTAATTGAAAAAGGTTTTGACAAAGGAAAGGTGGATACTACACTATTTATTAAAAGAAATGGCAAAGATATTTTAGTAGTTCAAATCTATGTTGAAAATATAAATTTTTGGTTCTACTAATGAGTTTTGCTAAGTTAATGCAAGGTGAGTTCAAAATGAGCATGATGGGGGAGCTCTCATTCTTCTTGGGACTCCAAATCAAACAAAGGAAGGATGACATTTTCATAAATCAAGCTAAGTACATCAAGGACATGCTCAAGAAGTTTGGCTTGGAAAATGTGAAACCTCAAACCACACCAATGAGCTCTTCTACAAAGCCTGAAAAAGATGAATGAGGTAAGTGTGTTTATTTAAAGCTTTATCGCCCTATGATTGGATCTTTGTTTTTTCTTACCGCAAGTAAACCTGACATTATGTTTAGTGTTTGCTTGTGTGCTAGATTTCATGCTAGTCTTAGAGAATCACGTCTTATAGCCGTTAAGAGAATCTTTAGATACCTTCGAGATACACCTTGTTTAGGCCTTTGGTATCCTAGAGATTCCTCATTTGATTTTCATGCTTATTCGGATGTGGATTATGGAGGTTGTAAGATTGATAGA
The DNA here is from genome assembly GCA_019671005.1 of Hibiscus mutabilis. Taxonomy (NCBI): domain Eukaryota; kingdom Viridiplantae; phylum Streptophyta; class Magnoliopsida; order Malvales; family Malvaceae; genus Hibiscus; species Hibiscus mutabilis. Next base: position 15,335,948 of record CM033728.1, on the reverse strand, counting down.
AAAAGTACCTCCGATACTTGTCAATTCCTAGGTAGTATGCTTGTATCTTGGTTCTCTAAGAAACAAAATAGTGTAGCACTATCTACGACCGAAACAGAATACATATCGGCAGGAAGTTGTTGTGCTCAAGTCCTTTGGATGAAGCAATAAATTTTAGATTATGGAATTGATGTAGGTACCATCCCTCTTAAGTGTGACAACACTAGTGCCATATGTCTCACTAAGAATCCCATCAAACATTCTAGAACCAAGCACATAGAGATAAAATATCATTTCATTAGAGATCATGTCTTGAAAAATGATGTTGTTCTAGAATATGTAGACACCTTGAATCAATTAGCGGATATCTTTACCAAACCTTTGGACAAAGAGCGGTTTTGGTCTCTTAGGTGAGAGTTAGGTTAAACTAGCCTTTCTTGAGCCTTAGAACTTTTTAGGTCTTAAACTTTTGCTTGAATTTGATTGATCTCATTGCTTATGTGTTCTTGCTCTTACATGCAACTATGCTTGTTGTTAGGGGGAGTATGCATATATTTTTTATCATACATAATGTTTATATACCATACATGCATTTCGATTCGAGTAAAATCAAATTTTGAGCAACTTGATGACAAAATTGACATTTTTGACACAAGTGTATCGATACGGTATTTCACGTATCGATACAGGTTCTTGAAAGCGTTTCGGTACAGCTTTAACTGTACCAATACGGGGACGCATTTTGGAACTGTGCTTTGATACGCCACATGGTGTACCGGTACGCGAAGCCGCTGGATAGTTTAATGAGCAATAAAATAGGGTTTCCAACTTTAAATCAAACACCCTTTTCTCTCAAATCCTAGATACAAAATTTTCCTATAAAATCCTCTCAAACCATCTTGTTTTTCCACACAAATCTTAAAATCTTTTGAGGGCTTTCGGGTTTCTCACTAAACCCTAACAAAATCATCAAGTTTGGTGCATCATCATCTTCTCATTCATCCATAATCCCATATTCAAGGTATAAACTCTTTTTCTTTTCTTTTTGATTTCATTCATATATATATATATACTATTTTTGATTCAAAATTGTATATTTAGTATGTATATAACTTTGTTTTCAAAAATTTTGTAAAAAAATTTTCAAAACTGAAATTTTTTGTTCGAATATAAATTTATACCGTATATTTTTTAGTACTATTTTTCAAATTTTATTTTACTAAAAAATATTTTTATACTTGTATAGGTTTTTAAACTATATTATACAGTTTTTAACAATATCTTGATCATTGGATTGCTTGTTGGATAGAATGTGTTGATTTATGCATACATTTTTGGTTGATTTTGATTTCAGGATTTTACCATGGCACCTAAGAAACGAGCAAGAAAAGATATGACCTCTAGTTCCAATCCTCCTAATCAAAATCCCAAAATTATTGGTAATTGACCCAACCTTACACATATTTTTCAAAATTGTTTTAATGAGCCGAGATATCCAAATGCTGTGGATCGATTTAAACATTACCAAGGTTATAAAATCTGCCATGAACGTACTGTTTCGATCCCGTTTTTATCTTCCGAAAGATTTAAATTTTGTTATCTTGATTTGATGCAACAATGGAAGTTTATGCAATTTTTAGCCTTACCCGAGATTTTGTATCGAAACCTTATTTTGATTTTTTACTCAAATGCCCGGTGTATTTATAATGAAGATAAATCCGAAGTTTTTGCTATCAAATCTTATCTTATGGGTAAAAAGTTTCAAATTGATTCATTGGTTTTAGTAAACTTTTTGGGTTTTGAGGATGTGGGAATTGATAATGAGGATTCCTTAGGACATGTCCTTAGTGGCTCCGTAACTGTTCTCGATGCTCACAATCGCACCCTTCACCTTATGATCACTTGGTGGTTTCGCTCATCCGGTGGAAAGTTCTCAACGATTCGTCAAGATGATGACTTTTGGATCCGATGCTTTTGTGAGGGTAAGCGATCGAACCTTGCTCAAATAATGTTTACGGAGATCGTCTTTCTTGTGCAAAACCGCCATACAACTCGTGTCTCATCCTTCACATATGGCACCGCTTTGAGTTTTCTATTTCATAAGATTGGAATTGATTGCTCTTATGATGTTGTTGAACCTCTCACCGAGACGATTGATGAACGTTCTCTCCACCGAGCCAAGTTCACATACTTTAATGGAGAATAGATTCGACTTGTCGATCTACCTCAAGGCATTCAACCTGATCTGACGGTGGCTTCTCAAGAGGTTCCGATTCCTCAAGCTTCGGTAGTCCAACCTTTTCTTGTTGCTCTCATGGCCTATCTCAACGAGAAATTTACTACTTTGGGCACTAATATTGCATCTTTGGATACTACCATGACTTTCGGGTTTACCGCTACCGATACTCGTTTCACTTCTTTGGAGGAGCGAGTTCTTGCCATTGAGATCACCAAGCTTCTATGGACACATCCCTTGCCGCTTTTCATGGAGAATGGCGTCAATCTCTTGGAACCCATGCCAATGTAACACCCCGATCCTGCCTCGGATCCGGAGCATCACATTCGGGTCACCCAAAACTGACCCATCAAAATTTTTCATTTAAAACCACAAGTTGGCAATTCTCAAAACGATCCATTTCAATAAATCCACATAGATAATAAGATTAAAAGGGTTTACAAAATATAAGTTCAAATTAAAATACACCGTTTGACCACGTATTAGTAAATCAAAATAAAGATACAGACTCGACTGTGGTAAGGTCCTATGAATACAATCAGTCCAAACTAAACATCAATTACTGTACTCAAAAACTAGCCCGGTGCTGGGAAATCCTCCTTGATGTGCTCCTCCAAAAGCAACCTGTCAACCTACGCACGGAAAAACCACAATTCTGCACGTTGAGCTAACAAAGCTCAGTGGTATATTTCTACTCTACCGTAATTCATCAATATCATAAAACAAGCATGCATGATAATATAATTAAGAGTGCACAGAAATGCTTCTCAACATCTAAGGATCATCGTCTAGCCTACCCTAGCTAGAGTCCATAACCATGTCTCAAAATACCACTATTATGTAAGAAATATACCAAGCCATCCCAAGCTTACCTTACTCGAGGCCACACCATCCATCGAGTTATGTCCCATACCCTGATCACATAGCCCAAGGGTTATCTAGCCCATACTCGAGATCACACAGCCCATCGAGTTACTCGAGCTCACATAGCTCGTCGAATAACAACCCTACCCTGATCACATAGCCTAAGGGTAAAATAGCCAACATCTATTATCCATACAACACCGTAAATAACATACATTCCCTAATGGCCAACGAAGCCCTACTATTTTTCCCATGCTCACAAAGCCGTAGGGTTAGGATCATATTCGTATCACTGTAGCCACAGATACGTCCTAGACATACTTGGGTCACAATAGCCACAAGCAGTCTTTTCCTGAGGTCACATAGCCAATCAGGTTACTCGAGATCACACAGCCCTTCAAGTTACTCGAGCTCACACAGCCCCCGAGTTGTATTTCCATATCCTGATCACATTGCCCAAGGATAGGTTTCTAACCACATCCAGATCACATAGCCCATGGATACGTCGGATGTACTCGATCAAATAGCCCAGAGTACCCATCCCCTTATTTAAGTTCCCTTGCACTGACTCTAGGACATCTGGATTCCTAACCAAGACACATATGTTACCACATGCTCCCCCGAGCATCAATATATCTCACCGAAAGATAAAAGGCAACCAGCCAACCATTACCAATGCCCCAAGGCATGACTCATTTGTTACACTAATTAATATATGTCTTTAGGATCCATTTATGCTTTTCTCGTTAGGTTATCTTATTATTCGCGGTAACCAACCTATATGGGCGTCTCTTCAGCACACAGCAAGGACCCCGATCTTCCATGTAGAATTAACCGATCTACCACGGATCTCTATAGGTGATTAAACAAGCGATCCACTCAATAATTACCAAGCCATTAGCCATTTATTTCACACATGGGGTTTAACTCTACATTCCTCAATTTTAGCATTCATTTTACACCCTAACAGACCCCTAGGGACCTTTACCTAAAATTATAGAACCCCCGAACGCGAACTCAACTTTCTTGGGTAGATTGCCCAGCAAGTATCGATACTCCAAGGTGAGTATCGGCACTGCCCTCTTGGTATCGATACTCCCCTATGAGTACCGATACATTAATTAGATTCAAAGAAATTGTATGACTAGCAGTACTGATACGCTCTTACTCAGCATCGGTACGCAGATCGCCCCGTACCAATCCCAATCCCAACCCGTACCGGTACCCTTATCCTAGTGTACCGGTACGCGAAAGCCTCCCCAAGCAATGGAACAGTGGGTACCGATATGCCCCTAACATACCGGTACGCCAAAGCGTTACTGGAATTCACATTAGGCGAGGGGTACCGATACACGGGAAGGCGTACCGGTACGCCCCTCACAATTCGTCTTCCTTAATACAAATGAGTACCGATACACAACCACCCTATACCGGTACTCGAGCCCAGATTTCGAAACTTGGAGCTTAGGATTTCCTCAATCCCACCCTTAACCTCCATGGTTAAATCCCAAATCGACCCTACAAGTTATTTAGAGTATAATAGATGGTTTTCTATTAATTTTACGCATTATCAACATCTCATCTTTGATTTACCATTAATGGGGGTTTAAAGCTCTAAAGACCTATCTCACACCTACAAATCATAACACCAAGAAAAGTATATATTTTATGAGGCTCATGAAATGTAGGAGTCAGAAATGTACTTACCTTAAGCAAGAAAAACCCGAAATAAAGCTCCCACCAAGCTCTTACAACCACCATTTCTTGATCCAAGCTTCTAAACTCAACCTCCACCAATACCAAATATGTTAGCTCAAAATGGAGATCCTTTGATGTAGATAAATTCTTCCTTGATGACCAATCCGAGATTCACACTCCACCACAACAAGATTTCTCCTTTAACCTTGAGTTGGATGGGTGTTTTTGAAGAGAGAGATGGGGATAGTTGGGGGACAATGGGTGATCTCATTCCCTTTTTCCCTTGCAGCAAAATAAACAAGGCATCAACCTTTGTCTCCCTTGAAGGGGTAATTACCCATTTACCCTTCACTAACCATTCCTCATCCAAACACAAGCCCAACACCCAAGACAACAAGACATGGAAGCCCATGAAGCCCAACAACAAGGCCCAACATGACCCAAACATTTGACTTGACGTGTCAATCCAAAAACGAGTTAACGCTCATTGTTGACTCGAGAAATCTGGGTCGTTACAACTCTCCCCTCCTTCAAGAAATTTTGTCCTCAAAATTTAGATGGATGAAAGGGAGATGTAACCAAAACAACTCTAATCACTTCACCCCACTTCACCATTCAAACAGGATCACCTTGATTAGGGAGAGTTCTTCCTCGATCTACCTTAAACAGAACCATAGCATAAAAACACACGCTCTTAACACTTCTCTTGAAGTTCCCACGATTCATTTTCAGCAACCAACGACACTTATGGCAAACTGCTAAGCATGGTAACATAGCTAACCTTGATCCACGTTGTTCAAACATCGATTCCAAGGAACTCAACTCTATTGGGTGCTACCCCGGATAGCGACTCTCCTAACTAGCGTCCGTCAACCAAAAATCTAAACTTCATCTTTATTTAAAACGCTGCTTTACTTCCACAAGGTACTGCCAGGAATGCATCACGCCAAACAACCATGTCCCGGTGAAACCATTAAAGGACAAGCTAAATCCTAACAGCAGATCATTATCACCAATCTACCTTGAATCCAACAGCTCTTTTCCCTAGACATGGGCTACCAAGACGAGATTTAAACTTTGCTTTATCCAACTGTTTTCAACAGGGTCAACAACCACTCTCGATTCCAACCACTTGGTTCCGAGAAATGACCATCGTCACTTAGGAACTCACACAAGCAACCCAAAACTTAGCCATTATACTTGCGAAGGTCTAAATACCTTCTTCCTAACCCTTGCCTCAGTCCCAACCATCAGATGTGGAAAGCCATCTGACTGTTCTCAAGGATCCAACTGGTCCGTCTAAAAACATTTCTTTGCAAAGTAACCATCAGGTTACCCTCAACACAACTATTGATCCACATTTTTGTGGCGCCACTCTGATAACTTCCACACTGCTTGCCTTAATCGATAACAACTTTGGTCAAACTTAATTGGGCAATCCTCTAACCCTACAAAATCTAGCTCAACAGATGCACAAGCCAAGCAACTATCCTCATGATTCGCCTTTAAGACCTTAACCATGAACATCACAAACTTCATTTACCCTTTTCTACGGTATCTTTACTCCGACAAACAACATGCAAAACTCTCACATTCTATGGCCAAAACAAGGTCGCTGATCTGAAAAAACCAGCAGCGGTCTTCCACTATTGCACTACGGCTCAACACATCCAAAGCCACTATACAAACTACTCTCACACAGACACGATCTCGGCGAAGCACTTGGCAACGACACCCAATTAGTCGCTTGCACAAGTGTGCCTCCAACAAAGAGTTTGTTAAGTACCATACCACGAAGCGATGGACACCAACAACGAACTCAAACTTACCTTTATCGCGGTTCTAAACCACAATCAACAGTAAGATTGCTCATTAACTAAGGGTACCTCTATACCCTCAAAACACCCACAACACTAAGACTAGGAACTCTCAACTTTCGCATCTACAACGCAAGCTAAGAACACCTTGCAACCTATAGAACCTTTTTTAAGCTAGCACTATAGAGCAAAACGTCTACTTTAGAGAGGTTAGAATCCTACACAACCAATACTAACAACTAGATTCAAACAATCTAAAGCTTCATAACTTCTCACTCACATCTTATGACACACATGCACTCTTAACAACCATCTACGATAAAACCTTATCTAGCGAAGGATGCAATTCTATGCCATCTAAAGCAACAACAAACCCAAGATTTACCAAGATACTCATTACAAGAATGATCTATTACACAACCGAAGAGCTAAATGGCTAACGCAAACAGATGGACCCTACATAAAACTTATTTACCTGACATATCCTCGGTCACCACGCTGTCAACTCTAGTCTGAGCAGTAGACTATCTAGCAACGCTTCGTGTGCCAACCCTAGCGGTGGATCTTACAGCACCTCTACCTCGATAACCTAACAGAGCCCTAGCCTCGCCTCTAGCAAAACTTTGATCATGACAAGAAGTAGCCCACCTCTGAGACTAAACTGATGTATCATCATCCACAACTTTGCAGTATTTTGCCATGTGTCCCGGTGCTCGACACCTATAGCAAACCCTCCGAAGCAAGAAGCACACTCTAAGGTGATGTCGCCCACAAAGCTCGCACGCTGGTGGAAGCGATGCTCCAACAGAACCATTAGTACTCCCTTCTAGAGTAGAAATCAAAGGGCTTCTAGTAACCCTCGATCTAGATCCTGCGTCGACTCTCGGTGGCTTGTAACCCTCTCGACCCAGCCTAGTCGCAAGACTGAACCGAGCAAGCTACATTAGGTTTACCGAAGTAATCCAGAAAGATTAAACCTAAAACACATCCATTTTTTCCTTTTATCTTGTCTAGATGCATTAATTCTTTCCTACATGTTCATACTGTCCACAGGTGAGCACTCATCTCAATCGGGCATTGTAACAACATCCAATTGGCCACAAACACAAATTAGGGGCCAAAACGCAATTTCTACAATATAAAAGGGCTTTTCTAATTTTTAAGTTACTAAACTTTAATTAAGTACATTACATGCTTATATATCAAAAATTAGCTTCAAACGATCATCCATGCTCAAATAATTGGCAAAACAAGATTCAAAGACTAAAACGAAAGAAACTAGAACTGTCTTTCCAAGACATTAAAAGAAACAACGGTATCCGTATCGATACGCTGAGTCCCGTATCGATACAGTTGTGAACTCATCATTTCGATACGGAAAGACCCGTAACGGTACACCACTTTGAGTATAAAATACGTTTTAAATTCCTTAAACACCGTACTGATATGGTCTCCTGGTGTTTTGGTACGGGGCCTCATTCCCAAAAAGTGAAATTCTAGTAACCTTTAGGCGTATCGAAATGCCCCTACTTGTACCAATATACCCTGGCCTTATTTGCCTAGCCGTACCAATACGGTCCCCCGCGTATTGGTGCGTTTGGGCCTGTAATGTCAAAATTAGCTGGTTTTTCACACAATTCTAGATGCAATTGGCCCCTCGCAACTTGTATACACGTATAACAATATTTGAGCATACAAAAACTATCATTTATACCAATGTTAGGCAAACAAAACAACCTAATACTTCCAAAGGACCACTCTAGAGGCATGCTTTTTTGACCATTTTGCCAACTTGTCCAAGGTGTACGTTGTATGAACTGTCAGGAAATGTGCACACTTTGTGAACCAGTCAACAATCACCCAAACAAAATCCTTCTTAGCTGATGTCAACGGCTAACCTATTACAAAATTCATGGTGATTCTCTCCCATTTCTACTCCGAAATTTTCAGCGGTTGCAACAACCCAGATGGAAATTGATGTTCAGCCTTGACTCGCTGACATACCATGCACTTGGAAACAAATTCAAACATATCCTTTTTCAACCCAACCCAGTAGTATGCCTCATTCGAATCACGATACATCTTAACACTACCAGGATGCATAGCAAAAATACTAGAGTGTGCCTCCGTCAAGATAGTGTGCCTCAACTCCAGATCATCTAGCACCACTATTTGATCCTTGAAACATAAAACTCCATCATCATCAAAATGAAATTCCGTCAGATTACCATTCGCTATGTCCTTAACATGCTTAACCAATGAATTATCGTACAATTGCTTAGCTTTAATCAACTGTGATAACGTAGGCTTGACTTGCAATTCAGCCAGCAAACCGCCCTCCCGTGTCACAATCAACCTTGCAAACTTAGCTCGAAGCTCAACCGCAACCTTACGACTTAATACATCTGCAACCATATTGGCTTTACCAAGATGATACTCAATTGTCAAGTCGTAATCCTTAAGCAACTCCAACCATCTACATTGCCTAAGGTTCAAATCTTTATGGGACATCAAATACTTCAATCTCTTGTGATCCGTAAAGATCACACACTTCTCACCATAGAGGTAATGTCGCCAAATTTTCAAAGCGAATACCACAGCCGCAAGCTCCAAATCATGAGTTGGATAATTGCGCTCATGAATTTTCAACTACCTCGAGGCAAAGGCCACAACCTTCCCATCCTGCATCAGCACACAACCCAAGCCAACATACAACGCATCACTATAAACTACAAACTCTTTCCCAGATTCAGGCTGAATCAACATAGGAGCATGCGTCAGAACTTCCTTCAGCTTCTCAAAACTGTGCTGCCTCTTCTCCGTCCACACATAAACATAATAACCTTTATGCAACATCATGTACAATCCATGCTTAAATCCCAAGCATTATAAACAAGGTTCAAACACATTAACTTTCACATATATTGGCATTTATAGTGACCCGGATAGACTACCTCTATCTTATACACATATCGGATACACGGATCTCTCATACCATGCCTAGTTAAACCCTATGATATCCCAAACCTTGCCTAGTTAAACCACAAGATTTGACACCCTCGCCTAGTTAAACTGCGAGATTTCACCCTTGCCTAGTTAAACCGCAAGATCACCATCAATTTGGGTTGCCTAGTTAAACCACATGCCCCAAATGAGGTCCCAACAGTCCGAGTGGCCTTGTTAAACTGCCATACCTCAAGGACCCATGGCCACGATCGATTTTGTTCATATTTTATAGTGCACTTTTAATCCTACGACATGCCAACTATATATGATTGTTTTCTCACCTTGTCACATAGCCAATATATCATTTTCAAACCATTTACAACCATTTACTTACTGTTTTACAATGCATTAATCAAAACATCACATATGCAAATCTCATTGCCAATGCAATAACACCATTCCTAACTGGAGTGGAAACTAAATCTCAATAGCATTTAATTACTTTCAATCCCCTACATATGTACTCAAAATCATGCATTTCCAGTAGGTAAATCATACCATGTTTATCACCAAAACATGCAATCAACTTGCTCCTATCCAAGAGCAAAATAAGGGAAACTTACTTCCGAGCTTACGTAAGGATCTCATGCTTAACCTAAACTCCCAACAACCATTACAAACCTTTGTAAAGCATTAAAACCAGTTTCCACTCACCGATACGCTTTGTCTTTCTTGCCAACGCGATACAAGCTCCCAGCATGCCACCAAAACAACGTCAAGCTTCATCGCCTTGATTATCCCATATTTTAAACACATAAAACCAGAGGATAAATGCATTAATATGCATTCAAACCATTGCCTAACAGTAATCTCCCGCAACTCCCAAGTTGCCCACTCGAAAACCATCTAAAACATACCGAAATCATCACTAAACATTTCTGAAACTCAACCCAGCTATAAAATAACAATTCAACCCATCAACCAACATCTAATAACATCCAAAAACCCTTTCCTAACATCCTTTTACCTCCAGCAAAGATTAAACTCGATTATCTCCACAACAACACAAATCTAGCAACCTAAATAATTAGAGATTCAAGAGTTTCGGGATTCTATTGATAAAAACAACTTATCAACATCAAAACACATCCAAAAATATATTAAATCAATCTCAATTATTGGAAATCAGATCCACTTCAGAAATTACCATGTTTCATCAATATTTCCAAAATAACTCAATTAAACATTGATAAAATATTAAAATCACATTACAACTTATAAATAAGGATCAAATACTTGGGAATATCAATAAAGAACCATTTAACAGAGGAGATCACAGACTTACCCCTGTTATTTGATTTCTCCCTCAATTGGCTTGTTTAAAGCTAAGAAAACATAAGATTTCAATGAGATTTTGCAAAACAAAGTTAAAGAATCAAATTAAAATCAATAATCTGAGTGAAAAGAGTCCCTCACCTCTGGATTTTGATGAAATTCTGAGTGTTTGGAAGAAAAGAAGTTGAGAGAAAAGGTTTAGGAAAAATTTACGTAAATTTCTTTTAAAAGCTAATAACTAACTTTAGATATTTAATCCTTCTTAACGCCCTTTTAAAACACATGTTTAAAATGATTTAATTGAAGGGATAAACCACTAGCGAACACTTGGTAGATTAGCTCCTTAAGGATTCTAAGGATTTGACCCTTTTGATTTTAGTCACTTTAAAACAATTTTCAAAAATCGCATTTTGGTCACTAACCCAAAATGTCATATTTCCAAATCCCCTTTTCTAAAATTGATTCCACTAAAAATCAATGTATATTAAAATATGATTTTTTAATATTTTTCCATATTTTTATCTTACCAAAAAATATACGGTCTCAAATTCGACTCGAATCTCTAACCCGATCCACCGGACAGTCTAATAAACCTCAAATCCGATAGGCCCAAAACTGAGGTGTTACAACTGCTGGTCTGAAGCAACTCTCTTCGAACTCCTCGAAGCATAAAATCTTTCATGCGGATAGGGAGAAGGACCCATGATATTCTGGGTCTCCACTCACAACCTCTAGAATCCTCGAACTGATTGGATGCTAAACTCTGAAGCCGCTCAAGTACCTTCGCACTATTGGCTAACTTGGAGAATGTCCCAAGCGGACCAGTTGTCACATGTAACTGAAGGTCAACATTCAAGCCTTGCTTGAACCTCTTGCACCTCAACTCTTCCGTGGCAACCAACTCTGGAGCATAACGGCTCAAACGCAGAAACTCTTGCTCATAAGCAAACACCATTCGATCTCCCTGTACCATATATAGAAACTGGTCCCTCATCTCATCTATATGTACCTCACTGATGTACTTCTTTCAAAACTCATCCACAAAGATATCTCATGTCGGGAGCGTGGGCTGTAGACCCAACTCTACGGTCTCCAACCACTCGTGTACATTGCCCTTCAGAAGGGAAAAATGCAATCAAGATCATCTTCCAGGCTTCCCTTCATCTGTCTCAAGATTTTTTGTGTGCCGCGCAACCACTGGTCAGCCTTGATCGGGTTATCCTCACCCAAGCCTTCGAAATTCTTAGGCCCAAAATGAAGAAGCCTCTCTACAGGGTTCTTGCGAGGCTTCTCAGATTGCCTCGAAATAGCTTGCACCACACGCAAGAGGGCAGAGGTAAGGTCACAAAAGTGACCCACCTCTCCACTACCGGTTCCACCTTCTATCAATTCTTTTCTGAAACACAACAAACAAGGTGGCACATCAGGATTCCTAGTCTTATAAAGCACACTTAAATTTAGGGACTTGTATTCACTAGACACCTTACCGCGATCTCTATACCAATTTGGGGTTTCCTAGAACCAACTAAACCTAAGCTTTGATACCACTAAATATAACACCCCGATCCTGCCCCGGATCTAGAGCATCATATTTGGGTTACCCAAAACCAACCCATCAAAATTTCTCATTTAAAACCACAAGTTGGCAATTCTCAAAATGATCTATTTCTATAAATCCACATAGATAATAAGATTAAAAGGGTTTACAAAATATAATTTCAAATTAAAATACACTTTTGACCACGTATTAGTAAATCAAAATAAAGATACAGACTCGGCTGTGGTGAGGTCTTATGAATACAACCAGTCCAAACTAAACATCAAGTACTGTACTCTGAAACTGGCCCGGTGCTGGGAAATCCTCCTTGATGTGCTCCTCGAAAAGCAACTTGTCAACCTATGCACAGAAAAACCACAATTCCGCACGCTGAGCTAACAAAGCTCAGTGGTACATTTCTAATTTACCGTAATTCATGAATATCATAAAACATGCATGCATGATAATATAATTAAGAGTGCACAGAAAGGCTTCTCAACATATAAGGATCATCGTCTAGCATACCCTAGCTAGTGTCCATAACCATGCCTCAAAATACCATTATTATGTAAGAAATCTACCAAGCCATCCCAGGCTTACCTTATTCGAGGCCACATCGTCCATCGAGTTAGGTCCCATACCTGATCACATAGCCCAAAGGTTATCTAGCCCATACTCGAGATCACACCGCCCATTGAGTTACTCAAGCTCACACATCCTGTTGATTAACAACCCTACCCTGATCACATAGCCCAAGGGTAAAATAGCCAACATATATTATCCATACAACAACGTAAATAACATACATTCCCTAATGGCCAACAAAGCCCTACTATTTGTCCATGCTCATACAGCCGTCGGGTTACCCGTAATGACATAACCATCAAGTTAGGATCATATTCGGACCACTGTAGCCATAAATATGTCCTAGACATACTTGGATTACAATAGCCACAAACAGTCTTTTCCTGAGGTCACATAGCCAATCAGGTTACTTGAGATCACATAGTCCTTCGAGTTACTTGAGCTCATAGAGCCCCCGAGTTGTATTTCCATATCCTGATCATATAGCCCAAGGATAGGTTTCTAATCGCATCCAGATCACATAGCCTATGGATATGTCAGATGTACTCGATCACATAGCTCGAAGTACCTATCCCCTTATTTAAGTGCTCTTGCACTGACTCTAGGACATCCGAATTCCTAACCAAGACACATACGTTAACACATGCTCCCCCGAGCATCAATATATCTCACTGATAGTTAAAAGGCATCCAGCCAACCATTACCAATGCCCGAGGCATGACTCATTTGTTACACTAATTAATATATATCTTTAGGATTCATTTACGCTTTTCTCGTTAGGTTATCTTATTATTCACGGCAACCAGCCCATATGGGAGTCCCTTCAGCACACAACAAGGACCCCGATCTTCCACGTAGCATTAACCGATCCACCACGGATCTCTATGGGTGATTAAACAAGTGATCCACTCAATAATAACCAAGCCATTAGTGATCTATTTCATACATAGGGTTTAACTCTACATTCCTCAGTTTTAGCATTCATTTACACCAAAATAGACACCTAGGGCCCTTTACCTCAAATTATAGAACCCTCGAACGTGAGCTAAACTTTCTTAGGCAGATTGCCCAGTGAGTATCTATACTCTAAGGTAAGTATCGATGCTGCCCTCTTGGTATCGATACTCCCCATTGAGTACAGATACGTTAATTAGATTTGACAGAATTGGATGACTAGCGGTACTAATACGCTTTTACCCCGTATCGGTACTCAACATCGGCATGCAGATCGCCCTGTACCAATCCCAACCCTTATCGGTACCCCTATCATAGTGTACCGATACGTGAAAAGCCTCATCAGGCAATAGAACAGTGGGTACCGCTACGCCTTTAGCGTACCGGTATGCCAAAGCGTTACTAGAATTCACATTAGACGAAGGGTACTGAGACACGGGAAGGCGTACCGGTATGCCCTTCACAATTCGTCTTCCTTAATACAAAGAAGTACCGATACGCAGCCACCCCGTACCGGTACTTGAGCCAAGATTTCAAAACCTAGAGCTCGGGATTTCCTCAATCCTACCCTTAACCTCCATGGTTAAGTCCCAAATCGAACCTATAAGACATTTAGAGTATAATAGGTGGCTTTCTATTAATTTTATGCATTATCAACATATCATATTTGATTTACCATTAATGAGGGTTTAAAGCTCTAAAGACCTATCTCACACCCACAAATCATAACCTCAAGCAAAGCATACATTTTATGAGGCTCATGAAATGTAAGATTCAGAAATGTACTGACCTTAAGCAAGCAAAACCCGAAATGATGCTACCACCAAGCTCTTACCATTACCCTTCTTGATCCAAGCTTCCAAACTCAACCTCCACCAATACCAAAGATGCTTAGCTCAAAATGGATATCCTTTGATACAGATAAACTCTTCTTTGATGACCAATCCGAGATTCACGCTCCACCACAACAAGATTTCTCCTTTAACCTTGAGTTGGATAGGTGTTTTTGAAGAGAGAGATAAGGATAGTTGGGGGACAATGGGTGATCTCATTCCCTTTTTCCCTTACAGCAAAATAAACAAGGCATCAACCTTTATCTCTCTTGAGGGGGTAATTACCCATTTACCCTTCACTAAATATTCCTCATCCAAACACAAGCCCAACACCCAAGCCAACAAGACATGTAAGCCCATGAATCCCAACAACAAGGCCCAACATGACCCGATGTGTCAATCCAAAAATGGGTCAACACTCATCGTTGACTCAAGAAATTCGGGTCATTACAGCCAACGATAAAGATGAACGTGAAGACGATGAAGATGATTCTTAGACATCTTGCATATCCTCTCATATCATTTTAGGATTAGTTTTATGCACCTATGTCTTTATGCTTTTGAACTCATGTGCTTTGGTTTATTTCCTTTGGTTTATGTTTTTAGGAATTAAGTTGGATTTGATTATGTTGCTTTGAATTATGCTTTCAATTTTAATGAATATGTTGTTTCCTTTAAGTGCTTGGAGTTTCTTTATTGCTTATATATATATTGCTTTAATTTTATATCCTATTGATTTTGATCTAACAAAAAGGGGGAGAAGTAATTGAGCTAAAATTTTTCAAAGTTTTTCGAAGTTAAGTTTTGTAGTCTTAAAGTAAGGGGGAGTACTTTTCAAAGTTACTTAAAATTTCACTTTGGTTTTGTTATATAAAAAATGGGAGGTTGTAAACCTAAATTTGATTTTGATGTAACAAATTGTTTAATGACCAAATTGCAAAATAAACAAGGCATCAACCTTTGTCTCTCTTGAGGGGGTAATTACCCATTTACCCTTCACTAAATATTCCTCATCCAAACACAAGCCCAACACCCAAGCCAACAAGACATGGAAGCCCATGAAGCCCAACAACAAGGCCCAACATGACCCGACGTGTCGATCCAAAAATGGGTCAACACTCATCGTTGACTCGAGAAATTTGGGTCGTTACAGCCAACGATAAAGATGAACATGAAGACGATGAAGATGATTCTTAGACATCTTGCATATCCTCTCATATCATTTTAGGATTAGTTTTATGCACCTATGTCGTTATGCTTTTGAACTCATGTGCTTTGGTTTATTTCCTTTGGTTTATGTTTTTAGGAATTAAGTTGGATTTGATTATGTTGCTTTGAATTATGCTTTGAATTTTAATGAATATGTTGTTTCCTTTAAGTGCTTGGAGTTTCTTTATTGCTTATATCTATTGCTTTAATTTTATATCCTATTGATTTTGACCTAACAAAAAGGGGGGAAAAGTAATTGAGCTAAAATTTTTCAAAGTTTTTCGAAGTTAAGTTTTGTAGTCTTAAAGTAAGGGGGAGTACTTTTCAAACTTTTCAAAGTTACTTAAAAATTCACTTTGGTTTTGTTATATCAAAAATGGGAGGTTGTAAAACCTAAATTTGATTTTGATGTAACAAATTGTTTAAGGACCAAATTGCAAAAGTAAATAAATTTTTAAGTATTTAAAAGTCTCACAAAATGACAAGGAAAAGTATTTCCTAAGTCTAAAACTTAAACCCAAAAATATTTCTAAGTATTTCAAAGCCAAATTCAACAAATACTCCCAGGTGTATTGATACACCTTAGGTGTTTTGATACGGTTTTTTACTACTAAAATTTTAATTTTGCAAACCGTTTCGGTACTGCTATACTCGTTTTGATACTGCCTTCTGATGAGTGTTCAAAAGTACTATTTTTATTGCCATTTTTACTTATATTATTGTTAGACTTAGGTACATTTTAGTTGCATTGTTAGGCATTTATGCATAATTTCCTAGTTTCCGTCTTACGAGCTTGGTATTACACTTTTGTTGTTTTTCGTAGAAAAATCGCTGCTTTGTGCGTTATTTTATGCAGGATAGGAATTGCCGAAGCAAGTAGGAAATTGCTATAGCAATTAAAGAGAATGCTGTGTATAAATCCAAATCTTTGGGATTTATCCCCTAATTTTCGTGCTTATCCAAACATGGCAGATTTGTCCCGAATTGCCAAGGCAATTAGTTTGGCATGTCCTTCAGAAATTATCCTTAATTGCCACGACAATTTTCTACTTGCTTCGGCAATTCCTATCCTGCATAAAATAATGCACAAAGCAGCGATTTTTCTATGAAAAACAACAAAAGTGTAATACCAAGCTCGTAACGATGAAAACTAGGAAATTATGTATAAATGCCTAACAGTGCAACTAAAATTAAAGGTTCTTTCAACAAGACACAACTGTGTCAATTTATATTCAGCATCATAGTAAAATTCTAAGCTCTTTCCATGCAAATCCTAAAATTAAAGGTTCTTTCAATTAATTCCAGTGGCAAAAATTTTATCATTAGATATCCAACAAATCTAGGCAAATTAAATCCAATCAAAGGCATGGCAAGTAATATATGCAACCTATATGAGACAACTAGATGAATGCAACTAAAGATGAAATTCTAAGTTCACTAAGTCTCCCTTAATCAACTAGGCAAATTAAATCAAAGGCATGACAAGTAATATATGCAACCTTTATTTACCCAATTTATGAGCAACCTAAGTTCACTAAGTCTCCCTTAATCAACAAGACACAACTGTGTCAATTTATATTCAACATCATAGTGAAATTCTAAGTTCTTTCCATGAAAATCCTAAAATTAAAGGTTCTTTCAATTAAAGGTTCTTTGTGCGTTATTTTCTGCAGGATAGGAATTGCCGAAGCAAGTAGGAAATTGTCGTGGCAATTAAGGAGAATTTCTGAAGGACATGCCAAACTAATTGCCTTGGCAATTCGGGACAAATCTTCCCTGTTTGGATAAGCACGAAAATTAGGGGATAAATCCCAAAGATTTGGATTTATACACAACATTTAATGAAGATTTAAATTCAGATTTGTGAGGATTTTTTAAGGAAAAAGATACAAGTGATTTATTATTTCTTTTATTCAATTTAATTCCAAATTAAACTCCTCTTCATCAACAAAGATCTTGGCCTAATCATCCCCTATAAAAGGGACATAGCCGCAACCACCAAATTAAACTTCTTATTTTTCTTCATTGTTTCCATTCAATTCATGATTAGGGATTATTCTTTGTATATCTTTTGAACCCAACCATGAATTGATTTAAATTGGATTGGGTTATTTAGGGTTTGTGGTTTTGATAAACGTTTAGATTGTTTAGGTTCTTGATTGCAATTGAATTCAAAGTTTGTTCATTCTTGGTTCTTATATTTGATTGCGAGTGAATTGGGAGAGGAGCTCGTAAATTCATCTATTTATCTAATATCGGGAGAGTTAGATTCAAGAAACGAATGAGCATGGTTTTCATACAAATCAATCGATGTGAAGACTAATCCGAATTAGGGATAAGTTGCAGATTTCAACGACTAAAAGGAGCACAAGATCAATTATTGTCCACCCTTGGTTCACGCAGGGATGTATTATCAAGGCATGTACAATTAACAGTGTTTCGAGTTAGGGATAACGAGAAACCATTAAAGAACGCTTCACTGAACTTTGAAGGTTGTCGCCCAATTGCCCAGGCAATCTCTCCATACCCAATTGCCCAAGTAATCGCAGAATTGCCCAAGCAATCCGACTAGAGCCAATTGACGGAACGATTGAGCGGCTCTAGCCATAAATTACCATGACGGTCCATTCAATCATCACACCACTACTCACAATAACCTGGCCTACTCTCTTATTCGATTACTTTATCCTTCCTTTCTTTCTATTTACTTTATTTTGTTTAGTTTTATTTTACTTGACATCTATCAATAGTATTTCTTTTACAGTGTAATAACTTAAGCAAAGTGGCCCAAACCAATCCCGTGGAGACGATATCTTTACTATACTATTACTTGCGACGTGTATACTTGCACCGTTTGTGTTACACTCAAAACACACAACAAGTTTTTGGCGCTGTTACCGGGGATTGCCAATTGGTGTTAGTTGTTTTTGTTATTGCATTTTTGTTATTATTTTTTACTAACTTTTCTTTTTGTTTGATTTATCAAAAAAAAAATCCAGGCACGCTATAAAGTTAAGGGACATCAACATGTGGGGAAATAAAAGTCGATCTACTAGAGAGTTGATGTGGGAACATAGGAATCAATCTAATCAAGAATTTGTTACACTCACCGATGATTACCTATACCAACCGAGAATATCCCAAAGAGCCTATACAGTGGAAAACTCTTGCGCTTGTTGTGGAAAGCATCATGTGTTTGAAAATTGCCCTCAAAATCCTGGTGCATATGGCTACATGGAGGACCATAGTCGGAACCATCAGCAAAATCCTTCATGGTATGATCAAAATGCTCAAATTTGTTTACCATTAGAGTTTTGTTGCAACAACAGATATACCAAGGCAGTATAGTCCTTTTCAAGAGCATTCCAATTCCTTGGAGGAAATATTGCTAGCTTATTTGGCTAGACTTGACAGATCAATTGAAGAGATTCGAGAGCTATCAAAGTCCATGGATGCGAGGATAGCTAAGTTGGATGCACCCTTGAGGGATTCAGAAGATCAATTAAGGATATCCACATATGTCATAGATAACATGCCCCAACAATCAATTCCTAGGGATACTAAAATCCTAATGCAAGATGAGATTAAGCAAAACAAAGAGAGATCCCCGATGTGTGTGGATCAATTAAAACCTCCAAGTCGAGAACCTACCAATAAGAAAGATTGTCCGACACTTGATGAGCACATGCAACAAATTTCCACAGCAATGATTGAGGAGCCTGAACAGAGCAATGCAGCGACAATATTCCGAGAGGCTGAGAAGAGTAATGCTACAGCAAATTGCTTTCATCCACCTTTGCCACGACAATTACACGAACAATTGCAAGATCAACAAATTGACAATACTTTGCTAATGGACTATGAGCAGATGATTGTTAAACCTTTTGAATTCTTTAAAAACTCACCCTATCCATTACAGGTATGTCTTGAGGAATCAAAGTTGGTAGATCTGAAGCCACCCAAATCTCTATTGATGGAGATGTTTGAGAAGCCTAAAGAAAACGGTGGTTGGATTCATGAAGCTTTTCATAAGATTGGTTTTTCCCTTGACATTCATAGAATTTTGGCAGATGATTGCCATAGCAATTGGCTTGAGCAGCAATTGCCACAGCAACGAAGGCTACAACCAACCATGATGGAGGTCAACAAGAATGAGGTAATTAAATGGTTGGGTGTTGATATAATTTTTTCTAACAATATATTCATGCCTTCAGAAATAATAGCAAGGTGGAGGATATACATGGACTACAAGGGAACACGAAAGAAAGACACCTCCACCATGGCAACAAAAAAGGGAGTAGCTGTGAGCACATTGGCCTAACTCTTTTTGGGCAATATTTTTACCCGATGGAGGGTGATGATAGACTGTAAGAAATATCATAAACGAACCTCCTCAAGCTCTCTTTATATTTTTATTTAATATCGTTGTTTTTCTTTTATTTTATTTTGATATTTATCCTTTTGTTTTTATTTTTTTAGGATAAGAGTTTCAAGGGAAAATGAGTTGAGCTTAGGCTGATTTCTTACCCATCTATTTCATCTTTCTTTACTTCCTTCCCCTCTTGAACTCTTAAGTTTTTCCTTTCTTGTTTCCTTAGTTTTTCCAATCAAGAACCCACAAGAACCTCAAAACCATGCCCGGAGTAAGTTTGTCCCAAGCACTCGAGTCTTCTTGCCGACGATTTGTGTCTCCACTCATTGAGAGGCAATTTTTAACCGGGAGACATCTCATGGGTAAGGGAATTTTATTCTCATATTTCTAATCTGGATAACCCTTGTGTTTATGTGCAAGGTAGAGCGATTATTGTTGATGTCACTGCCATCAACACATACTTTACAAATCATGGGCGAGGAACTAACGAGAGAACCAATGCTACCAAAGAAATCTTATGCTCTTACAATTTCCCAGGCAAACAAAAATGCCTTGGCAATTCCCGATGTCTCGGCAAGTCCTGATGCCCGGGCAAGTGAACCTACCTCGGTGAACATGAATTGAATCAAAGAGATGCTCCGCCCACTATCCCATCGATTGGAGCAAATGGAGGCTCGTTAATTGCAATTCATGCGGTACATGAAGGACCACAACACAACCATCACTCAAGTGATTTTGAAGAAGTACCCTGATAGCACTGTGCCTTTCCCGGTGTTCCTATCGAACTACTTGCTTCTGCAACTGAGAATGTCACGGTAACTTCTGCACATGATAAAGTGACATCGCCACCGGCTGCACCACCAAAGACGAAGCGTAAAGCTTCAATCATTGAAGAGGTCGGTCAAGAGAATACAACAAGCGATAAGGTTGCAAAAATAAGGGTTTAAGCTGCACCACCATCCACACGCACTCAATCGTCGCGAACCAAAAAAAGAATCAAGCAAACGACTCGAAGGAAACTCATCATTCAAGGTGACGACCTTTCCGACTAACTCATTTGCATTTTAATTTTTTTACTTGCACACATTGAGGACAATGCTTCTCTCGAGTTTGGGGGTGTTTGTTTTTATTTAGTTTCATCTTTAGTTGCATTCATCTAGTTGTCTCATATAGGTTGCATATATTACTTGCCATGCCTTTGATTGGATTTAATTTTCCTAGACTTGTTGGATATCTAATGATAAAATTTTTCCACTGGACTTAATTGAAAGAACCTTTAATTTTAGGATTTGCATGGAAAGAACTTAGAATTTCACTATGATGCTGAATATAAATTAACACAGTTGTGTCTTGTTGATTAAGGGAGACTTAGTGAACTTAGGTTGCTTAAAATTGGGAAAATTGAAATTAAAAATTTCATTCTAGAGGTGCCCGAAACTGGCTTTAGTTAAGAATCACTAGAGGTGCCTGAAACCGACTCTAGTTGTTACACATTAAAGAATCACTAGAGGTGCCCAAAATTGGCTCTAGTCGACAAAAATTAAAACAAGAAATTGCATGCTTTGCTAGAGGTGCCCGAAATTTGCTCTAGTAAAAATAAAAATTTAAATGCCCTGGTAATTAATTTGATAAAAACCTATTGTTCACATGTAATCCTGATAATCGACTTGTACACAACTCCACACACACATTGTCACGAGAATTAGAGTTTGGTTCCGAGTAATTCCTTTGCTATCCGAAAAATTAAAGGGTAATCATACTTTGTGCCATGGTTCTGAGGATTTAAGTTAGGTACGAAGCAAATTCTTGATGGTCGAAGTCTTGGCGGGTAATTGTTAGTTTTGCATTGCTTTAGGGCAAGCAATAGTTTGAGTTTGGGGGTGTGATGAGTGTTCAAAAGTACTATTTTTATTTCCCCTTTTACTCATATTATTGTTAGAATTAGGCACATTTTAGTTGCATTGTTAGGCATTTATGCATAATTTCCTAGTTTCTGTCGTTACGAGCTTGGTATTACACTTTTGTTGTTTTTCATAGAAAAATTGCTACTTTGTGCGTTATTTTATGCAGGATAGGAATTGCAAAAGCAAGTAGGAAATTGTCGTGGAAATTAAGGAGAATTTTTGAAGGACATGCCAAACTAATTGCCTTGGCAATTCGGGACAA
Organism: Hibiscus mutabilis; assembly: GCA_019671005.1. Taxonomy (NCBI): domain Eukaryota; kingdom Viridiplantae; phylum Streptophyta; class Magnoliopsida; order Malvales; family Malvaceae; genus Hibiscus; species Hibiscus mutabilis. Next base: position 15,313,417 of record CM033728.1, on the reverse strand, counting down.
ATCTGCCCTGTTTGGATAAGCACGAAAATTAGGGGATAAATCCCAAAGATTTGGATTTATACACAACATTTAATGAAGATTTAAATTCAGATTTGTGAGGAGTTTTTAAGGAAAACGATACAAGTGATTTATTATTATTTTTATTCAATTTAATTCCAAATTAAACTCATCTTCTTCAACAAAGATCTTGACCTAATCATCCCCTATAAAAGGGACATAGCCGCAGCCAACAAAAGAAGAGGAAGAGGGGAATCGACTTAGAGTTCAAGAGAGAGCAGCACGCATCTTCTTCTTTTTCTTCATTGTTTCCATTCGATTTATGATTGGGGATTATTCTTTGTATATCTTTTGAACCCACCCATGAATTGATGTAAATTGTCTTAGGTTATTTAGGGTTTGTGGTTTTGATAAACGTTTAGATTGTTTAGGTTCTTGATTGCAATTGAATTCAAAGTTTGTTCATTCTTGGTTCTTATATTTGATTGCGAGTGAATTGGGAGAGGAGCTCGTGTATTCATATATTTATCTAATATCGGGAGAGTTAGATTCAAGAAACGAAGGAGCATGGTTTTCATACAATCAATCAATGGTGAAGACTAATCTGACTTAGGGATAAGTTGCGGATTTTAATGGCTAAAAGGAGCGCAAGATCGGTTATTGTCCACCCTTGGTTCACGCAGGGATGTATTATCAAGGCATGCACAATTAACAGTGTTTTGAGTTAGGGATAACGAGAAACCATTGAAGAACGTTTCGCCAAACTTTAAAGGTTGTCGCCTAATTGCCCAGGCAATCACTCCATGCCCAATTGCCCAAGTAATCGCAGAATTGCCCAGGCAATCCGACTAGAGCCAATTGACGGAATGATTGAGCGACTCTAGCCATCAATTACCACGACGGTCCATTCAATCATCACACCACTACCCACAATAACCCAACCTACTCTCTTATTCGGTTACTTTATCCTTCCTTTCTTTCTATTTACTTTATTTTGTTTAGTTTATTTTACTTGACATCTATCAATAGTATTTCTTTTACAGTGTAATAACTTAAGCAAAGTGGCCCAAACCAATCCCTATAGAGACGATATCTTTACTATACTATTACTTGCGACGTGTATACTTGCACCGTTTGCGTTGCACTCAAAACAACATCTTCATATGGGCTTGTATTTTAGGTTATGCATATCGATACGACTATATCCATTTCGATACGATATTCATTTGGGTTAAGTTCTTGCTTAAGCATATCGATACGGTCTCTATTGTATCGATACTGGTGTTAAGATCTTCAAAAATCTTTGCATTTAAAATATGACCGTTGCCTTGTCAGTTATAGGAATCAGCAAACTTTGAAAATTGGTTAATCGTATCGATATTCCCCTAGGCGTATCGATGTATTTTTCACTAGACTTTTTTCTCAGATTTCAGTGAGCAAAAACGATACCAATATGGCTATATCGTATCGATACGCCCCTATTTTCACTCTTTATCCATTTTGATACGCCTTGAAATGTATCGATACGCTATTGCACAATGGCTCTTTCTTCTTTTGATAGGTACTGATACGGCTCTTCGTGTACCAATACGGTTGGTTGGCAGACAACATTTATTGCAGGAAATCAGCTCTTCAACGGCTATATTCAACTCTCCAACCACCAAACGGATAGAAATCAATGAATGGAAGTCTCCAAAGCCACTACAACAACTATTGAACAAGTTTAAAGCAATCAAGCAAAAATTCAATCATCCAAGAGCTTTTAGAGTCAAATGTTATTGTAACCCACTTGAGTGTTATTCATTGTAATTCTTTGTTCAAGATTGGGTTGTGGGAATTTGTATTGGGGCAAAATACTACCCTTGAGAGGAATTTTCTTTTGCCATTCCACTTCTTGTAAAAAAGTGAACATTGATCAAGCTTTGGGTAGAAAGCTTTGATCGATTTGTAATGGTTGCCTCCTTAACCTAGAAAAGGGGAAGAATTCATTAGTGAATTGGTTGAAATCCTTAATGGGGATCTGAGGTAGTGGATGTAGAGCCTTTTAGAAGCTTGAACCACTATAAATCACTTGTCCATCATTTTTATCTTTTTGCTTTGCTTCCCTTCAGTTTTTTATTTACCAATTCACCCCCTCTTGGCCTATCGTCGTCGATTGATTATCCTAACAATCTTCGGAGAGGATCCTAAGGCAACCTCTAACTCATCGATTGAGCTTACATTTAATGAACTATATGATGAATATAATGAGTTGCGAGAGGTTTATGACGAATTAGTTTTGAAATACAAAGAATCAATTTTGGAAAACAAGAAAATAATTTCCGATTTGAAAAATCAAAATGATTTTTATCCAAAACTAATTCAAAACTTGAGAAGGTTTTGGATTTACATGTCAAACAAAATGATTTTGAAAAGAAAAATTAAGATTTAAATAACCTTATCTCTAAAGTTCATGATGATCACCAAAAGGAAGTTGGTGATCCCAAAGCTTCTTTGAACAAAGTTAGGAATTCCCATTTTGAAAAAGGAACTTCTTCAAAACCCAACTATGTGAAAAGAAACTTTAATGATTACAAACAAAGAGGCTTCCAAAGGCCCTCTAGAGGCTTCCTAAGAAACTTGTCACTTCTAACAACATTAAGGGAATTGCTTCTTGGATTCCCAAGGGAACCAAGTTTTTGAGAGCTAATACTCATGGACCCAAAATGATCTGGGTACCAAAAATCAAGACGTAATTCTTTGTTTGTAGGGGGAGCATTGCTACAAGACCGAAGCTTCAAGTGCAAATTCGTGGTACCTTGATAGTGGATGCTCGAGACACATGACCGGTGTCAAGAGTCAATTCTTGGAGCTAAAACTAAAGAGTGGATGAGTAGTGACATTTGGTGACAACTCCAAAGGCCACATTAAAGGAATTAGTTCCATTGGTAATCACTCTTCTATACTTATTGATAATTTCTTATATGTAACGGTCTTGAGCATAATTTGTTAAGCATAAGATAAAGGTTTCAATGTGCTTTTTGATTTAAATGGTTGCAAAATTATCAACATTGAAACTAACAAAATTGTGCTTATTGGTCATCGCATAGGAAACATATACATGGTGCATTTAGATAACATTCATATTTCCAATGCATGTTTTGTAGCTAAAGATGAGTATGATTCATGGTTATGGCATAGAAAACTAGGGCATGCAAGCATGAGTATTTTATAAAAATTGATTTCAAAAGATCTTGTAAGAGGTTTGCCAAAAATAAAGTTTTCATATGATAAGATTTGTGATGTTTGTGCAAAAGTAGTCACAAAAGAGTTTCTTTCAAACCTATTAATGATGTTTCTACAAGTAGAGTTTTACAATTGATCCACATGGATCTTTTTGGCCCTATTAGAACAATGAGTTTGGATTGGAAAATCATATGTATTTTTTTTAGTTGATGACTACTCTAGATATACTTGGGTTCTATTTTTAAGTACCAAGGATGAGGCTTTAGAAAAATTCATCACATTTTCAAAAGCAAATCAAAACGATTTTGGTTACTCAATTGCACATATTTGAAGTGACCATGAAACCGAATTTCAAAATCTAGGTTTCGAAGAGTTTTGTAACTCAAATAGAATTAGCCATAATTTTTTAGCTCCTCACACACCTCAACAAAATAGGGTTGTTGAGAGGAAAATAGAACTTTAGAAGAAATGGCTAAAACCATGCTTTATGAAAATAATTTGCATAAGTATTTTTGGGCAAAAGCCACAAATACAACTTGTTATATTGTCAACCGAGTAATGATTAGGCCTATTTTAAAGAAAACACCTTATGAGCTTTTCAAAAATAAAAAGCCTAACATTAGCTATTTTCATCCTTTCAGATGTAAATGTTTTGTTTTAAACAATGAAAAGATAATTTAGGCAAATTTGATGCAAAAAGCGATGAAGCAATTTTTCTTGGTTATTCTTTAAACTCTAAAGCCTATCGTGTATTTAACAAAAGAAATTTAGTAGTTGAAGAGTCTATACATGTGGTTTTCGATGATAACCTCCTTCTGAGGAAGGATAGTTGTGATGATGAAGATGTAGGAATTTTTTATCCCAATAATGGTGGAGGACAATCATCAAAGGTAGATGAAGTTCCATCAAAAGAAGAACCAAAAGATCCACCTCTAGAAGCCTTGAAGGACATGTCTCTAGAGGAAAAGGAGGTTACCTACCCAAGGGAGTTCAACTATGTCAAATGTGGTGAAATTTTGGGTGATACATCCAAAGGGGTAACCACTAGATCTTATCTTAGAAATACATGTAATTATGTTGCATTTATCTCATGCATAGAGCCTAAAAATATCAAAGAAGCATTAAATGATGATTATTGGATATTGCCTATGCAAGAAGAGTTAAATCAATTTGAGAGAAGTAAAGTATGGACATTAGTTGATAGGCCTAATAATAAATCTACAATAAGAACTAAATGGATTTTTAGAAACAAACTAGATGAGAGTGGTAACATAGTGAGAAACAAGGCTAGACTTGTTGCTCAAGGTTACACTCAAGAAGAAGGAATCGATTTTGATGAAACCTGATAAGTGTTCAAAAGTACTATTTTTATTACCCTTTTTACTCATATTATTGTTAGACTTAAGCTCATATTAGTTGCATAATTAGTCATTCATGCATTAATTCATGTTTCTTTCCACCGTTGAGCTTGATTACATAACTTGGTGATTTTTGTGGAAAAAGATGCTGCTTTAGTGTTTTTTTGTGTGTGTGCAGAATCACTTGCCTAAACAAGGCTAGAACCAGTTGCCAGGGCAGTGCATGAAGGAGATGTCGAGCTAGTTGCCAGGGTAATGCTTGAAGGAGATGCCGAGCTAGTTGCCAAGGCAATTTTTGACAAAGAATAAGATGATATGGTAGTCGAAATTGATGACTAGATAAGCCCAAGATGACGTGGAGCAAAGTTAAATTCCAAAGGAGTTTGATTTCCATGAAGAGGTTAAAGAGAAATTAAATCCCAAGAAGATAGGAGAAGTTCTAGAATGAATTTAAATATAATAAAGAATTATATTCTTTAAAGATAATTTAATTCCAACTTAACTTCCTCCTCAAGAAGGATTTTGACCTAGCCATCTCCTATTTAAATGACCAAGCCGTCAAAGAGAGGTAAGCAAGAGAGGAGAGATTTCGACAAGAATGGAGAAGCTTGTAGAGAGTTCGATTGGGAAAGAATTCAAGGGGGCTGATCGATTTCTTCTTCTTCTTCTTTGCTTCCATTAGATTCATGGTTTGGGGATTATTCTTTGTATATCTTTTGAACCCAACCATGAATTAACTTGATTGGTTGGGGTTATTGTGTTTTATTGTTGTGAAAAACAGTTGGATTTTGTTTAGGTTTTTGAGTTGCAATTCAATTTTCAAAGTTTGTTCATTCTTGGTTCTCAATCTTGTTTGCGAGTGAATCGGGAGAGGATCTCGTAACTTCATCTATTTATCTAATATTGGGAGAGTTAGATTCAAGAAACGAATGAGCATGGTCTTTATTCAATCAATTGGTGGTGAAGACTAATCCGGCTTAGGAATAAGTTTAGGATTTCAATGGCTAAGAGGAGCGCAAGATTGGTTGTTGTTCACCCTTGATTTACGCATGGATGTATTATCAAGGCATGCACAAATATCTAGAGTTTCGACTTAGGGATAAGAATAAACCATTGAAGAATGCTTCGCCGAACTTTGGAACTGAATGCTCAATTGCCCAGGCAATCGACCCATCCTTAATTGCCCAGGAAATCGCGGGAGCAATGCCAGGCAATCTGATCAGACAACAAGGGGGAATTGCCCTGGCAACCGACCAGGCAACACGGCAGAATTGCCCTGGCAATCAACCAGGAAATTGCAACCAAATTGCCCTGGCAATCGACTAGGCAATCATAGTAGAATTGCCCTGGCAATCAGGCTGCTACTCAATCACCAAGACGATCCAATCGGCTATCACACCTCAACTCACGATAACCTGACCTATTCTTTCTTTTGCTTTTATCTATTCTTTTAGTTTATTGCTTTTACTTTACTCGTTAAAATCAACTCCTACTATCAATTGTGTTTTTACTTTTACAGTGCGGCAACTAAAGCAAAGTGGCCCAAACCAATCCTTGTGGAGACAATACTCGATACTCGTATCACTTTATTACTTGCGACGTGTATACTTGCACAATTGCGTAGCACTTATTACGTGCAACAAGTTTTTGGCGCCGTTGCCGGGGATTGGCAATTGGTGTTAGTTGTTTTTGTTGTTGCATTTTTTTAGTTTTACTAACTTTTCTTTTTGTTTGTTTTATCAAAAAAATAATTAGTTGCGCTACAAGTTAAGGGACATCAACATGTCGGGAAATAAAAGCCGATCTATTCGAGAGTTGATGTTGGAAGATATGAATCAATCCAATCAAGAGTTTCTTGCACCCTTTGATGATTACCTATACCAACCGAGAAAAGCCCAAATAGCTTATACCGTGGAAAAATCTTGTGTTATGTGTGGAGAACATCATGTGTTTAAAAATTGCCCTCACATTTTCGGTGCATATGACTACATGGAGGACCATAGAGGGAACCAGCAGCAAAATTCTTCATGGAGGACCATAACAATTTTACCGCAGCAACAGATATGCCATGGCAATGTAGTCCTTTTCAAGAGCATTCCAATTCCTTGGAGGAAATGTTGCTAGCTTCCTTGGCTAGACTTGATGGATCAATTGAAGAGATTCGAGAGCTATCAAAGTCCATGGATACGAGGATAGCTCAGTGGGATGCAACCTTAGGGGATTCAGAAGATCAATTGAGAAGATCCACATATGTCATGGATAACATGCACCAACAATCCATTCCGGGGGATACTGACGTCCCAAGGCAAGAGGATAAAGAGCAATGCAAAGAAAGCTCTCCGATATGTGGGGAACAACTAGAACCTCCAAGTCAAGAGGATGCCAATGAGAGAGACTGCCCAACACATGATGAGCCTGAGCAACAAATTACCTCGGCAACGATTGAGGAGCCTGAACAGAGCAATGTCCCGACAATACTCAATGAAGCTGAGAACAACAATACTACAACAAATTCTGAGGAGCCTAATGCCCAGAAGGTTACAACATTGATGTTGAAGTAGGAATTCGTAGATTTCTCTCATGTACAGTTGCCACGGCAATTACACGACCACATGCAGGATCAACGAGATGATAATACTTTGCCAATAGAATATGAGCAGGTAATGGTTGAACCTTTCGAATTCTTTAAAAACTTACCTCGTCCATTGCAGGTATGTCTTGAGGAACCGATGTTGGTAGATTTGAAGCCATCGAAATCTCTACTGATGGAGATGTTTGAGAGGCCAAAAGAAAAATGTGTTTGGATTCGTAATGCTTTTCAGAAAATTGGTTCTTCTGTTGACTTACAGCAAATTTTGGCAATGGATTGCCACGGTAATTGGCTAGAGCAACAATTGCCACGACAACGAAGGCTACATCCAACCATGATGGAGCCCGACAAGAATGAGGTAATTAAATGGTTGGATGTTGATATAATTTTTCCTAATAATATATCCATGCCTTCAGGAACAGTAGAACGGTGGAAGATGTGCATGGACTACAAGGGAACACGAAAGAAATATATCTCCACCATGGTAACGCAAAAGGGAGTAGTGGCAAGAACATTGGCCAAACTCTTTTTGGGCAATATTGTCACCCGATGGAGGGTGCGGATGAACTATAAGAAGTATCGGAAACGACTCTCCTCAAGTTTTCTCAGATATGCAGTAACATTAGAAGATGCATGATGGCACTCTTTTTAGACATGGTCGAAGACTTCCTTGAGATCCTCATGGATGATTTTTTCGTTTTTGGTAATGACTTTTTACAGTTGCCTCGACAATTTAGAGAAGGTGTTGGCAAGATGTGAAGAAACCGATTTAGTCCTTAATTGGGAGAAGTGCCATCTTATGGTAGATGAAGGAATAGTGCTCGGCCACAAGATTTCATCCAAGGGAATTGAAGTAGACAAAGCCAAGGTGGACATGATCGAGAGACTACCCCCACCAGGATAAAGTCTTCAATTTTGATGATTCTTGTGCCCAAGCATTCAAAACCCTAAAGGAAAAGCTTGCCTCGGTACCCATTGTCGTTCCACCAGATTGGACGCTACCTTTTGAGCTCATGTGTGATGCAAGTGATTTTGCGGTAGGAGCAGTCCTAGGCCAACGCACAGGAAAGGAATAGAAAATTAAGTGGCCGATCACTTATCACGCTTAGAACGCAATAGCGAGGAGGACGCGGATTTAGAGATATGCGATGCATTCCCAGATGAGCAACTATTAGACGCCTCAGCAACCATAGATGCGCATGCCTCGGTAACTCCAGATGCGTACGCCGCAGCAACCACTGATACGCACACCTCGGCAACCCTTGATGCGCATGCCTTGGAAACCCTTGACGCGCATGCCGCGGCAACTCTAGACGCGCACGCCTTGGCAACCATGGAAGCAGTTGCCACATCAACACATGCCTCGGTAATACCCTAGTACGTGGATTTAGTTAATTTTCTTGTTTATGGTATTTTACCTTAAGGCCTTACTCACCAAGGGAAGAAGCGGTTCCGCCATAATGCTAAGCATTACTTTTGGGACAAGCCTCTTTTGCTTAAACAATATGCAGATCAGGTTATACGCCGATGTGTCCCTGAAGAAGAGCAACAGAATGTACTCCGGCAATGACATTCTTCACCCTATGGAGGACATTTTAGAGGAACTCGTACCGCGACCAAAGTTTTACAATCCGGTTTGTATTGGCCAACACTGTACAAAGATGCCCAAGAGTTTTACAAACAATGTGATCGTTGCCAGAGGACGGGCAATATCTCTAGACGACATGAGATGCCGCTCCAAAACATCATCAAGGTAGAATTGTTCGATGTATGAGGGATCGATTTTATGGGACTTTTCCCATCTTCATTCGACAACCTCTAAATTCTACTTGTCGTTGACTACGTGTCTAAATGGGTTGAGGCTCCTGCAGTTCCCAACAACGATTCCAAGACCGTGCAACGATTCTTGCAGAAAAACATATTTACACGGTTTGGGATGCCGAGAGTAATTATCAGTGATGAAGGCAAGCATTTTGACAATAGACTTATTACCAAGATGTTGCAACGCTTTGGTGTATCGTACAAGATTGCCACGACATATCACCTACAAACCAATGGGCAAGCAAAAATTTCCAACCGGGAATTGAAGGGTATACTCGAGAAAGTTGTAAATCCCTCTAGGAAGGATTGGTCAGTAAGACTAGATGACGCACTTTGGGCATATCGCACTGCATTCAAAACACCCTTAGGTATGTCCCCCTTCTGACTTGTCTATGGCAAAACATGCCATCTACCGGTGGAAATCGAACACAAGGCATATTGGGCAATCAAGACCGTGAATATGGATTGGGAAAGTGCCGGAAAAAGCATTTGTTGGACCTCAATGAGATAGAAGAATTTCGTGCACTCGCCTATAACAATGCATTAATCTACAAGGAGAAAACAAACCAATGGCACGACAATAAACTATTGCCGCGACAATTCATGCCAGGGCAACTAGTTCTCTTATTCAATTCTCGGCTGAAACTTTTCCCGCGAAAACTAAAATCAAGATGGTCGGGACCATTCGAAGTTGTCAAACCATTCACCCATGGTGTCGTGATAATCAAGTCCATTACTGACGAACATGGATTCAAAGTTAACGAACAAAGATTGAAGCACTACAACGGTGCCCATGTAGAACGTAACAAAGAATTTGACACCTTAGAAGATGCATAAGCATGCTCTCCTTTCGATATTTTCTTTTTCTTTTCTTTTTTTCGAACTATTTTTTCTATTATTTTTGGCTTTTTTTTTCTCTTTATTTATTTTTGGAATTTTTAGGAGATATTTTATTTTTCTTCATTATCTCTAGTTTCTAGGTTTTCTTTGTTTTCTTTTCTTTTTCACAACAAGACTCACAACCACCATGCTAAGAAAATTCATTGCCGACTACTTGCCACAGCAACCACAACAGAGATTGCCCAGGCAACAACAATGGCGTCGGGAACTTCTGATTCCCAAACATGGATCAAATCAAAGCAATGTTATTCACGCGGTACCAGCCACAAGCATTCAACCACCGACCGGAAAATGAATCAAGCAAACGGCATGAAGGAAACTTATCACTCGAGGTGACGACCTCTCCGACTAACTCATTTCATTTAGTTTCTTTTAAATTTTGTTTCACTTTTACATACATTGGGGACAATGCTTCTCTCGAGTTTGGGGGGGTGTTGGTTTCTAGTTAGCTTCATGTTTAGTTGCATTCATCTTTAGTAATCACATATAGGTTGCATATGTTACTTGCCATGCCTTTAATTGGATTTAATTGCTTAAGACTTGTTGAATATCCAATGATGAATTTTTGCCACTGCACTTAATTGAAATAACCTTTAATTTTAGGATTGCATAAAAAGAACTTAGAATTTTACTATGATGCTGAATTTTGGTTACACGGTTGTGGTTTGTTGATTGAAAGAAACATAGTGAACTTAGGTTGCTTAAAATTTGGGTAAATTTAAAATTGAAAATTAAAAGTTAATTTCTTCCTAGAGGTGCCCAAAACTGGCTCTAGTAGTAAATGCACTTTCTTGCTAGAGGTGCCCAAAACTGGCTCTAGTAGTTAATTCACATTAAAGAATCGCTAGAGGTGCCCGAAATTGGCTTTAGTCGACTAAAATAAAATGAGAAATTGCTTACTTTGCTAGAGGTGCCCGAAATTGGCTCTAGTGAAAATAAAAATAAATGCCATAGTAATTAAATTGATAAAAGCTTATTGTTCACATAGAATCTTGAAAATCAACTTGTACACAACTACGCACACACATTGTCACGAGCATTATAGTTTGGTTCCGGGTAATTTTTGTGCTATCCGAAAAATTAAAAGCTGATCATACTTTGTGCCACGGTTCTGAGGTTTGAATTCAAGTTTGAAGCATGTCTTTGATGATTAAAGTCTTGGCAGGTAATTGTTAGTTTGCATTGCTTGAGGACAAGCAATAGTTCGAGTTTGGGGGTGTGATAAGTGTTCAAAAATACTATTTTTATTACCCTTTTGACTCATATTATTGTTAGACTTAAGCTCATATTAGTTGCATAATTAGTCATTCATGCATTAATTCATGTTTCTTTCCACCGTTGAGCCAGATTACATAACTTGGTGATTTTTGTGGAAAAAGATGCACTTTGGTGTGTTTTTGTGTGTGTGCAGAATCACTTGCCTAAACAATGCTAGAACCAGTTGCCAGGGTAGTGCACGAAGGAGATGCTGAGCTAGTTGGCAGGGCAATGCTTGAAGGAGATGTCGAGCTAGTTGCCAAGGCAATTTTCGATAGAGAATAAGATGATATGGAAGTCAAAATTGATGACTAGTTAAGCCCAAGATGACGTGGAGCAAAGTTAAATTCCAAAGGAGTTTGATTTCCGTTGCGTGTAATAAGTGTTACGCAATTGTGCAAGTATACACGTCGCAAGTAATAAAGTGATATGAGTATCGAGTATCATCTCCACAGGATTGGTTTGGGCCACTTTGCTTAAGTTACTGCACTGTGAAAAGTAAAAACACAATTGATAATAGGAGTTCTAATTAACGAGTAAACTAAGAGCAATAAACTAAAAGAATAGATGAAATCGAAAGAGAGAATAGGTCAGGTTATCATGAGTTGAGGTGTGATAGCCGATTGGATCGTCTTGGAAAAAGAGTGCAAGGGCAACTCAGTTCCGTGGCAACTTGCACAGCGGGGTTGCCTTGGCAACTAATCGATGGTTGCCTGGGCGACTAGCTGGGCAACTACTTGGGCGTCTGGGCAGCAACTTCAAGGTTCGGCAGAGCGTTCATCAATGGTTTCTTCTTATCTCTAAGTCAAAACTCTAGCTACTTGTGCATGCCTTGATAATACATCCCTGCATGAATCAAGGGTGAACAACAACCAATCTTGCGCTCCTCTTAGCCGTTGAAATCCTTAACTTATTCCTAAGCCGGATTAATCTTCACCATCAATAGATTGAATAAAGACCATACTCATTCGTTTCTTGAATTCAACTCTCCCGATATTAGATAAATAGATGAAGTTACGAGATCCTCTCCCAATTCACTCGCAAACAAGAATAAAAGCCAAGAATAAGTAAACCTTGAATTGAAAGTGCAAACTCTTATTACCTAAACAAAATCCAATTGTTTCTCACAACAACAAAACATAATAACCCCAACCAATCAAGTTATTTCATGGTTGGGTTCAAAAGATATACAAAGAATAATCCCCAAACCATGAATCTAAAGGAAGCAAAGAAGAAGAAGAAGAAATTGAACTCTCTCCCCTTGCTCTCTTGTCAAAATTTCTCTCTTCTTGCCCTATGGGGTTGTCGAAATTTTCCCTCATCTTCTTGCTCTCTCCTCAAGTTGACGATATGGCCTCTTATTTATAGGGCTAGGTCAAAGTCCTTCTCTGAGGAGGAAGTTAAGTTGGAATTAAATTATCTTTAAAGAATATAATTCTTTATTATAATTATATTCCTACTAGAACTTCTCCTATCTTCTTGGAATTTGATTCTTCTTTAATCTCTTCATGGAAATCAAATTCCTTTGGGATTTGGCTTTGCTCCACGTCATCTTGGGCTTGTCTAGTCATCAATTTCGACTACCATATCACCTTGTTCTTTGTCGACAATTGCCCTGGCAACTGGCTCGGCGTCTCCTTCATGCATTGCCCTGGCAACTAGCTCGGCATCTCCTTCATGCATTGCCCTGGCAACTGGTTCTAGCCTTGTTTAGGCAAGTGATTCTGCACACACACAAAAACACACCAAAGCAACATCTTTTTCCACAAAAATCACCAAGTTATGTAATCAAGCTCAACGGTGGAAAGAAACATGAATTAATGCATGAATGACTAATTACGCAACTAATATGAGCTTAAGTCTAACAATAATATGAGTAAAAGGGGTAATAAAATAGTACTTTTGAACACTTATCACACCCCCAAACTCGAACTATTGCTTGTCCTCAAGCAATGCAAACTAACAATTACCTGCCAAGACTTTAATCATCAAAGACATGCTTCAAACTTGAATTCAAACCTCGGAACCGTGGCACAAAGTATGATCACCTTTTAATTTTTCGGATAGCACAAAAATTACCCGGAACAAAACTATAATACTCGTGACAATGTGTGTGCGTAGTTGTGTACAAGTTGATTTTCAAGATTCTATGTGCACAATAGGCTTTTATCAATTTAATTACTATGGCATTTATTTTTATTTTTACTAGAGCCAATTTCGGGCACCTCTAGCAAAGTAAGCAATTTCTCATTTTATTTTAGTCGACTAGAGCCAATTTCGGGCACCTCTAACGATTCTTTAATGTGCATTAACTACTAGAGCCAGTTTCGGGCACCTCTAGCAAGAAAGTGCATTTGCTACTAGAGCCAGTTTTGGGCACCTCTAGCAAGAAATTAACTTTTAATTTTCAATTTTAAATTTACCCAAATTTTAAGCAACCTAAGTTCAGTAAGTTTCTTTCAATCAACAACCCACAACCGTGTAAAAAAATTCAGCATCGTAGTAAAATTCTAAGTTCTTTTCATGCAATCCTAAAATTAAAGGTTCTTTCAATTAAGTGCAGTGGCAAAAATTCATCATTGGATATTCAACAAGTCTTAAGAAATTAAATCCAATTAAAGGAATGGCAAGTAACATATGCAACCTATATGTGATTACTAAAAATGAATGCAACTAAACATGAAGCTAACTAGAAACTAACACCCCCCCAAACTCGAGAGAAGCATTGTCCTCAATGTATGTAAGAGTGAAATAAAATTTAAAAGAAACTAAATGAAATGAGTTAGTCGGAGAGGTCGTCACCTCGAGTGATAAGTTTCCTTCATGCCGTTTGCTTGATTCATTTTTCAATCGATGGTTGAATGCTGGTACCGCGTGAATAGCATTGCTTTGATTTGATCCATGTTTGCCGATGCAGGTTCACTTACATGGGCATCAGTAGTTGTCGTAGCCATTGTTGTTGCCTGGGCATCGCCAGTTTCTGTTGTGGTTGCTGTGGCAAGTAGTCGGCAGTAAATTTCCTTAGCATGGTGGTTGTGAGTCTTGTTGTGGAAAAGAAAAGAAAATAAAGAAAACCTGGAAACTAAAGATAATGAACAAAAATAAAACAAAATATCTTCTAAAAATAAAAATGAAAATAAAAAGAAAAGGAAAAGGAAAAATAAAATATTGAAATGAGAGCATGCTCATGCATCTCCTAAGGTGACCACTTCTTTGTCATGTTCCACATGGGCACCGTTGTAGTGCTTCAATCTTTGTCCGTTAACTTTGAATTCTTGTTCGTCGGTAATGGACTTGATTATCACGACACCATGGGAGAATGGTTTGACAACTTCGAATGGTCCCGACCATCTTGATTTTAGTTTTCCCGGGAAAAATTTTAGTCGAGAATTGAATAAGAGCACTAGTTGCCCTGGCATGAATTGTCGCGGTAATAGTTTCTTGTCGTGCCATTGCTTTGTTTTCTTGTAGATTTGTGCATTGTTATAGGCGAGTGCACAAAATTATTCTATCTCGCTGAGGTACAACAAATGCTTTTGTCTGACACTTTCCTAATCCATATTCACGGTCATGATTGCCCATTGGTTTGTAGGTGATATTGCCCGTCCTTTGGCAATGATCAGATTACTTGTAAAACTCTTGGGCATCTTTGTACAGTGTTGGCCAATACAAACCGGATTGAAAAACTTTGGCCGCGGTACGAGTTCCTCCAAAATGTCCTCCATGGGGTGAAGAATGGCATTATCAGAGTACATTCTGCTGCTCTTCTTTAGAGACACATCGGCGTATGACCTGATCAGGGTATTGTCGAGGCATGTGTTGCCGTGGTGACTACTCCCAAGGTTGTCGAGGTGTGTGCGTCTAGAGTTGCTGAGGCATACGCATCCATGGTTGCCAAGGCATGTGTATCAGTGGTTGCCGTGGAGTCGAGGGTTGCCGAGGCATGTGCATCCATGGTTGCCGAGGCGTTAGGGGTTGCCGAGGCGTGCGTATCAGGAGTTGCTACAGTGTTGAAGGTTGCCGAGGCATGCCCATCCATGGTTGCCGAGGCGTGCGTATCAGGAGCTTCTGCGGCGTCGAGGGTTGCCGAGTCATGCGCATCCATGGTTGCTGAGGCGTCAAGGGTTGCTACGGCTTCGAGGGTTGTCGAGGCGTGCACATCTGGAGTTGCCGAGACGTGCGCGTCAAGAGCTGCTGCGGCGTCGAGGGTTGTCGAGGCATGCGCAGCCATGGTTGCCGAGGCGTCAAGGGTTGCCGAGGCGTGCACATCCATGGTTGCCGAGGCAACTAAAAGTTGTTCATCCGGGAATGCATCACATATCTCTAAATTCGCATCCTCCTCCCTATTGCGTTATAAACGTGATAAGTGATCGGCCACTTGATTTTTTTGTTCATTTCCTATGCATTGGCTTAGGGCTGCTCCTACGCGAAATCACTTGCATCACACATGAGCTCAAAAGGTAGCGTCCAATCTGGTGGAACGACAATGGGTGCCGAGGCAAGCTTTTAGGGTTTCGAATGCTTGGGCGCAAGAATCATCAAAATTGAAGAATTTATCTTGGTGAAGGTAGTCTCTCGATCACATCCACCTTAGCTTTGTCTACTTCAATTTCCTTGGATGAAATCTTGTGGCCAAGCACTATTCCTTCATCTACCATAAGATGGCACTTCTCCCAATTAAGGACTAAATCGGTTTCTTCACATCTTTCCAACACATTCTCTAAATTGTCGAGGCAACTATTGAAGTCACTACCAAAAACGGAAAAATCATCCATGAAGATCTCAAGGAAGTCTTCGACCATGTCTGAAAAGAGTGTCATCATGCATCTTCTAATGTTAGTGCATATCTGAGAAAACTTAAGGATGGTCATTTTCGATACTTCTTATAGTCCATCCGTACCCTCTATCGGGTGACAATATTGCCCAAAAAGAGTTTGGCCAATGTGTTTGCCACTACTCCCTTTTGCATTACCATGGTGGATATGTCTTTCTTCCGTTTTCCCTTGTAGTCTATGCATGCCCTCCACCTTGCTACTATTCTTGAAGGCATAAATATATTAATAGGAAAAATTATATACATTCCCAACCATTCAATTACCTCATTCTTGTCGACTTCTATCATGATTGGATGTATCCTTTGTTGTTGTGGCAATTGTTGCTCAAGCCAATTACCGTGGCAATCAGTTGCCAAAATTTGTTGTAAGTCAAGGGAAGAACCAATTTTTTGAAAAGCTTTATGAATCCAAACACCGTTTT
This sequence comes from Hibiscus mutabilis, assembly GCA_019671005.1. Classification (NCBI taxonomy): domain Eukaryota; kingdom Viridiplantae; phylum Streptophyta; class Magnoliopsida; order Malvales; family Malvaceae; genus Hibiscus; species Hibiscus mutabilis. The sequence continues at coordinate 15,297,013 of CM033728.1, read as the reverse complement.
CTTTTGGCCTCTCAAGCATCTCCATCAGTAAAGATTTTGATGGCTTCAAATCTACCAACCTCGGTTCCTCAAGACATACCGTGGCAATTGTAGATGAGAGCAATCTACAGATTCCTGTTTCAACATCAACGTTGTAACCTTCTGGGCATCAGGTTATTCAGAATTTGTTGTAGTATTGTTGTTCTCAGCTTCACTGAGTGTTGTTGCGGCATTGCTCTGTTCAGGCTCCTCAATCATTGCCGAGGCAATTTGTTGTTCAGGCTCATCATGTGTTGGGCAGTCTCTTTCATTGGCATCCTCTTGACTTTGAGGTTCTAGTTGTTCCCCACACATCGGAGAGCTTTCTTTGCATTGCTCCTTATCCTCTTGCCTTGGGACGTTAGTATCCCTAGGAATGAATTGTTGGTGCATGTTATCCATGACATATGTGGATCTCCCCAATTGATCTTCTGAATCCCCTAAGGTTGCATCCTACTGAGCTATCCTCATATCCATTGATTTTGATAGCTCTCGAATCTCTTCAATTGATCCGTCAAGTCTAGCCAAGAAAGCTAGTAACGTTTCCTCCAAGGAATTGGAATGCTCTTGAAAAGGACTACATTGCCATGGCATATCTATTGTTGCGGCAAAATTGTTATGGTAAAAAAATTTTGAGCTTTTTGACCATACCATGAAGAATTTTGCTGCTGGTTCCCTCTATGGTCCTCCATGTAGTTATATGCACCGAAAATGTGAGGGCAATTTTCAAACACATGATGTTCTCCACACATAGCACAAGATTTTTCCACGGTATAAGTTCTTTGGGCTTTTCTCGGTTGGTATAGGTAATCATCAAAGGGTGCAAGGAACACTTGATTAGATTGATTCATATCTTCCAACATCATCTCTCGAATAGATTGGCTTTTATTTCCCGACATGTTGATGTCCCTTAACTTGTAGCGCACCTAATTTTTTTTTTGATAAAACAAACAAAAAGAAAAGTTAGTAAAACTAAGAAAAAAATGCAATAACAAAAACAACTAACACCAATTGCCAATCCCCGACAACGGTGCCAAAAACTTGTTGCGTGTAATAAGTGCTACGCAATTGTGCAAGTATACACGTCGCAAGTAATAAAGTGATATGAGTATCGAGTATCGTCTCCACAGGGATTGGTTTGGGCCACTTTGCTTAAGTTACTGCACTGTGAAAAGTAAAAACACAATTGATAATAGGAGTTCTAATTAACGAGTAAACTAAGAGCAATAAACTAAAAGAATAGATGAAATCAAAAGAGAGAATAGGTCAAGTTATCGTGAGTTGAGGTGTGATAGCCGATTGGATCGTTTTGGTAAAAGAGTGCAAGGGAAACACAGTTGTCGTGGCAACTTGCACAGCGGGGTTGCCTTGGCAACTAATCGATGGTTGCTTGGGAAACTACTTGGGCGTCTGGGCAGCAACTTCAAGGTTTAGTAGAGCGTTCTTCAATGGTTTCTTCTTATCCCTAAGTCAAAACTCTAGCTACTTGTGCATGCCTTGATAATACATCCCTGCGTGAATCAAGGGTGAACAACAACCAATCTTGCGCTCCTCTTAGCCGTTGAAATCCTTAACTTATTCCTAAGTCGGATTAATCTTCACCATCAATAGATTGAATAAAGACCATACTCATTCGTTTCTTGAATCTAACTCTCCCGATATTAGATAAATAGATGAAGTTACGAGATCCTCTCCCAATTCACTCGCAAACAAGAATAAAAGCCAAGAATGAGTAAACCTTGAATTGAAAGTGCAAATTCTTATTACCTAAACAAAATCCAATTATTTCTCACAACAACAAAACATAATAACCCCAACCAATCAAGTTAGTTCATGGTTGGGTTCAAAAGATATACAAAGAATAATCCCCAAACCATGAATCTAATGGTAGCAAAGAAGAAGAAGAAGAAATCGAACTCTCTCCCCCTTGCTCTCTTGTCGAAATTTCTCTCTTCTTGCCCTATGGGGTTGTCGAAATTTTCCCTCCTCTTCTTGCTCTCTCCTCAAGTTGACGATATGGCCTCTTATTTATAGGGCTAGGTCAAAGTCCTTCTCTAAGGAGGAAGTTAAGTTGGAATTAAATTATCTTTAAAGAATATAATTCTTTATTATAATTATATTCCTACTAGAACTTCTCCTATCTTCTTGGAATTTAATTCTTCTTTAATCTCTTCATGGAAATCAAATTCCTTTGGGATTTGGCTTTGCTCCACGTCATCTTGGGCTTGTCTAGTCATCAATTTCGACTACCATATCACCTTGTTCTTTGTCGACAATTGCCCTGGCAACTGGCTCAGCGTCTCCTTCATGCATTGCCCTGGCAACTAACTCGGCATCTCCTTCATGCATTGCCCTGGCAACTGGTTCTAGCCTTGTTTAGGCAAGTGATTCTGCACACACACAAAAACACACCAAAGCAGCATCTTTTTCCACAAAAATCACCAAGTTATGTAATCAAGCTCAACGGTGGAAAGAAACATGAATTAATGCATGAATGACTAATTATGCAACTAATATGAGCTTAAGTCTAACAATAATATGAGTAAAAAGGGTAATAAAAATAGTACTTTTGAACACTTATCAATTTCCATGAAGAGGTTAAAGAGAAATTAAATCCCAATAAGATAGGAGAAGTTCTAGAAGGAATTTAAATATAATAAAGAACTATATTCTTTAAAGATAATTTAATTCCAACTTAACTTCTTCTTCAAGAAGGATTTTGACCTAGCCATCTCCTATTTAAAGGACCAAGCCGTCAAAGAGAGGTAAGCAAGAGAGGAGAGATTTCGACAAGAAGGGAGAAGCTTGGAGAGAGTTCGATTGGGGGAGAATTCAAGGGGGCTGATCAATTTCTTCTTCTTCTTCTTCTTCTTTGCTTCCATTAGATTCATGTTTTGGGGATTTTTCTTTGTATATCTTTTGAACCCAACCATGAACTAACTTGATTGGTTGGGGTTATTGTGTTTTGTTGTCGTGAAAAACAATTGGATTTTGTTTAGGTTTTTGAGTTGCAATTCAATTTTCAAAGTTTGTTCATTCTTGGTTCTCAATCTTGTTTGCGAGTGAATTGGGAGAGGATCTCGTAACTTCATCTATTTATATAATATTGGGAGAGTTAGATTCAAGAAACGAATGAGCATGGTCTTTATTCAATCAATTGGTGGTGAAGACTAATCCGGCTTAGGAATAAGTTTAGGATTTCAACGTCTAAGAGGAGCGCAAGATTGGTTGTTGTTCACCCTTGATTCACGTAGGGATGTATTATCAAGGCATGCACAAATAGCTAGAGTTTCGACTTAGGGATAAGAAGAAACCATTGAAGAATGCTTCACCTAACTTTGGAACTGAATGCTCAATTGCCTAGGCAATCGACCCATCCTTAATTGCCCAGGCAATCATGGGAGCATTGCCCATGCAATCTGATCAGACAACAAGGGGGAATTTCCCTGGCAACCGACTAGGCAACACGGCAGAATTGCCCTAGCAATCAACCAGGCAATTGCAACCAAATTGCCCTGGCAATCATAGCAGAATTGCCCTGGCAATCCGGCTGGTACTCAATCACCAAGACGATCCAATCGGCTATCACACCTCAACTCACGATAACCTGGCCTATTCTTTCTTTTGCTTTCATCTATTCTTTTAGTTTATTGATTTTACTTTACTCGTTAAAATCAACTCTTACTATCAATTGTGTTTTTACTTTTACAGTGTGATAGCTAAAGCAAAGTGGCCCAAACCAATCCCTGTTGAGACGATACTCGTATCACTTTATTACTTGCGACGTGTATACTTGCACAATTGCGTAGCACTTATTACGCGCAACAAAACCTATGCACCCGTAGCTAGAATAGAAGCTATTAGGATGTTGCTTGCATTTGCACGTTATCATGAATTCAATCTTTTTCAAATGAATGTGAAAAGTGCTTTTCTAAATGGTTTTATAAATGAAGAAGTGTATGTAGAACAACACCCTATTTTGAAGATCCCAAATATCCAAACCATGTTTTCAAACTTTCAAACTTTATATAGTTTGAAACAAGCTCTTAGAGCTTGGTATGAACGTTTATCAAATTTTTTAATTGAAAAAAGTTTTAACAAAGGAAAGGTGGATACTACACTTTTATAAAAAGAAAAGACAAAGACATCTTAATAGTACAAATTTATGTTGATGATATAATTTTTGGTTCTTCTAACGAGCTTCTTTGTCAAGAGTTTGCTAAGTTGTTGCAAGGTGAATTTGTGATAAGTATGTTGTGGGAGCTCTCATTCTTTTTGGGGCTCCAAATCAAACAAAGGAAGGATGGCATCTTTATAAATCAAGCTAAGTACATCAAGGATATGCTCAAGATTTTGGCTTGGAGAATGTGAAACCTCAAGCCACACCAATAAGCTCTTCTACAAAGCTTAACAAATATGAAGGAGGTAAGTGTGTTGATTTAAAGCTTTATAGATCAATGATAGGATCTTTTCTTTATCTTATCGCAAGTAGATCGAATATTATGTTTAGTGTTTTCTTGTATGCTAGATTTCAAGCTAGTCCTAGAGATTCACACCTAAAAACCGTTAAGAGAATCTTTAGATACCTTAGAGACACACCTTGTTTAGGTCTTTGGTATCCTAGAGACTCATCCTTTATTATTCATGCTTATTCGGATGTGAATTATGGAGGTTGTAAGATAGATAGAAAGAGTACCTCCAGTACATGTCAATTCTTACTGTAGCATTATCTACCATCGAGGCAGAATACATTTCGGCCGAAAGTTGTTGTGCTCAAGTCCTTTGGATGAAGCAACAACTCTTAGATTATAGAATTGATGTAGGTACCATTCCTCTTAAGTGTGAAAATACTAGTGTCATTTGTCTCACTAAGAATCCCATCAAACATTCTAGAACCAACCACATAGAAATAAGGCATCATTTCATTAGAGACCATGTCTTGAAAAATGATGTATTTCTAGAGTATGTAGACACCTTAAAACAATTAGCGGATATCTTTACCAAGCCTTTAGACAAACAACATTTTTGGTCTCTTAGGAGAGAGTTAGGGCTTACTGGCCTTTCTTGAGCCTTAGAGCCTTTTTGGTGTTTAAATTTTGCTTGAATTTGGTTGATTTCAATGCTTATGTGTTTTTGATCCTATATGCATCTATTCATGTTATTAGGGGGAGCATGCATCTATTTTGCCCATTCATGATGATCTCATGTCATTTACATTCATATAGATTCGATTAAGTTCGAATTTTTGGGTCCCTTGCAACAAAAAATGTCATTTTTCGTCAAGGGGTATCGATACGGTTAATAGCGTATCAATATAGTTAAACGGGCATTATTTCGGTATGGGTGAAGCCTGTATCAGTATGGGACAAGGATCGGTACGCCTATATAGCGTACCGGTACGAGATTCCGATACACACTTTTGCGTATCGGTACGCGTAGCCGCTGGAGCTTTAAATGGGGTTTTAAATGAGGCTTTCCTAATCCAACTCAATCTCTAACTTTTCCTAAAAACCCTAGGTCGGAAGTACACAATAAAAACCTCTCAAATCTCTTATTTTTATAAAAAATCATCAAAACTCTTTGGGGGCTTTTGTTTTCAACATCAAACCCAAGCAAAATTCATCAAGCTTTGTGCAAATCATCTATTTATTCATCCATCATCTATATTCAAGGTATAAACTCTATTTTCTTTAAATTTCGATTTCTTTTATATTTGTATAGTTCTTATGCCTTAAATTTATATATTTAATATGTATATAACTTTTTTTCAAAGGTTTTACAAAATCTTTTTCAAAAATAAAATTTTTTTGTTTGAATATAAAATTATACTAGTATATTTTTCTTTACTGTTTTTAAATTTTATTTTCACCAAAATTTTTCTTTATACTTGTATGTGATTTTAAACTATACAATATAGGTTTTTACACTACCTTGATTATTGGATTGAATATTGATGTTTATTCATAAATTGTTTTCTTTGTGGTTTGAAATTCTTTTTCAGGTTTTTATCATGGCTCCTAAGAAAAGATCAAGAAGGGAGATCGGTTCTAGCTTTTCCATTCAAAATCCTACCGAACCCAATTCCGAAAACATTGGTACAAGACCAAACCTCAATCAAATGTATCTTCAATATTTTAATGAACAGGAAAATCAAAATGCTTTAGATCGTTTTAAACACTTTCAAACCTTTAAAATTCATCGGGAACGTGTTGTTTCCATTCCTTTTATGACTTTCGATGCTTTTCATTTTTGTTATCTTGATTTAATGAGGGAATGGAAGTTCATGTCTTTTTTAAGCATACCCATCATTCTTTACAAAAATCTTGTTCTTATTTTTTACTCCAATGCCCAGTGTATTTACAATCAAGAAAAAATTGAGGTTATAGTTCTCGAGTCTTATCTTATGGGAAAAACTTTTTGACTCGATTCTAAAATTATAGCCAAACTTTTGGGGATGGATGATACGGGTATTGATTATGAAAATGCTTTTCCTCAAACCATTGGTGGCTCTGTTACTACCCTAGATGCTCATGATCGTTTCTTTCATTTTCTTATCACTTGGTGGTTTCGACCATCCGGTGGTAAGTGGTTTACCATTCGCCAAGTCGATGACTTTTGGCTTCATTGTTTTTGTGAAGGAGTTCGACCAAACCTAGCCCAAATCATGTTTGCCAAGCTTGTCTACCCTGTCCAAAATTTCTACACCTTCCATGTAACCTCTTTCACCTATGGCACCACCCTGAGCTTTATGTTCCACAAGCTTGAGATCGATTGCTCTTATGATCTTGCTTCTCCACTCATTGATCCCATTGATGGATCACTCTCTTCGGCGTGCAAAGTTCACCTTTTACAATGGTGAATGGATTCGTATTGCGGATCTCCCTCATGATGCACAACCAGATCCCGAAGAGAATGTGCTGGCAGCGCCAGTTGATCCAGTAGCTCTAGTAGCTCAGCCTTCCTTTGATGCACTTATAGCGCATCTTAATGGGAAGTTTGCCACCATGACCACCACCATGTCTACTCACTTCACAGAGGTAAACACAAGGTTTGACTCGTTTAATGCTCGTTTCACATGTTTGGAGAATTGAGTTACCTCCATGGAGAATCGCCAAACTTCTATGGACATGACACTTACTGCAATTCATGGATAATAGCGTGGTCACTCCCTTGGTGATAATGGCATGGGTGATGACGATGAGGATGATGGAGACGCTCCTTAGGCTCTTTCATACCATAGCATATCATATCATATTAGGATTTGAGTTTTATGCACCTATGTTCTTTATTTGAATTCCTATGACTATGTTTTTGTTATTTGGTTTATGTTTTGGATTATGATGTTACGTTGGATTTTTATTAAATTGCTTGAATTTATGCTTTGAGTTTATACTGTCTATGTTGTTTGATTATGCTTGGAGTTCTTTCTTGTCTTTATATTTGCCCTATTGATTTGGATCTAACAAAAAGGGGAGAAGTATGAGCTAAATTTTTCAAACTTAAATAGCCTTAAAGAAAGGTGGAGTGTTATTCAAAAAGACTTAAAAATTTATTTTAGGTTTTGTTATATCAAAAAGGGGAGATTGTAAAACTAATATTTGATTTTGATATAACAAGTAATTTCAAGGACCAATTTGTAAAATAAGATAAATTTATAAGTACCCAAAAATCTCACAAACTGACATGATTTTGAACTTAAAATTGTTTCTTAGTCAAAAACTAAAACCCCAAATATTTTCTAAGTGTTTTCGTACTCTAAATAGCCAAAATTGCTTAGGCGTATCGATACCCCTTATGCCGTATCAATACGATATTTCGACACTGGAATATGATTTTTACTTGATGGCTATCGAGTACCGATACAAGCACAGGCTGTATCAGTACGCTATTTCGATACGCTTGTATCCATTTTGATACGCTATTCACTTGGGAAATAACGACTATATGAGTAGCGGTACGGCTTCATGCGTATCGATACGAGGTGTTAGATTTTCCAAATTTTTTGCATTTAATATTCGACCGTTGGCTTGTCAGTTTATTGGAATCATATCTTTAAAAATTAGTTATAGCATACCGATACCCTTATAGGCTTATCGATACACGTTTTGCTACATGAGTAATTAGGATTTCGGTGAGCTTGACCAATATCGATACGGTACGGATCGTACCGATACGTATTTGTAAAAATCGTCTAAACGTATCAATACGCCTTCCCTCGTATCGATACCCCTTTGTACAACGGCTATTTCTTCTTTTGGCAGGTATCGATATGGCACCCCGCGTACCGATATGCACTGTTTTCAAACTGCATTTATTGCGGGAAAAATGAAGTTCAATGGCTCTATTAATGATCTCAGCTACCCAAATGGCTGGAAATCAATGAGGGGTATTTAGACAACTCTCCAAAGCTACAACAACAACTAATCATCAACTTTCAAGCATTCAAGCACAAATCCAACATTTTTTAGCCTATTAGAGTCAAATCCTTGTAGTCCTCTTGAGTGAGAAAATTCTAATCTTTATTTTCAAGATTAGGTTGAGTGAACTTGTAATGGGGCAAATTTATTACCTTTGAGAGGATTTTACTATTTGACAATCTTTTCTTGTAAAAGAGTGAGTTCATCAAAGCTTTGGGTAGAAAGCTTTGATTGTGTAACGATTTCCTCCTAAGCCTAGAAAAGGGGACGAAATTCTTTAGTGAATTTGTGAAAATTCTTAGTGGGAAGCTAAGGTAGTGGATGTAGACCTTGTTAGAAGGTTGAACCACTATAATTCCTTGTGTCCAAATTTTTCCAAATTTTCACATTGCTTCCACCAAAATTTTTATTTGCCAATTCACCCCTTTTTGGCCTTCCACAACCGATTGATTATCCTAACACCCTTATCATTCGAGGAATCACCCCTTAGCTGTACACCTTTCCACCTCAATTTTCTTAGTCTATTCTTCAGTGTTTATAATGTACTTTAAACTCTACAATCTGATTTGATTCTTCCTATTGAAGACAAGTATTTCATCTTCCAATATTATCATTTCAGTTAGTAAATTTGCTATGCATGAAACTTTCTGCAATCTCCTCCCCTGGTTTATCTCTGCAGGCTTCTGAATCAAACAATGATTTTCCATAAAATACAAGCAATTTAAAAAGAAGTGGAAGACCTTTCTCTCCCATTTACATGCCCAATGAGCAGAAGCAACTACTCTGCACATTACTATTGCTTGACTCTGCAACTTCCTCAATGCCATTACATACTTCAAATCCCATTTGCATTAGCGAGATTAAAGTATCCAGGCAAATTTTAAGCTTTAAAATTAGAATAGATTAACGATTTTGTCATATTTATCCTATTGAATTGATATTTCTAAAATGAAATCCTTCTTTATTTAAGTTCCAAGTAAATTCAATATTAGTCGTTTCATGTTTTAATATTTTGAATTCGAAAATAAGAATACAAATTAGTGCATATTCAAGTTATTTCATATATAATTTCTTTCATAATTAGAATAATTTAGGTTTAAGTTCGATTTAGATCTAAAAGTATATACCCAAATTCTAGTCTACTCATGGAAAAGTAATGGAGGGAAAATACAATGGGAAATGGGTTGATATCTTATACGATGTTTTCTAATGCATTGATTATCATTTTTTTGTATGTGTAGGATTCATTCATGAATCAAGATGTCTATGGACTATGAGTCTGGTTAAGCTCATTTATGACATTAATATCGCACATAGCTATTCAAATATGAACCTCTATTTTTATTTGTATATGGTTATATTTATAAATGATTAACACAAATTTATTTAGATTCATCCATATTATTTTTTATTTTCGAGGTCAATGCACACCAACCCTAAAGCAAACCATCAAGACGGGCATCATATTTCAAAATTCAGTCCAAGTCAAGCACCCAAACGAGAGGTTCACAATGTCCCAACTACAAATGTGTCCATTGAATGAATAGAGATTGTGTTATATATATAAATTTCATTTCATAGTTTTTCCAAAGAGGGATGACGGTCTAGTCGGACCTAACATTAAAGAAAAACTTGGTTCCATTATACAGAAATCAAAGTCTAGTCAACCCATGAAATTGGATGCAACTTTGAAAACCGATGATGCTACGAAACTTACCACTTTCCATTGACTGCGAAAAACAACACAACTTTGAAATTTTATAGGAGAAAATGAAATGAATGCCCCCATACACACCAAGCAACATTAATTGTGCTTTCTGGGTTGTTAATACCTTAATTTACACGACTTAAAAAGCTAAACCCTGTCGGTTAGGAGTATATAAACAGACATTACCAAAGCTGAGGAGATCACCCCATTGCATTCCATTCTTAGCCGATTTAACAATGCAAAACAGAAAGGGAAAGAGATCATCGGTTCCCATGAGCAACCTTGTTATAGTTCTCATCATTTCTCTTGCAATTCTCCCGGATGTCACAATTGCAAGGCATCATTATAATCCATCCCTTCCAACACCAGCATCGCCCCCTCCTTCGGCACCACCACCGCCGCCAAAGAAATCAGAGACACAGAGAGGAGACGTGTATTATCTGCCTCCGAATGGCATATAGAAATTTCCATCTGCTAGCTAATTAAGCTAGGTTAGTGTGTGCCATATCGATACCTTTATTTATATAATTCATGTTCACATATTTTCCAATTGTGTTAAGTGCAGCTAACTACAAATCTTTCTGCTGCTCTGGTGCAGGAATGCAACAGCAGTTTAGGTCCTATCAAAGCATACACCTTCTTTGTCTTCGATCGGCCTTTTAAGGAATAACGATGAAAAGTCGAATTACTTTTTTAATATAGATTTCATGTTTGTTTTACGATAATACTTGATGTACACCACAGATTTACTTACAAATCAACCTATGTTTACTGTTTAATCCGCGAGTTTGAACTATAAAAGCATATACAAGCTACACCCGCGCTTTAAGTTGCGGTTTTGTTGTTTACATTTACGAGATAATTGAGGGTAATTATTCTATTCAGAAATGTTTGTATAAATTTTTTTCCACAAACACCTAAGTTTTAGAGTTTAGGGATTTTGTTTAGAGTCTAATATTTATGAGTTTTAATGGACGAGTTTTGAATTTAGGGGATGTGGTTAAAATTTAAGGTTTATAGTTAAAATGTAGGGTTTATAGGTTAAAACCTAAATCTCTAACCATATTACCCTAAAAACTAAACCCTAACTTCTAAACCCTAAATTATAACCCTAAACCTAAATTCTAAATCCTAAATTACTACACTTAAACCCCTAAACCATAAACCGAGTGCTTAAACTCTAAAACTAAGAGCTTGTAAAAAAATTTCCTTTCCACTGCTGTGCATGAGATATTTTCCTATAATTAATAGGTTTCTGAAGAGATATTGTTTGTAGGCATGATATTTTTCAACATTGCAATAATTCAAGTCCATTTCAAAAGGAAATAAAGAAAACAATGTATGACTAAGGCGGAAAATCTTTTTGTTTTATTCTTAATTTGAAATTTAAAATCATATAAGTAGTTAACACCAAAAACACTCTAATAACATTTAAAATGAAGATGACATTTGTAGGTCCTTTCTGAAAATTCAAAATTTAAAGTTTCGAATATATGGGATCGTTAGAAAAAAGGAGTAAAATATTTCCTTTTGTTATTTTATTTTATTTTTTGGGGGAAAATTCTTTTGAAAATGAGGGGTTTTTAAAAATTCGTGTTTTTGAAAACAACAAAAATTCGGAGTCGTCACCGGCAACTGAGGTAGGCCGGACACCGTAAAATAAGAGATTCGATCAAAAACAGGGTTCGAGAATCGGTTACGGATGGGGAAGGTCTTGGCACCCCACACCGTCCAAAATTGGTACCGTAAAAGAAAATAAATAGTTATTGCTTTATTAATATTAAACTTTCCGAATTAAAGTGATGATTAGATTAAAATCCGGTTATGCGTGCGAGTAAATTTTAAGGGTCTCGTTATTCGAAAATAAACCGCGAGACCACCATCACTACGCCGCATTTACTTCCGAATAAAAAGGCTTTGCATTGGCAAATTATATCCGAATGCAATATTACATGGCAAATATAAAGGTATAAAATGAACGCATAAAATAAATGCTTATAGTAAAACCAACATCAACTACTAAAACACATTACGTGAAAAATAAGAAAACATATAGCAAAATATTATACATATATATACCTATAGATACGAGTATGTGAATGCCTATAAAAGCTAGGCCATGCGGCAGGGACGGGGCTAGGATCAAACATTGGGAGGGGCAAGAGTCTATTGAGCCTTTAAATTTAAAAATTGCGAGGGGCAAATGACTTATTTAAATAATATTTAAACTAAAAAGGACCTAAAATGCAATTATCCCAAAAATTCTGGGAGGGGCAGCAGCCCCACCCACACTACATATAGTTTCGTCTCTGTATGGCGGCCACATTTATATATATTTAGTTATAAACGTGGTGTAAAATATGTGACATTTATATACATATATTTTATAAATGTAAAAGCGTATACATGTAAGTGGAAATTAGGTTTGGCAGACCATTTTATATACATATTTAACTGAGAGTTGTAAAGTTAAAAAACATAAATATACATATATACATATAACATGTTGTGTATGAAGCATGTAGTACTCTTATACATAAAAACTATCATATGCTACCAACCAAAATAATACATATCTATATTTCTATCACACCATCAAAAAACACATACTATGCCATAACGTATATACATCAAACCAAATCACGTACTTACAATGGTGCAAGAAAAGTTAAACAACATAAAAGGGGCTGGAAAAATAAATATGCATGATAAAGGGGCAACAAGGATTTCATTTCTAGATTAAGGACCTGATTGAACGAGAACAAAAGCTCTAAGGTCCAAACGGGAATTGAACCATAAAAAAGCAAATTTAGATTCGAAATGGGACCAAATTGAGAACCTTTTGTAAACTACAGGGGTGGGGGAAGTTATTTTAAAACATGGAAGGGCCAAAGATGACATTTTTAAAGTGCAGAGGGACTAGACAGTGAATATACCATTTTAAAAATTAAATCTGGTCGGATTTGGGGACAAGATTGGAAAACATTGCAGACTCGCAGAGAGTGGGGTGCGATTTAGAAAAACGGAAGCCCCTCCGCATGTAAATCAGGAAATGCGAAGGGTTTTATGAAGCAATAAAACCCTTTTTTAAAATGAAAGCCTAAATCTAAACTCTATTTTGGGCTAAAAAAGGCTCTTGTCATTTTTTTTAAAAAACCTACCCTACTCTTGAAAACTCTCCCGAGCTAGGGTGAGCACCGCCGCACCGGCCGCCGCTACTCGGTGTTGGTGCCTTAAAAACCACCCCTAAAACACTCACACTCCTACACCGAAATCAGAAATGAAGCTTGTTTTTCCACAAAACCTCCATTCTCTAATAGATCTAGGAAAACCGAACTTAAAACTTAAAAAAAAAGGAAGCTTCCCTTGCCAGTTCACCACTGTAGGCCAGGAAGCCGAGGGTTTCTCACCGGAAAAGGAGATGCCACCAAGGGGAACTGAACCATCGGGATCTCGGACGGTATATCTGAAAAACCTTACTGAACCATCGAGATCTTGGATGGTATATCTGAACAACCTTACTTCTCTTTTTTTCTTTTTTATTTCATGCATGCATTGAAAGAAAGGAAAATATACCTCAGAAGCTCTTTTTTCATTTTGTATTCAATATTCGAATGCCCTCCTTACATGTAACTTTTGTTTAGGTTTTCATAACTGAATAGTTACACGGAAATAAAAAGAAAATAAAAATGAAATTTTTGAGGGTTTTGGTCGGGTTGTTGCTGCTCTCTGTGTTTGTCGGCCATATATCTCTTTTTTTGTCTCTGATCTATGTTTGTGGTTATTAATTTGTTTTTGGTCGTTTGCATGTGGGAAATGGGCACTGGAGGACGGACAGAATGTTCGTGCATGGGAGCTTGGTGTACGCGTGGTGTCAGTCGGACGGTCGCGAGTGAGCGCGTGGAACGAGCCAAGGAACTGCGCGTGGGGACGTGGAGATTTGGAAGCTTCTTCTTTGAATCTGAGCCGTCGATTTGTACCTTGATCCGACGGTTAAAGCTGATGCGGCACCAAGGGAGGTGCTAACCCTAATTAGGGTTATCCTGATAACGATCTGGACCGTTAGATCATAATATGATCTAATGGCCAATATCTGGTTGCGCAGGAATGAAAGAAGGATATCAGTTTAGGATTTTCCTTTTTAGGGCTTATCCGGTTTTGGGCCCCAAACAAGCTATTATGTGTAATATATAACTAGGATTTTTATAATTTGTAAATTGGACTCTTATTATAAAAGACTTGGGCTTGTTATTATTTATTTATCCATTTATTTAATACTTAAGTTTTTTTTTGTTTAATCATGACAAAAATAATATGAGAATAATACCAAATTAATAATAGGTAATAATAACATTAATGTAGTTGGTATAATATAATAATTAACAGTGAAATGGAAATCTTAATACCGAATTAATAATAATAATAATAGTAATATTTTTTAGTGCGTGTTTTCATTTTTTTTCAAACCATAACATACATAGTACCATGTGATAATAAGCCATAATATTTTGGGGTTTCAAACAAATAATAGTATAGAAATATATTAATAACAAATATAATATATTAATAATAATAGTAATAATATATATTTTTTTGGTTTTTACATTAATGAATATAATATCAATATATAAAAAGGTACTCAAGCCCAAAGCCCATTAATCGAACATTAATAGAATGTAAAAACGGGTTGACCCCGGATAAAATTAGTGATTACAGCTGCCCATCTTTGCTTGTCCTTGTAAAACAAGAACAAAACAAAGACCATAAGCACTAATTTTATCCAACTTCCCTCTTAGATGATTTGCTCCTTCGAAGCGGCAGCGAACAAATCCAAATATCTTGTTTTCCCGGAGTGGCAAAAACAAATTGGGTAGCTGGCAAGTCCTCTGAAGTGGAAATGGACAAACCAGAACTTCAAACGACTCATTCCTCCAAAGCGACAGCGAACGAATCCAAGTAACTTACTTTTCCGAAGTGGCAAAAACAAATTGGGTAGCTGGCAAGCCCTCCCGAAGTGGCAATAGACAAACTAGAACCTCAAATGGCTCATTCCTCCAAAATAGCAGCGAACGAGTCCAAGTAACTTGCTTTCTCGAAGTGGCGAAAACAAACTGGGTAGCAGGGAAGCCCTTTTGAAGTGGCAATGGATAAACCAGAACTTCAAACGGCTCATTCCTCCAAAGTGACAGCGAACGAGTCCAACTAACTTGCTTTCCCGGATTGACGAAAACAAACTGGGTAGCTGGCAAGCCCTCTCGAAGTGGCAATGGACAAACTAGAACTTCAAACGGCTCATTCCTCCGAAGCGACAGCGAACGAGTCCAAGTAACTTGCTTTCCCGAAGTGGCAAAAACAAACTGGGTAACTTTTTCAAACGAAGGTATCCATTCCCCATGGGCCTGAACGGGTAGGCTTTTTGATCTTCCTATCTGGAAATTCCTAAGCTATGGGTATCTGTCTCCTTTGCTCTAAAATCCCAACGTTGCGAGACTGAAATTTTTTGCTTGTAGTCTTTTTCGTGTCTTTACTTTGTTGTTTACTCTTCTTCTTAAAGAGTACCCGATCTAATCTTCAAATACCTGTAACAGATGAAATGCTATAATAAAATGAGTTAGCATGCTCCTAACTTAGGGACGTCAAACTAAGGATGATGCATGAGTGGAGTCATTTTTTAGAGACGCTTGGGGAAAAACCCTTGCTTTCTGGTTGAGCTTCCGTCTCTCTTTCGTCTTCTTTCTTGTCTTTGAACATTTGTTGTTACTCCTTGTGTCTGGACTCAGTCCCCATTCGACCCTCGTATTTTCCCACACTTTGTCCTAAAATGTTCTTTCAAGTTTTCACCTTATAGATTTTTCCTTTTCAAAGCGCCCTTTCGGTTTTTCACTTTGATTGATATTTTCTTTTCCTTCATTTCTTTTTCTTTTTTTCTTTCTCTTTTTTTCTTTTTTCTTTTTTCTCTTTTTTGGGGTGCCCTTACGAGTTTTCGCCATTGGCTTTTCCACCTTAAATTTCAACACAGAGGGCATTCGTCGTCTTCTTGGCAAATCTTGTCGACTTTGCATGTCATGTTGACTGTGGCACACCTTTTTTTTACGAAATCGATTTCTGTCTTGGAAAAAAACCTGCACTTAAAGGGCTAAATCATAGTAATACCAAGAAATCCTTTGTTTTTCAATGATCTATGCCAATCTATTTGCAAGGTGCTCGTAAAATATGCAAAGAGAAGAGATAACAAAACTTTTATTAATATAAGAGATGAAATAATTTGAAAGTCATGGTAAACATTAGAAAATAAAAAGATATAAGTAGTACATGGTGCAACATCCCCAAGCATCGACTGTATGAATGATGCAAGATCCCATTTACCTTGGTAGATCTCTCACTTGCCGTCATTGACTAAAAGTTGTAATATCTGAAAGGAATTCCATCACGTTTCGAAGTAGGGCCCTTTAGAGCCTATCAACCAAATGTCAAACCTCAAAATTCATTTGAACTGTCCTATTTGGATTTTCAATTCAGCTCCTCTTTTGGTTTCAAGACGCCCATTTCTGAGTTCCTATCTTGAACCCTCATTTTTCCCTCTTTTTTTAAGCGTAGTACTTCTTGACGGAGTCTGAATTTATGGGGTTTCTCAACTCTTCCCCATCCATCTCTGCTAAAATCAATTCTCCCCTAGAGAAGGCATTTTTAACAACATAGAGCCCTTCCCAATTGGGCATCCATTTCCCCTGAAAAGTCCTTTTGAATTGGTAAGATCTTCTTAAGCACCAAATCCCCTTCTTGAAACTCCATTGGGCAAACTTTCTTGTTATAAGCTCGCATCATCCTTTTTTGATACACTTGGCCATGACAGATGGCCCTCAATATTTTTTCTTCAATGAGGTTCAACTAATCAATCCTTACTTGCATCCATTCAGCGTCATCCAACTTTGTCTCGCTCAAAATTCGAAGCGATGGAATCTCCTCCTTAATTGGTAATACTACCTTCGTACCATAGACCAAAGAGTAAGGCGTCGCCCCCGTAGAGGTCCTCACAGATGTCCGATAAGCAAACAGAGTAAAGGGTAGCTTCTCATGCCAATCCTTGAAAGTTTTGATAGTCTTTGCTATAATCTTCTTAATATTCTTGTTTGCCGCTTCCACTTCCCCATTCATCTTGGGACGATAAGTGGTGGAATTATGGTGCAGGATTTTGAATTATTCCCAACTTCAGTCATCATCTTGTTGTTTAAATTGGAAGCATTATCGGTGATAATCTTTTCCGGCAAACCGTATCGACAGATAATCTCTTTCTTCAAAAACTTGCATACGATTGCTCTTGTGATGTTGGCAAAAGAGGCTGCCTCTACCCACTAGGTGAAGTAATCGATAGATACTAAGATGAAACGATGCCCATTAGAAGCCTCCAGATGTATTTGACCAATGACGTCCATCCCCCACACAGCAAAAGGCCATGGTGAATTCATGATGTGGAGTGGTACAGGCAGGGAGTGTATCTTATTGACATAGATATGACATTTATGGCATCTCTTTGCGTAATTGATGCAATCTCCCTCCATGATACACCAGTAATACCCATATCTCATGATCTTTCTAGCCATTGAGAAACTATTGGTGTCACATAGACCATCATGTACCTTGGCCAAAATAGTTTCTGCCTCCTGGGCATTGACACGTCTCAACAACACATGATCCTTACTTCTTTTGTACAAAACTTCTCCGTCAGGGACGTAACCCGATGTCGACCTCCTAATGGTTCTTTTGTCATTATCGTTACCCTCCTTCGGGTAAACCTGGAACTTGATGTACTGGAGGATGTCATGGATTACCATCCTCCACCTCTTCCAAATTATAATAATGGGCTATAACCTCAAAAATTTGCATCTCAATAGGCTTCATCTCGGCTGTTGGGCTTGCTTCAAACATGGAGGCCAGAGTTGCTAAGGCGTCGGCCATTTGGTTATCTTCTCTTGGTAAATAGGCAAAACTGGTCTCTTCAAAGTTTTTAACCAACTCTTGGATCAAATTGTAGTACTTGACTAGCTTCTGATCTCTCATCTCCCATTCCTTCCAGGGTTGGTAGATCACTAATGACGAATCCCCATAGACCCGAAGCACCTTGACCCTTCTTTCTATGGCCGCCCGAAGTCCCATGACATAAGCCTCGTATTCGGCTATATTGTTTGTACAAAAGAATTCCAATCTACTGGTAAAAGGGTAGTAAACTCCTTCGGGAGAAATTAACATTGCTCTTTTCCCATGACCTAGGGCATTGAAAGTTCCATTGAAATAAAGTTTCCAAGGCTCATTCTCCGAAATAGGCCTTTCTTCAAACACCTCACTGACCAAATCTTCATCCGGGAAGATGAAATCCAATGGCTCATAGTCGTCTGAGGCGCGGCTAGCCAAAAGATCTGCCACCAAACTTCCTTTTACCACTTTTTGGCTCACATAAACGATATCAAACTCTAATAGTAGCATTTTCCAATGGGCCTTTTTCCCGTTTAGTGCGATTGCTTCTATTAGAAATTTCAGTGGATCCATTCGGGAAATCAAACAAGTAGTATGGTACAACATGTATTGCTTGAGTTGCTTAGTAGCCCATACTAGGGCACAACATAGCTTTTGGATTAATGGGTACCATGCTTTACACTCGGTAAACTTCTTGCTTAAGTAATAGATGGCCCTCTCTTTCTTGCCAGATTCGTCATGTTGTCCTAGCACGCACCCCATTGAGTTATCAAAAACTGTTAAGTATAGAATTAATGGCCTATTTGGCACTGGTGCTACTAGAATCGAGGCATTGGTCAAGTACTTTTTGATCTTCTCAAGTGCCTCTTGACAATCTTTATCCCATACTCCCGGATTGTTCTTCCAAAGCAACCTAAAGACGGGGTCACACTTATCGGACAACTAGGAAATGAACCGAGAGATGTAATTTGACCTCCCCAAGAATTATCAAACTTTCTTTTGAGTTTGAGGAGGTGGAAGATCCTGAGTTGCTTTCACCTTGTCGGGGTCAATTTCAAATCCTCTCCAGCAAACAACAAAGCCCAAAAGCTTTCTAGAAGTGACTACGAATGTGCATTTAGCCGGGTTAAGTTTTAACTGGTACCTTCTTAACCTTTGGAAAGGCTTCCATAGATTTTGAATGTGCTCCTATTCGGTCACAGACTTGGCTATCATATCATCCACGTACACTTCAATCTTCTTATGCATCATGTCATGGAACAAGGTCACCATGGCTCTTTGATAAGTTGCCCTGGTATCTTTTAATCTGAATGGCATTACCTTATAGCAAAACGTACCCCACATGGTCACAAAAATGGTCTTTTCCATATCTTCGGGGTGCATTTTAATCTGATTATACCCCGAAAAGCCATCCATGAAGGAGAACCAGAAGTGCCCCGCAGTATTGTCAACTAGAGTATCAATGTGAGGCAGAGGGAAATTGTCTTTGGGGCTTGTACACATACGCACTTTCCCATCCTTTTTGGGCACCAAGACTATATTAGCCACTCACTCCGGATATTTGGAAACTTTGAGAAATCCGACCTCAAACTGCTTCTTTACTTCTTCTCTAACCTTTAGTAACATGTCAGGTCTCATTCTTCGAAGCTTTTGTTGGACGGGCTTGCATTCTGGCCTTATGGAGAGCTTATACACTACAGTATCTGTGTTTAAACCTGGCATATCTTGGTATGTCGATGCGAATACATCCCTGAATTCTAGGAGTAGCTCTATCAAGTCCCGTATAACCTTTGATGACAAAGTGGTATCAATCTTGACCTCTTTCCTTTCTTCTTCGGTTCCCAAATTCAAGACTTCTAACTCTTCCTGATGCGGCAAAATCTGTTTCTCTTCGCTTGCCAAAAACCTTAACAATTTATCCAGGACCTTATAGTCTACTTTATCATCTTTTTCATCAATTTCATCCAAACACGTGGGTTGTTCAAAATCTACCCCGGGATTAGATTCAGAATCATTCATACAGTTAATGTTAAGGGGCTTGCACGAGTTCGAAAGTATGTATTGGGAAGGGAAATAATTTATGAATCAAATGAATAAATGAATAATTAATGAATGAAATGGATGTTATTTTGTCTTTTGAGAAAGAAATACAGAAATCATCATTTTCATTAAAAGCGAAATAGAGTTGACATAGTAGCCCTTTTACAAATGATCCCTATTACTCTCAGGCCAAAAGTAAAGAGGTGGTTCCGAGCATTACTCTGATTTGGTCCTAAAAACTATAGGCAGATCCATGCTGATCCAATTGTCAAGCTTCTCTCCCGGGAGGCACGGGCGGATCTTAGCCAGAGGCTGGGCAGTATTGTCACCCCCAGAGATCACATTTACATATATTCCCTCCATAGCTTTATAGATTAATTCTTCATTGAGGATCCTCCCATTCTCTTAATTAGCTTCTTGGACCTTGAGCCCGGGATTCACGACTCTGCTAGATACGAAAACCTTTTTCATATTTGTATAAGTGATTGGATTCCACAAGATCTCTCCTCTGAGTCGGGTTTTTCGTTGTTCTTCTCTTCTATTCTTATTTCTTTTGCAGAAAATTAGGCTTATGTCGAAGCCCAAAACGGTCATACTTGTGGATAACGCTTATAGGTCGCAGCCATCCTTGCAGATTCCTTCCCAAACCTCTTCCCTTCTTTACTCCTCTTCTTAGTGTCTTCCTCACCACATTTTTAGTACAGTTTGATAACCCCGGGCATGGAATCCTGTTTTCTTGAGCAACGAAAGTGGAATTGACGAACTCTAATGCCCTAAAGGCACATTCCATTGCATCCTCATCGGTCGAGATGTATGGAGCATCAAAAGTTACTAAAGCCACGATATCTTGCTCGGTATTGACCGTTACTAGCTTTCCTTCGATGACGAACTTCAATTTTTGATACAAAGAGGACGGAACAGCTCCAGAAAAATGGATCCACGGTCTTCCTAACAGACAGTTGTAGGACGGTCGAATGTCTATAACCACAAAATCTACAACATACTCAGTTGGACCAACGATCAGGGGTATTTTAATTTTCCTGACCACATCTTTTTAAGCCCATCAAATGCCCGCACAGTATTCTGGCACTGCTTCATGTACGAACTATCAATTGGTAGGCGTTGCAAAGTAGCCAAAGGCATAACATTTAAAGCGGAGCCATTGTCGATTAGCACTCCCGGTAGTACATGACCTTTACAGTGAGTGGTGATGTTTAGCGCCTTGTTAGACCCCCTACCTTCCCTGGGTATTTCATCGTCACTGAAGGTGATATGATTACAGTCAGTGATATGGCAGATGATCTGGTCTAGCTTATCGGTTGAAATATTACTTTTGACAAAAGTTTGGTTTAACACCTTCAACAGTGCCTTACGATGTTTTTCTGAGTTCAACAGGAGATCGAGCACTGAAATTCAGCCTGGCTGCTTTTTGAGTTGATCCACCACACTATACTCACTATGCTTTAAGAATCTTAAAAATTCTTGAGCTTGAACCTCGGTTACTAGCTCATTAACCTTTGGAGGATGTTCTTCCCCAACATCTTGGCG
Source organism: Hibiscus mutabilis (assembly GCA_019671005.1). NCBI lineage: Eukaryota > Viridiplantae > Streptophyta > Magnoliopsida > Malvales > Malvaceae > Hibiscus > Hibiscus mutabilis. Next base: position 15,275,311 of record CM033728.1, on the reverse strand, counting down.
GGTCTAGGCTCGGTTGTCTTACCTTTACCCTTTGGCTCTTCTATCACTTTTGGAGCTTTCGGGGCATAACACCGAACACTTCTTGTAAAATGCCCCACATCGTTTATTTCTCCGAGGTTTGGTTTTATGAATCCTTCCTCCACAGGCTTCGCCTCCGCAACTGGATTCTCTCCCTCTTGTGAACCTGAACTTTCTGGTATTGAGACATTGGCAATGTAGTTCCACAGAACCATCTGGGTATCCTTGAAGGGAAAGGACGCCAGAACATAGATTATAATCTTAGGGGCCACCATAGGGACCTCCTCCCTTTGTGTGTTTTCTTGACTTGGTTTGAGGCCAAGGACAAAAGGACTTTTCGCACTATACTTGGTATTTGGGTCTTCTAGCGTGCAGACTTTGGATTCCTTTCTTTCATCCTCTTTCTTAAAGAATTTGATCTCTTTATCATCCATCAATTGCTGGACTACCTGGCAGAACTCTTCGCAGTCTTGTATATCATGATCCTTTGATTGATGGTACTCACAATACGGATTACAACCTTTCTTCACAACCACCATCCCTCGGTCAATAAGACAAGCCATGCATAACTATTGAAAAACCCATCTCAAAGGTGACTCTACCTCGACCACACTAGCTTTTTCTCTTTGGGCGTATCCTTCTTCCACGGTGTATACAGCTTGACCTCCATGATTTGGAAAGGGATTGTTGGCTATGCTAGGTTCTCTTAACTGTAATACTCCAGTTTTAATCAAATTCTGGACAAACTTTTTGAATGCTATACAGTTTTCAATCGTATGGCCTGAGACATCAGCGTGATATTCGCAGTGTGCTTTGGGATCATACCATGACGGATAAAGAGGGTTGTAAGGTGTAACATGATGAAGCTGAACTAAATCTGCCTTATACAATTGTGAGTAGAGTTCCTTGTAGGAAATTGGTAGCGGAGTGAAACATTTGTTTTCACCTTCCTTCCGAGGCCCTTTATCTTCCCTTTTGTTCAAACTTTAGGAATTTTCGGTCGTGGTTTGGAGCTAGGATATAGTGAAATTCTTGACAGCCACATAGGTGTTGGTGTTATTGACCTCGTGATCCTTCTTCTTGAACTGCTTGTATGACAGTTCCCCTTCGTCAATTCTCCCACTCTTGATAGCGGCTTCAATACTCTCCCCGGTCATCACCATCTCGGTAAAATTACCAATAGGATTACTGATCAAACGGTCATAGAGTGTCCCTTTTAGCGTGTCCACGGATATAGCAGAGATCTCATTTTCGTAAAGAGGCGGTTGGACTTGCGCCGCTATGTCACGCCACCTTTGGGCGTATTCATGGAGGCTCTCGTTGCATTTTTGCTCCATTTCTTATAGTAAAAGTTGGTTGGGAACCATGTCGGTTATGTGATTATATTGTTCGGTGAAGGCCTTGGCCAAATCCTTCCACGATTTAATCTGAGCTCGGGTCAACTGGTTGTACCACCTAGTGGCAGGTCTAACTAGACTGTCTTGAAAACAATGTATCAACAGCTTCTCATTGTTAGTGTAACCGGCCATTTTTCGGCAAAACATGGTCACATGAGCCGTAGGGAAAGTTATTCAATCAAAATTCTTGAACTCCGGGGTTTTGAACTTGTATGGGATCTCTACATCAGAGACCAAGCTGAGGTCTTTAGCATTCAGACCATAAGAACCGTCCTCATCTTCCCTCACCCAAAATTTATCTTCGAGGTCCTTCCTAGTCTCTTCCAACTGTTTAGAAAACTCTGCCTTTACTTGGTTCAATTTTTCTAATTCATCAAAGTCCGGGATGCGATCCCTGACATTTTTTGGTATTTGCAAAAGTTACACCCGGTTAAGCTGGGGCAGAGGCGCCAGCCTGATGGGATGAAGCTACTCCTTGCAGAGGGTTAGGTGTTGGGTTGATGAAGAGGGGATGTTTGAAGATTGGAAAATACGAAGGGTCTTCTGGGTTCTAAGTAGGGTTCTCAACAGTTCCCTTCCCTCTCGGATCTTCTCCTCGACTATTTTGGAACAATTGAGATATCTCCTTCATCATGTCCTATTGGGACATGATGATACTATCTCTTAGCTCTTGTTTTGCTCGCTCTATGTGTCCCCTAATATCAACCTCTAGCTTGGCAAAACTCTTTTCCATTTTTCTAGCTTGTAGGCGTGTGCAATACGGATGTGGAATGGTTGCAGTTTATCGTTTAAGTTATGTCACAACATTCTCATTATTAGTTATGTTGTTTACTCAATTAATGCAAGTTATATGTGACATGCAATGCGTGATGAATGAAATACAAGAATGTATGCAAATAAAGGCATTGATTCCGTTAGTAATCGCCCTTGAACAACTTTCATTGAAGACTAAAAGATTCTCATTACAAAGAAAGATCAACTTTTACTGATATGCCACGTCCCTAACTCCTAATTCTTCGATAGCTTCGAGTAACTGGATGAATCTGGGAGCCTCTTCTATGTCCAGGGTTACAAAAGAAAGAAGGGCTTCGGCTTCGTTAGCTAGGTCCTTCACATGCTGGGTGACCCCTTGCACTTGCACCATTAGGTCGGTGTAGTACTGATATCGATCTTGAATCATACGAGTGGCGTCGCGAAGGCGCCTCAACCAATAATTATCTCCTCCCTCAGCGGCTTTTTCAAGGACTACAATTCTCCCGAGATAATCTTGGACTGTAGCTTCTAATGCCTCAATCTGAGCTTAGAGTGTTTAATTCTCTTGTCGAGTAGCTTGGAGCTCGAGAAAACCATTTCGAGCACGATATTCATGAAGAGACCAATCTAGCTCCCTAAACCTTTCTTCTAATTGAGCATTCTGGGTTTGGCTTTGATTCAAGCTCTCGAGGGTAGAGTTATATAGACCTTGCATCTTGAACAGTCGGTTTTTGCATTCTTGGGTCTTTCTCCTCCACGGGGTAGCATCCATCCCTTGCGTTCCTTTCTCAACTTCTTTCTTAGCCTTTGCTCTCTCTTGTTGAATTGCGATTCTAGCAATCTTTCTTTCATTCTCAACGGTTTGCTTGCACTTCTCCATCTCTTTCTCGAGTACTTGTTTACGTTTCTTCCTTTCCTCTTCGACTAAGCGTATCTCGTTCATCCTCTCCTTTTCCACCGCTAAAAACTTCTTTCGATCGGCATTTCCTACTAGGGCTTGAAGTTTACGGGTATCCTTTTGGTAGAGGGCATTCTTTTCCTCCAAATCCGTATTAAGCTTCATTAATCATTTGATAGTACCGTCTCGCTCATCCACATCTAGGCTAACCCTATAAATCTCGCTTGTATGCGCGGTTTGCAAAGCATCCATCTTCTTCCTCACCTCTTCTAGCTCGCTCCTTAGGATATCAGCCTCGGAAGGTGTAACACCCCGATTTCGTCCCGAATCCAGAGCATCACATTCGAGTCACCCAAAACCGACCCATCAAAATTTCTTATTAAACCACGAGTAGGCAATTCTCAAAACGATCCATTTCCATAAATCCACGTAGATAAAGAAATTAAAGGGTTTACAAAATATAAGTTCCAAATAAAATACAATGTTTGACCAAATAACAATAATCAAAATAAGATACAGACTCGACTGTGGTAAGGTCCTATGAATACAATCAGTCCAAACTAAACATCAAGTACTGTACTCTGAAACTGGCCCGGTGCTGGGAAATCCTCCTCGATGTGCTCCTTTAAAAGAAACATGTCAACCTACGCACAGGAAAAACCACAATTCCGCGCGTTGAGCTAACAAAGCTCAGTGGTACATTTTTACTCTACCGCAATTCATGAGCATCATAAAACAAGCATGCATGATAATATAATTAAGAGTGCACAAAAAGGCTTCTCAACATCTAAGGATCGTCGTCTAGCCTACCCTAGCTAGAGTCCATAACCATGTCTCAAAATACCACTATTATATAAGAAGACCACTAATCCATCCCGGACTTACCATACGCGAGGTCCCACCGACCATCGGGTTACGTCACATACCCTGATCACATAGCCTTATGGTTATAGCCCATACTCAAGATCACACAGCCCGTCGAGTAATAACCCTACCCTGATCACATAGCCCAAGGGTAAAATAGCCAACATCTGTCATCCATACAACAACGTAAATAACATGCATTCCCTAATAGACAACGAAGCCCTACTATTTTCTCATGCTCATACAGCCGTTAGGTTACCCGTGATCATATAGTCGTCGGGTTAGAATCATATCCGGATCACTATAGCCACAGATACGTCCTAGACATACTTGGATCACAATAGCCACAAGCAGTTTTTTCTGAGGTCATATAGCCAATTAGGTTACTCGAGATCACATAGCCCTTCGAGTTACTCGAGCTCACACAACCCCCAAGTTGTATTTCCATATCCAGATCACATAGCTCAAGGATAGGTTTCAGACCGCATCCAGATCACATAGCCCGTGGATGCGTCGGATGTACTCGATCACATAGCCCAGAGTACCCATCCCCTTATTTAAGTGCCATTGCACTGAATATAGGACATCGGGATTCCTAACCAAGACACATACGATACACATGCTCCCCTGAGCATCAATATATCTCATCGAGAGATAAAAGACATCCAGCCAACCATTGCCAATGCCCCAAGGCATAACTCGTTTGTTACACTAATTAATATATGTCCTTAGGATTTATTTACACTTTCCTCGTTAGGTTATCTTATTATTCGCGGCAACCAGCCTATATGGGCATCCCTTCAGCACACAGCAAGGACCCCGATCTTCCACGTAGCATTAACCGACCCACTACAGATCTCTATAGGTGATTAAACAAGCGATCCATTCAATAATTACAAGCCATTAGCTATTTATTTCACACACGGGGTTTAACTCTACATTTCTCAGCTTTAGTATTCATTTTACACCCTAACAGACCCCTAGGGCCCTTTACCTCGAATTATAGAACCCCTGAACGCGAATTCAAATTTCTTGGGTAGATTGCCCATCGAGTATCGATACTCTAAGGTGAGTATCAGTAATGCCTTCTAGGTATCAATACTCCCCCATGAGTACCGATACGCTAATTAGATTCGAAAGAATTAGAACCCAAGTCGTATCGATACGCTCTATACTGTGCCGCTACATATTATCGGTACTAGAATTACCCTGTACCGATCTACCCCCATATCGGTACTCTCACATACGCGTACCGATACGCTAAGCCTTTCTCAGGTAATGCAACAGTGTGTATCGATACGCCCTTAGCGTACCGGTATTCCAAAACGTTACTGGAATTCAAATCAAGTAAGGGGTACCAATACACGGGAAAGCATACTGGTACGCCCCTCACAATTAGGCTCCCTTAATACAAAGGAGTACCGATACGCTACCACCCCGTATCGGTACGCGAGCCCAGATTTTAAAACTTACAGCTCGAGATTTCACCAATCCAACCCTTAACCTACATGGTTAAGTCTCAAATAGTTCCTACAGGTTATTGAGAGTATTATGGGTGGTTTTCTACTGATTTTACCCGTTGTTAATGCATGATATATGATTTGCCATTAAAGAAGGTTTAAGCTTCTAAAACCTCAACTATACAAGCCAAAACTATAAACCACACAAAGCAATCATTTTAGGATTCTCAGGAAGTGAAGGAGTCAGAAATGTACTGACCTCAAGCAAGCAAAACCCAAAATGAAGCTCCCACCAACCTCTTACCACCTCTCTTCTTGGTCCAAGCTTCCAAACTCAACCTCCACCAAATCCAATGATGTTTAGCTCGAAATGGAGATCCTTTGATGTTGATAAACACTTTCTTAATGACCAAATCGAGGTTCACACTCCACCACAACAAGTTTTCTCCTTTAACTTTGAGTTGGATGGGTGTTCTTGAAAAGAGAAAGATGAGAATGTTAGGAAACAATGGGTGACCTCACCCCTCTTTTCCTCCTGCAGAAAAATTAAGCAAGGCAATCAGTCTTTGTCTCTCTTGAGGGGGATATTACCCATTTGCCCTTCATTAAACTTCCCACAACCACACACAAGCCCAACACTCAAGGCCAACAACACATGAAGGCCTACTAGACTCTCATAAAGCCCAACACCTCGGCCCAACAAGGTTCGAACATCCGACTCGACATTTCGGTCCAAGACTCGAGTCAACGCCCATTGTTGACTCAAGAAATCCGGGTCGTTACAGAAGGTACCATTCTCAAATGCTCTTCAAGCGATATAATAGGTCCTTGATCGGGCTTCGGGTTTTGTCATTGATTCTTACACGTATCCAAAAAGCATAGTCAGGGGTGAACATGAACTTTTCATCCTCTTCGACCTTTATGTGATAAAGGTGGTCCTAAGCACGGGAAACCTCTTGAACCTTTGCCCTATATTCCCCCTTGAATGAAAATTCAGAAGTACTCAAGCCGGTGGTGAGAGGCACAAACTGTCGCAACCTGAATCGCCTTGACACTAACAAAGGAGCACAAGCGATGCCACTGTACAATCCTATCATCATTAGCCAATCGTAATCTCTACACTTATACAAGAACTCAATGACCCTACCGAGACAAGGCACCCTCCACATAATGTCCTCATCTTGGATATTTTGGAAGATCGCCATCCACTTCTGTTTATCCGGCTCTTCCCACCATTCCTTCACTAAGTATTCTCGCAGAGGGGAGAAGTCTCTAAAAAATATTTCGGGTAGAACCCTAGTTGGTGTCTTCCAAAGATGACTCCGAATCTACACCCGAAGTAACTGTGCGCATCCTTTAAAATGCCCCACTTCGTGCTTTCAGCTTGCATTCAAAGAAATAAAAGTTTCAGTCAAGATTGTCGATACTGGGTTAGCCTTCTTCTTCAACCGCTCGAACAAGTCTAAAATGGCTACATCAATGTTACCCAAAACTCTAGGGAAGATGATCAGACCATAGATCCCCAAAGCGTGTAAATCCACCTTTACACCCTCATCCGGGTATGCTAGTATGACATCTCGAATGCACTCCCATGAAAAAGCAGTGTTGTATTCTCAAACCTGAATCAATCCCTTGACCCAATCTCCGCTCATCCCAGCTATAGTTTTAAGCTTCAAAGAATAATTCTGAGACCTTGCTGCCTTCGTGTATATCCAATCTTCATGAATGTTTTTCTGATTAAGCAAGGTTGTGTACTCTTCGATTGTTGGCATCAAATCTTTCCCGTTAAAGGTAAAACAACAAAAGGAGGGATTCCAAAACTAAAAGATAGCTCAGAGCATGGGCTGATTGATTCAAACATACATCAAATGTGTTATGTCACCATAATTTTCCTGGAATAAATTTTGCAATTATCAGTCCCATCCTTCCCAAATCTGTTTCAAATCCCATAGGTCATTTTGTTGCAGACTAACATATGTATATCTCGCCACAATACGCTCACTCGGTAGACTATCACCTTGGACCCTTTCGTTGACTTCAGACCAATGTCGAACGACTGAGTTAATTTCTTCCTTCTTGAGGTACCTTCCATCCATGATGAAATATTTCAACTTGGCAAACCACTCGAATCAATACCTTCATGTCATGCAATGTATGTATGCCAAATATATGCAAAACAAAATAAAGAAACAAGTCAGTACCAGGTAAAATTAACAAATATATAAAAAACAAAGCGGGAAATTAAATCAAACAAAACAACCCTATTCACATCCTTTCTAAAGACCTAGGTTTAACCGTATGGCTCTAAAGGGGTGGGCCTTCTATGTTCTCTAAATGCAATTTTGGTTCTAAACGGTACCCGAACTGTCCTTGTTGTACTCTTCTAAAGAGTAGCAAGGCCTCAGGTCATCACCCATTATAGGTTCCTCTTAACCGGGTTCAATTCAAGGGGACCATTTCGCTATATCCATACGGGGAAACTATATTCCCACGAAAACATAGGGTAGACGAGCCCTGAAGGTACTTATTAGGCCCATACGGAGGAACAATATCCACACGAAAGCACTAGCGTTCCCCCCCCCCACTTAAAAGGACGGGTTTAAATGTCAAATTTTAAATGCATTAAAATAAACTCGCATTTATAAACGAATACCAATTTAATCGACACTTTAATTCACAACTTTTGATATTAATAAAGCGATAATTATTATTTTGTTCTTTTTGAAAAATGGTTGACTCACTTTTGTTTTTAAAAAATTAAAACCGGTCCCCAGCGGAGTCGCCAGCTGTAGAGACCTTTTTGAAAATTCAAATTTTAAAGTTTCGAATATATGGGATCGCTAGAAAAAAGGAGTAAAATATTTCCTTTTGTTATTTTAATTTTTTTTGGGAAAATTCTCTTGAAAATGAGGGGGTTTTAAAAATTTGTGTTTTTAAAAAACAACAAAAATTCGGAGTCGCCACCGGCCACTAAGGTAGGCCGACACCGTAAAACAAGAGATTCGATCAAAAACAGGGCTCGAGAGTCGGTTATGGATGTGGAAGGTCTTGACACCCCCACACCACCCAAAATTGGTACCGTAAAAGAAAATAAATAGTTACCGCTTTATTAGTATTAAACTTTTCGAATTAAAGTGGCGATTAGATTAAAATCCGGTTATGCGTGCGAGTAAATTTTAAGGGCCCCGTTATTTGAAAGTAAACCGCGAGACCATCATCACTACGTTGATACTTGCCGCATTTACTTCCGAGTAAAAAGTCTCCGCATTGGCAAATTATATCTAAATGCAATATTACGTGGCAAATATAAAGATATAAAATGAACGCATAAAATAAATGCATATAGTAAAACCAACATCAACTACTAAAACACCCGATTATGTGAAAATTAATAAAAAAAACATATAGCAAAATATTATACATATATATACCTATAGATACGAGTATGTGAATGCCAATAAAAGCTAGGCCATGGCGGCCACATTTTTATATATTTAGTTAAAAACTTGGTGTAAAATATGTGACATTTATGTACATATATTTTATAAATGTAAATGCGTATACATGTAAGTGTAAATTAGATTTGGCAGACCATTTTATATACATATTTAATTGAGAGTTCTAAAGTTCAAAAACATAAATATACATATATACATATAACATGTTGTGTATGAAGCATGTAGTACTTATATACATAAAAACTATCATATACTACCGACCAAAATAATACATATCTATATGTCTATCACACCATCAAAAAACACATACTATGCCATAACGTATATACATCAAACCAAATCACGTACTTACAATAGTGCAAGAAAAGTTAAACAACATAAATGGGGATGGAAAAATAAATATGCATGATAAAGGGGCAACAAGGATTTCATTTCTGGATTAGGGACCTGATTGAATGAGAACAGAAGCTCTAAGGTCCAAACGGGAATTGAACCATAAAAAAAGCAAATTTAGATTCGAAATGGAACCAAATTGAGAACCTTTTGTAAACTACAGGGGTGGGGAAGTTATTTTAAAACACAGAAGGGCCAAAGATGACATCTTTAAAGTGCGGAGGGACCAGACGATGAATATACCATTTTAAAAATTAAATCCGATCGGATTTGGGGACGAGATTGGCAAACATTGCAGACTCGCAGTGACTGGGGGTGCGATTTAGAAAAAATGGAAGCCCCTCCGCATGTAAATCAGAAAATGCAGAGGGTTTTATGAAGCAATAAAACCCTTTTTTAAAACGAAAGCCCAAATATAAACTCTATTTCGGGCTAAAAAAGGCTCTTGTCATTTAAAAAAAAACCTTTCCTACTCTGGAAAACTCTACCGAACTAGGGAGAGCACCGCCGCACCGGCCGCCGCTACTCGGCGCCGGTGCTCTAAAAACCACCCCTAAAACACTCCCACTCCTACATCGAAATCAGAAACGAAGTTTATTTTTCCACAAAACCTCCCCTCTCCTGTAGATCTAGAAAAAACTGAACTAAAAACTTAAAAAAAGGGAAGCTTCCCTTGCCGGTTCACCACTGTAGGCCCGGAAGTCGAGGGTTTCTCACTGGAAAAGAGGGATGCCACCAAGGAGAACTGATCCGTTAGGATCTCAGGCGGTATATCTGAAAAACCTTACTCGTCTTTTTTCATTTTTATTTCATGCATGCACTGAAAGAAAAGAAAATATACCTCGGAAGCTCTTTTTTTCTTTTTGTATTCAATATCAGAATGCCCTCCTTATAAGTGACTTTTGTTTCGGTTTTTATAACCGAATAGTTACACGAAAATAAAAAAAATACAAATAAAATTTCTGAGGGTTTTGGCCGGGTTGTTGCTGCTCTCTGTGTTTGTCGGCCGTATGTCTCTTTTTTGTCTCTGATCTGTGTTTGTGGTTATTAATTTGTTTCTGGCCGTTTGTATGTGGGAACTGAGCACTAGAGGACGGTCAGAATGGTCGCGCATGGGAGCCTGGTTTGCGCGTGGTGTCAGCCGGATGGTCGCGAGTGAGTGCGTGGAGCGAGCCGAGGAGCCGCGCGTGGGGGGCGTAGAGATCTGGAAGCTTCTCCTTTGAATCTGAGCCGTCGATCTGCACCTTGATCCTACGGTTGAAGCCGATGCAGCGCCAATGGAGGTGCTAACCCTAATTAGGGTTATCCTGATATGTGATCTGGACCATTAGATCATAATATGATCTAACGGCCAATATCTGGCTGTGCAAGGATGAAAGAAGGATATCAGCTTAGTGTTTTCCTTCTTAAGGCTTGTTCGGTTTTGGGCCCGAAACGGGCTATTATGTGTAATATATAATTAGGAATTTTATAATTTGTAAATTGGACTTTTATAATAAAAGACTTGGGCTTGTTATTATTTATCCATTTATTTAATACTTAAATTTTTTTTTCGTTTAATCATGACAACAATAATATGAGAAGAATACTGAATTAATAATAGGTAATAATAACATTAATGTAGTTGATATAATATAATAATTAACAATGAAATGGAAATCATAATACCGAATTAATAATAATAATAAAATAATAGTAATATTTTTTAGTGCGTGTTTTCATTTTCTTTTCAAACCATAACATACATAGTACCATGTGATAATAAGCCATAATATTTTGGGTTTTCAAACAAATAATAGTATAGTATTATATTAATAAAAAATATAATATATTAATAATAATAGTAGTAATATATATTTTTTGGTTTTTACATTAATGAATATAATATCAATATATAAAAAGGTACTAAAGCCCAGAGCCCATTACTCGAACATTAATAGAATGTAAAAACGGGTTGACCCCGGATAAAATTAGTGATTACAACATTTTAATAAAAAAATGTTGTTTAGTACATAGTAAACAAATAATTCTACAAGCAACCTTAAAATAATTATAAACATGGATGGAGTCGCATGAAAGGTGGGAGAGACTATTGCCCCCAACTTTTAATGTTTTAGTTGATTTTAGGCCACTGGTTGTTTTAAAATCAATTCAATTAAGTTCTCGCCTTTCCAAATTTTTTTAAGTCATTATTTTTAAGACCCTTTAAGTTAAAATTAATGGAATTAAGCCTTGACCCCTCATTTTTTCTAGTTTAGTTACTTTTTAAGACCCTTCAATTTTAAAATTAGTGAAAATAAACCTTAATTTCCTTAATTTTTATGATATAATTACTTTTTAGAACCCTATTTATTTCAAAGTTAATCAAATTGCCCCCTCATAGTTCAATCATGACTATGTATTACAAATGTTGTATTTTATTGATCTAATTAATTTATATTTAATATTATATAATGTATGCATATTTAAATCGTATGGTTTATGAGCTATCTATTAATAAAAAAAAACGTTTTATAAGTCTTTATATAATATATGGATATGGTTCTCTTACTCTATGTAATTTTTAGTTATACAGTTATTAGGACCAATGAATGAATGTAAATTATTTGTTGAGATTAAAAGTTGGAAATCTGGAGATTTTGTAACGATCTAAATTTCCTTGTCAACGTTTGGGCATTGACTCAGGTTATAGACCTTCGCGTTGGTTGGAATAATTAGACTATTGGGCCAAGTTTGGGCCTTATTGGATGAGAATTGAGCTATTTGGGCTTGGTAAGTGATCATTTTGTAAAAGGAAAGAAACTTGAAGTGTTATGTAGTAATTGTATCCTCTTTTAAATTAAAGGATGTCCTCCCTTAAATAATTTTGTCTTCACGTGGGGGGAGATGCGACATTGTGATATTATCCCTTCCCACCCACTTTTTCTTCATCATCTTCTTATATCTTTCTTCTCAAAACACCATGGTTTCCAAAGCTTAAAAATCCAACCTTTCCTACTCATTTCTTCCATCTAAGGTTCTAGATTAAAGTATGTTAATCACCATGCCAAGGGCTTCATGAAAAGTATAATTTCAAGGAAAAGAGGTAAGTTCTTCATTTATGGGTTTTTGAGGAAGTTAAGCTTTTAGAGCTTTTCCTTTAAATTAAAGGTTGTATTTCTGTAGTTAATCTTCTCTATAATTTCAGTCTGAGCTTTAGTTCGAATATCGTGTTTGTGTGGCATGTGGAAGGGGTTGAAGAGCTTTCTCAAACTTAAGCTAAAAGGGAAAGTTGAAGAAGCTTAGGGTAAGAGTGTATCTCAAAATTTTTGGCTCAAGGTTGGTACATCTATGACTCTTACTCTTCTTGAAGATCATAAAGTGATTGCTTTTCTTGATTTTATGGTTTAAGATTCCTAGTTTTGGTGTTAAGGTAACTTAAAGCCTTGTTAATGGTAAATCCCGAATTAAATGCTAGTAAGCTATAAAATGGTAGTAAACCATCCTAAGTAACTCCCATAAGATGTGAGATAGAGTTAATGAGTTAAAGGTTGCATTTTGGGGGATTGGGAAGAGATTTTCTAAGCCTTGGAAGCTATTTCTAAGCTTTGGTACCGGTACACGGGGAGCCCGTATCGGTACCTTGTGTTTTGAATGACGAACACAAGCAAAACTTAAAGGGCGTATCGGTATGCTTAGAGCAAGTACCGGTACCCCCTACTTTAACAAAATTCTAGTAGCGAGGTTTTGTACCGGTATGCTTGAGGGCATATCGGTATTAAAGGGGTATCGGTACGCGGGGTTCGTGTACCAGTACAGGGTCAAAGGTCAACCCTTTCCCTATAAAGATCAAGTATCGGTACGCTCTGGCTGGGTATCAGTACCCAGAGACTCGTATCAGTACTCATGGTTGGGTATCGGTACCCATTGGGCAATCAGTTTGTAAATGTTGAAAATGAGTTTGAGGGGTTGATAATTCAATGACTATGGTCCAAGGGGCTTTTAATGCAGTAAAATGATTTGTAAAGTTGAGAAACTGAGATATAACCCTCATGTATGAGCGTAAAGTGTAATAACTTGGTAAGTCTTGTGTGACTTGTTTATGAAAATAACTATGTTGGTTGGTGTCATACCTTGGGGGCATTTGCATGATAGCTTGGCTTGGTTCCACTTACTTGTTAGTGAGGTGTATGAATGCTCTGGGAGCATGTTTTATCTTATGATTGTTGTAAAAGAATTCGGATGTCCTACATTTAGTACTACGGAACTTATATAAGGGGGTGTGTACTTAGGGTTGAGTAAACAAGTACATCCAACATGCCCACGAGTTGTGTGATCTAGGTGCGGTTAGAAACCTGTCTATGGATATGGTGATCATGATAAGGTAATTAACTCGATAGGTTGAGTGGGCTTGAGTGACCTCAGGTAAGGACTACTTGTGGCTAATGTGATCCAAGTATATTAGGATGTATCCGTGGCTATGGTGATCCAGATGTGGTCTATTTTAACCCAACAACTGCGTGAACACGGGTAACCTGACGGCTGTGTGAGCAATATTAAAATAGGGCTTCGTTGGCCATTATGTAGATGATGTATGTATTTATTTATGTATGCTATGTGGATGCTATAGATGGTAGCTTTTGTACCCGATAGCTAAGTGATCAGTGTACGCTTTTAAATTTACTCGATAGGCTGAGTGATCTCGAGTATGGTAAAGCTTTATAGAACATGTAAGACTTCTTGTAGACTTGTTGATGCCTTGAGATAGGTGATCTAAGAACTCTAGTTGTGTAAACTAGAAGATGACTCATAGATAGTAAAGCCTTATCTATGCTCTCTAGACTGTATTTATCTTACATGATTATTTTATGATAATCATGAATTGTGGTAGAGTAGAAATGTACCACTGAGCTTTGTAAGCTCAGCGTTCGAAATCATTGTTTTCGTTTGCAAGTTTGTAGGTTTTCCGTGATCGATGAGCACATCGAGAAGGGATCTTCCAGTACTACATTGCTTTAGAGTATAATGCTTAGTATTTAGTTTTGGGCTTATATATTCATAAGACCTTACAAATGTTGAGTCTGTAAACTCTATTAGCTTTAGTATTTTGATATACAATATTTTAAACTCAAAGCTCCTATTTTGTGAACTAAATTATATGGGTTGATTTTAATATGAGAAAATTATGGATGTTCGTGTTTTGAATGAAGGCTAAACTTATGGTATTAAATTGGAAATTTGATGGGTCTGACTTTGGGTGACCCGGATATAGTACTTTAGATCCGGATCGGGATTGGGGTGTTAATTATTTTTTTATAAAAAAGAAAAAATTAATCTCATCCATTAATTTAGGACCATTGGAGTTGGATATGTGTAAATTTATTCATTAATAAAATGGTATATTGTGATTTATTGATAATATATGAAACTAGTATAACCGCAATACATCAATTATACAATTCAGAACTTGATATCAAGTGACTAGTAAATTAACTGATATTTGACCCACAGACAGAGGTGTAGATGAACAGAGCGTTCGACAAATTATTCGTATAACATTCGTTATGTTCGTTTATTAAGGTAAATAAATGAGTATGAACAAATTTTTTATGTTCGTTTAACAAACGAATGAACACGAACAAACATGTGTTCGGTTCATTTGTGTTCACGAACAAGCTTGTGTATAAACTCTTTACCCGGTTCCCTTTTTCCTTTTATTTTTTACATTTTAAATATTGGTGAAGGTATGGATTAAATTGAACACCTGATGACCTTTTGAGTTAAAACTGTGAAGCCAAATGAGCTTAAGGAAAAATATTATAATTTTGCCATTTTAGCGGACATATAAGCGAACGTGTTAGCGGGCATATAAACGAACATGTTAGCGAAATATAAACGAACATGTTCGCGAACGATAAACGAACATATTCGCGAACGATAAACAAACATGTTCGCACGCTAAACGAACGAACACGAACACCTTCAAAAATAAACAAAAGAACACGAACACCTTCAAAAATAAATAAACAAACACGAAAAGAGCTTTGTTCATTCAAGTTCAGTTCATTTGCACCCCTACCCAAAGAAGCATCAAAAGAGTGTTGTCTTTTAGATCAATTAATTGAGTGATTGGTCAATGATGCTTATGTTATCTCATCTTGTATGTATTAAAATCCTTACATTAGCCTTGAGAATGTAGTTATCTCTCTACTTAATCAAAAAAGTGTGTTATTTTTTATAATGTGATGAAAAGAGATTGTTTAAGATCAAATTTATTAGTATTTAAATAATGTAGTATTTGTGTTATTTTTTCAATTCAATATTAAAATTTAACAAATATTATATATTTGATACTCTCACCGTCCCAAAAATATTGTTCCTTGTTAACTTTTCACGTAGTTTTATAAAGAAAAAGTTTGTGTAAGAGATATGTTGTAAAGTAATTAAAATGACAATTTCATCCTTAAAAAGTTAAAGTTTGTTTTATTGGAAAACAAAAAAGATGGCAGAAAAGGAAATGTGTTTAGTAAAAGTTATTGAGTTTTTCAAAGGGATAATTTAAATGGGACAATTTTAAAACATAAAAGGGACAAATTTTATGAGACAGAGGGAGTATATGAATTTGACGATTTTTAATACATTAATTGTGTTCTTTTATTTAATGTGGTAGTTAAATTTGACAAAATAATATATATTTTGATCAACTATTGTAACACGTTACATTATACATTCAATTGATGGTATAATATTTTTGTCATATTTTATAGTATCGTTAGTTGTTTAAAATAGGGTTTTGCTATTGGCAACCCTTACAGCCTAAGGGTTGTCAATAAGACTAGTAAGATTATTATAATTAATGGTTATTTGCTGCTTTAATGGAATCTAATACATGCAATAACTACATTCTTAAAAAGTTGTGTTTCATCAATTTAATGTAATTAAATTATAAGGATTTAGGGGTTTATGGTTAGAGTTTTTGGTTTTATATTTTAAGGTTTATGGATTTATGGTTTAGTGTCTTATATTTTAGGGGTTAGAGATTTAGGATTTAGAGTTTATAGTTTAGGGTTTTAGGTTTAGGTATTAGAGTTTAAGGTTTAGGGTTTATAAATTTATGGTTTTAGGGTTTATGTTTTTAATGTTTAAGGTTTAAGTTTTAGGGTTTAAAGTTTAGAGTGTAGGATTTAGGGATGTAATTAATTACATCTATCAGATTCATTAAATTTATGGAACACAACTTTTTAGAAATGTAATTATTATATCTATTAGATTCTATTAAATTTATGGAATGCAACTTTTTAAAAATATAATTATTACATTTATTATATTTCATGAAAAACGAAATAAGCAATTAATTATAGGAAATTTATTAGTCTTATTGAGCCCTAACAAAAACCTTTAAAATATTATAACTATTTCATGTTACATTGTCGATTAAATGTATGAGTTATTATTTTGATACACAAGCTGTGTAAAAAAAATTTACACAACCCTTTTATATTTAAGCTATAAAATCTAAAACATAAATCCCTAACTCTAGCACCCTAAAACCTAAACCTTAAATCTTAAACCCTAAACTTTAAATTCTAACCATAAACCTTAAATTCTACACCCTACACATTAAACCCCTAAACCCTAACATAAATCCCTAAACCCTAAAATTAAAATACTTAAAATTTAAACAAGCTTATATATCAAAATAATTTCTTAAATGTATATCACGGGTCAAATTTAAATACCAAAATATGTAAAGTTTATCGTATACAAAACATCACATTAAGACAAATCAAAAAATTAAAAAAGCATTACCACATTAGAGAAATAAAAGTCCAATTATATCAAGTTAGTCAAAAACATACATATATTATAAAAATAAGTTAATTGCATCAAATATCATGAAATTATGACCATCATTTTAAATTAGTCCTCAAACTTTTAAACGTCTTAGTTTCATCCTTCAACTATAACTCTCATTCTAAATTGATCCCAAACTTTTTGAATATTCCAAATTCACCCTCAAGCTATGGCCTTCATTCCCATTTGGTCCCCAAAACTTTTGAGCATTTTAATTTTATCACCAAATTACTAATATATAATTTTCATGTCCCATGTTAATAAAATAATTATAAAATTGTTAACTGCCACGTAAACATTTATGTGTATTATTTAATAACATGATGTGGCTTAAACGATAACTTGAGAATGAAATTGGAACATTCAAAAGTTTAGGGATTAATTTAGAATGAGAATCATAGTTTAGGGATGAAATTGGAACGTTCAAAATTTTATGGACCAATTTAAAATAAGTTATAGTTTGAGGACATGTGATGCAATTAAGTCAAAAAGAATGTATTAAACTTTTACGCTTAATACCAAAATAAATGCTTAAACTATCCTATTTTTTTTAGGCGCCTAAACTGTTTTTGCCCCTTTAAGTGCCCAAACTATCACGTTTTCCCTTTTAAGTGCTTAAACTTTTTTTTGCCCCTTTTAAGTCCCAAACTATCATTTTTTTGTCAAAGTAAGTGCCTAAACTATCTTTTTTGGTCAAAATAAGTGCCTCAGTTTGACCTTAAAAAGGAGTAAAAAATAATAGTTTAGACACTAAAAAGAAAAAAACTAAATAGTTTAGGCACTTATTTTGACATTGAGCCAAACTTTTATTATAACTACAAACCACGTGGTCAAGTCATAGAGGAGTTCTCTCCCTTCTTATTCCCATTAGAAATAAGAAAAGCCCAAAGATGGATATCAATCAAACAAAGCTCCTTCCAAACCAAACGTGGAATGTTGAAATGTCCGGTAAAGATCATATCCTCCCCGACCAAATCCCTTTGCATCCGATGTGGCCAAGCTACCAATTTCAAACACCGCCCTCAGCCGCAATACCCGGTGCAACAACCGTTTACACTACTCAACACCCAACTGCCCACCTCGTTGAAAATCACGAAGAAGAGCCAGAAGAAGAAGAGTTGGGAGCCATGAAAGAAATGCTGTACAAGATGGCCGCGATGCAGCCGGTGGTGGAAATAGATCCGGCCACTATCCAGAAGCCCAAGCGACGTAATGTCAGGATCAGCGACGTGCCGCAGAGCGTAGCGGCTCGGCACAGGGGAGAGAGGATAAGCGAGAAGATGAGGATTCTACAAAGGCTAGTCCCTGGAGGCACCAAAATGGACACTGCTTCCATGCTCGACGAAGCTGTCCGTTACGTCAGGTTCTTGAAGAGGCAGATTCGGGTGCTACGACGATTTCAAAATACTAATAATAATAATCAGCAGCAGCAATCACCTGGCGATATACACTGGCAAGTTAAACCAAATGGACCTCTTGTTTCGACGTCATTGATCACGACTCTGCCAGGTCCCGGATTTACTTTTGCTGCCGCCGGGGACAACAACTTGTGCTTTAATCATCAGGTACTTACCGACTAATTTATCCCCATATTAACATGTAATTATTTTTGTATTAAGGATATTGATATTAGTAGTGAATAAATCTAAATTATAGACATGTAAGCTAAAATTATATAAAAATTATGAAAAAAATGGATTTGTTAGGAATTTGTTGAGTCGAAGTTGGGAATGATCACAACGGTTAGCTGGAGTAACGTAAAGGGCACATGTAGAATATATAATAAGGGTGTATGAAGGGGTCTAAAATGGCCGGAAAGTTTGTTTGCCCGACTCTCACACACTGACGTTAATACGGGATTGAAATTATTGTTCTTTTCTCCTTTCCACTAACTGCAGCATTATTATATTTTGGCTGTTTTGAGACACCAGCACATGTATGCAAAATGCAATCTTTATTATGCTATATTTATATGCCCACAATTTTCAACTTTTTCCCCCGTAGTTTCAATGGCCCTACGTCTGGATTTGTACACCATGCTATTGCTACTTTCGATTCGGATTCGATCAGAAGATTAACACTATTCCTCCACTCAGTCGTAGCAAAAAACAGTAGTTTTATGCTAGAGAGGCCTGGCCTCATTACGTTTGCTATCGGAAACCCACGGGAAAGAATAGACTTATGTCAGTCCGTCATGGGTCAGAACAGAATAATGAGTAATGCATGGAATGAATATAAAATTGGAATGATGATGAAGATGCAAATTTCCATGTTACTAGGCTCTTGGTGGTGCTAGTCTGCTGCTAGTAGTTTTGTCTGTGTTGGACCACGTAATGAATTAAATGGGTTGAACACACTACCTTTGGTGGTTTATATTCATGCTACTAGTAGTGGTCCAAATCCATGGGGGTATAATGTCAAAAATGCCCATAACGTTTGACCAAATAGTTACTTTGGTTATTTCTTTGAAGCAATTTAGCCCTCAACGTTTCATTTTGAGTCAAAATAGTCCCTCCGTGAATGAAAACTGGTAGTCAACTGACGATAAACAACTTGAAATGACTTGGCAGAATGACACGTCAGAAGAAAAATATTTTATATTTTATAAAAAATTTTTGGACTGGTGTGTCATTTTGTAAAGTTAGCATATTTGCCTATATGACACTGCTACCGCGGCGTGCACTGCCATGTAGGTTTGCCGCATCATTTCAAGCCATTTACTTTTGGTTGACTAATAATTTTTATCCGTAGAGGGGTTACTTTGACCCAAAATAAAACGTTAAGGGCTAAATTGCTTTAAAAAAGAATAGGAGTCAAAATGACAATTTAGTCAAACGTTAGAGACATTTTCTGGCATTATGTCAATCCATGGATGTTGCTCGAGTTCTGGTGATGACCGATGCTAAGACTGTTCCTACAATGATGGAGGCTCCTAAAGCACAAGAGTTAAGTTACAACATCATAACAATGTGGGATATATTCGCTGAAAATATATGATGCATTCATTATTGTTATGAGCTAAATGTAATGGTGGTGGTGGACCTTCAAGCGGTTCACTAAAGTTTGTGTGGGCGAAAACTTGCGATCGATAAATATGAGAGAGATAAAGAAGAAAAATGAAAGAAATAAGGTCTAATTGACCTTTTATGCAGGGTTTAGCTTGAGGGAAGCTGATAACCTCATATATATATATAGGGTTAAGATCCACTTACACTATGTAAAACTCAACTAGTTTTACACTAATTCATGGCCATTAGATGGGTGAAATAGATGGATGAGATTAATTCCTTACTTTTTTTCCCAAGTGATAATCTACACATATCCTACTTCTAATCTCATCCATCCATTTCACTCAACCAATGGTCATGGATTAGTGCAAAACTAGTTGAGTTTTACATAGTGTAACTGAATCTCATCCCATATATATATATATATATCGAGGAGGTATGGCAGCAGTGTCAAGTCGTCCTGATGAATGAGACAAAATAGTCACGCTTGTTAATTAGTAGACTTAATTGGTGTGTGAGTGAACTTAACGTTTGTCTTGTCGAGGTCAATGTAACTTCTGAATGAGATTATTTCAGAAGACTTTAGCATGTCATACTTCGAGGTTCATTGGCTCGTGTTCGTTAAACATGGTTAAATGAGTAGCTCTGGATAACTTGGTGAGCGCAGAAATATATTATGGCGGAGATTATAACAGGTATAACAATTATGAATGACAGGGTCAAGTAATTGGTAATGCTTATGTTTCCCTCGCTATGCTTCTAATAGGGATGGCAACGGGGCAGGTTTTTGGTCGACTCGATCCTAACCCGAGATGCAGAGGTATATACTCGACCTCGACCGGACCCGACTTTTGTACTGTTTAACCCACCCTGAACCCGCCCCAAATTTTAGGATGAAAAATCCCCCTAACCTGATCAGCCCCAAATTTATAGGGAGGCTCGTACAATCAACCAAATAGTCAAAAGGGGTGAATTAAATTTTTGCTTTGATGGATGAATGACTAAGTAATAAAAATTGAGACACAAAGATTTATAGCAGTTCGACTTCTAAACCAAGTCTACCTCCACTACCTTAGCTATCCACACCGAGGATTTTCTACAAATCCACTAATTTGTCTTTCCTTTTTTCTGGGATCAAGGAGATAACCCTTACAACCAAGAATTATACCCCAAAGTCTTGAAACACTCTCTTACAAAAAGAATACAAATTAGCAAACAATAAAAAACCTCTCTAGGCAAATGTGTTTGCAATTTAAGCACTCACCCAAAATCTAACACTTGAGCAAATATAACAATTAAGCTCACAAGTGTGTTCTACAAAGAAATATGACAAAACGGAGCACTAAGACACTTTCTCTGTCATTGAATGTTGGCAGTTGATTTCTTGTTGTTCTATGGCTGCTTGAAGAGGTCTTTTAAACCCTCTAAGGAGTTTATGGTCGTTACTAGCCGTTGGGGTTGATTTGGAGCTGTTGGGGACTTTATTTCGATCATTAAATGCACTCTTGGGCTCATCGGTATCGGTACACGATGATAGGTATCGGTACTGCTGACTGAGTATCGATACACTAATAAGTGTATCGGTACACCTGCCCTGTTTTTGACACTTGGGCTATTTAAAATCATTTTAAACATGTCAAAACACCTTTGAAAACTTTTCAAACATATTTTTCAAGTTAATGGACTTTAGAAATATTTTTACAAATTAATTTAAGTCCAAAAATATTTTTCATTAAGTTATATCAAAATCAAATATCTCAACAGAATTTATGAACAATCAAACAAATTTCCATATTTTCTCACACTTTCTCACCCAATATGAAATTTTCTCAACAACCAAACATTATTTTAAATATGAAAAACTAAAAATCTAACATCACACCCTTGAAAAAGGAACAAATTCAAACGAAAACAAACAAAATAATAAAATGATAACATGCAGATCTAAAACTCAAATCTGAAACATAAAAAATATTTGTAAATAAAAAAATCAAGTTCAGATCTGATAGAAAAAACGAAAAAAAGCTTAAATCTAAAACACAACAAAATCTAAATTTAAAAACACAAAAAGAAACTCAAATATAAAAGAATATATAAATTAGTAAAAAGGAGAACGAAAAAATGAAAAATAAAATAGAACAAAACCCAAATCTAAAATATATTAAAAACATGCAAAGAAATAAAGTTTAGAATGAAAATAAAGGGTAGAATAAAAATGGAAATGGGAAGAAGAAGAAGAAAAAAGAAAGGAAAGAAATAAAAGATGGGGATTTAGAGAGAAACGCAAAAATGGCGGGGAAATGATGAAATGGAAAACAAAACCCTAAACTGTGTATATATACACAATGTCATTTCTATAAATATGTAATATATAATTTAAAATAAGCATAATGTCAAAATTAACCCCCAACGTTTGACCTTTTGGTCACTTTAGCTCATATTCTTTTTTTTTTGTGCAAACAACCACCTAACATTTCATTTTTGTTCAAATTTCACCCTCGTTGAATGGAAACCGTTAGTCAACAAACGGTCAACGCATGAGGTTGACGTGGCATGTCTGCATGGCATATGGAGATGACGTGGCACATTGCTGACGTGGCATTATCATATGATGATACGTGGCTGATTGGTTGTAAGGCATAAGAAATAAGCAAAATTCAATAGTTGTGCTGGGAGGATTCAAACTTGGGTCACCATGTTGGAAGACCCAACACATAACCACCAAGTCAACCTACTATGTTGTTATTTTTTCACCACTTATTTTATTTATTCATTATTTTATTTATTTGAAACTGATGAAATATATATTAAAATATTCACCAATATATCCTAAACCCTAAAAACTAAATCCTAAACCCTAAAAACTAAACCATAAACCTTAAATATCAAAACACTAAAAACCTAAACCCTTAAACCCTAAACACTAAAAAACTAAACTCTAAAACCTAAACCCTAAAAATTAAACACATAAAACCTTAAACCTCAAATCCTAAACCCTAAAAACTAAACCCAAAACCTTAAATCCTAAACCACAAAACACTAAACCTTAAACCTTAACCCATAAACCTTAAATTTGGATTTAGAGTGTTAGTTTAGGGTTTAAAGTTTAGAGTTTAGGTTTAAGGTTTAGTGTTTATGGTTTAGAGTTTAAGGTTTAAGGTTTAGTGTTTTATGTGTTTAGGGTTTTAGTTTTAGGGTTTTGAGTTTAGGGTTTATGTGTTTAGTTTTTTAGTTTTTTGATATTTAGGGTTTAGGGTTTAGCTTTTTAGGGTTTAGGGTTTATGATTTAGGGTTTAGTTTTTTAGGGTTTAGTGTTTAGGGTTTTAGGTTTTTTAGGATATATTAGTGAATATTTTAATAACAAATAAAGTAATGAATAAATAAAATAAGTGGTGAAATAACAATAACATAGTAGGTTGGCTTGGTGTTTGTGTGTTGGGTTTTCCAACTTGGTGATCTAGGTTCAAATTCCCCTGCAGCACAACTATTGAATTTTGCTTTTTTCTTATGCCTTAGAACCATCAGCCACGTGGCATCATCATAATTATTTTTAAAAAAATCACAATGCCATGTCATCTCCTCATGCCATGCAGGCATGCCACGTCAGCCTCAGGTGTTGACCATTTGTTGAGTAACGGTTTCCATCCAACAAGGGTGAAATTTGAACAAAAATAAAATGTTAGGTGGTTGTTTGCACAAAAAAAAAGAATAGGGGCTAAAGTGACCAAAATGTCAAACGTTGAGGGCTACTTTTGACATTATGCCTTTAAAATATAATCAGCTATGGTCGAATAATTTTTACCGTCAACTAGACCCCGCTTCGACCCGACACTATATTTTTAAAACTCGTCCCGAATCTAATTTTTTAAATAAAAATTTATCCCTATCGGATCAAGTCGGGGACCCGTCGAGACTAGTAAATTTGCCATCCTTAGCTTCAAACGATGAAACAGAGACATCTCTTATGGTTTGCTTGTTTTATTGTAATTGGTTTTTCAGAAAATTAATTATGGAAAATGAATTACATTTTTTAAAAAACAATTTACGAAAATCATTTTTTGTTGTTTGGATGAGGCTGTGCAAATCATTTTCCACCGTTTGGAAAATTTTCCTAAAAAATTTTAGAAATATGTTTTTAATAGAACAAACACAAATTATAATTTTATCTTTTAGTATTTTTTATCGAGTTAATTTTATATTTTACAATTTTCTGAATATGTATTTTATTTTTCATAAATACATCAAATTTTTTAAATAAAATTACAAATAAAATATTAACAAGTTAATAAAGATAGCTATAAATTTATTTTTTTCTCCGCAATATGCAAAACACAATTATGAATTTATTTTTATCAACAAATTGTGATCGGGTACATAAAAAATAAAAAGAATTTAAAAAAATCTTTGAACTATTTAATTTATATAAGTTGTAATAATCTTCCAAAATGAAGATCTAACTCAATTTTTCTAAAGATAATGTTAGTCTATCCTATTGAATTAGTAATAACAAGAGTCTTAACTAACATTTTCCAACAAACTTTATAGAATCATAGGTGGGCCTCTACATAAAATCTGGAAGAAGTAAGAAAAATGAGCCTCTACAAACTCCAATAGTCAATATGTGACAGTACAACGTAAATAAGAATATGTATTGACTTGGGGGATTTGGGAGAAAATTAAAAAGCTTTAGGAAAATGTATAAAGTCAAAAAAAATACCTCTGACATTTGACTGAATAGTTATTTTGACCTTTATTTTTTTTAGAGCAATTCAACCTTCAAAGTTTCATTTTGGTTCAAAATAGCTCATCCGCGGATGAAAATTATTAGAAAACTGACGGTAAACAGTTTGAACTGACTTAACAGAATGATAAGTCAGTAAAAAAATTATTTTATATTTCATATAATTTTATAAAATTATTTTTTACCAACATAACTTTTTTTCAAGTTAACACATTTGTCTATATGATACTGTCATGTCAGCGTCCACTGCCGTATAGGTTTGTCACATCATTTCAATCCATTTACCTTTAGCTGACTGATAGTTTTTATCCACAAAGTGGTCATTTTGACCCAAAATAAAACATTGAAGTTTGAAGTGCTCTAAAAAAAGTAAGGACAAAAAATAACTATTCAGTCAAACGTTGATGTATTTTTTAACTTTATGCCATAGAAAAATGACTTACGGATAAATTTTCCGTAATTCGTTTTACAGGGTTGCTTTGTTTTATTTTCAGTTGACTGTAGTTCTAATTTTATTGACTAATTCCTTTCGCCCATTCAAACACCGGAAACAAAGAAAAATGTTTTTCGAAAACTAAAATATTTGAAACAAACGAACCCTTAATTGCTTGTAAAGAAGAGTAAGAAATGAGACGGAATTTAATTGTGTTGGTGTGCTCGGTAATGATATAACGATTGTAAAACTATAAATCAAATCAAACACCCTTTAATAAAAAAAAAAGGTAAACTACATCAGTAGTCACCAAACTATGGTTTCTTTCCTATTTTGGTCACCGAACTATTTTTTTGGCAAAAACATTACTAACATTATGTTTTATTCCTATTTTGGTTACCGAACTATTTTTTGGCAAAAACATCACTAACATTATGTTTCCTTCCTATTTTGGTCACCGGCTGTTAAAAACTTAACAGTTTTGCTGACGTGGAATTTTATTTTTTTTAATTTTCCATGTCATTTCTTCTCTATCCTCGTAAGCAATATATGTTATTTTATAATATTTTTATTCAAACTAACAGGATGGTGACACATGTCACCGCTTATTAGTGGAATAAAAGGAATGAAAAATCAAGCCCTTATGCAGCCAGAGAGATTCGACTAATAGGCAGTTACACGTGTCACCATCCTATTAGGCAGTTACACGTGTCACCATCTCTCTGGCTGCATAAGGGGCTTGATTTTTCATTCCTTTTATTCCACTAATAGGCAGTGATACGTGTCACCATCCTGTTAGTTTGAATAAAAATATTATAGAATAACATATATTGCTTACGAGGAGGGAGAATAAATGACATGGAAAATTAAAAAAATAAAATAAAATTCCACGTCAGCAAAATCGTTAAGCTTTTAATGGCCGGTGACCAAAATTGGAAGGAAACATAACATTAGTGATGTTTTTGCCAAAAAAAATAGTTCGGTGACCAAAATAGGAAGGAAACATAACGTTAGTGATATTTTTGCCAAAAAATAGTTCAGTGACCAAAATAAAAAAGAAATCATAGTTCGGTGACTACTAGTGTAGTTTACCCTAAAAATCAAACACCCTTTAATAAAAACGATTATTAATATGATATAACGATTATAAAATCTCGTTGCGAAGTTCATAATCCATTTAAAGCAATATATGTTTTTAGGGTAAATTATCCTAAGGTTACTAAATTATTGGTTCAAGTTTATTTTGACCATTGAATTAAATTTTTTGTCATTTAGGTCACTAAACTTTCCATTAAGTTTCAATCAAGCCATTAAATTACTAACATGATAGTTAAGTAAATTTGGATAACAGTTGGTCCTCGTTATTCATACATTTTTATCAATTTAATCTTAATTTTAATTAGAAATAATTTAATAAATTTAAAACAAATTATACTTTTAAATAGGGGTGGCAATCGGGTAGGAGTGAGCAAAACTCAATTCGACAATTCTTTATAGACCTAAACCTAAATTTTTACTACATCCCCAATTCTTTATAGACCTAAACCTAAATTTTTAAATATACTTTATGATTTCTACTACATCAAAGTTCCAGTTCCAAGCTTGAGCTTCACATGGATTCATCGAAGAGTCTTTAAAGTTTAAGGTAATTAATTGGAGTTTTACTTTGTCTTATTTGTTCAGGTTTAATTAATTTGAGTTCATATTATTTTTGGTTCAAACTGGAGGAATTATACGGTTCAGGCTGTTTAGAAAATTTTGGGTTCTAGTTAATTGGAGTTCAAGATATTCTAGAGATTTTAGTACGGACCTGGTGCTGGTGTCTGGGTTGCAATATGACATGCAGAGAGCTCAAGGATATGGCTAGTGTGATTTTTACAGTCATGCCAAGATGATTCATTTGGTATTTCTGGGCAACTTATTAGTTCTCTAGGCTTGGGTTTGAGGTGTTATATCAAAATAGACATTCTGAAGTTGTACCAAAACATGAGACAATTTATGATAGCGTGAAATTGTTGTATGCTGTTTTCTGCTTGATATTATCTGCTACAAATATTTTGTCTGTTAGTTTATGATAAAAATGTTTCAATTTGATATTTTGCTCTTTATAGATATTTTATGAATTTTGAATTTCAATGTGGGGAAAGATCAGACCTTGCCATGCCTTTTTGAGGCTAGATGTTTAGTTTTGAAGAATAGGAACCACTAAAATTCACGTGGTTGGAGTCTATCAATGCTGCTATTGCTTCTTCCCCTTCCATATCTTTTGAAATATGAGACAATTTAACATGTTGATTTAATTTAGCCAGCCTTTCTAGATTGTCTTCCATTTAAGGTTGTATATAGTTTGGTAACCTGGCTATGTTCATGCATTTTTACTACATTAAGTTCTCATCGAGTCACTTAAAATGTTACATAGTGGATTGAAAAAAAGAGTTTTAGAGTTTCTATCAAACTGTTTTATTCAGAGTAATCATTATTACTCTTTACCATTAGGTGCTTAGCCTATTTTTCTGTAAACTTAAGATGATATCTAGTCTAACGCATAAAAAAGGAATTGGGGAAAAGAATGGAAAACAGAAGCTTACCAAATGACTTTCTATCCTTATAAAAATAATTTTATATTCTATATCTAAATAATATCGAGTCTGTTTTGATGTTTTCCTTGGATCTGTGACTCTGATTCAGTTTATTTAGGTTTTCTAAATTTTTCTAACTCAAGGGGAGTTAAAAAAATGTTTTCCGGACATGCTCGAGTGTTACTCCTTGAGTTCCAGCTTGAGTAGGGATTATATTTCTTGTCTTCATATAATAGTTTTTGTATAGTTAATAAAGTATGTCTTGTTTATAGCTTAAGATAAAAATGTTAATATCAAAGTGTTATATTTTGATTTTATAGATGAGTGAATCAAAAGGATAAGGGACTCAAAGCTCGCATAGTTCTTCTCTCTCTAAAGTCAGTGACCCAACATCAACAGGTAAAAAAGTGTCTGAAAGAAACAGCAACCAAAAGCAACTTGTTGGAGCCATTTCAATAAATATGTAACTAAAGATGGGCAAATAGGGCAAGATGCAATCATTGTGACACAACTTACACCATAAAAAATCGAGGTTCCACAGCCAGTCTGAATAATCATTTGAAGACATGCTTACAAAAACTTAAAGGTAATATTTCGGATCTCAAGCAATCAGAATTAGCATTTGCTAAGGTTGGGAGTGGCTCTGAAAGTGAAACGATAATTTTTTAACTTGGAAGTTTGACGGATATGCTATTAGAAAGGCATTGATTCATATGATAGTCGCTGATGAGCTAAATTTTCGAATTGTAGAGGGAGAGGGGTTTAGGTCATTTCTTTCTATTGTATGCCCAAGATTTCATTTTCCATCTCGTTTTACAGTTAGAATGGATTGTCTTAATTTATTCAATTCCATGAAGATGTTATTGAAGAATTCTTTTGATAAAATGATGGGTAGAATGTTTGACAACTAACACTTGGACTTCAATTCAAAGGGTATCTTACATGGTTCTAACAACATATTGGATAACTGATGACTGAATGTTGCAAAAGAGAATCATAAACTTGTGTCTGGTATCTACTCATAGAGGTGAAAGCATAGGTTCAGCCCTTGAAAAGTGCATTTGGGATGGGGGATCGAAACGGTCTTCACTTTTACAGTTGACAATGCATCCATTAATGGTGTTAGTATTGAGTATTTGAGAAAGAAATTGAATCATCAAAATACTGTAACGACTAAAAGAAATCTGCATCTCACTAATATTGGGGGATTTCTTTAAAAATTTGTATTTTGAATAAAATGAGAGTCGTCATCGGTCACTTGGGTTAGTAGACCGGATACCAAAAAACAACCAGATATTTTTCATTCTTTTTAGGTTCGAAAATCGGTTACGTGTGAGGAATGGTTCGCAGCCCCACCACGCCCAAACTTGGTACCAAACCAATTACCATTTTATTAATATTGAATTTTGCGAGTTAAAGTGACATTTAAACCAAATTTGGTTATACATGCGAGTTCATTTTAAAGGGCTCCGGTGTTCGATCAATAAAAAAAAATCACCACCTACTTCTTAGGTATTAGCCAAGTTTATCCTCGAAAAATAAAGCACAACATTAACAATTTATATCTCGATATGCAACATAAAAACATATCATGATAAATAAAGGATAGAAGGCATAAAATATCGAATATAAAACACAAATACCAAAATCTAACAAGAAAGTACCATACAAAAATTAAACATGATACACATATACATGCATACATATTCATACGGCAATCATAGCAAAACAAATGAACCAACATCTATATACATATAAAAAAAAAACATGCGGCAAAGGAGATCATGCATGTACCCTATATATATTACTAACAACAAGACACAAACATATAATAAACACATATATGTATAGGCAATCAAACTCTCTAATACATATTATATCTATACATACATACGATACATGCTACAACAAAACAAAATATAATAACAAGGCATGAGGCAAATACATACACATGGCATACAAACATTAACCCATCCTAAAGAAAACATTGATCTACCTACGCACATGCAACATGATTTATAGGTAAAAACGAAGCAAGCAGGGAATGAAAAACATTCGTTTCATTCCTTTTCCAAAATCGCGATGCAGGGCCCATTCTCCACACTTTCGTCGATCATCGGCGACGACCTCGGACCGTTCCTCCACTGGTCATTGAGCAAGTCCGGTGTGGTTCGGCTCTACCGACGTTATACCCATAAAAGACTCAATTCCCACAAGATTAAGTCGAAATAAAAACCCACTCAAACCCCCAGCAACTACCTTAAAACGAAAGATGACTAATGATTCTCGGTTTATGACGGTGAGGCTTGGTGATGGTGGCTTCTTCGTTCAAGCGAGGGAGTTTTGGAGGCTTTGATGTTTTGTTGAGGGAAAAAGCTTGAGGTCCGTATGGAATGGTGGGTTTCGGTGATGAAAAGCCGGTGGGTGTATATGGTGAGGGGTATGGGTGAAGTTGAAGATGAAGGATGGCCGTCCCCCTTTGCTGCCGTGCAACCCCACTTAAAAAGCCAATTGAATGACACAAAAAAATAAAATAATAAAAGAGCGAAACAGGGAAATTTTAACGTGAGGCGCGTTAAAATGAGGCTAAAATGAGGCTGTACAGAAATGCTTACAAAAATGGTAAGAATTTTTGTATCGACTCGTAAGAATTTTTAGGTACATAAATTCTTACAAAAATCGGTAAGTATTTGTGTATATACCGAAATAAAAAAGGGCAAAAGCTAAACCGGTTAATCGGTAGACTTAAAAATATGATAAGAAATTGTGTATATACATTTTTCCATACCTTTTCTGTAACAAATTATGTATATTTTGTAATGGTTTTTTGTAGCTACTTAAATTCTCATAATTTTTGTAAGAAAAAAGGTTATCTTGTAGCCCTTTTTGTGTGTACACAAATGCTTACCATAAGTTGGGCTCCTTTTGGTTTGGATGATCTCGGGTAAGGATTTGTGTACGTACCGTTTTGCATACCTTTTTCTGTAACAAATTATGTATATTCTGTACTAATTTTTTTACCTACTCAAATTCTCATCCTTTTGGTAAGAAATAAGGTTATCTTGTAGCCCTTTCTGTGTGTACACAAATGCTTACCATAAGTTGAACTCCTTTGGATTGGGTGATCTCAAGTAAAGATTTGTGTACGTACACTTTTGCTTACCTTTTCTGTAACAAATTATGTATACTCTGTAATACTTTTGTATCTACTCAAATTCTCATCCTTTTTGTAAGATAAAAGGTTATCTTGTAGCCCTTTTTGTGTACACAAATGCTTACCATAAGTTGAGCTCATTTTGGTTTGGGTGATCTTAGGTAAGGATTTGTGTATGTACCGTTTTGCATACCTTTTCTGTAACAAATTATGTATATTCTATACTAATTTTTGTACCTACTCAAGCTCTCATCCTTTTTGTAAGAAATAAGGTTATCTTGTAGCCTTTTCTGTGCATATACAAATGCTTACCATAAGTTGAGCTACTCTTGGATTGGGTAATCTCGGGTAAGGATTTGTGCACATATTGTTTTGCATACCTTTTTTATAACAAATTATGTATATTCTGTACTAATTTTTGTACCTACTCAAAGTCTCATCCCTTTTGTAAGAAAAAAGGTTATCTTGTAGCCCTTTCTGTGTGTACACAAATGCTTACTATAAGTTGAGCTCTTTTTGGATTGGGTGATCTCGGGTAAGGATTTGTGTACGTATACTTTTGCTTACCTTTTCTTTAACAAATTATGTATACTCTGTAATACTTTTTGTAGCTACTCAAATTCTTATCATTTTTGTAAGAAAAAAGGTTATCTCGTAGCCCTTTTTGTGTGTACACAAATACTTACCATAAGTTGAGCTCATTTTGGATTGGGTGATCTCGGGTAAGAAGTTGTGTACGTACACTTTTCCTTACATTTTCTGTAACAAATTATGTATATTCTGTAGTGATTTTTGTAGCTACTCAAACTCTCATCCAAAATTTAAAAAGGAATTGTTTTGAGTTCCAAACATATTTTATTCTTGTTAATTAGTTTGGGCCTTACATGCCATTAATGTTCACTTTGAACTTTATTCTTTTGATTGCTCATTTAATTTTTTATTATCATGAAAAAAACATCTGATTCAAGTCTTGTATCATTTGCAGACATTGTTGTTGTCATTGAGAGCCCAAAAGGAGAAATGAAAGGTAGGATGTCTCAAATTTTGATTACCATGGTGTCCCGAGTTTCATTTTTCTTGAAATATTTGAGTCGGGATATTTGAGTCGGACTTATCTTTAGATATCGGAGTTGATATTTTCTTAATGATAAATCTAGGTTCTGCCATAACTGGTCCAATTGGGAAGGAGAGTGCTGATCTATGGTCAATGATTGCAAGTGCAACCAATGCCATTGTTTAGGTATTGAAGTTTGTTTCTCTGCTTTGGAACTGATTATAGTTTGTTGGTTCACTACTTTGTAATATCTATTTTGTTTCTTCATATTATGTTTTGGATGGTTTTTTTATTTGATTTTGTGTTTGGGAATGAATAGTGAGTTTTTCCATTATGAAAGTTGAGATTGTTGTTGCATGGTTTTAATAATTTTAATTTTTAAAGCTTCGGTAAAAATAATATAATCGTGTTTTATTTGTAATTATAATTATACTTATAAATTTACTTGTAATTTTCTTTTAAATTTAAAGTTCTCTCATTAATAGTAAAAATATATTTCCAAAGAAATTAGGAAAGATTGGGCGTAACCTCCTGCAACATAAGATACATATAGCATATAAAATCAATCTACATTCATCAATTTCATGCATAAATTCTTAAAAAATAAACATGAATTTTGAAATACCCATAAACATGACATTATTTGGAAAATCAATATTTGAGTTTAAGCATGTTTAAGAAGCTAAAGCATGAAGAAAAGACATGAGTATTAAAGATTTAGAGAATGAAAAACAAAATTTTTAGTGAAGATTGTATCAAATTTTGATTGTTTGAAGTTTCGATAAATATGAGTTTTTGATAAACTTACCCTGAGAAATTGATGAAGATGATGAAGCAACCCAAGTACTTGAGAGATTTTGCAAGACAAAGGCAAAACACTTGAGATTTAAAGCATGAATCCTTAGCACTCGGGGTCTTTGCCTACTAACAAATTACAAAGGCTTACACCGGTGTAAGCCTTTGTAATCTGTTACCTACTAGTGGTGGTGGCCATTCAGTAGGAGGTTTCCCCAGTGGTATGCAAAATATGCAGGGCTCATCCTTTTTGTACTAAAATAGGTTTTCTTGTAGCCTAGTCTGTATGTACACAAATGCTTACCGTAAGTTGAGCTCCTTTTGGTTTTGGGTGATCTCGGGTAAGAATTTCTGTACGTACCTTTTTATTACATTTCTTGTAACAAATTATGTATATTCTTTAATAATTTAGGTACCTACTAAAATTCTCATCCTTTTTGTATTAAAATAGGTTTTCTTATAGCCCAGTCTGTATGTACACAAATGTTTACCGTAAGTTGAGCTCTTTTTGGACTGGGTGATCTCTGTAAGGATTTCTGTACGTACCTTTTTTATTACATTTCTTGTAACAAATTATGTATATTTTGTAATAATTTGTGTACCTACTGAAATTCTCATTCTTTTTGTACTAAAATAGATTTTCTTGTAGCCCAATCTATATGTACACAAATGCTTACCGTAAGTTGAGCTCCTTTTGGTTTCGGGTGATCTCGGGTAAGGATTTCTATACGTACCTTTGTAATACCTTTTATGTAACAAATGATGTATATTCTTTTAATAATTTGTGTACCTACTCAAATTCTCATCCTTTTTGTAAGAAAATAGGTTATTTTGTAGCCCTTTCTGTGTGTACACAAATCTTACCATAAGTTGAGCTCCTTTTGGTTTGGATGATCTCGGGTAAGGGTTTTTGTACGTACCTTTTTATTACCTTTTCTGTAAAAAATTATGTATATTCTTTAATAATTTGTATACCTACGCAAATTTTCATTATTTTTGTAAGAAAATAGGTTATCTTGTAGCCCTTTTTGTGTGTACACAAATGCTTACCATAAGTTGAGCTGCTTTTGGTTTGGATGATCTCGAGTAAGGATTTTTGTACGTACCTTTTTTATTACCTTGTCTGTAACTGTAATATCCCAATTTTTGGATTAGTGACCAAATTGAAAATTTTGAAAGTTTAGGGGGTAAAAGTGTGAACTTAGAAAAGTTCAGGGACCAAAGTGTAATTTTCAAAAGTTGTGTAAGTTAACCCCGTAAAT
Organism: Hibiscus mutabilis; assembly: GCA_019671005.1. Classification (NCBI taxonomy): domain Eukaryota; kingdom Viridiplantae; phylum Streptophyta; class Magnoliopsida; order Malvales; family Malvaceae; genus Hibiscus; species Hibiscus mutabilis. The sequence goes on along the minus strand of CM033728.1, from coordinate 15,241,211 downwards.
GAATAGTTTACCCCCAAGAGTGGTATTTCTGTGTTACCGGATTTTTCATACGAGGTTTATGTTATTCGAATTTGGATCGAATAAAATTGTTAAACGTGCTCAAGCCAGAGAAATAGTAGGATGGGTGACCTTCGAGAAGGTCCCATAAAAGTGTTTTTGATCGATATTTTGGACTCGATAAAAGTATAAAAAATTCGTATGGATTATCGATAAAAGAATTCTAAGAAGATTTTCGATGATTATCGGAATAATAGACTGAGTTAAGAAAATTTAGCCTAAATTCTTGGAAAAAGGAAGTTTTATGGGATAATAGAGTTTATTTCCTGAATATGGAAATATAGAATTTTCGGAATAAATTCAATAGTTCAGAAAAGGTGAAATCGCAGTAGAAGTATTTTATGGATATCGGTATATCAGATCAAATTGAAAATTTGAAGACAATTCTAAAGATTATGGAAAATTTATAAAATATTATTTTATGAATATTTTTGTTAATGTTGGTGAGGTTCTAACTAAATTTAGTTAGAATATGATGGAATGGTTATAAAGCTTAAAGAAAGAAAATTTGGAAATCGTATTGAATGAAATTCGAATATTTGGATCGAATAAATATCATAAATTAAAATTTATGATATTTTGAGAAGGAGGCTGGTTAGAATGGAACTAATTTGGTTCAATTTTTATGGAATGGCAATTTATAAGACTAGTTGTAAATAAAGTCTGGTTGGAGGGCAAATTGGTCATTTGCCATGGATGGCATTTTTGAAATATTTTGGAACTTTGAGGGCAATTATGAAAGGTGAAAAATACATGGATTTAATCATGGCCATTGATTTTGATGAGATTGAATCTTGGCCATTATAATAAAAGGGCAAATTGGTAATTTCACTAGTTAAATGAATTTAAAATTCATTTAACCTTTACACATGGATTAAATAGAATAAAAAGATGAATAAAATCATCTTCATCAGCCAAGGGGCTGTTCGAATGGCACAAAGAAAAGAGGGAAAAATACCAAAAAAAATTCCTAGCCATTTTCAAGGCTTTTGATCAAGAATTCGAGCAAAGTTATTTGAGGTAAAGTGATCTACTCTTCATTCTCTATATTTTGATAGTAAAATTTCAGGGAATTATGAATTTTTAAGTTAGGGTTTGAAAAGATAGAAATTAGGGTTTCATGGAATTTTGTTAGAATTGATGTAATAGATGGTGAATTAAGTTTAGTCTTGATGAAAACCAACTTGAAATCAAGTTAATTTCATGTTGGACGTTATAAACCCTAATCTTGAAATTTAGGGATTTGTTAGGGGTTTGAAAATTGATGATGATATTGAAAGATTTAAGTTGTTTGAAGCTTTATGTTGATGATGGAACTTAATTTTGATGTTTGAAGATTAAATTCCTATTAGGGTCCAATTCGAATTTTTATGGAATATTAGGGACTAAATTTTCAAAATTTATTTGATGATGGAAATGAATAGAAAATGTTATTTCAAGCTTAAATTGACAATTTAGGACCAAATTGAACATTTTGAAAAGTTTGAGGAATTGTTCGGAAAATTGAAGAAATAAAGGGATACTTGTGGAAATTATTGTTTTGAAGAGGGATTGAAGAGTATTTTTGATAACATGATCAAATTAGCTTAAATTGGTGATTATGGACCAAAATGAAAATTTTTGAAAATTCAAGGACCAATTCAGAAATTTAAGAAAAATTAGGGATTGGTCTTGAATTTATTGAAAATTGATAGAATTGAAGATTCAAGTATGTTATGAAAGTTAAAGGATTGAAATATTAAGAAAGGAAAGATAAGGGACTTATTTCAAAATAAAGTATAGTGAAGGACTAAATTGAATAAAGTTGAAAGTTGAAGGAGAAATTTTAAGAATGTTAGAAAATAAATGAACGGTTTATTTGTACATGAATTTATGTACAAAAGTGCAGTAGTGACTAAAATGTCACTTTTATAAAGTTTAAGGACTAAAAAGGGAATAGTCTAAAATTGGTAAATGATTATGGAAATTGTTCAAATTAGGCTTGAACAATTTTTTAAAGTTCAAAATGGTCACTAAGAACCAAGGGACCAATTCGGCAACTTTGAAGAATATTGGGAAAAATTTTAGAAAATTTTTATATTCAAAAAAATTATGTTTAAGAATCAAGATAGTAATGTTAGATTTAAGTTTAACGCAAGAGAAATGATGTATAAGTTCAATTGGTCTTATAAAGTTCTAAAAGAGATCGAAAGAGAACCAATGATAAAAAGAAAGATAAGAACCTCAAGTAAGCTTAGTGAGACATACTATTCATGGCCCAGGTGACTGCATTTACATGTTTTAAAATGTAAATAGGAAGACTTGCGAGTAGTCGACCTTAAATTTAAGATAATATTGTATTTCTATATAATGGTATTTTATTTCTCTATAATATGTGCTATAATACTTTGCTCGACATGGCAAGATTGACGAAATACCAGGTACGAATGATTGTTTGCATAAATGATGATGCATTATGCATACATGAGATATGAAATGTTTATATGATTAATTATGATGATTTATGATTACCATGAACAATACGATGAAATATGAATATGAATTTCATATCTATATGATTGATGATAATTGATTGGTAATGAACGGAATGCCCAAGTATTGAGTATGAGAGTCCATGGTATAGTTGGCATGCCATGGAGTCTTTAGCAGCTGCACCCTTATGATCATGTTATCAAACATAAATTTATGCTAAAATGATTGTGTCACATGCACCCTAGGGATCTACGCCTACTGTGCCTGAGTGTACTGTCGAGGTGCCTTATGTTTATGGGGAGCAAAGAGCGTCCCCGAGTACGTACTCATCTTTATGTTTACGTTTGACACTACGGTGTCATATCAAGATGACTCGCGTACCTCAATCTCATATAGCGTACTTTGGGCAATGATAAAGAATCATGTTACGTATATGAAACATGTCATGAATATGAACCCTGCTATGTATATGAAATATGTCAAGTATACGAATCATGCCAAGTATACGAATCATGCCAAGTATATGAATCATGACATGTATATAAATCATAACACGTATATGAATTATGACATGTATATGAATTATACCAAGTATATGAATCAAGCCAAGCACATGAATTATGTCATGTATACGAAGTATGTCACATGTATAAGAAATATGCTATGTATATGAATCATGCCATGTATACACATTATGATACGTATATGAACTATGCCATACATATGATTATGCCATGCATATGAATTATGCCATGTACACATATCATGTTTTGTATATGAATTAAGTCATGCATATGAATGAAAACATATATATGAATCATGCCACGTATGAAAATTATGTCATGCAAAAGAAATATGCCATGTATGAGAATCATGTTACATAAATGGATCATGTCATGACTATGAATCATGATACGTATATGAACCATGTCATGTATATGAACTGTGTTTTACATATGAATCATGTCAAGCATTGAATCATGTTGCTTATGTGAATTTACCATGTATGTGAATTATGTTATGTATACGAAACATACCATGTATATGACTTATTTTATGATGATAGAGCATTGGAATCATGAGCAAGTTAGGAACTTATAACATGTACATGAAAATTTAGTGACTATGGAGACCATGATAGTACTATCCTATCTTAGGTAGAGAACTTGATATGATATCATATAATAAGCATTACTTTACTTTATGTTTGTTAAATGAGATTACTGCCTCACTAAGTTCATACTTAGCGTGTGTTATTTCACACGTAGGTCCTCCCAAGTAGAGTAGCAAGAGGAGCTGTTAAATCAAGGAAATTCAAGTTACATCAGTAGTTACGGTATGTACATCTTAAATTATGTTTGATGTCTAGTGGGCATGTACATGTATATATGTGGGTTTTAAAGATGCAAACTGTTTTGCAAACTTAAGTTATAATGTGTTTGTGTACTACTATGAATGTATGAACTTAGAATATGATTTACTACAAACAATTATGATTTATGACATAATTAAATATAGTTTAACCTTACTCGCGTAGTAATTTTAAAATCAAGAAAGGGTCTAGGAAGGGTACATAGTTTTCTCCCTGAATTATATTTTTATTTCAATAACACATTCATAAGTTTGATAAAATAATTCAGGGTCGAAACTAGCTGCTATAGACTGACATAGTTTTTAATTTAAAATTGAGATGGGGTTAAACTATAAGATATAGTTGGTAAAAAAAAGATCTAGTCAAGTTTTTCCTTAACAACTTTGTAACATCTTTAATGTATATTTGGTCTACGAGTATACGTTAAGGGTGTTACAGTAACAAATTATGTATATTCTTTAATAATTTGTGTCCCTACTCAAATTCTCTTCCCTTTTGTAAGAAAATATGTTATCTTGTAGCCCTTTCTATGTGTACACAAATACTTACCATAAGTTGAGCTCCTTTTGGATTAGGTGATCTCGGTAAGGATTTCGGTCGTACACTTTTGCTTATGTAACCAATTATGTATATTTTGTAATGATTTTTGTGGCTACTCAAACTCTTATCTTTTTTGCAAGAAAAAAGGTTATCGCGTAGCTAATTCTGTGTGTACACAAATGCTTACCATAAGTTGAGCTCATTTTGGTTTTGTTGATATTGAGTAAGAATTTCTGTATATACCTTTTTTTCTTACCCTTTCTGTAACAAGTTATATATATTCTGTAATAATTTTGTACCTACTCAAATTCCCGTCGTTCTAGTAAGAAAATAGGTTTTCTTGTAGATAGGTTTTCTTGTAGCCCAATCTGTATGTACACAAATGCTTATCGTAAGTTGTGCTCCTTTTGGTTTGGATGATCTCGGGTAAGGATTTCTGTACGTACCTGTTTTCTTGTAGCCCTTTCTGTGGAGAAGGATTAGCACCCCCATCACGCCCGGAAATCGGTACCAAAATATATGTTGCTTTTAATTGATGGAAATTGTTGAAATTTAAAATGAATTTAATTAATTGTTCTTGGTTGGATGGGGATTTTAATTAAACAGGCTTTTTTCAAATTGGTGGACTTGAATTAATTAAACGTTTAATTAATAAGGGTGATTGTGCATCAGATCATAGATTAAGCCGACATCGAATAAGACCGATTGTCGTGTTAATTTAGGGTTCGAATTTCGTACATCACATTTATGCATGATGCAAACATTTAAAAATGATGTCATGACTTATCAACTTTTAATTCAAATTAAGGTACACCTTCGGACGACAAGAATTAATTCGAATATTTGGTTAACATCCATTGAGCCAGGACTATTACGACACAAATATCGGAATTAATAAATACCTCCTTTTTAGGATTTAAGTTAATTTATTACTAACATATCCCACTAAAGTATTTAAAATCATATGAATGGCAAGAGCATAATTTAAATTAATTAAATTAAATTTCTAGACCCTAATACTAGACCTAAAAACTTACTACCAAAGAAGAACTACACAAACCACAAAAATAAAAGAGAAGACCTCAAATAAACACGAATATATAAAAAGCCCGTAATTATCACACGAACAAATGGAAGCATGAGGCAAATAATGAAAGGTGCAGCATGAGGCAAATAATGAAAGGTGCAGCATATAAAACATAATTAAATAACGTAAATATATTCAAAAAGGTATAAATACATTATAATAATATATAAATAAACTACATGTAAATAAAAGCATACAACTATGACATATATATGTACATAATATATTTATATACGAGGTCTGAACATAAAAAAAAACTTTGTGGTATAGACAAATCTGTATCTATATATATATATGAAACATATAATATAACATAATACATAGTATGTAAAATTTAATTATATATATAATATGTGACATATGATTATATATATAAAACTATACATATGTACATATTGCATAGAATAAGCTACGTATAAACGTTAACATACTGCCTTAAATTAAGTCTATACATATATATGTATATATTTTTGTACCGCATATACATGTAGCAATAATATAGAGAGAGACAAATAAGGGAATGCAACGATGTGGGTGCAAACGAGATGCAAAGATAAAATTAAACACATGATTCAGGAGGGCCAAAAAGAAAAGAAAACAAAACAACACAAAAGAGAAAAATAGAACGCTGAATCACTAGAAAACGGACCAAATTAAAACTGAAATGGAATTTTGGGGACCGAACAGGGTATTAAACCACTGATTTAAAGATTGAAATGAAACAAAATCAACACCTAAAGGGGCCGCAGGGGGTATTTACCTGTTTAAGACCAAATTACATTCGAAATAAGGGCGATATTGAAAACGGCTTTAAAAATCCATGGACGGTAAGGGTAATTTTGAAAAATGAAAGGGTAGCGGAGCTAATACTAAAATGCGGAAGGACCCCAAGGGTGATTATCGGGGGACGGAGGGATTTAAGATGCGATAAAACCATTTTTATAAGGGGACTGAGTATAAAAATTAAAATTTTTTAACAACTCATTTATCCTCCTTACCCCCCAAAACAGAGAGTCGAAAAACTCTGGATTTTCTTCACTGGCCTTTTAAAAACCAATAAATCAGCGAGAGCGCCGCCGTCCTCCACCGCGTCGGTCGCCGTGTTGGCACCGGTGACTGCCCATAACTGAACCCAAAATCACCATTTTCTTCTTCCAAAACCATATTTAACCGTAGATTTTCAAAACATGACGCCCTTATTTCCTTTAAAACAAAACCAAAACCCCAAAAGTTTTTTATAGAAACGAAACCCTAGCTACCCTTTTTGTTTGAAAACCATATTTAAAATCCTCTTTTTACCGGTTCACCACAACGACCCGAAGGCTAGGGTTTATCGTCGGGCCAAAGGAGGCCTACAGTCGTGACCTCACCTCGAAGGTAAAACAGCCTAACTTTCTTATTACTCTCTTATTCTTTTTTTTTTGTAAGAGGCATGCATTGGACACTGAAAAGAAATACCTCATGAATTTCTCTTTTTTTTGTATTGATCTTGAATCCCCCTTAGGGTTTACGTTGTTCGGTGTCAGTTTTTAAACAAAAAATTACATGAATTTAAAAAGGAAAAAACCCTATGAAAATTCCTATTGGCTTGCTCTGAAATCCTCTGATGATTTTTTATTTGCATGTGTATTTTTGAAAATCTTGAGCCTTCTGATGTTGTTGTTTGTGGTTGCTGGAGGAGGGGACCAGAGATATGGGGCAGCCGTCGTACGCCATCAAAGTCGTTGCAGTGGTCATCCAACTAACGCGGCGTGAAGATGGATGGTCCGAAAGGGTGCGTGATTTCGATGCAACAACTAAAAGGTCAGACACTGTGTGGCACGAGCGCGTGGCGATCTGGGGAGTAGGAGCGTGGCTCCACGCGGCAGCCAAGAGGACTTCTCACACATATTTAGGTCGTTGGATGAGCTCTGGATCGAACGGTTGATGGTTGGTTGCTCAGAAGACAAAAGGGTGCACTAGGGCAGATTCCAAATTTTAGATTTGTGGTTTTCTTTTTAAAATTGGACCTAAAACGGGTCAGATATATATAGGACATAATATTTTAGGTTTTTACTTGTATAATGGACTGTTATATTTAATAAAATGGACTTTAGTTTATTCTAATACTATTAATCTCTCTTTTTTTGTTTAATAAAAATAATAATTATATTATTATTAGATAATATTTTAATAATAGATAACTAATAATAAAAATATTAATATTAACTAATAGTAGTGGTAGTAATACTAATAACACTAACCAAATCTTTATTTATCTCAAACTTGCAATTTTTCATACATAAATAAGTAATAATATTTAGATAATAATGATAATACTAATAACAATAAAAAAATATAATAATAAAATATAATATTATGACATAATGATATATATATATATATAAACAATAGCCCAATATTATTATAAAATTAACCAAAATTTAAAAACGGGTTGATACCCCAGATAAAAGCAGTGATTACAGCCGCCTCTCTTTGCTTATTCTTGTGGAACAAGAATAAAGCAAAGACCATAAGCACTAATTTTATCTAACTTCCCTGTCCGAAGATTTAGAGCTTCGAGTTCCTCCTTATAGAATTGTTCACCCTTCCTCTTTCTGAAGTCCCAGAGCTTCTGGTTCCTCCTCTATAGAACCTTTAGCTTGTGCTGAGGTGGATCCTTCGAGCTACAAGTTCTTCCTATATAGAAATTATTGCCTTGAAATCTTGGAGCTATGAGTTTTTCCTATATAAAACTCTTCGGTCTAAAGTCCTTGAGCTACGAGTATCTGTCCTTTTGCTCTGAAATCTTTGAAGCTACGGGGCCCTCCTATATAGAACCTTTTACCTCAAAATCCTGAACCTGCGAGTTTAAAACTCCTCACTTGAAGTCCTTGAGCTACGGGTATCTTCCCCTTCCGCTCTGAAATCCTGAAGGTGTCGGTCCCTCGTATATAGAACCTTTCACCTTAAAATCCTGAAGCTGTGAGTTGTTCTTATATAAAACTCCTCGCTTGAAGTCCTTGAGCTATGGGTATCTGCCCCTTTCGCTCTTAAATCTTTGAAGCTATGGTTTCCTCCTATATAAAACCTTTCACCTCAAAATCCTGAAGCTACGATTTGTTCTTATATAAAACTACTCACTTGAATTCCTTTTTAGGTTTTCGCTTTGTTGTTTTTTTTTCTCTTCTTCTTATTTTTCTTCTTCTTCTTCTTCTTCTTTTTTCTTTCTTTCTTTTTGTTGTTTTTTTTTCTTTTTTCCTTTTTGCTTTCCTTCTTCTTTTTCTCATTTTTCTTCGTTTTCTTTTTTTTCTTTTTTCTTTTCCCCCTTTTTCTTTGTTTTTTTTGTGTTTTGTTTTTTTGGGGAAGGGTCAAATTAAAAGAATGAAACTCGTCCTTATGAAATGATTGAATTGAGAAATTGGTTTTGAGAAAAACATCCTTAAGAAAGGATCAAAACTGAGACAATCATTTTAATAAAAAAGCATCCTTAAGAAAGGGATTCGAGTTTTAAGAAAAACATCTTTAAGGAAGGGATAAAATCGAGAAATTTGAGTTTTAAGAAAAACATCCTTAAGGGATAAAACTGAGAAATCTGAGTTTAAAGAAAACATCCTTAAGGAAGGGATAAAATCAGGAAATTTGAGTTCTAAGAAAAATATCCTTAAAGAAGTGATGAAACTGGGAAATCCAAGTTTTAAAAAAACATCCTTAAGGAATGGATAAAACTGAGAAATTCGAGTTTTAAGAAAAATCCTTAAGGAAGGGATAAAACCAAGAAATTTGAGTTTTAAGAAAAACATCCTTAAGGAAGAGATAAAACAGAGAAATTCGACTTTTAAGAAAAACATCTTTAAGGAAGGGATAAAACGGAGAAATTTGAGTTTTAATATAAAATGATATCTCGATTTATGACTATCGAAATACCTTATAGAAAGAGGATTCTCACTTAAAGAACACCAGAATACCTCGACTGAATGCCTCAACTTCGGATCATCCTGGCATAAAAGATGCACGCCGTTCTCAAATAACCAGAGATTGGAAGACCTTTAGAAATCCTAATTATGCAAGTCAAAGGACTCTTGATTCTTTTCTAAGATCTACTTCTCCTCTCGTGAAGCTGTAGATCCAACCTTTTATCAATCTTTGAATGCATGTTTAAAATAAACAAAATGCTATGATGGTGTGAGTTATCACGCTTCTAACATAAGGGCGTCTAACTACAAATGATGCATAAATAGTGTCATTTTTTGGACTGTTGGGGGAAGACCCTTGCTTTTTGGTTGATCACCCTTAATTTCCACAGGCTTTCCGTCTTTGCTGAATCTTTTGCCTCATCTTAAAAAGAGATTGCTGACTTGCACTAGTCAGATCAAAATCTATCATTTCATGAAGTTCAATTCTGAAACATAGCTCCCACTCCACTTGGGCTTAAATTTCATCTCTTTTACAACTCTTCATGACGAGCCTTCTTCTACATCAATGCTGGGGTGAACACATGCCCCTAAATCTTCTAAACCTTTCTTACTTCCACATGGTCTACTCTTCACTTTCTGAACCACACAAAACATTATGGCAGAAACTTATTTCAAATCTCTAAATTGTCTGTCATATAAAACCTAGCTATTATTCTCTTCGTAATCACTGATAAATTATTCTTTTATTCTAGGTCGACCATGTAGATCCTTGACCTAAAACTCTATCCTTGAAGCCATGCAGAAAAACAATCTTCTTCTTTCTTGATCTTAGTAGTACCTCATCTCACATTTGGGCTTAACTGTTATTTTGCACATGACCCATCGGTACGGTCTTTCTTCTATCTCGATGTTGGGCTGAAAACATGCCCCCTAAATCTCCAAACTTTTATTTCCTCAATAAGACTCAATCTTCATTTTGCTAATCCAACCAAGACATTATGGTAGATATTCATTTTGAGTCCTTGAACTATGCAGCACACTAAGTCTTGCTATTATTCTCTTCAGAATCATTGATAGATTATTCCTTTGTTTTAGGTCGACCATGTACATACTTGACCCTGTATTCTAAACTCTATTCTTGAAACAATACAGAGAAACCCTATTCTTTCTATTTCTTTCTCTTTATTTTCTTCTCTTTTTTCTTTTATTTTTTTTCTCTTTCTTTTTCACCTATATGTCAGTTTGTTGATTAACATTTCAAAAGAGGATGCTTTTTATTAATATACAAAATCAAAATCAATAGAAAAAGAATAGAATGCCCCGGATATCAGATGCAATAGCGTTTTAGATTCAGTCCTCCAGTGATCAACAACTTGCCTTTGAATGTTGTGGCGATTTTTGAAGTTGTGAAATTCTTCCCAGATTGCTCAGTTCATCCTCATGATTATGGTATTTGCTTGATCTGTTCGAAAACTACTCTTTCTAGTTTTTATTGCTTTTCTCTATTCATAAATATGTTCAAGGTTTCCGAATTTATTTAGCCCATGGAATAAAAAAATATCATTATGAGAATTCTAAGTACAAGTGTATTCTTCCTATTGCGACTAATATTGTATTAGTGTCTTCAAGGATTCATCTCTGACGCTAGGGTATTGAACAGGTGAAGCATAGCTCCTTATTAGATTTGTTCCCCCCCATAGCTCTATCAGGATGCTCTGAGACTTATTCAATTGTTTATTCATTTCTTAATTTTTTTCTCTTTCTTCTCGAAAATTCAACTCATCGCAGTCCTTTGTCTCATGAGTAATGATGGAGCATACAACAATACCCTGAGTTACTCGGCATAGTCATGATTTGAAAAGTTACTCATGCAGCCAAGGCTTTTGACTCAATTAGAGTAAGTGTAGCGAAGCATCCTTATTTAGCTTTTTGCTATAGCGAAGTACCCTTCTAATTTTTCTCTTCATTTTTCATTTTTCATCATTTTTTTTCCTTTTTTCATCACATTTAAGCAGCTCCAATGGGCTTTTTTAGGAGATTTTCTTATCATCGAACATTATCGAAGGAGTAGTAGTCTTACGTCTTGCGCTTTACCAACCAGAGCATACTAAGCAAGAAGTCATACTTCATCGTGATCACAACATTTGTTTGATATTTTTATCAGAATCAATGCCACATCATGCACGTGATATCCAGGGATCTAAGAGGGTGAGAAAGAATATACACATATATATTTAATTAAAAGATGCATCCTTTCATTGAAATGAAAAAGTAGCAAACCTGACATATGCCCTTACAAAAAGATCCTTGCTACTTTCAGGCAAAGAGTAGCAAAGTTAATTACACACATGAAAAGGAAAGCAAGAAAAAATGCAAGAAAAGGTGAATGAGGCAAAACTTAAAAACATGGATGGGATGCAATAGAAATCCTTGACCATTGCAACACTGGTCATTCATCCCGACCCCTCAAACTTTCTCGAAGAATTCAATCTCTTTGCGGTCCATCATCCCCTAAACCAACTGCTTAAATTCTAGACAACACTGGATTTCATGCCCTTCCTTCTGATGGTACTCACAAAATTCCCCAAGCTCGTCTTGTGTATTCTTCATACCATGCTCGATCAAACCCACCATGGAAAGCTGTTTGAAAACCCAACTTAAAGAGGACCTAATTTCTGACACATCCACCTTCACCCTTTTTGTACCTACCTCTTCAAGGGTGTTCATGCCCTGACCTCCGTGGTTTGGAAAGGTATTAGCCACCATGTTAGGTCCTTCAGACTTTAAGAATTTACCTTTTAACATGCTTTGCATCTTGAATGCCGGGCAATTCTTTATCGTGTGTCCCACTACCCCGGCATGGTATTCACAGTGTGCATTGGCATCATACCATGAGGAATAGGGTGGTTGAAATGGAATAACAAAACACTATCGAATCAAATTGGCCTTGTATAGTTGTGGGTACAACTTCATGTATGAAATCGGCAGAGGGGTGAAAGACTTTTTCTTCATCTCTTCTCTGGGACCCTTAGTCTCTTTTCTATTCGAGCCTTGCACATTCCGAGATAGGACTGGGGTGAGGAGATCATCAGCTTCTTAAGGGCCTCGTAGGTGCTCGCGTCGTTAACCTTGTGATCCATTTTCTTAAATTGCTTCCGAGCTAGTTCTCTATCCGTTAGCGAAGACAAGATTTTCAAGAGAGAATCCTCTATCTTATCCAACATCAATTTGATGGGACATTCAAAAGTGGTGCGGACTACCTCATATTGGTTGATGATGGTTTGGTCTTCATCAGATAAAGTCTTTTCCGCTACAAAGTCGCAGTCACAATTATCACTTGTTTTTTTATCTCTTTTTGTACGAACGAGTCTTCCGCCAAACACTTTCCTTTGGTCATGATAACCATCACACCCATCAATTCATTGATTTCCCCATAGCTTCTTTTTGGAACTTCTTCATATATGCCATAATCTCCTTTTGATTTCCAACCAAAAGTTCTTGGAGCTCTTCAAGTTTATCCACCCTAGCCACTAGGTCATTCATACTTCTGAAGCTGCATTGGCTAGAAGTCCTCCCTTTGTTCTCCCTATTTTCTGAGATGAACGCTCCTCTCAAATTGGTTTCCATTTTAGCAAAAAATTTCTTCGACTTGCTTTCTTTGGTGTGAGGGAAGTGTGAATGTCGAATCTTTGATCACTGACACGAGATCCCCAACAATTAATTTTATTGTTTCATGAATTAATACATAGAATGCATCGTATACAAAATAAAAATAAATGATTGTAAGAAAACATTTAAAAAAGCACAAATAAATGCAAATATGAAGCCAAACTTCTTAGGCATTAAATCTTTTAATTTATTTCAATACTTTACAATTTTCGCAAATAAATGCGATATAATGTAAACATGCATGAATGCAAAAAGAAACACTGATTTGGCAAATATCCTCGTTAAACAACTTGCACTAACGGAGATATTGTTTCATTACAACAATGAAAGAAAACCGCTAGACATACAGCCCGAACTGAGAGAATCTTTGTTCCTTTTCCAACTCATCCTCGACGTATTCCTAAAGTCTGATAGCATTCCGTGTTAGAAACTGGAGCTATTGGGCAATTCCTCGTACTTGAGCCATCAAGTTTGCCATCTCTTGTTCTTGCCCCTGAACATTCTAAGTAGCATCTCGGGGTCGTTCCATCATCAGTATCTAATACTCTTGGATTGCCCCTTTATATATTGCAACTTGGTCATTGAGCCTCTGAACCTCAGTTTCTCTTTCCCCGGATCTACCCCTCGGCCAATCACCCTTTGTGGGAATTCCTCAAAATTCTTCCCATCGTTGTTATGTACCAAATCTCCCATTGATCAAGCTTTTAATTTTAGACTATTTCCAAATCAATGTTTTCTTAATGATATGATAGGTATAAAAGTAAAGAAAACAAAAAGACGGGTTAGTAATGGATAGAAATAAAGAAATACATCAATCAAGTAAAAAATATAGCAAAGCGAATTAATCAACGAAGAAAAGCGAAAACCTAACCACATGAATTCTAATTCACTATGGTTATCCGCATGGCTCGAATCGGGGTGGGCTTCTTAGATTCTCACGCATGTGGGTTCGGTTCTAATCAAGGGTACCCAAACCTATCTTATTGCCTACTAAGGCAACAAGAAGCCCAATTATGGCCCATTGTAGGCTTGCGAATTGGATTCAGTTCGAGGGAAGGCACGATATGTTGACGTGGAAGGCTGCTCACATGTCAAAAGGCATGGATTCTGAAAGTGAATTACTGACCCGTGGAGAGCTGCTCACATGTCAAAAGGCGTGGATTCTGAAAGTGAATTACTGACCCGTGGAGGGCTACTCACGTGGGTATATAGCGTTTCACTCCCACTCAAGGGACAAAGCTCGGGTATAGAGCTTGATGATCATGATGCAACACATGTCGGTGATTCCTTAAAAATTAAATGAGCAATTCATTCAAAACCACCAGTTATCAAAGCCAGTGTAATTAAACCCAAGTCTGCAGAAAAGAACAAATTAATTGAAGTTAATTTAAATTTCAAAATTCCGATAATTAAAAGCGACATATATTTTCTTGGCTTAACTCTTTTTTTATTTGTAAAAACAAAAAAATCCTTCCCCAATGGAGTCGCCAGCTGTAGCGACCTCTTTTTCCTTTTAAAAATCGAATCGAGTCGCTAAAAAAGGGAACGTAATTCAGTTTTTCTTCTACATTTCGGAAAATATTTGAAAAAATGAGAAAATCCTTTAAAAATTTGCGTTTTTTAAATAAATACTTGGAGTCGTCATCGGCCACTTAGGTAGGCCGACCACCATAAAACCAAATATTCATTTGAAAACTGGTTAGGGAGTTGGTTACGTGTGGGGAAGGATTAGCACCCCCATCACGCCCGAAAATCGATACCAAAATATATGTTGCTTTTAATTGATGGAAATTGTTAAAATTTAAAATTAATTTAATTAACTGTTCTTGGTTGGATATGGATTTTAATTAAACGGGCTTTTGCCAAATTGGTGGACTTGAATTAATTAAACGTTTAATTAATAAGAGCGACTGTACATCGAACCATAGATTAAACCGACATCGAATAAGACTGACTGTCGTGTTAATTTAGGGTTCGAATTTCGTATATCACCTTTATGCATGGTGATAACATTTAAAAATGATGTCATGACTTATCAACTTTTAACTCAAATTAAGGTATACCTTCGGACGGCAATAATTAATTCAAATATTTGGTCAACATCTTTTGAGTCATGACTGTTACGACACAAATATCGAAATTAATAAATACTTCCTTTTTAATATTTAAGTTAATTTATTAATAACATGTCCAACTAAAGTATTTAAAATCATATGAATGGCAGCTAAAAAGCATGGCATAGAAGAAGCTTGAAATAAAACCTAGGCCCACTAAAGTCCTAAAAGGCCCAAATTATGAAAAATTAATTAGCGATCTAATTATTAACTAGGTCGCGTTATATTAACCATAAATTAATTAAATCCTAAGGCTTAGGAAAGCCTAATGTTTTATGAATTATCTTGAATCAAAATAATTAATTTGATTAATTTTAAACTAGCATCCTATTAAGCAAAGGATACTATTTAAAATGAATCGAATCAATAATTATTATTTTGATTAAGCTTTCATCTAAGTCAAGTGTCAATTTTATCCTGAAATAATTAAGAGGAGGTAATTAATTTAATTAATTTAACATTCGTCCAAATAAGCCAATGACAAATTTAAACTAATTAAATTAATTTGAACCATAAACCACCTAAAGGTGTCAACAAATCTAAACCTAAATTTAATTTAATTAATTTAAATTTACACCCTAATAAGCCAAGGGCATAATTTAAATTATTTAAATTAATTTTTAAACCTAATTTTAACTAAGGATTCAACTAACCTAAAACCTAATTTTAATTTAATTAATTTAAACTTACACCCTAATAAGCCAAGGGCATAATTTAAATTAACTAAATTAAATTTCTAGACCCTAATACTTGACCTAGAAACTTACTACAAAAAACGAACTAAACAAACCACGAAAATAAAAAAGAAGACCTCAAATAAACACGAATATATAAAAAACCCGCAATTATCACACGAACAAATGGAAGCATGAGGCAAATAATGAAAGGTGCAGCATATAAAACATAATTAAATAATGTAAATATATTCAAAAAAGATATAAATACATTATAATAATATAGTATAAATAAACTACATCTAAATAAAAGCATACAACTATGACATATATACGTACATACTATATTTATATACAAGGTCTAAACATAAAAAAAAAGCTACGTGGTATAGATAAATATGTATCTATCTATCTATCTATATATATTTATTCGAAACATGTAATATAACATAATACATAGTATTTAAAACATAATTATATATAATATGTTACATACGATTATATATATATAACTATACGTATATACACATGTACATACTGCATAGAAGAAGCTACATATACACGTTAACATACTGCCTTATATATATATCATGTAGCCATAATATAGAGAGAGGCAAATAAGGGAATGTAACGATGCGGGTGCAAACAAGATGCAAAGCTAA
Source organism: Hibiscus mutabilis (assembly GCA_019671005.1). Classification (NCBI taxonomy): domain Eukaryota; kingdom Viridiplantae; phylum Streptophyta; class Magnoliopsida; order Malvales; family Malvaceae; genus Hibiscus; species Hibiscus mutabilis. Next base: position 15,224,668 of record CM033728.1, on the reverse strand, counting down.
AATTAAACATATGATTCAGGAGGACCAAAATGAAAACAGAACAAAAAAAAAGAGAAAAAAAGAAAGCCAAATCACTAGAAAACGAACCAAATTAATACCGAAATGGAATTTTAGGGGCCGAACAAGGTATTAAACCACTGATTTAAAGACGGAAATGAAACAAAATCAACACCTAAAGGGGCCGCAGGGGGTATTTACCCATTTAAGACCAGATTACATTCGAAATAAGGGCGAGATTGAAAACGGCTTTAAAAATCTAGGGACGGTAGGGGTAATTTTGAAAAATAAAAGGGTAGCAGGGCGAATACTAAAATTCGGAAGGACGCCAAGGGTGATTATCGGGAGACGAAGGGATTTAAGATACAATAAAACCATTTTCATAAGGGGACTGAGTATAAAAATTAAAGTTTTTTAACAAACCATTTATCCTCCTCACCCCAAAACAGAGAGCTAAAAAGCTCTGGATTTTCTTCACCGGCCTTTTGAAAACCCAAAAACTTACGAGAGCGTCGTCATCCTCTACCTCGTCGGCCGCCATGCCGGTGCTGATGACTGCCCAAAACTGAACCAAAAATCACCATTTTCTTCTTCCAAAACCATATTTAATCGTAGATTTTCAAAACATGGCCCCTTATTTCCTTTAAAACAAAAAAATAGAACTGAAACCCCAAAAGTTTTTTATAGAAATAAAACCCTAGCTACCCCTTTTGTTTAAAAATCGCACTTAAGATCCTCCTTTTGCTGGTTCACCACAATGAACCGAAGGCTAGGGTTTATCGCCGGCCAAAGGAGGCCTACAGTCGTGACCTCACCTCGAAGGTAAAAAAACCTAACTTTCTTATCACTCTCTTATTCTTTTTTTTGTGAGATGCATGCACTGAAAACTGAAAAAATACCTCGGGGATTTCTCTTTTTTCTTGTATTGATCTTGAATCCCCCCGTAGGGTTTACTTTGTTTGGTGTCAGTTTTTAAACTGAAAATTACATGATTTAAAAAAGAAAGAAAACCCTATGAAAATTCCTATTGTCTTGCTCTGAAATCCTCTGATGATTTTTTGTTTGCATGTGTATTTCTGAAAATCATGTCCCTTCTGATGTCGTTGTTTGTGGTTGCATACTGTAGTTGCTGGAGGAGGGGACCAGAGAGATGGGGCAGTCGTTGTACGCCATCGTGGCCGTTGCAGTGGTCCTCCAACTAACGTGGCGTGAAGATTGATGCTCGAAAAGGGTGTGTGATTTCGATGCAGCAACTGAAAGGTTAGACACTATGTGGCACGCGCGCGTAGTGATTTGGGGAGCAGGAGCATGGCTCCACGCGGCAGCTAAGAGGACTTCTCACAAGTATATGGGCCGTTGGATGAGCTCTGGTTCGAACGGTTGATGGCCGGCTACGCAGAAGACAAAAGGGTGCATTAGGGCAGATTCCAAATTTTAGATTTAGGGTTTTCTGTTTAAAATTGGGCCTAATACGGGCCAGATATATATAGGACACAATGTTTTGGATTTTTACTTGTATAATAGACTTTTATATTTAATAAATGGACTTTGGTTTATTCTATTACTATTTATCTCTCTTTTTTTGTTTAATGATAATAATAATAATATATAATATTTTAATAATAGATAACTAATAATAAAAATAATAATAACTAATAGTATTGGTAGTAATACTAATAACACTAACCAAATCTTTATTTATCTCAAACTTGCAATTTTTCAAACATAAAATAAGTGATAATATTTAGATAATAATGATAATATTAATAACAATAAAAAATATAATAATAAAATATAATATTATGACACAATGATATATACGTAAAAACAATAGCCCAATATTATTATAAAATTAACCAAAATGTAAAAACGGATTAATAACCCGGATAAAATTAGTGATTACACCTCAGAAAGTGCATTCAGCACAAGTGGACATGTTCTAGATGGTTTTCGAAGTTCATTAACTCCGACTATGGTTGAAGCTTTGATTTGCATTTAGGATTGGCTTCAAAAATCTAAGGATTCCATCAACCTTGATGAGTATGCTGTGGAAAATCAAGACATGAAAGATGGTAATGTTTTATTTTGATTAATAAAATTAAATTTTGTAATGTCATTTATGTTATAAAGCTATTTATAATTTAACTAACATATTTATTTTTAACTTTGCTATATTTATCTAGAATACCCGAAAATCAAGAAGTTTTTTCAAAAATGTCGATAGTGCACGAAGAAGAAAAAGAAAAAGCATAAGGTATTTGACAATATAATTCAAAAACTCAAGAAGAAGTTTGTTGCAATTTGCTTTTTTGAATTGTTATGGCTTTTTTTCTCATTGTTTGTATCATTTGACATGTGTTGTTGGATTTTTTTGAACTGTACTATGTTATTTGGTTTAGTTATTAATATATTTTGGGGCACTCTTCTCTTACTTCCACTATCTTTGGTCTCGCCTTGGCCTTAGATGGATACGAAGAAGGTTTTGAACGAGGCCGGTAATTTAATGAAATGACATATTTATACCTATTGTATTCAATAATAATATAATTCGAAATCTTATTTACACATAAAAAATAATATGAAGAAATATATATGTAGATCTTATATGATTAGAGAAAATCGTTTAACTTGGAATCAAACCGTATTATAACATTAAAAATAGTTACGATTAAAATTTGTAGATAAACTCAAAAAATCGACTCAAATTGTAATATCCCAAATTTTTGGCTAGTGACCAAAATGTAAAATTTGAAAGTTTAGGGTTAAAGTATAACCTTTGGAAAAGTTTAGGGACCAAAGTGTAATTTTTAAAAGTTGTGTATTTTAACCCCGTAAATGAATAGTTTACCCCCAATAATGACGTTTTCTTGATACTCGGAGTTTTTGTACGGAGTCTGTATTAATGGCTATAAAGCGGTAAAGTTCAGAAAAATATTCGGATAATCAGATCGAATTAAATATCTAGGATATTTTAAAGGATGATAAGCCAAGGTTGATTGTGTCATTTTACATGTCCAATATATTTTCTTTGTGTTGGAAGAATATGAACCCTTGGATTTAAGTTGATTTTCCGTGCTAAATATGAGCCGTTGGATGAAAAATGGCAAGATCGTAATTTTGAAAAATCACAAGGGCAAAGTTGGTAAACTACTAATTCAAGATTTAAATTTAAGTCATTGGATGAAGAATGATGATACGAGGAATATTATGGAAATATAGAATTTTCGGAATAAATCTGATAGCTCGGTAAAGGTAAAATCATAGTAGAAGTATTTTGTGAAAATCGGGAAATCGGATTGAATTGAAATTTCAGAGGTTGTTTCATAATCCATGGAAAATCATAAAATTATATTTATGGAATAGTGACCGGTTGAGGAGGAACTAATTTAGTTAGATTTTAATGGAATGGTAATTTCAAAACACACTAGTAAATAAAGACTAGTTGGAGGGCAAATTGGTCATTTGACAGGGATGGTAATTTTGAAATATTTGAGGTTACAAGGGCTATTTTTGGAAGAAGAAATTTGAAGTTTAAATATTGGCCTTTGATTGATGATAAAATCAATCTTAACAGTTGGATAAAAGGGCATTTTTGTAATTTCCCTATTTGAATGAATTTAAAATTCATTTATATATTACAAGTGGCATAATTGGAGGAATTCAAAGTTAAAAGCCAAAAATATGAAGCTTTCTCCATATTTTACATTTCAAAAATATTGGGGAAAAAGGGAGAAAATTTCCAAGCTCGATTCAAGCCCGAAACTCAATTTTCAGATAATCTTTCGAACTGTAAAGTTGTTCTACTCTTCAAGCTCTATCTTTTGATGTAATTAATTCATGGAATACATGCTTGATTGATGAGAATTTTGCATGAGAAGGAAATTAGGGTATATGAGCAAAAATTGAGGCTTTTGAGATTTTATGATTCCATGGTTGAATTTGAGTTGGAATCAAGTTTATATGATGTTAAAATCATGTTTTTGAGTTAGGATTTAAATCCTACATATTTTAGTTTGTATGGAGAAGATTAGGGTTTATGGATTTAAGTCTAACTTAGGGTGTGTGATGTTGGATTAATGATCTAGTAAGCTTGATTTGTTGTTTGGAAGAAAAAAACCCTAAGTTAAAATTATAGGGACCAATTCGGCAAGCTTCAAAGTTAAGAGAAAGAATCTGAATTTTATGAATTTGGAGTGTATTTATGTAATTAATGATGTTGGAGATGTGAAATTGATGTTAGAATGCTAAACCGATGTTGAATTGAATTATGGACCATTTTGACAAATTGTCCAAATCAAGTGACCAAATAGAAAATGAATTATTGGATGGGGATTAAATCTGATTTTTAGTTAAAATAATAGAATCAAGGTAGTAGTGTTGTTTGAGGACTAAATTGCAGAGTTAAGAAGTTTGAATCCTTACCTTTGCATTTTAGTGACTATTTTGGGAAAAGAAAGAAAACTATAGGGAATTATTTGAATAATTATTTGATGAAGAAGATGATGAATTGATGGTTTGAAGCAAGTGATGGGACTAAAATGTCAAGTAAAAAAATAAGAAGAAGTTAGTATAAATTAGAAGTTTATTATGGAAAGCTTTGTAGAAGATTGAACTTTGGCAGTGACTTTGAAAATTCACCATAAACTCTATAAAAATGGTTAGATGATGAATTTTATACCGTTGTAAATATTTGTTTGTCTAGTTTCGTGTCCAACAAACGGAAACTGATTTCAAGTTCTGAGTTAAAAGATATAAATTTTTAATCGAATGAAGGTCAGAAATTTTACAGAGCAGTTTCTGTCAAGACAGTTTTTGTGACGGGAGTTTGAAGATTTTTCATAATATTTCTAGATTTTATTAATTTATGTGGCTTATACCGTTAACGAATCAAGTTTTTCCAGTATAAAGGAAAATAAAATTCGGTATTTATTCTGCCTCTGCCCTATATAAGCAAATCTTTGAAGGTAGTGCAAGCTGTCAGAAAATAGAATTTGAAACATATGGTATTTAAATGTGAGTTAGTAAGGTCAAAAGAATTATTGGAAGTTCAAATTGGTCACTAGGGACCATAATGAGTTTGTGAACAATACAAGGAAGAAAGGAAAAATATTTGGAAATTTTATATTCAAATGATTATAATAGACAGCGTGTTTAAGGTATTGATAGATTTGAATCTAACAAATATTTTTATCTTATTCATGTGATTAATGAAGTCAAAGCCGAATCAAAGAAGGTTCGAGGTTTTATAAAGGAAAGGATCAAGTAGAATTTAGTGAGGCATGCTAATAAATGGCCCAGGTGAGTGCAATGCATACATAACATGATACATGGATGTTTTATAAATCACGGGTAAGACTTGCGATGAGTCTACCTGGTTTATATATTGGCATGATATTTATGTCACTAATCATATATTTGACATGTTTTAAATATGTCAAAGATTTAATATAAATGCATGGATCACTAGTTATATATGATGTTATTATATGAATGTTATTTCGGGTATGAACTGCCCAATATTCAATTATATTAATATACATTGCCATGGATGGAATAAATACGGTAAATATGCCCAAGTAAGTTATTGAAGGACATGGTATAGTTGGCATGCCATAGAGTCCAACAGCACGATGCATAACCGGGATAGCACTATAGTGTATATAAAAGACACTTAGTATATGGTAAGCATAGCCTTATAAATGTACGGGTATTAAGGTAAGCATAGCCTTATAAATGTAAATGTGCTGGTATTATGGTAAGCACAGCCTTATAAATGTGCGAGAAGCACTTCGGTGCATATTAGACTCGTGTACCCGGGCTATAAATAAAGGGATAATAAATGGTAAACAGGTTAGGGAGTATATGAACTCTCGGGACATATTTATATGAACACTCGGGGTAAATGGCAAGTATAATGGTAAGAAATTTATATTCGGTTTATATCACGTTGATACATGATTAGTATGATGGTATACTTATCTAGTGATCATGACGCATTTATACATATAAGGCATATTGTGATAACCGGGCAAGCATGAAAATCTTATGACATTGGCATATAGTAAATAATTACTAATGCAATGTGAAAGTTGATGCATTGGCATATATCATGCTATATAAATGTAGCCATGAACATGAATAAAGTTTAAATTATTGTTATTAATTTCATTTATTGTCTCACTAAGTTTGTACTTAGCGTGTGTTTGATTGTACACATGTAGGTAAATCAAGATGAGGGTGAGAAGAGCATTGCATCAATATTGGAAAGCTAAACAGGTAATCACAGTAATGATATCCTAATTGAGGATGATTATTACAGTGGCATGTATACTTGCTAAACCTATTTGAGTGTGATTGGCCTTTAAAGATCGTTATGGTTTCAAGATAATTGGCATTTCTAGAAAGATTCAAGATTAAGAATAACCTTAAGTGATAAGTTGCACGCTAAGATAATTGATTTATGATTGGAAACTCGAGTAAATAATTTAAGTCAAATTTTAAATAAAGTTAAGCGTGCTTGGGCTAGAGAAATTTTAGGATGGGTGACCATCGGGAAGTATTCTGAAAACTTTAAATTACCCCGATTTTGATTTAAAGAAGTCATAACACTTCCAACTCGTATCCGGTGTACGAATATGGGAAGAGGGTGTTACAAAAATCAAATCGAAAAAAATTCAAATAAAGTTTGAGTTGTAAATTAGACACTTCAACTCAAATAACTCAAAAATTTTTGACTCAACTCGCTCGAACGCTCACCCCCTACTATCGGGTAGGGAATAACCAAAAATAGTTGGGAGCGAACCAACGAGTACGGAAAATAACTGAAATCTTCACTCATGGGGATGGGAGAAGTTTTATCACGGAAGCTCAACTGGGGATGGAGATTGTTATATCCGAACCGTGGGGATAACCGAACCGTACCCGTATAAATAACTGTGTAGATCCCCAAAAAATATCCTTATAGATCCCAATATTTTACAAAGTTGGATGGCCATAAGGTAATATACCAATTTTTCAACAAAAATCTAATCTCCTTTAACCTGAGTATGGCCAACTGGAGTAGTTCGGAGATTCTCCGCAAATTCCATAAAATAATTAGAAAGTGGTTTATGCATAGTTGTAAACGTGGTTCAATCTTGTTTTGATGATCGATTTCAATATTTATTTTAAAAAATATAAATATTTGAATGTTGAAAGGTCATAAAAATTTGACAGTAGATTTCTTAGAAAATAATTTTAGCAGTGACTTTGAAAAATAACAAAAAATTCTATAAGATAAATCAAGCAGTGGGCCTTATATTTCTATAACAATAAAAAAGTCTTGATTCATTTAAAACAAATGATTCTTGATTTCGAATTATATATTAGGAGTTATTAATTTTTGAGTGAGCTAAAGTCAGAAGAAAAGACTGCAGACTATTTTCAAAAGCAACAATTATAGTAACTTCAAAAATTCTCTATAAACCGTACGAGTAAAATTAAAATAGGCAATTTATACGGTTAGAAAGATTATCGAATCTAATTCCTTTTAGAACAAATGGATCATGATTTGAAACTGTAGATTATTAGTTACATATTTTCTTTTAAAGGTAGTGCAAGCAGCCATGTTTCAATAGTTAACATTTTAGTCATGTTTTATAGTTTTGAAATGGTTTGTTTGTTTTTCGTAAAACTAAATTTATCATTTATGTTTGTAATTTTGGATATTTGATGTTGAGTATTTATTTTAATATATTAAGATTTGTTTATTTTTTGGGTACGCGTATTAACCAAAAACTACACGGATCCGCAAGGGATGGGTATGAAGACGAGAAAACCCACGAAATGTTCAATGGGAATCCCCGAAACCGTGTACCTATAAGTGTTGGGGAAGGAATGGGGAATGCAAAACCGCCATTGACCCGCCTCATTGTCACCGCTACTTTTAAATAATATATTTGTTGAGATAAATATTTTGATATAACAATTTTAGTGAAAAATATTTTTGGACTCATTTGAATATTGCAAAAATAATTCAAAGTCTAAATAACTTAAAAATTATGTTTAAAATGTTTTTGAATAAAACTTATATCGAATATAACTTCAAAAATTCAAAACCTAGCCAAAATTTTCAATATTTTAATGAAGGTTTCGATACCCCTTTAGGTGGTTTTGAAACCATGCAAGCAGAAAGGTTCTAGAATCAAAATCTGGGCTAAGGTTTTTATACCTTGCAAAAGGTTTTGATTAGGTCATGGTTTCTATACCCACTAGGAGCACTCTCTTTCCTTCCTTTAGAGTCTTCCTTCTCTTTCCCTCTAGGTAGGATTAGATTTAGAATTTGTCAAAAAAAAACAACATTAACATGATAGCAATAACACCTAAATATGACGATGATCATTAATATTTTTGACATCCTAATTCTAATCTTATTCCTACCTAGAGGGGGAAGGGAACTCTAGGGGGAAAGAATGGGGTATTCCTAGTAGGTTTAGAACCCATGACCTAAGGGAAATGAGGGAACAAAAATGAGCAACTTGGCCAATTGGCCAAATGTGTTTGCTTACGATGATCACAAATTGAATCAATTCTTCTAGCTTTCCTTATAAAAGCAATTATTAGAATGTTGGAATTATTAATTAATTACATAAGTCAATAATCATGAACTTTATATCTTTTTGAACGAATAAAGAAATCCTCAATAATATCAAAAAAGGTTTATGTGCTATGGGAGTGACACAAATTATTAGCAACAGATTGACAATAAATTTTATAGTTGATGAACTCTTAAAAAGGTTACCCAAGTAGTGTATTGCATTCCCATGTAATCCAGTCATTCAAGTGAAATAAAACAATTGTATGTTGTTATATCTTATAATAGTAGACACCATGTGGATACAACACAAGTGAATAGAAATCGCATGTCCCTTTTCGGTATCTCTATTTATGCTCCCTTTTCGGTGTCCCTATTTATATCCCACACTAAAAACTTAGGTTTTGTTAGAAAATTGTTAATCTAAGAAAATAAAATAATAAACAATAAAAACAAATATTGATATTATTATTAATCAAACAGAACATAATATAGATACAACATATCTGAAACCAAACTGATTGGAAACGTGTTGAGGCCTGTAGCTACACAGTTTCCTTAAGACAGATTTTCGGCCACTCCTTGGTGCTTGAGATTTTCAGTCGTCTGTCTCCCAGGATACAACAAATAGATGAACTTCTACCGTTGCACAGCTGTAGAGATCATGAACTATGTCATTGCCTTCTCCTATCACCAAAAACTACTTTTTGAAAACCACATGGTAAAACAATAGAAAAATCTATGTGTTTTTTAGTTAAGCCGAACCTAAAAGGTTTGCACGCTATTTATAGGAGTTTCACAAGGGAGTAATTGGAAACTTTTGACCTAATGGATTATTTATGATTTGAGAATTAATAAGTCTTTAAAGAGAAGTTTCCAAAATTACTGTTTGAATTAAATGAAGCTTTTAATATTTATCATTTTAATTCCCAAACATAATTTGGAAAAGATATACTCTATTTGAGGAAAATATTCAGGTTAAAATATCCGCAAGCCCATGAAGGGCCCGGCCAGTCCGGACATTCGTGTTACTCACGTCATGCATGGTTGCACATTTAATAACCAAAAATTGGTTCCACATTTTCTCTCAACAACGTTTCAATCAATTTCTCATTCAAAGATCCAAAGATACCATTTTTTTCCAATAATCTCCCAGATGAATGAAATTGATGATTTAATCAAAAACATTTTGACTTGATGTTGTGATAGGATCTACGATTGATAGTTTCATAGGATAGATATGTTTCCTCCTTTGAACCTTCCCTTGTGAAAGTATATTTACTTTACTAGCTGACCAGTAGACGTGATGTACTTGAACTGTTTTGCCATTTGTGTAAACGATGATATACTTCACACAACTACCTCTCTGACAAGAGATTAGTTCTTACGGGTATGTCCATATAGACATGAACATCGCCTGGTTCTGCAAGAGTTTGAAAGAACTATTCCCAATAGTCTCCTTGAAGCAGCCCCACTTCACTCTCACATAGGTGACTTATGTTGTTCGGCTCATCGAAGTATACAATGGTCATAAAAAGCTTTGCTTATTCTATTCCACTTTGATCATTATTTACATCATAAAAATGAACTTGGAAGAAGAACCCCACAATGACCGCACAAGGTCTATGCAACTAGGTTATTCATTTGAACCTATATCTTGGGATATCCAGTCAACTAGGTAGGGTTTTCCTTCACATAGCACCTTAAATTTTTCTTGGTTTTAGTCTCATTCCTTTCGATGGTTTCTCAACTTGATCTCGATTTAACCCTTTGATTAGCGGATCCGTAGTGTTATCCCTTGATTTTACAAAATCAATAGAGATAACTCCATTTGAGATCAGCTGTTTAATGGTATTGTGTCGATGATGCATATGTCTCGACTTACCATTATATATAAATCTTAGTGCTCTACCAATTTATGAATATTGTGGGCACATGCTTTGGCTATTTATGAATATCATCCAAGAAATTCTAAAACCATTTGGTTTTTTCTCTAGACTTGTCTAGGTTATAAACTCAGATTCTATTATGGATCTAGTTGTAAATGTTTGTCTTGAGGAATTCCATGACATGGCTCATCTTTTCAATGTGAAACATATTCATTTGTGCCTTTGATATTTTGGATATCAAATTTCCAAATGGCACTAGAGAATCCTTCTAAATATTATGTTGGGAGGCTCGAACGATCAACCGAATATGCCAAGAGGGAGTGAATTGGTTTTGAGTGATAGTGGTAGAGGCAATAGGAAATTAAAAATTGGCACAAGGATTTATAGTGGTTCGACTTTCTAACCAAAGTCTACATCCACTACCTTAGCACACCAGTAAGGATTTTCCCAAATTCACTATTGAATATCTTTCCTTTTTCCCGGGCTCAACGAGATAACCCTTACAACCTAAAAGCTTATACCCCAAAGCTTTGAAAAACTCTCTTATAAAGAGAAAACAAATGAGAAAAGTAGGAAAACCTCTCATGGCTGATATGTTTGCAATTCTAAGCTCTCATCCAAAACTTAACACTTGAGCATATATGACAATTGAACTCACAAGTGTGGTCTACAAAGAAATTAACAATTAAAGCACTAAAACACTCTCTCTATACATGAATGTTGGTAGTGTTGTTTCTTGTTCTTCCATGGATGCTTGGAGAGGTTTTTTAAACCCTCTAATGGTTTCATGACCGTTACTAGCCGTTGGGGTGGTCTAGAGCCGTTGGGGAGATAAATTCCAGCCACAAATGCAGTTTTGAAGCAGGGTGTATCGGTACTCGAGGTTTGGTATTGGTACTTGCCTTAAGAAAAATAGTCGTTGAAGCATTTATTACTCAAGTGTATTGGTACGTGATACATGGTATCAGTGCAAACCCTAAGGTATTGGTACAGCTAAGGTCGTATCGGTACACAATTTGGCTATTGGAATTTGCTAAAACTTAGGGGACAAAGGGGGATATCGGTACACAGAAATCTGTACCAGTACAGGCACTCTGGGTATCGGTACGAGTCAAGCTGTACCGATACTCGGGGCCTTTTTTGACATTTTGGCTATTTAAAATCATTTAAGACATGTCAAAAAACTTTTGAAAATATTTCAAGCATATTTTTCAAGTTTATGGACTTTTAAAATATTTTTGCAAATTAGTTTAAGTCTAAACATTTTTCTTTAAGTTATATCAAAATCAAATATCTCAACAATCTCCCCCATTTTGATATAAAGAAACCACTTAAAATTATTTTTGTGAAAACTCCCCCTTAAAAAATAATTTTAGAAAAAGAGAAACATTTTTAGAAAATATTAAAGCTCCACTTTTCCTTTTTGAAATTAAAATTTTCAAACATATCTCTCCCCCTTTTTGTTATATCAAAAATATTTTCAAAATAAAGTTTGAAATCACATTTAAGTTCAAGATAACAGTGGGGAGTTACACCCAAAAAATTTTGACAAAAGAAAGAATTTTTAGAAAATGGCTCTCCCTTACTTAAGCATCAAGTAAATTATTAGTCCAACAATTTAAGAGAATAAATTTGAATTTCAAATAAATAAAACAAATAAACCAAGAAATTCAATTAAACATGTCATATAACATGATACTCATATAGGCATAAAAGGCATGGCAAAAAAGAGACAAAACTATCATTTTTTATCTACGCATACCGATACGGAGTCATCCTTATTGGTACATGACCAATGTAGTACCAGTACAGTAAGGGCAGCATCGATACCGGCTTCACAATTCTAGAAGAAAATGCAGCAAAAACACTTCTAAATGCCTTTTTATGATATCCTAAGAGCATCTAGAGGCTTTAAGAAGATTAGATAGGCATATAAGCTACATTTTAATCAACATGCTTCTCAAGACAACATATTTAGAACAAATCAAGCATAGATTTCATCAAAATCAACCAAACATTACAAGTTTAAGGCCCAAAAAACATAAATATTAGCATACTAGGCCAAAAACATGTAACTCGTGCAATTTGAGACTCCCCCTAACTATATGCAATTAAGCACAACATGGAGTCATACAAACATACTTTGATCATATTAAGATTTAGACATGGAAAACATGATCAAGCAATTGCATGAAATAAATTTTACCACTTGAACCAAGGTAGGATGTTAAGTCTTCCTTCTCCAAGTGTCTTTCCTCCTTTGTGTATCATGAGCTTCCATAATTTCAACTTTGATCAACATTGCTCAAGCACACCTACAAAAGACAATCAAGTAATTTTTGGTATCCAAATTGCTTTGGATCCAATAGCATTAGTCCCCTTAGGAATCCATTTTTCAATGTCTTCCTTTTTGTTTGAAGAAACAAGTCCCTTAGGGACCCAAACATTCTTCACAACTTTACCATTTAAAATCTAGGGGAACTAGATTGTCTTTGATAAAAATTTGTTTTAACAAAATTTGCTTTGGAGCTATCTCTAATTTCACACTTTTGAAAGTTTTTGTTAAACAAATTCTTTTTGAGATTATCAATTTCCCTTTGATGATATTCTTGAACTTTTAGAAGCAAGTTTTGTAAATCCAAATATTTTTTCTCAAAACCTTCAAACTTTGCTTCAAGTTCGAGATTGGTTTTAGAAAGCAACTCATTTTCGATTTTCAATTTTGAAAGCATATTTTTGTTTTTCAAAAATAAAGCCTTGAATTCCAAAACCAAATCGTCATAGGTTTCTTGTAACTCATCAAAAGTATAAGAATTTAAATTAGATGAGTTAGAAGTTACCTTTTCATCTTGGATGGCTATGCGACATAGGCGAGCTACTTTATTATCGGTAGAGTCCTCTTCGTCACTCGAAGTAGCCACAAATGCATTCTTTTTATGGCTTGATCCCTTCTTGTTGAAACGAGGGCAATCATACTTGGTGTGCCCCAGCTTCTTGCATTCAAAGCATATGATGGGATCCTTCATCTTCATTCTCGATTCATGCCTTGATTCTTCCTTATGTTGCTTCATAAATTAGATAAACATTTTGAAGAGTTTGACCATCTCTTCTTCTTCAACTTCACTCTCCTCTTCACTTAATTCTTCTTGAATAGTTGAGGAGGATTTAAGAGCAACAACATTCAAGTCTTCAATGCCTTGCACTTCTTTCTTCTTCTTCCCCTTGGACATCATCATCTCATGGGTGAGCAAAGATACAATAAGCTCATCAAGCTTGGGCTCCTTCAGATTCTTTGCTTCTATGATGGCGGTCTTTTTGGAATCCCATGAGTCGAGAAGTGGGTAAATCAACTTCCTCAAAAACTTGTCCTCTGGAATTATTTCTCCAAATCTTTTAAGCCCGTTGACTCTGGAGGAGAATCGATAAAACATAGCTTTGATGTCTTCTTTCGGGTCCATCTTGAAGTTTTCATAATTGAGGTCAAGAAGTTCAATCTTAGTTTCCTTTACCTCATTTGTTCCTTTATATGTGACTTTAAATTTGTCTCATACTTCCTTGGCACTTGAGCAAGAAGATGTCTCTGCATACTCATCGGGTCCAAGTGCACAAAACAAGATGTGCATCGCTTTATCCTTGAGTTGCAACTTCTTTTGATCTTCCATATTTCATTACTCCTTACTTCTTTGAGGAACGAACAGTCTATCAAGAACAATCTCCCAAAGATGATAGTCAATGGATTTCATATAGAACATCATCATATTCTACTAATAAAAGTAGTTGGCACCGTTGAAGTAAGGAGACTTATCGATGGATTGCGTCATGATCTCTGATTGATGTAGAATGGTTGAGCACCTCAAGGATCGACTCTAGGATTTTAGTCCGGCGTAGAGACAAAGCTCATATACCAATTGTTGGGAGGCTCGAACGATCAATCGAATATGCCAAGAAGGGGTGAATTGGTTTTTGAGTGATAGTGGTGGAGGCGATAGGAAATTAAAAATTAACACAAGGATTTACAGTGGTTCAACTTTCAAACCAAAATCTACATCCACTACCTTAGCACACCACTAAGGATTTTCCTAAATTCAAGGAGATAACCCTTACAACCTCAAAGCTTATGCCCCAAAGCTTTGAAAAACTCTCTTACAAAGAGAAAACAAATGAGCAAACTAGGAAAACCTCTCAAGGCTGATATGTTTGCAATTCTAAGCTTTCACCCAAAACCTAACACTTGAGCATATATGACAATTGAGCTCGCAAGTGTTATCTACAAAGAAAATGACAATTAAAGCACTAAAACATTTTCTCTATACATGAATGTTGGTAGTGTTGTTTCTTGTTCTTCCATGGATGCTTGAAGAGGTCTTTTAAACCCTCTAATGGCTTCATGATCATTGCTAGCTGTTGGGGGTGGTTTGGAGCCATTGGGGACATAAATTCCAGCCATAAATGCAATTCTGAAGTAGGGCATATGGGTACTCAAGGTCTGGTATCGGTACTTATCTTAAGAAAAATAGCCGTTGGAGCATTTATTACTCAGGGGTATTGGTACGTTATACATGGTATCGGCAGGAACCCTAAGGTATCGATACGGTTGAGTCTATATCAATACGCAATTTGGCTACTGGAATTTTCCAAAACTCAGGGATAAAGGGGCGTATCGGTACATGAAAATTTGTACCAATACGGGCACTCTGGGTATCGATACGGGTTAAGCTGTACCGATACCCAGGGCCTATTTTTGACATTTTGGCTATTTAAAATCATTTAAGACATGTTAAAAATCCTTTAAAAACATTTCAAACATATTTTTCAAGCTTATGGACTTTTGAAATATTTTTGCAAATTAGTTTAAGTCCGAAAACATTTTTCTTTAAGTTATAGCAAAATCAAATATCTCAACATATTAGGATCTTTGTAACAATGCAGTTCATAGTCCTGATTATATCTGAGATATGTCAGGACTCTTACAATTGTTTTTTAGAGGTTTGACCTTGGATTGATTGTGAATCTACTTAAATTACTTACAATGAAAGTAATATCTAGTCTAGTATAGTTCAATTAGACTGTCTATGACCCCTGCATATTCCATTTGGTTAACCTTTTAACCTTTTACTTTTGGAAAAATGTTGTCTAGTATTCATTGGAGTTCTGACTATGTCAGAAAAATACTTACCAAGCTTCTCTTGTCTACGTAGTGTGAGACAGTCGTTAGATTTGGATGCCCAAAATCAAATCTGACAATCTCATATTTTGCATGCCTTTGGTACGTTTACCATTCTATTGTTACTTATAACAATGAGTATGCCATCAACATAGGATCATATATCCTAATTTTGGTAAGTTTGACATACAAACATTTGTCACACTTATTTGTCATCGTGACAATATTTTAGTTTCAACCTTTTGTTGAATGTTTAGACTATATTTATTGATAATCTCTAAAGTTCATTCCATTGAACTTGGATCAATTTCCCTAGTTATACTAGAAGTATATTTTCAAAGAATGATATAGGAAGTATATTTTCAAAGAATGAGACATTATATTTTCAAAGAATGGGACATTCTTTTATTCCATTTCATATTCTTGTGAATCTTAGGGTTCTTTGATTCGTACACAAGAAATTGATATATGTTGCTATGATTTGCATAGCCAATGAAAATACAGTCTATTATTTTGAAACTCATTTTTCATTTAGTTCGGTAATGGGGACATTACCTCTATAAGACAACCCCACATTTTCAAGTAGTTGTAGAAAGGTTTTATTTCTTTCCATAACTCATATGGTGTCTTGTCTCTTTTATTGTGGGAAACCTTGTTTAAAAGATAATTAGCTGATAGAACAACTTTCCCCCACATGTTAGGCACATTTTTTAAAGTTTTAGTTCTTTTTAGAAGTCATCTTCAAAATTATAGTACCAACATTACTCATCTAGAGCTTCTCCCCATCATACTTATAGAGAATAATTTCTCTATAGCTTCATCTTTGCTTTTAAGCAAATACACAGTACAATTTTGTGCTATTATCAATGGAGGTAATAAAGGTATCCCTTCAAACAATAGTTTGTCATGTAAATTGTTACGCCAATATTATAACATTAACCTCATTTGGAAGTATACAATCCAAAGACTTGTTCCTCATTTTATGGAAATTGAAGCATTTCCTATGAAATTTTGCTTCTTGGGCACACGCATTTTTGGTCCCAGATAATACATTGTTTGTGGTTTGTTTTCTTGAAGCCTTTTTTTGACTTCCATTACATTTGCCCTGATAATATTTGTCTTGGTAACATTTGCATAAGCAATATTTGTTACAACAATATTTTCCTTAGTAACATTTGCCTAAGCAATATTTGTTACAACAATATTTTCCTTAGTAACAATTGAAGGTGGTAGCAACATTTACCTTATCCTCTCTAGCAATAAGAGAATCATCCTTCAAACATTTGGCAGGTTTAACATGGTCAATTTTGTTGCCACATTTTGAAATTCTCTACAATGAATTTCACTGGTTTTTCATTGTGGCTCACATCACAAACCAGAAACAGAAAATTGTGAACTTGTTAATCATCAGGAATTTAGTTCGAAACTAAAACTAGAAAAAAGCACGATTTTTAACTTTTGTTAGACGACAGGAATTTTGTAAACTAAAAACCCTAAACAAAAGTTCACACGATCTAATAGAAAGAGCAATAATGAATAGTGCACCATGTAGGTAACTTATGAAAAGAGAGGTGGTGCACTAGGCAAGCTTAAGTACCAAGTCTTTCAAAGAACCAATCCTAGACATGTACTCTCGTGTTGTCTTTCAATAATCCATTTACGAGTTTTATTCTCTTATGCTTAAGGAAGTTCTTGAAGTCATTTCAATCAAGGGTTAGCTTTTCAAATGACTAACGCTGGAACATATTCACTTATATCCAATCCTTTTGTGAGAATATCGTGAGTGATCAATTGAATTCATTGCCTTTGAGTCACACCAATTTAGAATCAATCATTACAAAATTAAAAAATTTGGTAACTAAGAAATTCTAAGCACCGACATCTTCCATTTTGTTTTATGATTTAACGACCATCATAATTCTATAGCCATTTTTAAATATTGTACATTTTGTAATGTGCATCAAATAAGGCTTTAAGAATGTAGTTTCGACATAGAAAAACAAAGTTCTTCTTTGCTTTGATTCAAGACCTCGGTCGGAATCGACGCTTTGGATTTAGTAACCAATGTTACTTCCAATAACAAATTCTGTTAGAACAGATTTGTCCACTTTGTTAGAAAGGAGATCAAGTAAACCCATTAAAACGGAAGGAATTAAATTCCCGAAAACAAATTTATTTACAAGATCTCAATTTACAAACAAAACAAAATTCTCAATAAATTCAACGATTTATTTCCTTTTATGAGATAAAATCATACTATATTTCCAAGAAAATTAAATGATCTATTTTCTTTTCCAAAATAGAATAATATAAGATTCTTAAGAAAATAAATTCAACGATTTATTTTCCTTACAAAGTTAGAATCAAAGAAAGATTCTAATTGAGAAACAATTTAGTAATTTATTTATTTTATATCTTCTGTTAAACATCGAGATTAGTAGCACTAAAACCCGAAACAGATATATCAAAGCAACCCAATTCTGTTTAACAAACAGAAATCAAAAGGGATTAATCCTTTGATTTTAATTTGTTGATTATTGTTTGGAAACGAGATCAAGTAAACTCGTTAAAACGGCAAGAATTAAATTCCCAAGAAGGAACTTATTTACTAGATCTCAGTTTCTAAAAAAAATCAACATTTCATGTGGATATCCTATTCGTTTCTATAAAATTTCTCAAATAAATTATTAGTACAAAAATAAAATCTACAGTGTTTCTAAAACACAAACAATAATTATTATTACACAAGATATTTCTCATTCGTGCCATATATATTTCATATTAAAAGTCAAAATTATGAATTTTAACATATATAGAATTACCTTAATAATATATATATCATAAAAATACCATAATTCAAGGTATTATTATTACCATAACACGTGTTTATTGTTTTTATTTCATTTCCAAGAAAACTCAACATGTATGGTTTTAATAGTGATAGTACCATATTTCATATCATATTTCAAATATAAATTATTAAGGAATATTAAAATTTACCTTAATAATGAAATATTCAACCGTTTCTCTCACGAAACCAGCTTGCATTCGTTCGTGGTGTTCTATGTTGAAGCCATGGTATTGGTTATCTTAGCATTTCTTGCCTTTGGGCATTCACGGCCATGAAAATCGTTGAGATGCTTTTGGGAATTCAAAGGCATCAAACTCTTTGTAAGACAATTAAAGAAATGGTCAATTACCAAATATGAAAATAATTAGCCACTTCGAGTTAAAGTCATATAAATGCTATAAAAAAATTATTATACACAGGTGGTTGAAATTTTTTATTTCCACAAGCGCCTCAATTTTAGGGTTTGATTTTAATTTAGGTTTAGAGTTTAGGGGTTTTAGTGTAGGAGGTTAGAATTTAGGGTTCATAGTTAGAATTTAAGGTTTAAGGTTAGAATTTAAGGTTGAGATTAGGGTTTAGGTTTTAGGATAATATGGGTAGGGATTTAGGTTTTAACCTATAAATCCTAAATTTTAACCCTAAACCCGAAATTCTATCAACAGCCCCTAAATTCAAAACTACTACACTTAAATCCTAAACTTTAAACCCTAAACGGAGTCCCTAACCCCTAAAATTAAGGCACTTGTGTAAAAAAGAAGTTTCCACAAGCGATTGTGTATAGAATAACTACCCTAAAAAAATGCACGCACATAAAATACAGATAGCAACATCAGGCTTTCCTTTCTCTAAGCGTGAAAGTTTTCCTCGTGGTATGAGTCTTTGCTTTAGATACGGTAATCTGTTCGTCTTGGATTAAAACTAAAAATCCGTTTTAAAATTATTAGAAAATCGTTAACCCAAGAAAATAAAATAATAAACAATAAAAACAAATATTGATATTATTATTAATCGAGCATAACATAATATAAATATAACATATCTAAAACCGAACCGATTGGAAACGAGTTGAGGCATGTAGCTACACAACTTCCTTAAGACAGATTTTTGGCAGTGCTTGAGATTATCGATCATCTATCTCCCAGGATACAACAACTAGATGATCTTCTATAGTAGCACAACTGTAGAGATCACGAACTATACACTTGCCTTATCCTATCACCAAAAACTACTTTTTGAAAACCACAGAGTAAAACAATAGAAAAATCTATGTATTTTTTTAGTTGTGTTGAACCTAAAAGGTTTACACGCTATTTATAGGAGTTTCACGAGGGAGTAATTGGAAACTTTTGACCTAATGGGGAACTTATTATTTGAGAATTAATGAGTCTTTAAAGAGCTGTTTTCAAAATTATTGTCTGAATTAAAGGAAGCTTTTAATATTTATCCTTTTTAATATTTATCATTTTAATTCTAAAACATAATTTGGAAAAGATATGCTCTATTTGTAGACAACATTTTGGTTAAAATATTTGCAAGCCCAAGAAAGGTCCGACCGGTCTGGACATTCGTATTAGTCACATCGTGCACGGTTGCACATTTAATAACCAACAACTAATTCCACATTTTTTCTGAACAATGTTTGAATCAATTTCTCAATATCAATTTTTTTCAACATGTTTAAGGTTAAGGTTTAATGTTAGGGTTTAAGATTAGAGTTTAAAGAATTTGGGATATGATCTATTTTTTAGGGGTTAGAGTTTATAGCTTAGGATTTAAAATTTAAGGTTAGAGCTTAAAATTTGAATTTTTAGTGCTAGAACACCGAGAAAAGGAAGAGAATTGTTGTCCCAACACAAATAATAAAACTAAAACCAACATGAAAAAGAATAGAACGATCACGATAGAATAGATGGATGGCTCACAAACTCGAATTCCTATAGGTACGAACGAACACAAACACAAACACAATACAAAAACACGAATAGTTAATAGGCATAAAGTAAAGAAATATTCCAAATGTTTGACTGAATAATCACTTTGGCTCCTATTCTTTTTTGGAGCAATTCAACCTTCAACGTTTTATTTTATGTTAAAATAGCCCCTCTGCAGATGAAAATTGTTAGAAAACTGACGGTAAACAGTTTGAAATGACTTGACAAAATGATTAGTCAACAGAAAAAATTGTTTTATATTTTATATAATTTTATAAATTTATTTTTGGACTGAAGTACCATTTTTTCAAGTCAACACATTTGTCTATATGATATTGTCATGTTAGCATGCATCGCCATATAGGTTTGTCACGTCATTTCAAGTCGTTTACCATCAGTTGATCGACAGGTCTCATTCGCGGAGTGGCCATTTTAACCCAAAATGAAACGTTGAGGATTGAATTGCTCTAAAAAATATAGATCAAAGTGACTATTTAGTCAAACATTGGGGGCATTTTTTTGCTTAATGCCTAGCTAATATATTTTATGTTTAAAAAATATACCTTTCCGTAGTATACCTTTCAAGCCAGACGGCAAAAGAACATTTCCTATCTCCAATCCTTGACATATATAAACCCCGTACGACTAAAACATGATCAGCCACACCTAAAGGCTTCTTTATCAAACAACCAGACCAAGGTACTAATAGAAATCCTTAATGTCAGTCAGGGTTAATTTGGAAATAATCCTTAAAATGGATGGGGATTTTAACTGAGGGCCCAATTTCCACATTCCAAAATATGCAGGGTCTAATTTATCCATTTCCGGTAGAGGGATTAAAATGCAATCTGAGATATAGTACAAGGACTACTATTGTACTTTTACCTATTTTCCCCTTCGATTACATTATTGCTTGGTTTGGTACAGGAGATGTAAAAGAGGTGTGTTGTATTAAATAACAGATGCATTAAAAAGATGGATGAAAGATGGTTATTACATCAAGGTGTTTGGTTGTGAAATTTGTGATAAAGTTAAAAGATAAATGTTATGTATGAATGTACCCTTTTACCATTAAATTTTTAGCTCCATATTTCCCCTTGTTTTGGTATTGATTATTATATTATTTTGATAGTTTAGGGTTTATGGTTTGATATTTTTGGGTCTAGGGTTTAGGGTTCATGAGTTTGGGTTTTAGGTTTATGATTTAGGGTTATGGTTTAAAATTTGGAGTTCATGGTTTAGGGTTTGGAGCTTATGATTTAGAATTTAGATTTTTAGAGTTTAGGATTTAGGGATGTGGTTTATTGATTAAGGTTTATAGTTTGTGGTTTAGGGTTTATGTTTAGAGTTTGAGTTTAGGGTACATGAATCAGGTTTGGAATTTTGGGTTTGATGTTTATGGTTTATTGTTTATGTTTTAAAGTTTGGGGTTTGGGGTTTAGGGTTGGGTCAAAGTTCATTGTTTAGAGTTTAAGTGTTAGTGTTTAGGGTTAAGTGTTGGATCATTGTTTAGGGTTAGCATATTTACAATGATGTAAATATGTGAAAAATAGTATAAGAGTATAATTTAACAAAAATAACATAAAACAAACGTATTAAGTAAATATCATGATAAATATCACTAAACACACGTATAAAAATAAATTTTATAATAAAAATATATTAAATAATATAACATGTCAACTCTAACCTAACCAAATGAGAATCTCTCTAGTTTTCGTTTAACCAGTTAGCCAATTTCACGGTTCGTATAAGGCTTAATAGCCAAATAGGTGCCCAAACTATACTTGTGGCTCACTTTTGGTGTCTAAACTATTTTTAGCTCTAAATAGGTGCTTAAACTTTTATTTCGGTCATTTTAGGTGCCTAACTGTTAACTACCGTTACTTTTTTAAAAAATAATTTTTAATTTTATTTCTTTTTTAAATTTAATTTATTTTTTAACTTATTTTTTTTAAAAAACTCATAAAATGGCCCCAAATTTGAAATCCCTAACTTCCCTAGCCGATTCCACCATCGATGGTCACGCCTCCGTCCACCATATCCCCCGTCGAACCACCACGACCATTCCCCCAACCACCCATCGCCGGTAGATGGCGATAGGTGTGCCAATCGGCTTCCTAACGTCCAAGGAAGCCAAACTCGCGAAAAGGAAGTCGATTGGCACACCTACCGTCGGTTATCGGCGATGGGTGGTTGTAAGAAATGGTCGTGGTGGTCTAACGGCGGTAGTGGTGGTCTCTGGCGAGGCAATCAATAGCAAAAACGACAGCAATTTAGGGATTTTGGGTTAAGGATTTGGGACTATTTTGTAAAAATTTAAAATTGATATTTTTTGAATTTTATTTAAAAATTTAATTAAAATAAATTAAAAATTAAAAACATGCCACATGTCATATTTTTATTGGCTAACGGTTTTTTTAACAGTCAGATACTTAAAATGACCGAAATAAAAGTTTAAACACTTATTTAGAGCTAAAAATAGTTTAGTACCAAAAGTGAACCACAAGTATAGTTTGGGCATCTATTTGGGTATTAAGCCTTCTTATAAATTTTCCTAGAACCATCTCTTATGGAATGGCTCCTATTCATTTACCTTAAATTTAGCGTATATTATTACGTTTGTTTCCTCAGAATTTCCCTTTTATTAATCGGAGAGTAAATTAATTATATAATACCGGTGGCGGAAATACAGAAAGTGAAGCCGGAGAACTACTGGTTGGGATGGTTAACCATAGAGGGTCGTCTCTTATGAAAAACGTTTCAACAACCAAATCTATCTATAGGAAACAATCTCCCAGGACCATTGCTCTTTACATATTCTTGCTCTTTGCTTTCTCGATCTTCTTTTTTGTCTTCAATGCTGGCAACGTTGAACAAGAACAATTCAACACAATCTCTGTCCAGGTCTGTGATTCAATATTTCTTCTGTTTCTGTTCATGGGTACTCATATTTTAGGCTTTTCAAAAATGGGTCAGTGTCTTTTTTTACTATCTGAAATTTATTTGAACAAATTGGCAGCAATCTACCATTGTTCTTACTATTAAATGTATAGTTTATTTTTGGAAAATCCTTTTTTTTTCAAAAAGGGAAATTCAAGGATAAATTGCTTCTATAATTTGTTTTTGAGTTATGCAGATAACTGATGAGTAACTTTGGGATCCTCCTTCTACCCGTGGCTTACGTCCGTGTGCCCATCCAACGCGCAGATATAAAGGTAAATTAGTTCTCCTCTCATTCCTGCTCTCAATTCTAGCATAATTTTAGTTTTTGTTCTGTTGGGAGATTATCCCTTTACTTTTGGATCAGTTCTTTTGTAGAGCTTGCTCTTTTATACAATGTCTAGTTGTTTCTTTGTTTATCTGCTTGTAATCGACAACTCTGGTTTTCTCTAATTCCATTTAATGAATGCTATGGCAGGTACAAAAGGAACTGGCCGGTATTTAACATTAAACTGTAATGGAGGATTGAATCAAATGCGCACTGGTGTATGTTTTCTTATACATACATATATATATATATTTGCTTTTGCCTGCTCTTTCCGTATATATGTGTCGAATTACATTCAGGGTCGCATTCTATGATGAATGATTTTATAGAATTAGAAAATTGCTTGCGTGGTTAAGATGGTTTTTCCCACCTATCATTGAATTTTCTAAGCCTTTATGGAGTACGCAGTTAATAATTATGCTCATCTTTTTGCATGTTAACCTTGTACAATGTACGACGATGCTACGATACTCAGGCCTATAGAAAACAACAATTTGATCAATTTCAGTTGAAACCAGTGGAGTTGTTTTTCCCCAGGGTTGAGAAGTTTTTTATTGCTGATATGGAATAGCATATATTTTAGGTCAGAGCTAAGCACTAGATGCTCAGTACTATAAAATATGCATAACTTTACACTTTTAATTTGGGTTTGGGTCTATAACTAAATTGTCCTAAGCTTTTAACAGTTGGCGTACCACAGAAATTTTCTCTCGTTGTATAACCTATTTGACTGACTTGAACTTGTGTTCCACTGAGTGCATTTATTAGCTGTACAACCATTGTTGTTTGCTTTAAAGTTTCTTGTATTTGATTGATTGGATTTGTTAGCTCTGCACTCCATTATTGTTTGCTTTCAAGTTTCATGGATGTTGCATTGTCAGTTCATTGGTCAAAACTTTGGTAACCATTCTCTTGTAGATATCAGACATGGTGGTTGTGGCACACATAATGAATGCAACCTTAGTAATTCCAAAGCTGGATAAGCAATCCTTCTGGCAAGACTCAAGGTATTCTCATCTGTTTCTCTCTCAACTCCATCAAAGACTAATTGTTTTGGTCTTATTTAGTTTCTGTAATTACTTAAGGTCTCCAATCTTTAATGGAACAGTGCGTTTTCGGATATATTTGATGAGCTTCATTTCATAACAACTTTACAAAAAGATGTGAGGATTGTTAAGCAGCTTCCAAAGGAACTAGAACTTGTTCCTCGGGCTCGAAAGCACTTTACTTCCTGGTCTAGCATGGGTTACTACAAAGAAATGACTCAGCTGTGGAACGAGTACCAGGTATAGCAGTATTTGCTTTTGGTTGTGGCCTGTTTTAGATACCTTCCTAGATGTTATTGGTCCGCAGTGATGATGGTGTGCAATCTGTCTGAGTTAACGTTTTTTAGAATATAATTGATTGTTACATTTAATCCAAGGATGGTGACCAATAAACATTTGCAGGTTATCCATGTTGTTAAATCAGATTCTAGACTCGCGAACAATGATCTTCCTCTTGACATATAGAGGTTGAGATGCCGTGCTATGTACCATGCTCTCCGCTTCTCTCCCCCCATTGAGAGCTTAGGAAAGGTGAATTGCTTATAAGTTAATTCTGTGTAAGTATTTACATTTAATTATTAGTAGTAGTTTAGTTAAAGTCTACTACCTAGAAGAGTTGTAAATCTAATGCAAGTAGGATAAGTCTAATGTAAGTAGGACTCCTAATTGTACTTAAAATCCTATTCCTAAGTCTATATAAGGCTGTAAATATTGTAACTTTAACATAATAAAAATACAGAAAAGAGAGTTTTCTGTTTCTCTACATGGTATCAGTCTAATCGATCCTAATTCAAATGGGTCATTCTTCGACAACCAGTGAGCAACAATCTACAGCAGAACCTTCTACCGGCGTGGAGGATTTTTCAGACGTTTCTGGTGCCTCTGTGACATGCCATCGACTTGTTGGCCACAACTATCTTCAGTGGTCACAATCTATCAAGCTTTTTCTTGTTGGGAGAGGCAAACTCGGCTACATCATAGGGACCATTCCACAACCCTCTGCTGCAGATCCAAACTTTGAAAGATGGGCTCGAGAGAATGGAAAAGTGATGTCTTGGCTCATCAATACCATGTCCCCTGAAGTTGGGACTAATTTTCTTCTTTACAACACAACATGCGAGATCTGGAATGTTGTGCGGGAGACCTATTCCAAAGAAAGTGACAATGTCTCGTAATTATTTGGCATTGAGAGCAAAGTCGCCAACCTAAAACAAGATGGGATGTCCGTCATAGTGTTTTACAACACTTTGACCAGATTTGTGGCAGACAAATAGATCTATACGAGAGTCATGAATGGGAGACACCTCGATGCTACTCTCTACAAAAAAATTACAAAGACAAAGAAGGATTTTTCAATTCCTTAATGGCCTCAATAGAGAGTGGGATGCAGAAAAATCCAGAATCTGGGCAGCAAACCTCTTCCATCACTTGAGAAGTTTTTTTTGACATACGCAAAGGAAGAGAGTAGAAGGTTTTTTTATCTTTGCTCAAAAACTATCGCCATGAGAAGGTTTTGCCCTTGTCACTCGTAACTCGTTAAGACCGGAAAAAGCAAAATTGTGTGTGACTCTTTGCAAGAAGATGGGGCACTTGAAGGAACAATCTTTGGAAGCTACATGGCAAACTAGCATATTGGAGATCATCTACCAACAGGGCTCCTAGAGAATCAAAGTCTAATGCAACAACTAGTGGTGGTTCGAGTGGTTTTTCTAAACAACAAATGGAGGAACTTCACAGGCTATTTGGCAAATTCACAAAGCCTAGTGATGGGAACCTAGCCTAGTAGTAGAAGAAGCAGTAAATCAAGCCACTCTTTACCTCACGCCTTTCTTTCCACCAAGGCTACCTCACCTGGATCATTGACTCGGGGCTTGGATCACATGACCGGTAATAGGGAACTATTTTTGATTTTACACCTATTAGTTCCGAGAGTTCAATTAAGACTCGCTGATGGCTCACTATCTCTGTTAAAGGAAGTGGTTACATTGCTATTAGTGAAGACTTGTTACTTGAGGGGGTATTATTTGTACCTAATCTTGCATGCAATTTGCTTTCTGTCAGCAAGCTTTCCAAAGATTTAAAGTGCTCCTTGATTTTTAATGATTATAATTGTTCTTTGCAGGCACTGGACTCGAAGAAGAAGATTGGCAGTGCTAGCTTGCAAAATGGCCTCTATATTCTTCACAGCAACAACAAGGCTTTCTATTCTCAAACAATTTCTTGTTTTACTTCCTTAGGAAATCTAGATGATGCAATGTTATGGCATTTTAAATTAGGTCATCCTAGTTTTTATTATCTTGCAAAATTGTTCCTTGATTTATTTATTAATAAAAATCAAAGTTCCTTTAAATGCCATATATGTCCTCTTGCTAAACAAACAAGATCTTCCTATTTACCATCTCTTTATAAACCTTCACAACCTTTTTCTTTGATTTACAGTGATGTTTGGGGTCCTTCTAAAGTGAAGAACGTGACAGGTAGTAGGTGGTTCGTTACTTTCATAGATGATCACAGTAGAACTACTTGGACTTATTTGCTCAGAGACAAATCAGAAGTTGCATCCATTTTTGAGAGATTTTACACCATGGTCAGTAATCAATTTGGTACAAAAATTCAAATCCTAAAATTTGACAATGGGGGTGAATAATTTTCTAAGTCCCTAGGAGATTTTTTTGCT
Source organism: Hibiscus mutabilis (assembly GCA_019671005.1). Classification (NCBI taxonomy): domain Eukaryota; kingdom Viridiplantae; phylum Streptophyta; class Magnoliopsida; order Malvales; family Malvaceae; genus Hibiscus; species Hibiscus mutabilis. Next base: position 15,197,270 of record CM033728.1, on the reverse strand, counting down.
AAACATGGAATTGTCCATATCACATCTTGTGTAGATACACCACAACAAAATGGGATTGCAGAAAGAAAAAATAGACATTTGTTAGAAGTCACTAGGGCTCTCATGTTTACAAATGATGTTCCTAAATATTTGTGGGGTGAAGCCTTGTTAACTGCCACATATCTCATCAATAGGATGCCCAGTAAAATTCTCAAGTTTAGGACACCTAGGGATGTTTTCTTGGAAAGTTTTCCTAATTTTAAGCCTATGTCTTCTGTCCTTCCCTTAAAAGTCTTTGGTTGTACAATCTTTGTCCAAAACATAGATCCCTCTAAAACTAAACTTGACCCTAGATCATTAAAGTGTGTCTTAGTTGGTTATTCTTCACTTAAGAAGGGCTACAAATGCTTTCATCCTCCTTTTCGAATTTTTTTTACATCTGTGGATATTACATTTTTTGAGCAGGTCCCTTACTTCTCAACGGCTGCAACTCAGGGGGAGAGTTGGGATGTATTCCAGCCTCAACCAAATCAGGTTTATCCTTTAGTTTCTTCAGTACCTTTATTTTTTGACAATCCTAATTTTTTGAAGCCTCAGAATTCTTCCAAAACTCTTACTCCTTCACCCATCATCACAGAAATAGTTTCATCACCACAGGCTACTCTTACACCTCCTCACACCTCACCTAATCCTACTCCTACTCCTCCTAAAGAAATACAAGTCTTTACCAAAAGAAAAAATTTTATCCCAAAGATTATTTTGCAATCTGACACTTGCCGAGAATTGCACTTGAGTCCAGCTGCCAGTGAGGAAACAAGAGGTAATGAGGTAACTGAGATTCCTTCCCACTTGCTTGAATATGAGTATATGCCTATTGCTAAAAGAAAAGGGGTTAGAGAGTGTACGAAATACCCTATTCAAAGGTATGTTGATTATAGTAGTCTAATGCCATCCTTTAAGGCTTTTACAGCTTGTTTAGATGAAGAGCAGATACCTACAACTATTGAGGCATACAAAATCCTAAGTGGAAGAGGGTTGTTGAACAAGAGGTTGAAGCACTGGAAAAGAATGAAACCTGGTCTGTTGTTGATCTTCCACAATGAAAGAAACCAGTAGGCTGCAAGTGGGTCTTTGCCATTAAATATAATGCTGATGGGAGTGTGCACAGGTATAAAGCTAGACTGGTGGCCAAAGGCTTCACCCAGACCTATGGGGTTGACTACAAGGAGACTTTTGCCTCAATAGCAAAATTAAACACTGTTAGAGTATTAATGAGCTTGGCCGTGAACAGTGACTGGAAACTACATCAACTGGACATTAAGAATGCCTTTCTTAATGGAAAGTTAGAGGAGGAGGTGTACATGAACATTCCACCAGGCCTAGAGTTTGCAAACTGTGAGGGGAAAGCTTGCTGACTAGAGAAATCACTCTATGGACTGAAACAATCTCCTAGAGCATGGTTTGATAGATTCACAAAAGTTGTTCTTGAGGATGGATATCAACAGTCCCTAGCATATCATACATTGTTTTCCAAGGTAACTTCTAATAACAAAAGGGTTATCTTAATAGTGTATGTGGATGATATAGTTTTTGACAGGTGATGATGAAGAAGAAATAAATCATCTGAAAATCTTGTTAAGCAAGGAATTTGAGATAAAAAAAAACCTAGGAAAACTTAAATATTTCCTAGGCATGGAGGTAGCCAGATCAAGCAAAGGATTGGTCATTAACCAGAGAAAGTATGTCTTGGATTTACTCACTGAAACTGGAATGCTAGGCTACAAACCAATCGAAACACCTATGGATGTAGGCTTGAAATTCAGTCGAAGGGATTCAAGTTCAAAAACAGATAAGGGGTTGTATCAAAGGTTAGTTGGAAAATTAATTTATTTATCCTTGACTAGTTCAAAAACAGATAAGGGGTTGTATCAAAGGTTAGTTGGAAAATTAATTTATTTATCCTTGACTAGACCTGACCTAGCTTTTCCAGTTAACATTGTTAGCCAACATATGACTAATCCTACTAAAGAACATATGGAAGTTGTAAAGAGGATTCTAAGGTATCTAAAAGGGACACCAGGACATGGCTTGATATTCAAGAAAACCTTGGACAGGACAGTAAAGATCTTCATAGATTCTAGTTGGGCAAGTGAGCTGACAGACAGGTCAACTAGTGGGTATTGTTCTTTCGTTTGGGGGAACTTGGTCACTTGGAAAAGCAAGAAGCAAACAATTGTTTCAAGGAGTAATGCTGGGGCAGAATACAGAGCATTAACCCTTGGAATGTGTGAAGGAATCTGGTTGGTAAAACTGCTCAAGGAGCTAGGAGTGAATAAAGAAGAAAAATTTGAAGTGTTCTGTGACAATCAGTCTGCAATCAAATTGCCAAGAACCCTATCCAGCATGACAGAACAAAGCATGTTGAAATTGACCGACACTTCATTGCAGAGAAGCTCACAAGTGAAGTGGCAGTCTTGAACTATGTTCCTACTGAAGAGCAGGTAGCAGATATTCTAACAAAGGCTTTGCCAAAAGCTTTCTTCGAGAAATTTAAATTCAAGCTGGGATTATACAATGTATACTCTCTAGCTTGAGGGGGAGTATAAGTTAATTCCGTGTAAGTATTTACATTTAATTATTAGTAGTAGTTTAGTTAAAGTCTACTACCTAGAAGAGTTGTAAATCTAATGCAAGTAGGATTAGTCTAATGTAAGTAGGACTCTTAATTGTACTTAAAGTCCTATTCCTAAGTCTATATAAGGCTATAAATATTGTAACTTTAACATAATAAAAATACAGAAAAGAGAGTTTTCTGTTTCTCTACATTGCTACTCTTCGGTGTTTATGCCCCTGTTAATTTACTGCCCACACACATGAAATAAAACGCATAAGAAGCTTTTGAAATGCAGAAAAGAGAGTTTTCTGTTTCTCTAGCATATAATAAGCAGAACAAGCATTCATGCTTTATTTCATAATTAATTGATTTGTGAGGTCTCCTATGGGACTTCCTTTTTAAATGCGTTCCGAGTATGCATGACGGTCATGACACAGAAGCTGGTGGATCGTTTGAGAACGCAGAGTGCAAAATACATTGCACTTCACTTAAGATATGAGAAAGACATGCTTGCTTTTACTGGTTGTACTTCTGGTTTGACTGACGCAGAATCTGAAGAGCTGAGAATAATGAGGTGGGAACCTATTCTTTGTGTTCATGCATTTACTTCCAATCTTAACAGGAATCCTTTTCATTACCAATTTGTCTTATTGGAAACAAGACGCATTACCAAGTAACCTGTCCTGATAATAGTCTCAATATACAACAAAATTTTGTATTAAATTCTTTGAAATTTTGGAAAAAGTTGGGTAGTTTTTTCACCTTATCCTTGATGTGCTTTGAATTATGTTGTTAGTTAAATTTACTAAAAAATTGGGGAAGAATGTGACTAAATTGACCAATTTGAGCACAAAAGAAGTCATCCTTTGGGTGCTTGGGGGTGTGCTTTTTTTAGCTTATATTGGATTTTCTAAATATCTTTTCAGACAGAACACAAAACATTGGAAGGTTAAAGATAAAAACCCTACTGAATAGAGAAAATGTGGCTTTTGTCCACTAACCCCTAAAGAAGTGGGAATGTTTCTTCGAGCTATTGGTTATCCTCCATCAACACTAATTTATGTTGCATCTGGTGAAATTTATGGTGGTGATGCTCACCTTTCAAAGCTCAAGCTGTATTTCCCAAATCTAGTTTTAAAGGTTTGCTATTGTTTTTTTTTTCCTTGTTATAAATAGTTTGATGTGTATAATCTGCCATTAGGATGTGGTGCTTCATGACTGTGCTTTTGTTGATGACAGGAGAAACTGGCAACAAAGGTAGAGTTGAATGCATTTGCTAAGCATGCAACTCAAAGTGCGGCACTAGATTACATTGTTTCTTTGGAAAGCGATGTGTTTGTTCCATCATATTCAAGTAACATGGCACGAGCTATTGAGGGGCACCGCAGATTCTTGGGCCATCGAAAGACAATCTCCCCGGACAGGTTACAGATCGTGAAAATACCATTTGTTTTCTTTCAGGAACAGTTTTTCTGTAAGGGCATGAACCATTAATCTCCTCTACATGTGCTTTTATGTAGTATTCCCAAAACCATTTTATGCCATGATGTGACGTAATGCAATTCATTCATCCAATTTATTTTACTGACTCGTTAATTTACAAATATGTGAGAAGCGAGCAGTCGAGTCTTCCAGAGGAATTTGTCTCTTTGGATGAAGTTTGAGTACTTAGTTTTTGGTTCCAGTAACAAAATATTTTCTTGGAAAATAGCATAGCATGACCTTGTCTTGCCTTGTTTGGTCTGGTCTTGTTAGTTTGTTTGTCTAATTCTCTTAATACAAGGTGATATCAACTTTAATTGTGTTTTTTTAACTTCTTTTCTAGAAATACTTTATATTGTTGACACCATGTAAGAACAAATGTGTTTTTTTCCTCGATAGAATTTGAAGAATACAACCATTATAAAAGATAAACTTCAAGTATTGTAAATATTATTTGTTATTATCTGCTAACATTTTAGGATTAAGTCTAAAGGGATAAAACTCTATCTCCTAGCATTATCTAGGATTCTTATCTCTTGTATCTTATCTTCTAGTTAGATTTAAATTTTAAATTCAGTAATTTGATTGTAACATAACTCTCTTGTATTCAGCCTATATAAAGGCTTTGTACCGATGCATTATTCAAGTCAATACATTTGAGAATTCATTCTCTCTACAAAACAGTCTCTCAATTATTAACATGGTATCAGTTGCTTATGTTTTTTTTTCAATCAACAAAACCTAGAGAATGTATACCTCTTCAACATTTGAAATTAGTTTAGGGTCTGATCAAACCCTCCCACAAGCAGATCTGGCATATAGTTTATGCAGCAGCAGCCAAAAGATCAACAGTGAGCAGCTTGGGGAATTAAAACAAATGGCTGGGCAGCCATTAGTAAAAATTAATCAAAGTGTGACCATGGCAGCAAACGAAGGTAGCATTTCCTTTGCAAATACTACTGGTAACAAAAATCTCATCCCTTGGATAGTTGATTCTGGGGCTACTGACCATATGACAGGAAATAAGTCTCTTTCTTACTCTTACAAAGCAACCTGGTCAAAAGAGTGTGAAGACAACTGATGGTTCAATGACTGTAGTAGAAGGGATTGGGATAGTCTACGTTAACAAGGACATTGTTCTTTCCTCTGTTTTATATGTTCCCAACCTAAAATGCAATTTACTCTCAGTCAATAGATTCTGTGATGTTTTCCAGTGTTTCACTCAGTTTGGTTCTGTTGGTTGTGTTTTTCAGGAAATGGCTTCGGGAAAAGAGATTGGTAATGCTAAGCTATGTAGTGGCCTTTATCTTCTTGAAGGTCAACCTCTTCCCAATGGACAAGTTCACTCAAGTTGCACCTTTAAATCCGTTTGTTTACCCTCTCAACTTTCTAGTTTAAGTTCAAATGAAATTTTGCTATGGCATTTTCGACTAGGTCATCCTAGTTTCTTTTATCTTCAGAAATTGTTTCCTAAATTATTTCTTACTAAAAAACCAACTTCATTTACTTGTGATGTCTGTCAAATTGCCAAGCATAAAAGAAATTCTTACCATCCATCTTCTTATAAAGCTTCACAACCTTTCTCTCTCATTCACAGTGACATTTGGGGTCCTTCTAATGTTAAGAATATCTCAGGGGCTCAGTGGTTTGTTTCTTTTATTGATGATCACACTAGGACAACTTGGACTTATCTTATGAAAACAAAATCTGAGACTGAGGAGATCTTTAAAAAAAATTATTCTATGGTTGAAACTCAGTTTTGCAGTAAAATTAAGATATATAAGAGTGATAATGAGAGTGAATTATTTACTAAAACTTTGGGTATTTTTTTTAAAGAGAGAGGTATAGTTCATATTAGCTCTTGTGTAGATACCCCTCAGCAAAATGGAGTAGCCGAGAGAAAAAATCGACATCTATTAGAGGTTACTAGGGCCCTCTTATTTTATTCTAATGTCCCTAAGCATTTTTGGGGAGAGGCATTGTTTCATACTACTTTTTTAATTAACAGGTTACCTAGTAGAGTTCTGGGGTTCAGAACACCAAAGGAGGTATTTCTTCAAACTTTTTCTTCCTTCAAACCAATGTCATGTACACTGCCATTAGAGTTTTTGGTTCTTGTGCTTTTGTTTACATCTCTAAACAATTTCGGGGTAAGTTAGATCCTAGGGCCATCAAATGTATTTTCCTGGGATATTCTGCTCAAAAGAAGGGTTTTAAATGTTATTCCCCTGTCACTAGAAAATTTTATGTTTCTATGGATGTTTCATTTTATGAATCTCAACCTTTTTTCTCAGATTCTCAAATTCAGGGGGAAAGCTAGGATGAATTTCAGTCTCAACAGATTCAGTTACCTCTAAATGAACCTACTATTTTGTTACCTCTAAATGAACCTACTATTATACCCACCCCTATTCCAACACAGGATCCTATCCCTGAATCTACTATGATACCAGATTCTGTTCTTGAAACTTTATCTCCTAGAGTTGAATCCGTACCAAAAACTCCATTAAATCTTCCTTTCGAGAACCAACTCGAAACCAGAGAACTCAATGTCTATATAAGGAAGAAAATGAGGCCTATTCAGGACACTATGCAGCTTAGGACTGCTCAAGAACTGGAACCGATCCCATTGTCCTTGGAGGAGGAGGAAGGTACGAAAAATTTGAATAATGATGATATTGAACATATTGATACATCTGACTTACCAATTACTAAAAGAAAAGGTATCAGGAAATGTACAAGTCATCCAATACAGAGATATGTGGATTACAAAAAGCTAATGCCCTCATTTAAGGCTTTCACAACCAAGATTGATAATATCCAGATCCCTCAAACAGTACATGAAGCCTTGAAGGATCCGAGATGGAAAAAAGCTGTAGAAGATGAGATTCAAGCACTGCAGGAAAAATAAAACCTGGGTGATGACTTCTTTACCTCCAGGAAAGAGGGTTGTAGGTTGTAAATGGGTATTTACTGTTAAATATAATTCGGTTGGGAGCATTGAGAGGTTCAAAGCAAGGCTGGTTGCAAAGGGATTCACTCAATCCTATGGGATTGATTATCAAGAGACATTTGCTCCAGTGGCAAAACTCAACACAGTAAGAATCTTATTGTCCCTTGCTGCGAATTTGGACTGGCCTCTTCATCAACTAGATATAAAGAATGCCTTCCTAAATGGGGATCTAGAAGAAGAGGTGTACATGTAAAGGCCATCTGGTCTAGATGAAAACTCAGATCCAACTAAGGTATGTAAATTGTTAAAATCACTCTATGGTCTTAAACAATCACCTAGAGCATGGTTTGGCAGATTTATCAGGGCTATTCTAAAAGCTGGTTACCTTCAATGCCAAGCTGATCATACTATGTTCATCAAGACCTCTTCTGAAAACAAAAAAGCTATTTTAATAGTCTATGTTGATGATATAATCATCACATGTGATGATGTTCTGGAAATCAGAAAATTAAAAGAGTTCTTGGTTACAAAGTTTGAAATAAAATATCTGGGTCAGTTAAGATACTTCCTAGGAATGGAAGTGGTGAGATCAAATGTTGGGATTGTGATAAATCAGAGAAAGTATGTTCTAAATCTTCTTTCAGAGACAGGGATGTTAGGTTGCAAGTCTGCTGAAACACCAATGGAGCATAATCTGAAGTTTAGAACTGACAACAATGGAGCTCCTACTAATAAGGAACATTATCAGAGGCTAGTTGGTAAGCTTATTTATCTATCACTTACACGACCTGATATTTCTTTTTCAGTTGGTATTGTTAGTCAGTTTATTAATGATCCTAAAGAAGAGCATTTAGAAGCAGTGTTCAGGATTCAGAGATATTTGAAGATGACACCAGACCATGGCTTAATTTTCACCAAAAATGAGAACAAAAAAGTGGAAGTCTTTACGGATGCAAGTTGGGCAGGAGAGCTTACATCTAGAAGATCTACAAGTGGATATTGTGCTCTAGTCTGGGGAAATTTAGTGACATGGAGAAGCAAGAAACAATCCGTAGTATCAAGAAGCAATGCAGAAGCAGAATTTCGAGCCTTAGCTAATGGAATTTGTGAAGGGATTTGGATTCAAAGGTTGTTGTCAGAACTAAAACTCAATCACAGTAAAGATTTTGAACTTCATTGTGATAATCAGTCAGCAATTAGTATTGCTAAGAATCCTGTACACCATGATAGAACAAAACACGTGGAGCTAGATCGTCACTTTATTTCTGAGAAGATCACTAGTGGGACAGTCAAGCTAAATTTTGTTCCATCTCACAAACAACTAGTCGATGCACTCACCAAGGCACTTCTAAGAACTACCTTTGATGAGCTCACATCCAAGCTTGGTCTCTACAATGTGTATTCATAGCTTGAGGGGGAGTGAAGAAAACAGTCATTATAAAAGATAAACTTCAAATATTGTAAATATTATTTGTTATTATCTGCTAACATTTTAGGATTAAGTCTAAAGGGATAAAACTCTATCTCCTAGCATTATCTAGGATTCTTATCTCTTGTATCTTATCTTCTAGTTAGATTTAAATTTTAAATTAAGTAATTTGATTGTAACATAACTCTCTTGTATTCAGCCTATATAAAGGCATTGTACCGATGCATTATTCAAGTCAATACATTTGAGAATTCATTCTCTCTACAAAAAAGTCTCTTAATTATTAACAAAATTATCATTCTTATTAAAGCAATTTACACTCTTACCTCAAGTTTGTTACTACTTTATACAGGAAAGGGCTTGTCATGCTTTTTGATGAGTTGGACAGAGGAAACATAAGAACATCCTCATTCTCGGAACTTGTGTGGCAGATGCACAAAAACAAATAGCTATGTTGCAATCTGTTTTCCATGAATTATGGAGCCTTTGTACAATGCCTCTATGATGACCCTAACACAACTAGGATGTGGAAACTTGTACAGATTAAGTGCTAAGGGATGCGTAATTAAATATCGAAGGTATCTTATTGCTATTTTTTAATGAATTTCGATATTGTTTATGTTTACATTGTAGAAAAGGAGCTCCAAGAAAAAGAAAAGGTCCTTCACCAGGAGCCAAAGGGAAACAACGTTTCAGGACTGAAGAATCATTCTATGAAAATCCATACCATGAGTGTATATGTAGTCCAAAAGGTGTATAAAGATGGGCATGACCTGATTTGGCTTGCCGTCTGCAAAATGATATTATCAGAGTTTCCTGAGATCCCCTATTTGTGTGGTTACGATATGTTAAACCCCGACGGAAGGTGCCCCGAATATGAGCTTGAGTAGTGGCCGCCTTGCTTCTACTTGATTGACCCAAAGTTCTAAATGCACAACTCAGTTACAGTTGCGTCGCATAATGCTGCAGTTAATAGGTAATTGAATTTCTTTAACTCCCCTTTTCCTCTAAATAGGTGAAGCTTACATATTTTGTCCTTGAATTTGATTTTAGATAATATCACCTTTTTTTTTCTTTTGTTCTCAGTTTTAGAGAGTTTTCATTTATGATGAAACACATATAAGAGGCAATCATGATTTTAATGTACTTTATTAGATTATATATTAAATCCTTTGGTTATCCTCCACCACATTATGGTCTTCACTATACTTCATGTAAGGAGAATGTATTTGTAGGTGCATATAATTAACATAGGCTGTGTATATTAAAAAAATATTTGAGAATTGTTGGGAAATCTGTTGCGCGTAATAAGTGCTACGCAAATGTGCAAGTATACACGTCGCAAGTTATAGTATAAAAGATATCGTCTCCACAGAGATTGGTGTCACTTCAAGAATCTAGTCTCTTGCACTGTAAAAAGTAAAAACACAAGTAAAGGATTATAGGAGTTTAACTAATAACTAATCTAGAAAGCAATAAAGTAAATGAAAAGATGAGATCGAATGTGAGAGAGATAGGCCAGGTTATCGTGAGTTGAGGTGTGATAGCCGATTGGATTGTCTTGGTAAAAGAGTGCACGGGCAACTCAGTTGTCGTGGCAACTTGCATAACGGGGTTGCCTTGGCAACTAATCGATGGTTGCCTGGCCACTAGTTAGGCAAATACTTGTGCGTCTGGGCAGCAACCTTCAAGGTTTGGCAGAGCGATCTTCAATGGTTTCTTCTTATCCCTAAGTTGAAACTCTAGCTACTTGTGCATGCCTTGATAATACATCACTGCGTGAATCAAGGGTGAACAACAACCAATCTTGCGCTCCTCTTAGCCGTTGAAATCCTTAACTTATTCCTAAGCCGGATTAATCTTCACCATCAATAGATTGAATAAAGATCATATTCATTCGTTTCTTGAATCTAACTCTCCCGATATTAGATAAATAAATGAAATCACGAGATCCTCTCCCAATTCTCTCGCAAACAAGAATAAGAACCAATAATGAATAAACCTTGAAATAGAAAAGTGCAAACTCTTATTACCTAAACAAAAACCAATAGTTTCTCACAACCACAAAACACAATAACCATAGCCAAGTAGATTTAGTTCATGGCTAGGTTCCAAAGAAACACAAGATAAACAATCCCTAGCATGAACCCAATCGAACAAGAAAAACAAGGATGAAGGAGAAGGCTTGTCGAAATCCTCCTTGCCCTAGATGATTGTCGAAAATTCTCTCCTCTTGCCCTCCTTAGACTTGTCGAAATTTCCCTATTGCTCTTCCCTCTCTTCTTGGATTGTCGAAATCTCCTTGCTATTTATAGAGCTAGGCCAAAGTTCTTTGAGGAGGAGTTTAAGTTGGAATTAAATTATCTTTAAAGAATATAATTCTTTATTATAATTGTATTCCTACTAGAACTTCTCCTATCTTCTTGGAATTTAATTCTTCTTTAATCTCTGCATGGCAATCAAATTCCTGTGGGTTTGGGCTTTGCTCCACGTCATCTTGGGCTTGTCTAGTCATCAATTTCGACTACCATATCACCTTTACTCTTGTCGACAATTGTCATGGCAACTGGCTCGGCGTCTCCTTCATGTATTGCCCTGGCAACTAGCTCGGCATTGCTTTGGCAAGTGATCCTGCACATACACACACAAAGCACACCAAAGCAGCATCTTTTCCACAAAAACTACCAAGTTATGTAATCAAGCTCAACGATTGAAGGAAACATGGATTAATGCATGAATGGCTAACTATGCAACTAATATGAGCCTAAGTCTAACAATAATATGAGTAAAAAGGGTAAGAAAAATAGTACTTTTGAACACTTATCACACCCCCAAACTCGAACTATTGCTTGTCCTCAAGCAATGCAAATTCATAATTACCTGCCAAGACTTCAATTTTCACTAACTTAGCTTTGAACTTGATTTCAATTCTCTGAACCGGGGCACAAAGTATGATTGGCTTTTTATTTTTCGGAAAACTTAGGAGTTACTCGGAATCAAACTATAATGCTTGTGAGTGTGTGCAGAGTTGTGTGCAAGTTGACTTTTCAGATTCTATGCAAACAATAGGTTTTCAAATTACTTTATTGGGTTCTTTTTAACATGTTTTAACTAGAGCCAGTTTTGGGCACCTCTAGTGTTTTGTTTTTAGTTTTATTAAGTTAATTTATTCAACTAGAGCCGATTTCGGGCACCTCTAGCGGTTAATTTTTTTAACACATACTAGAGCCAGTTTCGGGCACCTCTAGTGATCGAATTTTTAGCATATGCTAGAGCCAATTTCGGGCACCTCTAGCATTCATCCAATTTTTATTCTAATCCCCCAATTTGTTAATTATTAACCTAAGTTCACTAGAATTCCTTAAATCAATCAAACCACAACAGTGTTTCATCAAATTTAGCATCATAGTAAAATTCTGAGTTTTTCCATGGTTATCCTAGAATAAAAAATTATATCAATTAAGTGCATTGGCAAAGTCATCATCGAATATTCATCAAATCTAAGCAATTCTTGTTCCAATTAAAGGCATGGCAAGCAATTTATGTATCCTAAATGTAATACTTAAGATGAATGTAACTAAACATGGTAACTACTAATAACAATCCCCCCCAAACTCGAGTGAGGCATTGTCCTCAATGCATGCATAAAAATAACGAAAAATAAAAATGCATACGAGGACTTACTCCTAGAGTTCATCATCGTAGATGCTTTTAGTCGGTGTCTTGATTCTCTTGCTTGAACGCGATGGTTGTTTTCTTGTTGCCAGTGGTGGAATCGATCCTTGTACGGGGTTGTCCACATCGTCCTCTTCATCAATGTCAATGGCTTTTCGCTTGGAGGATTCAATTGGTGCGGTCTTTATTGGTTCAATGGAGGACTCGTTCCAAATCTAAAAAATCATAAAATAATTTCGTAGGAGTTGATTCGGGCATAGGTGCTTTACCTTTGGCTTTTGCAATAGTTGCCGGGATATCTTTAGCTTTGGTTGCCGTGGCATCTTCTTGTACGTGCACGATGTAGGTTGCCGTGGCGACTGCTTCATTGGTTGCTGGGGCAAGGATCTCGGCGGGCAAGATTGGGAACGGCACGCGATTGTCCGGGTACTTTTCTAGGATGACTTGGGTGATGGAATTGTTTTGCTCCTTCATGTACCGCATGAACATTAGTTGCCGATCTTCAATTTGCCTTAGGCGGCTTGCCAATGGGTGCAAAAGTGCTTCAAAGTGTCCCGGGGTTGGTGGCCGAGTTGCCCTGGCGTTAGGTGCTTGGGCATTAGGGATTGTCATGGCGGCAGGAGTTGCCGTGGCAATTGGAGGCCTTGAAGAATCTCTCGGTGCCTCTCCCATTAGCTTTCGAATTAGTGCTTGATTCCAACCAGACTTGGGTAGGGCCTTTTCATCCGTGGACTCACTCGGGACATGCATCTCCTTGCAAAGATTAGAAATTAAGCAAGGGAAGAAAAGAGAACCCTTATCTTTTGAGCTGCATACAAAAATCTCATCACAAATAATTTTTCCAATGTTAATGATGCGATTATGCAAATTAGAATGTATGAGCAAAAGACGTGGTATATCAACGGTAGTATTGTGTGTGGTGGGCATTAAAGAAGTTTTAACAAACTTATTCCATAGTTTTGCCTCGGGTTTAAGCCGAAGGCGATTTACCGTCGTTCCAATGAGTTCCTGGTTGAGTGAGTTCTTGAAGCACCTTGTCGAGTTGCTTGGGATTGATTTGGTCAACGAAGGCTTGATGCTCGTCCTTCTCAATGTATAGTCCGTAAAAGGTGTTGATGCTTTCAGGACTTATAAGTATGGCCTTGTCACGAACAAAAACATAAGGATTATCCGGGTTAGGTGAGTGAGCATAGAATTCTCTTACCCATGAGATGTTACCCGGTTCCGGTTGATGGCAAAAGATTTGCCACTTTTGATGTGCAATCCTCTCGAAGATGAATGGTTCAAGGCTGAAATCTTGATGAGAGTTGGAGTATTCAAAGCCTTGTTCTTCATGAATCTTCCGGCTTTCAAACTTGGATTGAAATCTTTCTTGAACCACCGGTGTAGCAAACTTCTTGAATCTTGGTTCTTTGGAGGAACTTGGATGAACTAAAAGTTTAATCTTGGATGCCATGGATGATCTTGGTTGTGAGTAAAGAAAAGAAACTAAAAAGTTGCAAGATAGAAAGTAGGAATAGGTTAAGGGTGATGGGTTTTATAGAAAAGATAGGTGGGTGGGATTAGAAAAAAACGAAAAAGGGCTTAGGGTTTTGTAGAAGTTGTCGACAAGGGTTTTTTGTTAGAATGAATTGGAGGCCTTATATAAGCCTTAGATTCAGCCCATTAGTTTCCTTGTTGAAGATGTTTTCTTACTTGGTTTAGAATTCCTTCTTTATCTTGAACTTCCTTTCCTACAATTCAAAAACAAATCAAATAAGGATTAAAATTAAAGACAAACTAATAAAGAAAATAAATAAAGATGTGTAATAGGATTCTTAAACTTAAATAAAAAAAATCTATCCTAAAAACTACTAATAATCGGAAATATAAAAAATAAAAAAATCGAAAAAAATATAAAATAACTAATTAATCGAAAAATAAAAATAAAAATAAATAAAAATAAAAATATCAAAAAGGAGAGCATGCTCATGCATCTCCTAAGTTGACCACTTCCTTGTTACGTTCCACGTGGGCACCATTGTAGTGCTTCAATCTTTGTCCATTAACTTTGAATTCATGGTTGTGAGAGATGGACTTGATTATCACGGCACCATGGGAGAATGGTTTGATGACTTCGAATGGTCCCGACCATCTTGATTTCAGCTTTCCCGGGAAAAGTTTTAGCCGAGAATTGAATAGGAGAACTAGTTGCCCTGGCGTGAATTGCCGTGGCAATAGTTTCTTGTCATGCCATCGCTTTGTTTTCTCATTGTAGATTCGTGCATTGTTATAGGCGAGTGCACAAAATTCTTCTATCTCATTGAGATCCATCAAACGCTTTTGTCTGGCACTTTCCCAATCCATATTCACGGTCTTGATTGCCCAGTATGCTTTGTGTTCGATTTCCACCGGTAGATGACATGTTTTACCATAGACAAGTCGGAATGGGGACATACCTAAGGGTGTTTTGAATGCAGTGCGATATGCCCAAAGTGCGTCATCTAGTCTTAATGACCAATCTTTCCTTGAGGGATTTACGACTTTCTCGAGTACTCCCTTCAACTCCCTGTTGGAAATTTCTGTTTGCCCGTTGGTTTGTGGGTGATATGCCGTGGCGATCTTGTGTGATATGCCGAAGCGTTGCAACATCTTGGCAATTAGTCTGTTGTCAAAATGCTTGCCTTCATCGCTGATAATTGCTCTCGGCATCCCAAACCGTGTAAATATGTTTTTCTGCAAGAATCTTTGCACGGTCTTGGAATCGTTGTTGGGAACTGCAGCTGCCTCCACCCATTTAGACACATAGTCGACGGCAAGTAAGATGTAAAGGTTGCCGAATGAAGATGGGAAAGGTCCCATAAAATCGATCCCCCACACATCGAACAATTCCACCTCGATGATGTTCTGGAGTGGCATCTCATGTCGTCTAGAGATATTGCCCGTCCTCTGGCAACGATCACATTGCTTGTAAAAGTCTTGGGCATCTTTGTACAGTGTTGACCAATACAAACCGGATTGCAACACTTTGGCCGCGGTACGAGTTCCTCCAAAATGTCCTCCATATGGTGAAGAATGGCATTGCTGGAGTACATTCTGTTGCTCTTCTTCAGGGACACATCGGCGTATAACCTGATCTGCACATTGTTTAAACAAAAGAGGCTCGTCCCAAAAGTAATGCTTAGCATCATGGCGGAACCGCTTCTTCCCTTGGTGAGTAATGCCATAAGGAAAAATACCACAAACAAGGAAATTAACTAAATCCGCGTACCAGGGTATTGCCGAGGCATGTACTGCCGTGGCGACTGCTCCCAAAATTGCTGAGGCGTGCGCGTCAAAGGCTGCTGCGGCGTCGAGAGTTGTCGAGGCGTGTACATCCATGGATGCCGAGGCGTCGAGGGTTGTCGAGGCGTCGAGGGTTGCCGAGGCATGCGCATCCATGGTTGCCGAGGCAACTAAAAGTTGTTCATCCGGGAATGCATCGCATATCTCTAGATCCGCATCCTCCTCCTTATTGCGTTCCAGACGTGATAAGTGATCGGCCACTTGATTTTCTGTTCATTTCCTGTCCTTAATTTCAATATCAAATTCTTGTAAAAGTAATATCCAACGAATCAAACGAGGTTTAGCATCCTTTTTAGCAAATAAGTATTTGATTGCCAAATGGTCCGTATGAACAATTGCCTTTGTACCAATCAAATAGGATCGGAACTTGTCAAATGCGAAAACTACAGGTAGTAACTCTTTCTCCGTTGTTGTGTAATTCACTTGAGCACTATTAAGAGTTTTACTAACGTAGTATATCACATGGAAGGTCTTACCTGTGCGTTGGCCTAGGACTGCTCCTACCGCGAAATCACTTGCATCACACATGAGCTCAAAAGGTAGCGTCCAATCTGGTGGAACGACAATGGGTGCCGAGGCAAGCTTTTTCTTTAGATTTTCAAATGCTTGGGTGCAAGAATCATCAAAATCGAATACTTTATCCTGTTCAAGCAGATTACACAAGGGTTTAGTGATTTTAGAAAAATTATGAATGAACCTCCTGTAAAAACCTGCATGTCCGAGAAAACTTCGAATTCCTTTAACCGAACTTGGTGGGGGTAATCTCTCGATCACGTCCACCTTGGCTTTGTCTACTTCAATTCCCTTGGATGAAATCTTGTGGCCGAGCACTATTCCTTCATCTACCATAAAATGGCATTTCTCCCAATTGAGGACTAAATCCGTTTCTTCGCATCTTGCTAACACCTTCTTTAAATTTCTGAGACAACTGTCGAAGTCGTTACCAAAAATTGAAAAATCATCCATGAAGATCTCAAGGAAGTCTTCGACCATGTCTGAAAAGAGTGTCATCATGCATCTTTGGAAGGTTGCCGGGGCGCTACACAATCCGAACGGCATCCTTCGAAAGGCATAAGTACCGTATGGGCATGTGAAGGTTGTCTTTTCTTGATCTTCTGGTGCTGTGGCAATCTGATTGTAACCTGAATAACCATCAAGAAAACAATAAAGGGTTTACCTGCAAGACGGTCAAGCATTTGATCAATAAAGGGTAATGGGAAGTGATCTTTCCTAGTGGCTTTATTTAGCTTTCGATAGTCCATACAAACCCTCCAACCGGTCACAGTCCTGGTTGGGATAAGTTCATTATTTTCATTGCTTACCACTGTTATACCTCCCTTTTTCGGTACACATTGTACCGGACTTACCCACGTACTATCGGAGATAGGGTATATAATGCCGGCGTCAAGCCACTTGATGATTTCTTTCATTACAACCCCTTTCATGGCATGATTCAGTCTCCTCTGGGCCTCAATTGAAGGTTTGTGATCATCTTCCAACAGAATCTTGTGCATGCACACTGCCGGGCTAATTCTTTTCAAGTCGGAAATTGTCCACCTTATTGCCTTTTTGTGTAGCTTCAACGTCTTGATCAGCTTCTTTCCTGCTCAGGCTGTAACTTAGAAGAAATAATTACAGGTAATGTATTATCGGTTCCTAAGTATGCATATTTTAGTTGCTCTGACAATTGTTTCAACTCAAGAATCGGTGGTTGTTCAATAGAGGGTTTTTCGAGTTTACCTTCCTCACCTGAGTAATCCAGTGGTTCAAAGTATGTACCTGGTTGGTTGACTAGCCAATTTGCCTCTTCTTGTTGTTCCTCATCGATCGGTTCTTCATACTCCTCAGGTTCCTCTTGATCGACAATGTAGTTGCCGAGGCAACTAAATTCCTCATCGAAGTTAAACTCTGTCATGGCATGAAGTAGTTGGCATTCTTCTGGATCATCGGCATGTCTTAGTGTTTGGAACACGTTTAGTTTGACCTGCTGGTCATTCACCCTCATTGTGAGTTCTCCCTTTTCAACATCGATCAAGGTTCTCCCTGTTGCTAGGAATGGTCTCCCGAGAATGATAGGTGCATGTTCATCTGCTTCACAATCCAAAACAATAAAGTCAACGGGAAAAATAAATTTATCAACTTTTACCAGTATGTCATCGATTTTTCCCTCTGGATGCACATAGGATCTATCGGCTAGCTGTAGTATAACTGTTGTAGGTCTTGCCTTCTCGATTCCTAGTTTCTGGAAAACCGATTTAGGCATCAAGTTTATGCTAGCCCCAAGGTCGCATAATGCTTTCCCGACATAGTGATTTCCAATGGAACAGGGTATTGTGAAACTTCTGGGATCCTTCAACTTAGGTGGCATACGATTGTGCAACATTGCCATGCATCCCTCTGTTGCGGCAACTGTTTCAAACTCTCATAGCCTTGTTCTCTTGGACACAATGTCTTTAAGAAACTTGGCATAGTTTGGCATTTGTTCAATTGCTTCCACCAGTGGCAAGTTGATGTGGACTTGCTTTAGGATATCAAGAAACTTCTTGAATTGGTATTCTTGCTTTTGTCGCTTCAACCTTTGTGGGAATGGTGGTAGAAGTCGGATATCTTCGATCCTTTCATTGGTTTGAAACCTGATTGACGGCATTGCCGGGACATCTGGAATTGTCGAGGCATTATCAACTGGGGTTGCCGAGGCATGCTTATCGCAAGTTGCCGAGGCGTCTTTATTGTCGGTTGCCGAGGCATGCTTATTGCCGATTGTCGCGGCAATTCCTGGTTCAGCATCTGAGGCTTTACCGCTAGGTTCGTCTTGATCTTTTTGTGGAGTTTTGTTTGACGACGGGGTTTGAACCTCTCTAAGTTGTTGGCCACTTCTGGTGGTGATTGCCTTACATTGCTCATGGCCAGTTCCTCTTGCGACTTCAGTATCGCTAGGTAAACCTCCTTGCGGTCTAGTGTGTTGATTTTTGAGCAAACTGTCCGACTTGATTTTCCAATGATTTGATTGCCGCCTCTTGGTTTTGCAATCTCATCTCGGTCCTGTTAATAAAAGCATTAGTTCTTTTTATGAAATTACTATTCTCAGCCATATAAGATTCAGTTTTCATCATAAAAGCATTTAGAGAATTTTCCAAAGAACTAGATGTCGTCGGTTGTTCTCGCGGCATCCGTTGTCGTGGCATACTGCTTTGGAATCCCGATGCTTGTGCATTCTGATTGTTACGGTTTAGAGCATTGTTGGGATTACTCCATGAAAAATTCGGGTGCTTCTTCCAAGCTGGATTGTATGTATTGGACATCACGTTATTGCTCCGATTGTAATTCCCCACATAGAATCTGGATTCCGGATTCTGCATACATTCAGAAGAATTATGGTTATCACCACATAACTCACAAAAAGAATCCATTACCTTGACTTCATGTGTGTTGTTTGGTTTTTGCATGTTCTGGACCATCTTGGTTAAAGTGGCCAATTGTGCCGAAATTGAATCTGATGATCCTAGTTCATGTATTGTGGCTTGGCGTCTAACTCCTCCTCTTCTAGTAGATGGGAATTGATAGTCATTCTTGGCCAGCCTGTTTAAAATTTGCATTGCTTCCTCCGGTGACTTATCTAGGAGTATGCCGTTTGCCGAGGCATCTAACATCATCCTTGTTGGTGTATTCACGGCGTTGTAAAACATTGTTACTTGAGTCCACACCGGGAATCCGTGTAGGGGGAATTTGTGTAGAAGTTCTCTATATCGCTCCCAAGCCTCGTACATAGATTCATCATCTGCCTGCCGAAAAGAAGTAATGTCGTTACGAAGCTTATCAGTCAAATTTGTAGGATTAAATCTAGCAAGGAAATCACGACAAAGATCAGTCCAAGATGCTATGGATCCGGCAGGAATGCTATTCAACCATGCTTTCGCCCTATCCCTCAGTGAATAGGGGAATAATCTTAATCGTAAGACATCGGGGGTGACTCCGTGTATCTTGAACGAGTTGCAAATCTCGAGAAAATATTCCAGATGTTGTCGTGCATCTTCAGTTGCTGAGCCGCCAAATTGACCAATTGTGTTGATCATATTAAACATTACCGGTTTCAACTCAAAGTGGTCAGCTTCAATTTCAGGTGCGACAACTCCTAGATTAAGTCCATCAAGATCTTCTTCAAGATAGTCTCGAATAGTTCTGTTTCGTGTAAGAATCACTCATCCTCCTGCTCGAACATCTTGATTCATATTGCCGTCTTGATTTGCCATTGCATCTCTTATCCTTCGTCTAAGTCTTTGTAAGGTTTGTTCGATTTCTGGATCAAAGGGATATTCTGGTGTAGTCGGTCTCGCCCTGGTCATATACCAATGCAAAACCAAAGTTTGTTAGCCCTTTGAATTTTAAACAAGAAAAGTAAAAAGAAAGTGCAAGAAAATAAAAACAAAGTCGCTATTGCCAATCCCCGGCAACGGTGCCAAAAACTTGTTACGCGTAATAAGTGCTACGCAAATGTGCAAGTATACACGTCGCAAGTTATAGTATAAAAGATATCGTCTCCACAGGGATTGGTGCCACTTCAAGAATCTAGTCTCTTGCACTGTAAAAAGTAAAAACACAAGTAAAGGATTATAGGAGTTTAACTAATAACTAATCTAGAAAGCAATAAAGTAAATGAAAAGATGAGATCGAATGAGAGAGAGATAGGCCAGGTTATCGTGAGTTGAGGTGTGATAGCCGATTGGATTGTCTTGGTAAAAGAGTGCACGGGCAACTCAGTTGTCGTGGCAACTTGCATAACGGGGTTGCCTTGGCAACTAATCGATGGTTGCCTGGGCAACTAGTTGGGCAACTACTTGGGCGTCTGGGCAGCAACCTTCAAGGTTCGGCAGAGCGATCTTCAATGGTTTCTTCTTATCCCTAAGTCGAAACTCTAGCTACTTGTGCATGCCTTGATAATACATCTCTGCGTGAATCAAGGGTGAACAACAACCAATCTTGCGTTCCTCTTAGCCGTTGAAATCCTTAACTTATTCCTAAGCCGGATTAATCTTCACCATCAATAGATTGAATAAAGATCATATTCATTCGTTTCTTGAATCTAACTCTCCCGATATTAGATAAATAGATGAAATCACGAGATCTTCTCCCAATTCACTCGCAAACAAGAATAAGAACCAAGAATGAATAAACCTTGAAATAGAAAAGTGCAAACTCTTATTACCTAAACAAAAACCAATAGTTTCTCACAACCACAAAACACAATAACCATAGCCAAGTAGATTTAGTTCATGGCTAGGTTCCAAAGAAACACAAGATAAACAATCCCTAGCATGAACCCAATCGAACAAGAAAGAAAAGGATGAAGGAGGAGGCTTGTCGAAATCCTCCTTGCCCTAGATGCTTGTCGAAAATTCTCTCCTCTTGCCCTCCTTGCACTTGTCGAAATTTCCCTATTGCTCTTCTCTCTCTTCTTGGATTGTTGAAATCTCTTTGCTATTTATAGGGCTAGGCCAAAGTCCTTCTTTGAGGAGGAGTTTAAGTTGGAATTAAATTATCTTTAAAGAATATAATTCTTTATTATAATTGTATTCCTACTAGAACTTCTCCTATCTTCTTGGAATTTAATTCTTCTTTAATCTCTGCATGGCAATCAAATTCCTTTGGGTTTGGGCTTTGCTCCACGTCATCTTGGGCTTGTCTAGTCATCAATTTCGACTACTATATCACCTTTACTCTTGTCGACAATTGCCATGGCAACTGGCTCGGTGTCTCCTTCATGTATTGCCCTGACAACTAGCTCGGCATTGCTTTGGCAAGTGATCCTGCACATACACACACAAAGCACACCAAAGCAGCATATTTTCCACAAAAACTACCAAGTTATGTAATCAAGCTCAACGATTGAAGGAAACATGGATTAATGCATGAATGGCTAACTATGCAACTAATATGAGCCTAAGTCTAACAATAATATGAGTAAAAAGGGTAAGAAAAATAGTACTTTTGAACACTTATCACACCCCCAAAAAACATATTTGGTAACAATTCGCATCAGTATCAGAAGAATGTCATTACTCTTGTTTCCTACATGATAAGGCTAAAAAGCAACTCTTCATATTGGTTACAAAAAGAAATTGCCAACTTCAATGGCGTTATTGGACATTGCATTTCCCATTTTTTCACTGCAAAGGTCGGCAATCAACAAGCAAAGGACAAGGGATTTTCAGTCTCCGGTAATTCATCAACTTCTTGATTTCAATAAGTAGAAAACCTTAGGTAGAAAACCAAATGAATGCAGGAAAAGAAGAAAAAAAAAAGCAACCATGTATGTGTAGTATATATTGATGACACCATGCATCTAATGTGCAATAAGTATATGTTTGGCTGGCATCAACAAAACAATATAGAAAACAATAGCAGATTTGCATGAAATGAAATCCAAGAAAATTGACCAACTTAATCACACAAACTTATGTTCAAAGCTTGGAATAGATTTAACAATTTGAGATAAATGTTACAAGGGCGTATGTAAAGGTGACAAAAGGGTCATTCGGTTTGATTTCGGTTCGGATCATTTCAGGTTTGACTACATTCGGTTTAAGTTCGGGTCTATGGTGATTTTGGTTCGGGTATCGGGTCAAGACGTCGGTTCGGTTGATTTCAGTTCGGTTATTTTCGGTCAGTTGATTTCGGTTTGGATCAATATTGGGTTAATAGGAGATCAATCAGTTTTAGTCGGATTTTCAGGCTGAGTTAGGTTTTTTGCACCCTATATATGACTTCATATAGCATGTATATTTCACTTTTTTGCTGAGTTATGCGACATTTTACATCTCATCTTTATTTATTTATTTTAATATATTTTCTTTATTTCGGTTTGGGTTGTTTTCGGTTCGGGTGAAATCAGTTCGGTTTCATTCGGGTCCATTTTCGGTTCAACTGAAATTCGGTTTGGTTTTAGTTTTGGTTTAGTTTATTTAAAGTTTCGTGTCATCATGTTCGGGTCGATTTTCGGGTCTCAGGTCAAGTTTGTGAGGTCTAGGTGTATGAGTACCATTTTCATCATTTTCTGTATAACTGAATATCAGCAAAGATGACCATTGACTGGTATGGGTTACCTCTTGAGCAGTTCAACTAATGATGCTTTCAGCTCGAGTATTGGAAACGGATCAAGCTTCATAAAATTCATTTTTCTTTTAGCAAGGGTGAATTGTTCAAAAAAAAAAAAAACTGGTGAATCTCTTATGTCATATGATACAATTAACAGCCCTTTAAAAATGACTGAAAAGATTACTGATTTTCCGTATGAAGGGAGAAATTATAAAATTGGGAAAGACACGCCATAAAATTAAACTTTGACCAAAACAAGTGTTTTTTTACTTACCATGCATTGCCATCCATCATTTTATTGTGAAAATGCATCTTTAAATGTACCAAATCATATTATCCATGGCAAACTGGTGCAAGTTTTGATGCAACTGCTGTTTCAACCTGTTGAGACCTAATTTCAGAGCTACCTCTTACCTTGATGTTCTTGTCCATGTTCAAATCATTCTGTACAGTATCCGATGTCCGAGGATGGGTAGACACCAAGAGCCAGAAGAACTGAAGAGAGCTCTGCTATGGAAGAGTTTGCCTGCCAGCCTTCCTATGTTTATATTCGCCGATACAATTACAAATTCCTCAAACCAAGATAAGACAGGCCACATACGGGTATGAACCATCCTTCCCCCCTCTTAAGAAAAAATATATCTTGTAGAAAAACTTTGAAGCCATTGCATAGCAAACCATCCTTGTATAACACGAGTATCTTTTTTGTATGAAAATCTCCACTAGTCTGATTTTAGCAAAACATGCGACAATAGGGCAACAAATCTAATCTGAATTCACAATATTCCATTCAAAACCCTTTGATAATAATCATACTGCCGCGTCCGCCATGCATCTAAACTGCTGCTGATCAGGGAAAGCACCAATGACACACATTGCTGCAAGAAACCAACAGATAACCACCATCAAGATTAAATGCAAGGCAGTATTAAAATGGATAAAAATCTTAAGACAACAAACCTCTTCTGTCAGGCTTAAGTGGAACCGTTTTCTTAAGTTCTGTATCGCTCGAGGGCCACCTTTGAAGCATGGGTAACCAGAATCCTAACAAAAAAAAATGAAAATATATTGAGCATATATGTTCTTTTTCCCAACTATATATATTGTGTTAGTCAGCGAGATACAACCAGTTTCAGTGAATTGTATAAGTGACTAACAGCCTCGGAGAAGTACAGGCTATCCTGACTCCATCATTCTCTAATTACCATGATTTATAAGTAGTTGTTACAAGAACATTGGTAACAAGCATAAGCAATTTAACCAGGGGACACTTTGGTAAACTTTCAAAGCTCAGTAAGAGAGCTACCAGAATCAGGTCTCATCATGTTATGATTATGTACAAAAATATAGTATGACCATTTCAATAAACTAAAGCATGTTACCTGCAACATTTCAATAAGGAGAATTATGCGCTCTGCATGCTTACGGCAGGTTAGGAAGCCTTGGATGCATAATACCTGAATTTAAGGGGTAAAGATATCAGCTTCAATTTAGCCCAAGAAGAATAAATACTAATTAAAAGCTGGAGTTTCAGTTTGTACAGATCAACTTGGTTTAAGATCTATGAAATAAGAAGAAAGATTATAGTATTACATAAAGCTTGACATATTGGTCTTTTAGAAAGTATAGATATGTCTTTATCATTCACTTCATGTTTCCATAACATTTATTTTCAGTAAGCAAGCAACTTCCAACAACTTCTGCTAATTTGCTATATGTTGGTGTGCATGAGGACCATCACAAACTTATGTAAAAGAGTGAACAAACCACACAGGCCTTAAACAGAGAAAAAAAGGGCTTAAATACCTTAAAGTAGTCAAAAAATTCACTTGGAACTCCCTCAGCATCAGAATCCATGACCTAGCACACCCGACAATTAGGCATTAAGAGCAATTCCTAAGTGACTGATAGAATTGTGTCGGACCAACAAAAATTGAGCTATAAGATAGAACCTCATGTTCAGCAGACTTACCTCAAGAAGTTCACGGGTTAATTTGAATGGTGCACTCTCAAAATTTACACCACCGGGTGAATTGGAGAGCATGAAGCCAAAATCTATATGTATTATGTGACCTTCTTCATCCAGTAGCAGATTTCCATTATGCCTATCCTTCACCTACACTTGGATAAATTGGCAAATTAAAAATTAAAAAAGGAGTATATAACATACTAGCTCATCAAATTTATAACCCCCAAGAATCAAATGCTGTTATTGTAGATTGTAGACGTGTAAAGTTAGTAGTTAGTTTACTTTGTACATGTTAAGAGTTGGTAGTTTAGCTGTATGAGTCTTATCCTTAGTGTAGATAAAGTACTAACTAGATTAGTCCTAATTATACTATAACTCTATGTATCAAGCCTATTTAATAAAGGCTTACTTTGTACACCCTTTTTAATAAGCAGAATACAGAGAATAAATTGATTCTCTGCCTCAAATACCTATTATCTACAGTTATAATATGCTTTCAGTACAAAATAAAACCACCACCATTATAAAAAGGCATTTAGAAAGTGACATATGCCATTCAATCGATCTTATTCATTGCTTTAACCTCTTAAAAGTTTCTATTCCATGATGCTCAATTGATTTGTGCATTGAATTGACTAAACAGAGCGAAAGAAACCCATATATACCTGTAGAAGATAGCACACAAGGGAATACCCAGCCATACTTTCAACAAAATTTCTCTGCAATAAAATAACCTTAATGTGAGCAATAGAAACATTCAACAAAAGTATATCTAAGCATCTTCCATAGACAAAATGACATCACAATTTGAATGATTAAAACATTAAGGAAACACAATTACGAAACACATCAGAAATTTAAGAGCACAACCAAAAATAGCAAACTACAAACGCGTTCTAGTGCATAAAAAACACCAAAATCAAAGAGTGAAACCTAGTATTTCATTAACTTTAGCTAATAAAATATAGGACATAAGCATGCAAGATAACAAAGCATATTAACAGAAATACAGAATACCCTTCATATAACTCTTGGGTAATTTCAACCAAATCAGCAAACCACAGAAACGTTCATCTTTCCTAAAACAAGCGTACACATTACAGCATTCCAAAGAGGAGCAACTGATTACCATCCAACAGAACACTGCAACTAAAGTATCTTGCTCCTACATCCCATTATCACATAAGGCTTGGATTTGACCAGTGACTGTGAAGTTAATCAAGAAGTGTACCGCAATCACAAATCTTATTACTAAAGAAAGATATCAACAAGAGGGATCCACCTACTTGCAAATATCAAGATAATTTGCATAAATCAGAACCCAGCACATCAAGCAGTCAACATATACTACCAGGTAACTACCATTGGCTAGCAAGATTTGTTAGTAACCACAGAAAACTGGTTACCATAGGATGATTGGTTCAAAATGAAAGTAACCTTAAGGTAACTCAGAAAAAAATTTAAAAATAGCATAAAATGTAAATCACACTGCAGCTTAAAAAGAGTAGGAAAATTGTCCATGATGACACAAACCAAAATTGCTGTCCAACTCTAAAATAGTATAGAAGTGGAAAGGAATGTTCCTGTTTTCTCTTATTTAACAACATTCCTTTCAATTACTAGAGCATTACAATCATAGTGTCTGCAGTTATACAGAAAAAATATATTTTTTCCAGGGTAAAAAGAGAAAGAGAAGCAAATTCTGACTCGTCCTAATGGTCCAACCACACTCCCAAAAGCTTAAATATAAAGCCAAAATATTTTAGTAAAATGTGACAATTATTTGAAATGTAAGAATGAACTTGCCTAACAAACAAAACAGCAGGAGAGACCTGCCTCTTGCCACTAGATTACCTGTGCCAGTTTAAAACTTGGAGAATTTTCCTGATATTTAGCAGCAAAGAATTCACGTAAACTTGATAGATTGGGATATCTACTTTTGATAGAATGAAGAGAGGCCTGCAGAAAACAGCAGAGCTATTACCATTTAAACAGCCAAAGTTTCCATCATAGATGCAATCGAGTCGGTTGAACAGAAAAGGTTTGCGTTACTGTATCTGGAATTGTTTCAATAAGAGCTGTGTAAGAAGATGTAACCAAAACTTCATAAGGGCGCAACCATAGAGGAAGACCTGCTTCTTGGAATATATCTGGCATTTAAAACCATAAACACACACTTCAACCAACTATGATAATGGGACAATAAATCAGTTCTGAGATCACTAATGTTTGAAATACATATACATTATACATTTATGAATGTAATTTATACAGTTTACTCAACATCATGCATTCTTAATCATCTTTGTGCATGCAGAATTATGTCTCCCATTCTAGATGGGAAAAGAATTTCACAGCCTTGACATTTTCTCATATCATTTCTGATAACATATGATGTAGAAAGAAACTCCAAAAGTTGAAGGTTATACAGCAACTAGATTGGACACAAAGCAAATGAGCAAAGAATATTGGGAGAAAAGCACAAAAAATTGTAATAAATTAAAGGGACATACCATAAAAATGAGAGATAAGCTGCACAGCAAGATGCTCTTGCCTACAATCATCCCCACTCTTCACAATAACCTTCATGATACAAATAACAAAGGGGGCATATTTACTTAAACCAATCTAAAATAGCACATAATAGGAAGAAACAAATAGTACAGAATTAAATAACATTCACCAAAAAGTCAGCTTTACACCAAAATGATAATATCAAATGCCTTACACAATCAACTTAATGCCAAATACATAGAAAAGGGACAAAAAGGTTCATGTTCAAGTTGTAAATGCAAGAATTAGTTGAACAATTACCCACTGATCCAACACCAATTAGTTGTAAATTGACTCACCCACATATTTTGTTGAAATAATACTGTATCAGATTCTAAGCTTCAGGACTAGTGTCTTTTGTAGGA
Organism: Hibiscus mutabilis; assembly: GCA_019671005.1. Lineage (NCBI taxonomy): Eukaryota > Viridiplantae > Streptophyta > Magnoliopsida > Malvales > Malvaceae > Hibiscus > Hibiscus mutabilis. The sequence continues at coordinate 15,169,835 of CM033728.1, read as the reverse complement.
CCAATCAATTATTTCTTGCAATCGAACAAGCATCTCTACCAGCTGCATCAATGGGACTAAATAAACAATAAACGTTGGTATTATCCATTTCAAGGGCTAGCTGGTGACATGGTGCCGTTTAAAAGCAGCAATGAAATGAAAACAAATGGAACTAAGGTCTGTTTGTTTAGTAAAAATGGCTTCCAGAAATAAAGACTTTCAACTTTCTCTCACAACAAAGCCAACTTACTGCCCATTACATACTATCAACTACCAGCAGACCGAGCAGTACCTTTGCCTCTCCTTCAATCTCCCTCTTCACTCAAGGAATCTCCATTTTTTCACTTTCCAATTGGCCATTTCACAGGCAGCATCTTTCTCCCCCCCCACCCCAATTGCTTCCAATCACCAGTGAGTCAGTGACCCTCCTTTTTTTCACTTCAATTGAACAGCATTTCTCCTTTGAATCACCAACAACTTATTTCTCCTTTGAATCACCACTCCAAACTATCCTTTTCTCCTTTCTCTTCTGTCATTGTCAACCTTGACATTAAAAATTTCTCTGTCCACAAACCTAAGGTCCCAAACCCATCTATTCACTAATCACTACATCTCAAGTTTCAAAGACATCGTCTTTTTGTCTGTTTTTTTTGGTCCAAAGAATAAAAGTTTTAGTTATTTGATTAAAATTTGCAGGTCTAGGAGAAATTTTGCTGGTTAGAGATTCACTGTTAGTCATTGTGATAATTTTGGTAGACGGTGGATTGAAAATTCTCTACTAAAGACAAACAATAGAAAACATTTCAAACAGAAATCCATTTCTTTATACAAATATTTTCTTTTTACCAGAAGTTCATTTCTATGAAAAACTAACAGAAAACAATTATTTAAAATTTTTTCCAAAAAAAAATAACTAATATGAGATAAGAACAATATAGAACCATCCACAAGTAGTTAAGGACTTTCAAATATGTCAAATTTGAACCTATAAGAAAATAAAGTTAGAAATGCTACTCTCCTTTTTGGGAACAAAACTTTTTCAATCAAACATTTCCCAACAGAAATGATTTTTCATTTAAGACTGTAACTAACAGAAAGAATCCTTTCAATTTTTTTTTCTCGACAAAAATATTTTTGGGAAACAGAGAAATAAGAACACCACAAACCATCTTAAATCTTTTTTTAATGAGCACCACAAAGCAATCTTTAACCTTGGCAAAGGACCCACCTCATCAAGTCAATTGAAAAAACAACATGGCTTTACAGGATGTACAACAAATGCTGAAGAAAATTATACCTATAATGGTAAAATCTGAAATATCTGAGGATTAGGGAGAAATGGTCTATATAAACACCCCACAGAAAAATTACTATAAGGAACTCTAGAAGACAAAAATATCTCAAAAGAAAATGCCATCACAACAGAAGCTACGTCTAGCTGACACTAATAATGGGAGATTACAGAAAAGATAACATGTACCTAATATACTTGCCAATATTTCATCAAAGAAATTAGAAGATAAAAAATGGTTTTCATTTGCACTTAAACCCTTTAGCAATTTTACTTGCACTATTCCACTCTTGCAAGACTAACCACTATGATTACATGTACATAAGTTACACTAGCACTAAGATAAGTAATGATATGATGACATGTATATATGTTATCAGTTAGTCTTGCCTAAAGGCATGAAACAAATAAACACATAAAAGGGTTTATGCAGAAATAAAACCATTCTGCAACTAATTATCAACAGAAATTACAATGAAAAGGGAAGTCAAGATAAACCCTAAAAAGAGCAATTGCATTATGAGAACTTACAGAACGCAAGTCCCAACCAGGTAATTTCCCATATATCGAAGCTTTTAGTATTCTCTCTTTCTTCACCTCCCAAAGCTCACCAGATAATGCATCACCAGCATTAGGCACACCCCCATTAGCCTAGTGGGAATTTACAAAGTTTCAAGGATAAAAAAAAAAAGGAGAGAGAGAGAGAGATCTTCAGTTTCAATAATATTACCCTTGGTTGTGCATCTGATGAATCCTGACCAGCCCCTTTCAAAAGGAGTCCAGGAGGAGCTTCTCCCTTTGCAGCAGCCGCCTGCACAACAATTTTATGTTTCAGCAGTAGCATCTAAAATGGGACAAATTAAATAAATTTATAAAGGAAACTCGTTTCAAATTAATATAAGTCAAAAGACTGAATGGAAAACATTTCTCCCTCTATTGAACTTTTTACTCCTGAGAACAACTTGAAATGGTCTTAAAGCAAATAAGCATCTACAAAAACTTTTACAATAAAATCATGATGATGATAAGAAGACACGCCCTTGAAACGTTTGATTAAATTGTTACAGGCTAATGCAACATAATTCCCAGGTAAAACATGTCACTGATGAAATGGAAAAATCCCTTCAGACAACTAGGCATATGCAATATCAACTAAACAACCTTTGACCATAATTCAGTTCATGAGATCAGACAAGCTTGCCATAAACCCAAATCTATGTAGTTAAAATCTTGCTCACTTCTAAGACTCGCTGACTTAACCATGAGTCTACAAACAAGAAGCAAAATCATAACCCTAACAAAATTCAACAGTCCAAGACAGAAGTAATTTTATAGTTAAAATCTTCTGCATTGACAAGACTTCAAAATGCTTAACTAACCATCTACAAACAAGACATCTAGGTTAATACTTTAACCATTAGCAAAAATAATGTCAAAATAAAATAAGACGCCCACTCTTATTTACATAAAAACATGCACATAAAAATTTACAGACTATTTTAAACATGATAGAATTATGTCATCTACTTCAAATGTTTATAATCAGATTCCCACCTTTACTTCCTCTATGGCAATCGTACTTGGAACACGACGGTGCTCCTTCCGACGTGGTCTCCCCTGCCCCTCAATATCTTCTATTCGGAGCCCAGGTTCTGCAGACAGTACCACCCTTACCCACTCCATATCACTAGCATGAGCATTTTCTATTTTTTTAGTTAAATCCCGTTCACCCTGAACTGAAACGGCACTCAAATTGCAACGATTCACACCGCACTGTGGATCAGGTGCATCAATACTCCCAGACGGGCTGATTGATTGCCTTTCTACAGAGAAACTCACATTGAAAAATTTCACTTTCGCATCAGACTTGCGTGTCATTGCTTGGTCAATGGCTTGCGCAGTGGAACTAGACATCCTATCACTACTATTACGATATGCCTCTTGAGCAGTCCATAAAGGATAAGCCCATGGGGGTGGCTTTTGGAGTAATGCATCACCATTTGCTAGAGGGATTCCACCTCTAGAAAGTTTCTGAGCATTAGATGTGTCCTTTGTACTGCTAAATAAGATTCACGAAAAGGACTTAGAAACCACACTTGGTTCCTTTGAGTTATGTACAAATTTTCTGAAGTAAATTGAAAAACCAGGACTGTGTCTAGGTCATATGGACAATTGACTCAAAACTTACCTCGGCAATTCACATTTCAAAACTTCAACGCAGATCAGGTAAGGTGCTTTTTCCCTAGAATTCAAAAGAACAGCTTCATCTTCAGGAATATGAACCACACGATACATCCCTTTTCCCATTGGAAAGCAAACTCCTAAAAGTATTCCCAGGGATACTCAAATAAGGGTATGGAGCAGGAGCAATATGTTACACGCAACAATCCAGTTCACCCAATAAATCAAAAGTAAAGTAACAATGGAAACGCAGGCTAGCTGCCAATTAATAATGCGGAAATTTTATTTTAGGCAAAATAAAGCCTTAAAAGTTTGAATGGCATAATATCCCAGAAAAGAAAAAGAAAATTCTCATTACATGTAAATTTCATTAACAAATGTGAAAGCATTATATCACTTAGGAACTGATGTCACCAAATTACAGAACAATCAGTCAATCACAGAATTCAATAGGCCTAGCTATTTAACCAGGTTAATATGGGTTGGCCAGGTACAAACTATGTTATTTTTTTGCCTTAAACTAAGTTGGTAAAATAAAATCTTCACTTACTATTTCCAAACATTAATTAATTGTACATTAAAAAATTTGATTGAATCCAATTATTGCAACACTTTTCAGTGCATTAAAATATTGAAAATTTATCATAAAAAAACATATTAAAGAACTTGTAAAGCAAAATGTCAATCATTACATTGCGTTCATTGTTATTTTTTCACCATAAATAAACTATAGCATTGTTTTGAGGACAAAAATTAAATAAAAAATTAAAATGCTAAAAAGTATATTTAACATTCTTTTCTTAATTTACATAAGCAGAAAGTTAACATGATCAGATAACAATATAGAAGAATATTCAACCCACCAAAAGCCTAGAAACTAAGATTAACACAGAAATAAAAGGGCAAACCAACCCAAGTTGCATAAAGTACCAACACAAATCTTCAATTTTACCAAAACATCCACTCAAGCCACAATGTCACACTTAATATCACCATAACAAAATCCAATCATCTTCTCAGACATTTATCCTTTTTCTCATTTTAATGAGAGAAAGAATTATTTCAGAAAGAAAGTTTAGTACAAGATCTATCAGAAAAATGAAAATGAACCAGGACACCAAAATAAATTGCTTCCAACTGAATTGAAAATAAAACAAAATACACAAATGAAAAGTCCAACAAAAAAAACTATAAAAATTAAAAATAACCACAAAAGGTTTTAAAATCATAATCCAAATCATTAAAATTCTAGTCACCAATTCACAGTTCAGACCACCAAAAAAAATCATAGGAAAACTTATTAAATATAATAAATAATGCCACCCAATCCATTTTTGATCAAATTCATCACAAACAAATAATAGTTGTTTTTTATTTCAGCTAGATGTGAATTCTTCTCTTGCAAGTGACTAAGAGGAAAAAAATGACAAGAACAATTAACATGTCAGATAACATCCTAGCATTTATTTGATAAGTTAATTGAAGCATCAATTAACTTTTTGAAATGAGCAAACCACCTCAAGAAAGCAGTTACATGGAAATTTGAAAAACATCCATCCAAGCCATATGATGTGTCAGATAATGACAGCACAAAATCCAATGAATCATGATAAGAAGTAATTGAGATACAGAATTATTTTAAGCGGGGTTTGGAGTTTATTTTCATTCTGTCTTTAGGTTAACCAGGATCTTATTTAAATTATGGATAAAAATTATTTAAATTATAGCAATCCAAAACAATAATTTTAATTAAAATAAAAGCAGTAAAATCACGTGAAACCTGTAAAACTCTTGCTTCAAATCCTTCTCCAAAAATAAATAAAGAAAAATCATTATCAAAAAACCTTTCATATCCTTTATGATATTTTTCTATCATTTAATTATAATAGTCCATCTTATGTTACTCAAGCTTCTTCCTTTTTCTTGAATTGTTCATTCTAACACCCATGTCAAATGCACATTCAGGTATGGGTAGGAGAAATAACCCTCCAAATACATGGAAAAACTTATTTTAATGCTCTTGTTAGACATGTTTGGATTCTTTAGCTTTATGCTCTTCTTCAATGTTATTCAGTTTATCAATTACTACGCGGGATTATACTTTATTTCCTTAGCAATGTGAATCTGTTTCATCAACCCCAGTGCTCTAGATCAATTAAAAGCATAATCTAACGCCAAGTTCAAAGTAGGCATATAAGTTCGTTCAGCCAAGCCAAAATAATCTCCAGTCACATCACGCAGATTTCAAATTTTCAACAATTTCAAAGAATAGAAAGCAAAACAAACAGATCCCAGTTCCCTTGTGTTGCTAAGAGGTTTACAACATTTTCAAATCATTACAAATTAAGTTTTAAAAAGAGAAGGACATTTTAAAACCACATATTCTAAAAAGCAACTCGAGCACATGGGGACAGATACCAATAACCAAACAAAAGAAAACGAAGAATCAAAACCCTTAATATCAAAGCAGGTCTAGTGAGAGAGGGGTATGTTCAGTGTTCAAAACTCCCAAACAATCTTCACAGTTATTACAAAATATATTCCCAACTGCATTCAATAAACCTTATGCCTAAACCTTAATTTATATAAGCTATACAGTTATTTATGAACCAATCTACACCCGTAAGGTCAATTAAGCTTCTCACTCCCTGGTGATTAGGATCAGATGTCAGGTAAATCGCAAAAGACACAATTAACAGAATGAAGAGCAAGAAAAAGAATGTCCCTGGATCAATGTATCCTGGACTCAATAACAAAAGTATCTAACAGAAAAGCTGTTGTTTGTTTAAATTTTTAAAGAAAAAAAAAAAAGGTTGTCAAAAACAACAGAACAATAATATAGGAAAAAGAGGAGGATCCATTTGTTATTTGTTTAAGTTTTTTTGGATGAGTGAAAATAATGGCTGAGAATAACAAAGTAAATGAGAAGATTATAAGTGGATAATCCTCAATTGAAAAGTTCTAATCTCAATCATTAATTTTCATTCATCCAACAATCAAAAAAAAAGTGTAAAACTTTAAAGTTTTACACTATGTAAGTGGATCCTAACCCTAGGAAAAAATAGATAAAAACAATATAATAAATCATATCCTAAAAGTTTAGACAGCCCATAGTCCAGAAGATGAGAAAAATATCAGTTGGATGGATAGAATCCAATTAATAATCCTATTTAAAACCAAACCGGGTAAATTCACCATTTAGCAGATGTTATCCTTCCATTCATGGGACACCAAGTAAAGGACACACTAGTTCTAAGGATGACAAAATAGCTTCACGGGGAGAAATTTCTACAGTGCCAATACTAATAGGTGTAATTCAGCGCGTGAACAGATTTAACTAACATTCAATGCAGAGTTAAGGAGAAAAGCTACACAGACAGCAATAGTTAACATTTGTGAACTCAGATTCCAATCTCACAGACAATGGTGCTCAACCATTACCTCATTAAAAGAGGTTTAGTTTATTGGATGACATTACTAGATTACATACCACTGGAATGGCAAATAAGCTAAACAACAGGAAAGAACCATTTAAAAAAAGCTATGTGAAAAAATAAATTTTAGATAACTTCCAGCTTTTGATGTCTCATCAAACAACAAAGCAGGATAAGTTCATGCCATTTATATCTAGATCCAAGAAAATGGGTTTCTGAAGTATGAATTCTCTGGAGTGATTATTAGCCTAAAGGATCTCCAATTTCATCCAAGGGATTATGAGTGGAAAACTGTTGAAAAACTACAAAGACTAATAATACATAGGAAGCACCATTCACGTATAAGCATATGGTAAGATTCATAATGATTAAGAGCATTAAGTCCTTCACAATTTCCAGCGGTGATGGGCAACTAGAGAGCAAATGGTAGAACAGAAAAGCTCTATTTTTTCAATTGCAGCCCCAACATAAAACAAATTATCCGATATTTATCTTTCGCAATGTCTATTGCATCAAATTGAAAACACAGTTCATAAATGACCATCCATATGATATGATGAGAGGATTGTTTAAACCAGTCAGATGGGAACGTGTAGGAATTTTGGACAAGTGGTAAGAATGTAACAATGAAAGTTGATGTATCATGGGTGCATATATTGGAAACCAAAGGACTAAAAATGAACAGTCCTCAAAGAATGAAGACAACGTGTCAACAAAAAAAAAGTGAACAAACCTCTTTATGCTTCTTTGAATTGAACAGCTCCAAATCTTCAATTGAACGATCTCGGTCCCTAAAGAGTTTGCGGAAGAAGTTCTCAGTCCCTGGACTGCTCTCAAACAAACCGTCGCTGTTGCTGCATTCATTTGCCGTACTAGTTTTATTCTCTTCAGGATGCACTTTGAACAGTCTTCTGAACAGTGAGAAATCTGAAGAATCTTCTTCCTCACCATCATCATTCTTATCATTCACATCTTTCTTCTCCTCAGATTTATCCTTGAAAAGTTTCCGGAAAAAACCCTCCTTTTCATCATATTCACCTGATTTTGAAGCTTTTTCTGCAGAGTTCACCATGTGCACATCATCAATTCTATCATTTACATCATCATTCTTATCATTCCCGTCTTTCTTTTCCTCAGATTTATCCTTGAAAAGTTTCCGGAAGAAACCCTCCTTATCATCATCTTCACCTGATTTTGAAGCTTTTTCTGCAGAGTTCACCATATGTACATCATCAATTCTATTATTTACATCTTTCTTATCCTCAAATTTATCTTTAAATAACTTCTTAAAGAACCCCTCTTTCTCATCATCTTCTGCTGGCTTAGAAACCATTTTATCATCAGATTCACTCTTACTATCTCGAAACAATTTCTTAAAAAACCCTTCAGAACTAGAAGTCATTTCTTCCTCCTCTCCTTTACTATCCTTTAAAAGCCTCTTAAAGAACCCATCTGAGCTCGATGTTAACTCCTCATCCTCTCCCCCTCTGCTGTCCCTCAAAATCCTCTTGAAAAACCCATCCTTTTCATTCTCCTCTTCATCCTTCTCAGCTGACTTCCTAAACAATAAGGCATCTCTGACTTTAGGACCTGGAATAAACTTTTTAAAAATTTTATTATCCTCTGGGGACAACTGATTACCATCTTCCTGCAAATGGTTCCCTGAAGTGGGGGAAGACAATGATATTGATCTCTGTGGAGAAGGTGAAGTCAACGACAAAAAGAGCTGTTTCGAGGAAAGGAATCGATTCAAAACTTGATTTTTACTCCCTGGACTTGAACCTGCATTGGATGGCCGCACAAGGGGAGGCCACTCACCCATCAAAGTAGCAGCAATTTGACACTTTTCTTGAATCCTATTAATCCCTTCATTGTCATCAGAATCCTCTAACTCAGCCAACAAAAACCAATGCACCTTCATTGCCATTTTCAGTGATTTTGCGCACATATCAATAACGAACTTATCCAATGAAGGGCTTGGCTTATGTACCATCATGTAACAAATCTGGAAGAGATAGCTTTCAATTCCAGATAATGGAAGCGTGTACATCCTGTTACAGAGATAATCTCGCACCCCCGCATGATCATGCTTGTAAAGATAGCTAACGGCGATCCACTCACAGAAAAAAGCTGAGTCAAAGAATCTGATGAGCCAACCGTTTTCACCTGACTCGCTTGTTAGAGGAGTCCTCGAGGAGGTAATTTCACGGGGTAACTCATCCGGTTCTCCTCGACTCAGTCCTAGAAGCCTCACCATCGTTACCAACCTACCATCCTAAAACCTAATTTCGCTCTCTAGTTGGGGAAATCGAAACCAAATTATCAAGTAGAAAGTCCTGAAATCTAATACAACACACTAGAATCTTCTAAAAACTTCCCTAGAGAACCCTAAGTCCCTCTCACCTGAGCGAATTCGGAAGCGCTTCGCTAATCCATTACCCGTATTGCTCTCACTGTTGCAACCCTCTTTGGGAATCACAGTGGTAGATAAAGCAGAAACCCTGATTCAGTGGTGAAAAAGACAGTATAATTGACAGTGGTTTTTCTTCAGCTGTTTGGTCGTCAGGAAAAAGAGTCAAATAATCGGGGTAAAGAGGAAAAGGCTGATATTTTAGAGAAAGTTAGAATTTAGGAATTCTCTTCTTAGAGAACAGAGAACACAAAATTCTGGTTTTCGTGCGAGGAAGAAAAGAAAAAGGATAGGGTGGACCAAATCCCCCCACCGACGTCGTGAAAATGGCGGAAGTGGTCGCGATGCGGGCAGTGGTGGCCTTCTTTGCTGTCGTTGGAGAGATGGCGAGGTAATTACGTTTATTTTAAGGTTTTTATTATTTTTTAGGGTAAAATGCTTATATCATCACTCAACTGTACTCTATGACCTATTTTAGTCACTGAACTTTCAAAACGCTCAATTTACTCATTAAACTTTACTTTTTGACCTATTTTGATCACACTGAATTATTTTATTAATATTTTAGTATGACATGGTATATTTTATTATTATTAAATCTAAAAATAATTTAAGATAAAAATAAATTATTTGTAAATTACAAAAATCATCACTGAACTTTACTCTCCGACCTAGTTTAGTCACTGAACTTTCAAAACGATCAATTTACTCACTGAATTTTATATATTGACCTATTTTGGTCACTCCACCATTAAATAATTAACGGTGTTATGATATGACACACGAAGCTAAAACGACGCCGTTTTGAAAAAAAACTTAATTTGCATCAAAACAACGTCGTTTTATATCCCTACAAAAATCTTTTCTTTAATTTTCTCTATAAAAACTATTTATTTCTCCCAAATAAAATCTTAGTTGTCATCGGTCTTCTCAACGTCACCACTGTTATTTTGATATCTTTCTTCGTTCGTCGTCACTAAAAATTTGATGAAATAAAAGATTATATATTCCACCAACAGCAACAGCAACAAATTCTAGACGAAAACATGTCTAATTTGACATCTGCATCCGGTGAAGCAAGTGTTTCTTCAAAAAACAATGTCGGTGGTGCTACCAACCAACCACCTCAGTCTCAGCCTGTCAAAAGAAAGAAAAACCAACCAGGCAATCCAGGTTTTTGTCTAAATTTCAAAACTATTATCTTAAAAAAACATTGTTCATTACTTTTTAGTTTTTACTACATCTTTTTTGTTTTGTTTTGTTTTGGTTGTTTTCTTAACCAAACTTAAATGCAGAAGTGATAGCTTTTTCACCCAAAACACTCGTGATAACCAACAGATTCGTTTGTGACATCTGCAACAAAGGGTTCCAAAGAGACTAGAGCCTCCAGCTTCACTAGAGAGGCCATAACTTGCCATGGAAGTTGTTTTCGGTCTCAACTTGTCTTCTTCACGTGAAGAGCTTGGATTGATCCATCCATGTGAAGATGAATATGCAATATGTTGTTTAAGGAGACGGTGAAGTTTTGGGGATGAGAGGGTGGTGTCGATGGGTTTTGTGTTGAATTTAGGAATTTTATTTTTTATTTTAAATCCTACGTGTTAACCAAATATTAATAAAAAATCTATGTCACAACCCAATATTAATAAAATAAGTCACGTCATTGGGATGTTAATGAGAAAACAGAAGACTGACCAAAATAGGTCAATGTATAAAGCTCAATGAGTAAATTGATCATTTTAAAAGTTTAATGACCAAAATAGGTCAGAGAGCAAAGTTCGGTGATGATTTTTGTAATTTACCCAAATAATTTATTTTTATTTTATATTTAATAATAATAAAATGTGCTACATCATACTAAAATGTTAATAAAATAATTCAGAGGGATCAAAATAGGTCAGAAAGTAAAGTTAAATGAGTAAATTTGAGCGTTTTGAAAGTTAAGTGACCAAAATAGGTCAAAGAGCAAAGTTGAGTGATGATTTAGAAATTTTACTTTTTTTATAAATTCAAATAAAATTACATTTTTTTTGTTAAAACAAATAAAATTACATTGAATATAATATTTTGTGAGATAAGGGTTTTGCTAACTTGAACGGAAAGAATAGAGGCCTATTTTATGAAATTTCATTTTGTTTTCCCTCTAAAGAAGGGCAAAATTAGGGGAATTTTTTTTTAAAATTAAAGAAATGGTGTTGGTTGGACTTTATTTAAGAAAATAGGGTGATTTTTATAATACCCCCTTTATTCCACAAATAATATTTTTATTGTCTTTTTGAAAGTTAAATTTTGTAATCTTTAACTATAATTATATTAAATATATTAAATAATTAAATTTTATAATATATATATTTAATTTTACTTAATTAGAAGTTTTTAAAATATATTTTTTTATATTTTTATCAATAATAAATTTTAAATAACCACGAGTCAAAGTTAGAAAAAATTGACAAAAAAATCAATAAGAGACATTATTTGTGGGACGAAAAGAGTAGTTGATAAAATCAATGGCGGGTGATGACGTTTTCGACAAAATTATTAAAAATAATAACAATTTTCGACAACAGATATAATTTTGATGGCAAGAAATCAAAATAGGAGGAAATGGAATACAAGAAAAAAACGAAAGAAAATAAAAATAAAGGACAATGCTCAAAAAGATACACGCTCACGTGTTGGAGACATGTTTACACGAACCAGATCGGTTAGCGGCGCACAAGTGAGGGCATTGACTGTATTCATTCAATGAGGAAAAATATAAAAATTATATTTAAGCACCTGAAAATGACAATATCTAATTAATGAGAAATTTGTTAACGCAAAGAGATATATTTCATGTTGATTAGATATTGGCTTTTTTTCAAGTGTTTAAATATAATGTTTATACTTCCTCTTATTGAATGATTAGAGTTAAGGTCTTCATGCACAATATTATCATTTGATTAGTGATCATACTAACACGTCTTTAACACTTAAATGTGTGTATTTTTTCTCTCTCCCTTGATCTAACCGACTCCAAATCTAAAAAACAAACAAATTTCTTACAACTCCTTTTGAGAACCAAATTCTCACTATCAACTTTTTTACTATTTTTTTAAAGAGAAGTATAATTTTATTGATATAATCATTTTAAAATATTAACATGAGCCTCTTTAAAAATATTTCCTTAAACCTAATAAAGGAAAAAAAGTGCACCATGCTAATCTCAGATCCAAAATTTGTCCAAAACCATATACACATGACACATATTCGATCACATGCATTAACGAAAATGAAAAGCAACCAAAACATCTCTGCCTCACCACCAGAGCATCACCCACAGAGACTTTCCCATTAGAAAAAGGTGCCACACAGACAAGGCTTTATCAAACCCAACAGCACCAGATAGCCAAATAAACACTCCAGAAAAGCAACAAAACCGATCTACCGAAATGCAAATCATCCGCCTGAGACTGCGAGAGCATAGGGTCCACTCAACCAGTCAGCTTGGCCAAAAGAGATCGAAACAACTCTTACCTGGCCGTAAGTAACGGATGGCAACTTCTCCCGATTCCAGCTTTGGCCAGCACATCCGCGTCTGAATTTCCTTCCCTAAAAACATGCTCGATCTTCCAAGAGTTAGCATTACGTTTATGCGAACACAGAAAAACATCATCTTTGAAAATACGAGGGGCAAGCGCTGGATTATTGAGCCACGACATCAACAATTGACTATCGGTTTCAAACACCACGAGTAGCGACCTCGCCCATGGAAATGATAAAAGCAGGGAACAAGCTCCTTCAAAGCCAGAATTTCCGCAGCAGAAGGATCAAGGATGCCTGCAGCTTTAGAGAATTAGAAAACACGAACTTATTACAATACAGAACCTACATGTAACTGTTAGAAAATCGTTCATATGAGAAATAATAAATCGATAAAATACAAATATTATATTGAAATATTAAACAAGCATAACAAGAAATATAGATACAACATATCTAAAACCAAACCGATTGGGAACGAGTTGAGGCCTGTAGCTACACAGTTTTCTTAACACAGATTTTTGGTCGTCTGTCTCCCAGGATACAACAACTAGATGATCAGCTTATAGTAGCATAACTGCAGAAATCACGAACTACAACATTGCCTTCTCCTATCACCAAAAACTACTTTTGAAAATCACAGAGTAAAACAATAGAAAATTCTATGTGTTTTGAGTTGTATTTAACCTATAAGGTTTACACCCTATTTATAGGAGTTTCACGAGGGTATAAATGAAAACTTTGACCTAATAGAGCATTTATGATTTTAAGAATTAATGAGCTTTTAAATAGCAGTTTCCAAATCTACAGTATGAATTAAAGAAAACTTTGATATTTATCCTTTTAATTCTAAAACAGAATTTGGTAAAATATATACTCTTATTTGAGGAAAAAAAATATTTCAAATTTGGGTCAAAATATCCGCAAGCCCACGAAAGACCAAACCGGTCCGGACATTTGCGTTACCCACGTCTTGCACGTCTGCACATTCATAACCAACAATTGGTTCCACATTTTCCTCAACAAAGTTTGGATCAATTTCTCATTCAAAACTCCAAAATTATCAAAATTTTCCAACAATCCCCCCACATGAATGAAATTGATCATTTAATCGAAAACATTTAGACTCGATGTGGTGATAGGATTTATGATCGATAGCTGCATATGATAGGTAGGTTTCCTCCTTTGAACCTTTCCTTGTGAAAGTATACTTACTTTACTGGCTGTGTAACCCCCTTATCCCGGCCTAGCCGAAATTGAGCTAAAAGAGCCACATTAGGTTTGCCGAAGCAAACCCGAACTAATAACCTAAACCGGGTCCGTTTCTTTTATCTTATCTAAATGCTTCAATTTAGATCCTAAGGTAAACATGCATCAGCAAATACGTTACATTGAGATCAGATTGCAAAACAGAGTTTAATTGCTCAATTATGCACTTTAGGGACCAAAATGTAATTTCCACAAATTATAAGAACTTATTTAAAAACCAGGTTACCAATCCTTCCTTAATTCAATTTCATGCTCACATGTCAAATTCCAGCTTAAAACAATCATCCGAACTCATTTAATTGCATACATAACATTCAAGGACCAAATTGCACAATTTCAAACCTCAGCGGACAGAAACATAAAAAGATACACTGAGTACCGATACGGACATAGACGTATCGACATGGTTCAACTAACTTAACAGCTCTGTGTACTGATACAGCAAACCCCATATCGATACAGTGTGCCGAGCAAACCCATACCGATACGGTTCTACCCCCGTACTGATCCCTTAAGGATTATTTTTGAAAACCAAATTCCAGTAGCTAAAGAGCGTACCGGTACAGGAGCCCGTGTACCGAACCCAGTGTAAATTTTCCGCTAGGTGTACCGATACGGTGGCTAGGCGTACCGATACCCCTTGTAAATTTTTGATGATCTGAGCCTTCCTAGACCCTGCGTACCGAAACTAGGGGACCCACACTTATACGCGAAGGCCTGTAATGACATCTAGATCCAACATATGACACTTTGGCTCATTCAAAACTCAACCAATACTTACCTAAACATCATGGATCATCATAGGCATACTTGACACAATCATACAAGCATTTAAACTAGTTCTAACAAATATGCTTCATATATCCACATCATCTATAGACATGCTTCCTACTCAACATCCAAAACATAAATCCACAGCAACATCAAGCTTATAAAGCCTCATACAAGTCCCAAAACAACATTTAAAACTTGCACAAATAGGGAGTTTAGCAAACAACCCTCCCAAACAACAATTTACCACATTACCTTTATTACTACAAGTCTAAATCAAAACCATACTTTCGTAAACACAAGTCCTTGGATTCCTCCTTGCTTACTCGCTGCCTCCAACCCTTTAATTCTCTGCATTGATGGAAAAAGAGAGCGTAAGCACACTAGGCTTAGTGAGGTGTGCTCTAGAACAAACTACCATCAATGCATTTAAAACCGTTTAACATTCCACTTTGAAAACCACTTTTAAAACATCTGTTAAATCATCATCAACAACATCCGTTTTTCTTTAGGATAGCCTTTATCTTCAATTTTCACAGCGAGAAATTTCTCTCGTTGAACTTTTCAACATCAAATTTCGTTGCCATAGCTTCTATTTCAGATAGCTCCCGCTATTTCACTTTTTGACGTGAATAGTGCCCACCAACTTCAATGAATGAGTAATATCTAACTTACTTTCTTATGATTGAGGATCCACTTTTCAGTGGCAACCAACAGAGAATACGGTAAGTAGATATACACACCCAAATTAGGCTCTGATATCAATTGTTGCAAAATACGATTGTCGGATAGAACAAAATCGCAATTGATAATTTGAGAAAATAATAATAAAGATAAAGGAGACACAGATTTTACGTGGAAAACCCCTAAATAATATAGGGTAAAAAACCACGAACAAAGGTAGAATAATTTCACTATGAGAAAATAGGAATTACAATTTCTCTCAATCTAACAAGGAGAAAACAATGACAATTCTCTCTTGATAAAAAGGTGAAAACAACTCTATATGAAAACTCTCTAATTTCTCTAGTATTGGGAGGATGTTAGAATGATTTGGGATATTGAGAAATGGCAAATGGTTAGGCTATTTATAGTTGAGCTCTAGGGACCAACTTATAAATATCCTAAAGTTTGAGACCAAAATAATGATTATACCATGCCAAGTTTTCAACCAAAATAGCAGCAATGTTTGAAATTTTGCACTTGATGCACCGACAGGTACTTTGACTTTAACATTGTCCAATAAAACACGACACATGACATATTTTTGATATTTTATTTTATTTTTATTTTTTAAAAATTAAAAAATCTTTAATTTTATAAAAAAACCTAAAATTTTATTTTTTTCTAAAAAAGCCTAAACCCTAAATTTCTTCCCTCCCACCACCGATTTAGCCATCCTAGCCACCATTTGAAAATCTCATCACCCCGTCCTCGAAAATCAACGAATGAACCGTCGACGAATATTCAACAATGAAGAAAAAAAGACCAATTGGGCGGTGACATTTTTTTAATTTTTTAATATTCCATGTCAGCTCTCCGTTATTTGGGTAATGGAGATTAACGGTCAGGTGACCAAAACGATAGACGTCGAAAACATAAATGACCATTTTAATTTTTTTAAATCGAGTAACCAAAGTAGAACACGGCCCAAACAAAAGGACTTCCGGTGAAGATTACCCAAAAAAAAGATTTAGATCAATCAACTCTTATTACGTGACGTCTGTTTTCATTTTCCATGATTATATGATTTTGATAGAAAAATTCAAGTAATAGAAGGATTTCAAGGTGAATTTTGATAAATCTGAATGATTGAAAGCGATTAAAGACGTGGGTAGACTACAAACAAAGTTTTATTTTGATCTGATTATTAGATTTAAAGATCATAGCATAAAATATCTCAAACTTAAATTTTAACTTCTTATTTTTTTTAGAAGTTTTTATTTTAAATAATGACAATTTAGGTTGAGGAAATGGTGATGAAAATTCCGATTAAAAAAAGTGGACCAAGAAAAAATTGGTGCACGATGGTAGAGCTTTCCCACAATAATCGAAATTGAGGTTTTATTCTTGGTTGAATTTTAATCGAACACCACATGGAATATTTTTATATTTCAAATTTATTTTGTTTTAACATTTGTTAAGTTCATGGACTAAAATATATGGAGTAACATTTTAATAATTTAAAGGCTAAAATGAGACAAAATATTAAGGTGCAAAGTGAGAAAAAAAACAAGTATATCCTCCGACTAAATTAGTCTTGTGATGTGGCATTGTTTGGCCGACTAGGTTATCATTTTTCTAATAAATTAATATTCTTCGATAAAAATGACAGACACGTATTATTATTTTATTAGTGAAAAAAAAAATGAAATGCAGGTGAAGAAGGAAGGATGACTTTGTTACTGCTTCAAAATACAATATTTATACTATTCAAATTCTTCATTATTCATATATTTAAAAATATTGAGTGTTTGAGTTCTCGATCTCATATTCATTTATATATCATATCGATGATAAACTGGTTAAACTAAACTCAATCGAGATTACTGCTTCAAAGTTGGACTTGGACGCCAAGGACAGCCGCGAAACGCTGGGAAAATACTGTGAAACGGGGAGCCGCCACAGAAGTCAGCCCAAATTCGGTAAAAGTGCTATTTTCCCGATTCAAACATAAATATTAACTCGTAGCTGAGAGTTGCACCAACTTAGAACTTGTACTACTACTACTTACGGAACACAACATGATATTAATTTGTAATATAAATATATCAATTTTTTTATATAAAAAAGGAATATAACTATAAAATATTTAATTATATCTACGCCAATACGAATATTTGAATTATCATAGTGTGAAAAGTATACAGGTGAACTTTTTATTCAGTTACAAACAAACCGAAAGGTATGAAAGAAGAGGCAACGAATCTGTAAATCAAAGACGTGTCTTTATCTCAACGTGATCATCCCTACAAAATTAAAAAAAAAAAACTGAAATAAAGCAACCAACAAATAAAATAATTAGCAAGCAACCAGATATAAATAAATAATGTATTATTCTCCTAGTTTCCTTTTTAATAATATTATAATTAGGTTCATCGTGTAGTCTGTCCAATGATTGTAACGTACTCCATTTTGTCTAATTGTTATTGGCAAAAGGGAAAACATAAAAAATAGAGAGTTGAAAAAGCAGAATAAGTCGAGATTCGTTAATTAATTTAATGACTAAAGATATTTTATGTTATTATATTTTATATAAGTTTAAATCTCGATAAAAATATAATTTTTTTTATTTAATAATAAAAAAAACAGATTAAGCCATGTGGATAAGATTCTCTCTTTTTTTAAAAACATGCACGTTCCTATTCAATCACATCATTAATATTTCTTCTTGAAAGCCTTTTTTTTTTAATAGCAAGTGTTTGATGAAAAATACAAAGTCGTCGATGTTTATTTACTGAATAAAAAGTTACATATTCTGAACCATAAAAATAATATATTAATTCTTTGATTGTGTTTATTATAATATAGATATAAAGCTAAACAATATTTCTAACGTTTGATTAAATAATTATTTTGGTTTTTATTATTTTTTTGAAGTAATTTAACCATCAACGTTTTATTTAAGATCAAAATAGCTCCTCTGCAAATAAAAATTATTAATTAACTAACGATAAATAGGGATGGCAACGGGGCGGGGCGGGTTTTTGGCCGCCCCGAACCCGCCCCGAGAATAAAATAATAATTTACCCACCCCGCCCCGCCCTGCCCTGATTTATAAACTCTAAACCCGACCCGACCCGACCCAAAAATGTAAAAAATATATTAAATTTTGTCGACGATAAATGTTAGATTCGATCGAACGACCATTAAATTTACAAAATATAAATTTCACAGACTTTAAACTATATACAAAATAAAATAAAACCAATTAAACTACTCATATGAAGAAAATAATACATATTAAAAAAATAAACTCGAACCATTGACTTTTAGAATCAGATATGTTAAAATTCAAACAATATCTAACAAAAATTTATGATAAACACGAACTAAAAAATAGCTTGAAACCCCTAAAAGTATTTATATATAGTGATATTTTTATAAATATAATAAAAATAAATACAAATAATAAAAAATACCGGGGCGGGGCGGGGAATTTTCATATTATACCCGAACTCGCTCCGACCCGACTTTACATTTTTAAATACCCGCCCCGCCCCGCCCCGCCCCGAAAATCATAAGAAAAAACTCGATCGGGTCGGGGCACACCAGGTCGGGGTCGGGTAACTTTGCCATCCCTAATGATAAATAACTTGAAATAATTTGACAAAATGACTCGTCAGCCTGTAAAGTAATAAAATTTACTTTATAAATAAGCATATAAGAGAAACATCGGTTTTTTGAAATGTAGCATTTGACACATTAAAAACAATTTCAGATTGACGCTTAAAATTTAAGCTTTACTCTAACAAGATGTTAAAATAGGTATGTAATCTAGAGATGGAAAATGGGTGAGGCAGGGTAGGTTTTTGGCCGCCCAACTCTGACACGATCTATTAACTCTCAAATTTGGCCCCGCCTCCATTTCGATCAAAATATTTACTTATTTATTTTGTTCGTTCCAAAATATCAACACTAAATTTAGTCTTGACTCGACGAGACTCAATAATTTAAAAAAAAAATTAATTTTCGTCGGGGACAAATGTCAGATGTGACCAACCTACTATTACAATTAATAAAAATGGGTTTCAAAAAACTTTAAACCTATATATAAAAAATTGAAACAAAACAAATTAAATCACCAGCATTAAAAAAAACAGATTTCAAAGAACAAATCTAAACCATTGGCCATCAGATCTATTAAAACTTAAACATTTAACAAAAACTTACAATAAACACGAATCCAAAAAAATTTAAAAAATAACTTAGAAACCCTAAAACTATTTATATACAATGATATTTTCATAAATATGATATATATAATTAAAAATATATCAGGACGAGTAAGAGGCTTTTACTCTAGACCTGAACTTAAAATTCAAGAAGGAAAAACTCGGACAGGGCAGGACACGTCGGGCATGGTTCAAGTATTTTACCATATCACTACAACAAAATTATTAATTTATGACGAAATTTTTGTATGATGTTGCGTACAACATCACAAAATATACTATAAACGTGATGATTTTTTTCTTTTCGCCACAGTTAGTACATAATGGAATATCTTTTTTGACAATTCTTAAAATCGTCATTTATTTTCGTCACTATAAGTTTGGCGCCTTAAACAAATTTTGGAGGGAAATATTTCAACGACGTTTAAAGAAAATGGTGACGTTGTGGTTATGTCACGAATGGAATAAAAGTATTAGTGACAAATTATTATTCTAACAATTCAATGTTAATTAATGATGTTGCAAATTCATCACGAAAATTATTAATTTGCGACAATTTCATTCGTCATAATTTAGAAGACAAAAAATGTGATATTTTATTTGTGTCTTAAGAATGATTTAATTGCGACAAAAACCACTTTTTGACACTAATTATTATATCTCTTATTACCTCCGTCCCACTAAAAATGTCCAGTATCGACTTTTTTTAAGTCAAAATTTTTAAACTTTGACTATTTATTATTTTAAATGTATTATTGGTAAAAATATAAAAAAATATGTTTTAAAAACCTTATATCAAGTAGTTTAAAAATATATATTTTATAAAATTTAATTAATTCAAATATTTAAAACAATTGCAGTCAAAGTTAAAAATTTTTGACTTTTTAAAAATCAATACTAAACAAAATTCGTGGGACATAAGGAGTATATTTTATATTAATTTTAAAAAAACGTCACGTGACCTTGTCACTTAATGCTTGACACCAATAATTAATGAAAGTATTGATTTAAAAAATTATTAGTGAGGAATTTTTTAACATCCAACTTAGTGATAATTTTTCAAAATATTTTAGATTTTAACCTTAATTTTTCAATTATTAAAATATAAGATAATTTAATAACCGTGATGCCAGAGCAATTTGAAGAGTTTTTCTAGTGTTTCCAATAATTCTCAAATTATGAGCTCTTATTAGACTATCTCCCATTCTTAGATTTTATTTTAAAAATATAAAACGGTAAATAACAAATGATCAAGAGATTTTCATTTTACTAAGATACTTCTACAAATTTCATGAAATTACATCGATGTAGTTAGGAAAAAAATAGATATTTACAACTGATCATATAAATATTTATTTATTAAAAACAACCAAATTAAATTATAAAAATTATCAAAACAAAATAAATTTACAATCTAAATTGTTTCAACAATCACATTTTATATTGAAACAATACAGCTATAAAGTAGGTTCTGTATCAGTATCATATTCATCACTTTCAATTTCGTCTCCTTCCCCGCCATCTTCACTCTCTTGATCAGAGTCAACCAAAATATTCACATTATCTACAATGTCACAATTAATAACATTTTCAGCAATGTCATTCCTACGCAAAGATATATTTTCAGATATTTGTATTTTCATATTACGATCATAAATTTCAAAATCTTCATCTACACCCGAGACATCATCATTTTCAAAAGCTTGCATATCTAGGACATCAAATAAATGTTTGTGATGAAACTTTTGCACCACTTTTCAATTTTTCCCTAACTTGGTGTCGTTTAAAATAAAAAAACATGCTTTGCTTGCACTAATAATATAAAAGGGTCACTATCATACTAACATTTGCTAATATTGATACTCAGTAAATGACCGTCTTTATGAATTCTCCTCTTCTTATTATCTAAGTCAAACAATTTGCATTTGAACAAAACAACTTTATAATCTTTGATATAATTTAACTGAATAATGTCAGTAAGAATACCATAAAAATTGATTTGGTCCTATTCATGATTGTCTTCAACTGTCACTCCACTATTTGACTTGTCAAATGTTCATCGCGAGATTTTGTGTAAAACCTAACCCCATTAACAATGCAACATGTGTACTTTTGAGCTTGTATGTCAGGTCTAGAAGCTAATTAAAGTAATTCATGAGATATTTTTTTGAACCTTGATTGGTAACTTATCATTTGAACAAAAAAAGCATAACTTATAATTGATATTTTGCACAAAATGAAAAAAAAAATAAAAGCATCTACTTACATTGAAACACTATGATTTTAATTAGTACAAAAATGTGTTAAAAAATAAAAGAAAGAATTCCTTCAGCCAAGGGGATTTGAACCTGTGCCCTTGGCCTAATGAACCCTAAGCCTTAACCAGTTGGGCTAAGGGTTATTCTCAATTAAATCTTGCACCAACCTTCTTTTAGATTATATTCTATTAATCTGAACCAATAATAAATAAGGTCTGAACCACTCACCTACTGTATTCAATGCCTTATCTCAAAACTTAAGATAACCTAGATATTTTTCTCTCTCACCAACTCTTTACCTTCCCCCACCGATCACCGTTCGATTTGGCTCATTGTCGCGCCGTGGCTAACACCGCTGGTATCGCCAAAAGCGCCGAAATGTCTCGACCTCACCCCTGCCCGTCACTCGCAGAGTGTCACTGTCGTTCGCCGTAGAAAATGGCTTAAAGGTTCGACGAGAACCCAAATCTTTTACTCATCTATTTTTTTTAAAGTTTTGAGCGACATTTGTCACCCGTTCGTCGCATTGTCTCCTCTAGTGGATTCCTCGTGTCACAGCGAACAAAGCGCATACAATTGATCACCGCTTCATCGTCGTTAAGGGTCTCGTCGAAGCTACGCTTGGTCCGACCACTTTTCCTCGTTCTGGTAAGATTTGGTAAGATTTTTGACTTGTTTTCAGTTTACGATTGTAATGGTTGTGTTTGTGCCATTTTCTGCTCTTCTCGATGGTGTTTTTCGGCCATTTTGGCCACGCGTGGCTCATATGCGACACCATAGGCGAATTCTGACCATCGTGGTCAGTTCTCTCGTGAACCAAATTGGTTTACCCCTAAATTGGCCTGCCCAGATCGATATGACCTTTGGGCCGAGCCAGCCTTAAATCGACTATACTAGACTAGGCTTGATAAGGGTTATTGGACCGGCCTGCTTAAGGCCCAACGACCTTTAACCCTATACCCGACTGGTCCAAGCCCAAAACCTGAGTTCGACTTGAACCCATATTTGACCCGACCCGAGTCTGGCCCGAACTTGACCCGTCTGACTGACTCGTTGACTAATGATGTCAGCATGTATTGGTGACATTAGCATGACATCATCATTGACCGATAACGTTAGCACGATGTCAGTGTTAACTTTGACCCCAAAAGTCAAATTTTCTAAAAACCTATATTTATATTTTTGACGTCCTGAGTTCATTTTTGAAGTTCTTTTCGCGAATTTCTAACCCAATAGTCTCTGAATCTAACGTTAAACCCGATCATGCATATGTTTTAAGTTAATTTATTTAAGAGAAGTTGAATAAAGCATTGGCATATGATATTATTGGTTGAAAGGTACTAGAAACTCTCCCGACCGTGCATCTGCTCAGCCCAGCTCCTCTCGTTACGTACGACCACGTGATCCTGTTGTGACTCGTATGTATTGGTACATTGTGAATTATCATAGAAGAGAATTTATCCCGTATTAATTTAAGTTTCCTTGTATCTTAGGTTTTAGCTCGACATTGGAGTGTAACATTGATGCTCAGTAGGCCATCTGACTGATCAGATCTTTTCAGGTGTATTCCTTGTGTGCTATATACATATTTTGAATGCTTGTTTTGAATTGATCATATGCATATGACTGATATTATTCGATTTCGCAAAAACATAACATGTTTTTTTTCTAATTTTATGCATGATCATAATAATTGTTTGATTTATGCATAAGCATCTGATTGAATAACATGCTCTCTGGTTATTGTTTTACTGAAATAATTGCTTGCTTCATCTATATTATTTTACTGATTACTACAGCTTACTACTGATAGTAATTATTGTCTAGACTGTTTTACTAGGGCACTTGGGATAGGATATGAAGTCTGTAGGTTCAGCCCTGATCCAGCTGGTAATTCCTATTGTACCAGGTTTTTATGCTTCAACTAGGGTGATTCTTACTATATCAGGTTCCTATGCTTCAACTAAGATAATTCTTATTGCACCTAAGGTATTCCCTTAGGATGGTACCTACGCTCAATGGGTCTAGGTTAATGCCCCTTATAGATGCAGTTCTAGGAAACTACATACTGGAGTTCGGATAGAGGGTAGATATGAATTTAAAATGAACTTTACTGCTACTTGAACTATGTGTTTTTGAAGTAAAGTGTTCACTGTAATGTTTACATCATATGTTTTAACTGTGCACTGTTATAACACACTAAGCTCCTTAGCTCACTCCCTAATTTTCTCCCTTTCAGATATTTTGGATAGGCTACCATGTACTTGACATTCAGAGGATTGACACATTCAGTACTCTACTAGTTTTTAATGTTTCTATCCACCATTTTGTTCTTTCAGGGTGACATGTGCCTATATTTTTTGATGTATGGAGTTTTATGTTACGAGTATCTTGCTGCTATATTTGATATAGCTTGTTTTATAACTACTATTTGATATGCTATTATATATAGTTTGATCGTTTTACAGAGAGTTTCGCAAGTATATTTTCAAATTAAAAGTTTAATTTTCCGATATGTTTTCTACTTGGATTTTAAAGTAAGACGTTCCTTGCTAGACTTGGTCAATCCGCATAGGTCGGTCTAGGGGGTTACATACATGATTTTTTAAACCATAAAGGGAATTGGGCTCTATGTCTTTCTTCAACAGACAACGAACTTTGTAAATGGAACTCTATTTTATGTTTCTTATTTCAATAAACAAGATGTAAGTTAAATCACATTAAAAGTAAACCTAACTTGAATAATTATATAAACAAAATATATACTTAATCTATATATGGTTCAGCTTTATCACAATTTGTCAATATATACCATTGCACCATTTCAAACTCTTGGTCAGATAATAACTCATATTTTTTTAGTTCCTAAAGGGCGAAAGCTTCCTAAAAAACAAGGAGACTCGGATCATGAGATTCTTTCCCTCCATCACCATTATCATTCATATCTTCTTGATTAAATTTTGTCTTAATTCTAGAGAGATACATTGAGCAAAAGGTTAAACATTCGGTAGAAATATATGTCTCTGTTATACATCCTTTTAGACAAGCCTTGTTTCGTATATGTCTTAAGCTTCCCTAAAAACCTATTACATACAAAAAAACATATTATGTAGAAAATATTTATGAAATTAATTTTAATTTAATTAAATATATAAAAATAATAAAATTATCTCTCAATAGGATACATCCATCGATAGTGTACAAGTCCTCCAAGCATAACTTAACGAGGCAAATGTACAACCAAATGCACCATCACATCAAAAAAAAGTTGGAAGGAAACTTTTATCCAACTTGCACAAAATGATAACACTATTTTTCTATAAATCTTCTACTTTATTCTTGTTTAGTGTCTTACAACACAATCTTAAAATAATCTAAATTCACCCGATTCTTGAAACACATCTTTTGGTATAAAATCCTTAATGGCAACCATGGAATCAACCTTTGAAAAAGGATATGACAATCATGACTCTTCAACCCTAAAATCTTACCATCAATTATATTAGCACATCGTGAGATGTTTTATGCATATCTATTAGGAAATTTTATCGACTTCAAAAAACAACAAATTTTCTTCCCTTCCTCTTTTGATAGGGTGTAGCATGCATGAGGCATCAAGTAAGAACCATCTTCCCTTTTTTTAATTGTAACTCTTTCTTGATTTTCATGTCCTCAACATCTAATCTAGCAGTTACAATATATTTTGTTTTCCCCTCAATGTTCAGCATTGTTCCTAAAATGTTATCATAAATATTTTTCTTGATATGTATGATATCTAAATTGTTTCGTAACTTTATTGTTTTCCAATAAGACAACTCAAAAAGCTGCTTTTCTTATTCTAATTCAACTCTTCAGGGGTACGCTTTCTCTTCATTTTGTTTGGATGTTTTCCAAACTCGCTCTCTTTGAGACCATTTAATTATTGTAACAACTCAAACCCATATAAATCATTCGGCTTTGATCTATTTTCTACCTTACCATAAAACACTCTACTTTTTCTCCAAACATGATCATGAGGCAGAAAATAATGGCGAAGAAAACGACGGTGAAACATGCAACATATTTCATTTCTTAGTTTTCGTGATAGAGCATCATCATTACAAATGGTAGTTTTCGTGATAGAGCATCATCATTACAAATGGGACACACTAAATACCCCTTTGTACTCCAATATGATAAATCCCCATAAGCAGGAAAATCATTTATAGTCCAAAGAATAACTGCATGCATTTGAAAATGTTCATTCCTTTAAGCATCATAGGTCCATACTCCATTTTTCTATAGGTCATTTAGTTCATCTATCAATGGTCTTAAATGGACATCGATATCCTTCCCTGGAGAGTTTCGTCCAGGAATAAGTAATGACATCATCATGAAAGGATCTATCATATATTTGTAAGGTGGAAGATTATACGGCATAACAATAACTGGCCATATACTATATGTAGTGCACATAATCTCAAATGGATTGAATCCATCAGTTGTTAGACCAAGCCTAACATTTTGCGAATCAAGAGCAAACCAATTATTCTCCTTGTTAAAATCTTTCCAAACATTTTTGATCGTTGGATGCCTTAATGTATCATTATCAACACATTTTCTACACGCCATCGCATAAAATGTGTTGTTCTTTTTTTCGTAAACAACCGTTGGAGCCTTGGTTTTAGTGAAAATAACGTAAGACTTACTATGGTATTTTCTTCTCTACAACCTTCCATCGTGATGTTTCACATGTTTGACAACTTTTTCTATCTTTAAACTTCACCCAAAATAGAACACAATCATATCTACATACATGAATTGGTATGTAACTAAGTCTTCTATCTCTTAGAGTTTTGACTACCTCATAATATGATGCTAGAATTGTACTGTTGGGAAAAAGCCTCTCTCAATAGTCCCAATATCATATTTATTGCTTTGTTGCTCATTTGAAAATAAACTTTGATGTGCAACAATTTAACAATAAAAGTCAATTTGGACATGCTTGAGTACCCCGGTAGTAACAAGCATTGTGTATTATTTAACAATTTACTAAACCTTTTGGCTTCTTCTTCACCAAAATTAAAACCACGATTAGTTGAATCTTCATCTAGTATGGGGAAAAAATCTCCTACTAAATCGTTTAATTCACCATCTAATAATTCAACATTATGGGTACCCCTCAGAACTACCACTCCCAACAATGATCCCAACAGTGAACTCAAATTGTTCACCATGATATATCCATTTGGTATAACTTTTTGATATACCATGTAAAAGTGAATGATCTTCCACCTTATTTTGAGATCTAAAACATATATTTACACATTCTCGACAAGGACAACGAATTTTACATTCTGATCCCTTATTGTTTTTAACAAAATCCATGAAAGTTGAAACACCTACAACATAGTTCGCAGAATATTTGGACTCCATCATCCAACTTTTATCCATGGTGCTAATTTATTCTAATAGAAAAAAATATAAAAAGAGGTTAAAATTTAAGATCGAATAACCTAATTAAACAAACACATGATCAAGTCAAGTCTAAAACATCATGAACATGTGTACAAAATTCCAACAAAATTTTATGATTTAGCAAGTTTAATACAATCTATAACATTTAATTTAATATAATATTAAGACACTAAAATAGTTTTAATTCGGTCTATCAATTTAATTAATAATATTTGAGCTGATGTTTTGTTGCCATTTAAATAATAATTTTACAGCAATTATTTGTTTCTTTAATCATGATTTACATCCCCTAAAAACAAGCTTTTACCAAGATATTGCGAGTTATACGAAAAAGAGGAGTTAGAGTTGTACATAAACTAAAATTAGTATTGTACTTTATAATAATTAAGTTAGTTTACTTAACGTCTAAGTTTGGAGTCCTAAGGTTAATGTAAACAAGACTTCTAATGTAACTTAGAGTCCTATTGTAACTAAAAGTAGGAGTCTATTTAAGGCTGTAAAATGTACTTCCGAGATGTATTATTTTTTGATTCAATAAAACTGTTTTTTCAGTTTTTCCAGAATATAATTCTAATTCTCTACATGGTATCGGTCTTAATTCGATCCTAAATTGTTTCTATAGAACCCTAATCCGAATCTAGCGAGATGGATTCTTCATCAACCACTGCTGTCACTCTGACAGATTTTTCAGATGTAACATGCCAATGATTGGAAAACTTAAAAGAGGGATAACTGTGTGTGAGTTTTGTAAGAGACAAGGACATCATAAAGATAACTGTTGGAAGCTGCATGGCAGGCCAAATGATTGGAAAACTTCCCCAGCCAAAATTTCCAGGGAATCCTCTTCTAATACCGCTACTTCTCCAGGGTTCACTAAACAACAGATGATGGAGTTGCAGCAGATGTTTATTAAATTTAGTGGCAGTGGAGAAGGGCATCTAGCCCTAGTAGAAGATGAAGGTACAAAGTCATCCTCTTCCACATCACTACTTTCTACACAACTTCTAGGGATTAGATTATTGACTCTGGGGCCATAGATCATATGACTGGTAACAAAGAACTATTTTCTCAGTTTACTCCATTCTCCTCTAAGAATTCCATTAAGATTGATGATGGCTCATTGTCTCCAATTAAGAGGAGTGGTTCTGTTATTATTAATTAGGATTTGACACTTAAAGATGTGTTATTTGTGCCTAGCCTAGAGTGCAATTTATTATCTGTGAGTAAGTTATCCAAAGACATGTCATGTGTGTTTCAATTTAATGATTCTTAGTGTTTTATACAGGGACTGGACTTGGAAAAGAGGATTGGCAGTGCTAGACTGCAGAACGGCCTTTATGTGCTTACCAGCCTAAACTTCTCAATTGCTTCTTTTTCTCAATGTTGCTTTCTTTCTTTCAGTGATAATGATGTCATGTTATAGCATTATAGGTTAGGACACCCTAGTTTCTTTTACCTTGCAAAATTATTTCATCATTTGTTCATTAATAAAAAACCATCTTCCTATAAATGTGATGTTTGTCCTCTTGCTAAACATACAAGACAATCTTATTTACCATCCACTTATAAACCATCTCATCCTTTTTCACTCATTCATAGTGATGTTTGGGGCCCTTCAAAAGCAAAGAATGTTACTGGGAGTAAATGGTTTGTCACATTGATTGATGATCATAGTAGAACTACCTGGGTGTTTTTGTTAAAAGAAAAGTCAGAAGTTGCTAGTGTGTTTGAGAGATTCTACTAAATGGTTGAAACCCAATTTAAGAGTCAAATTCAGATATTTAAATCTGATAATGGTGGGGAGTTTTTTACTAAGGCTTTGGGAAATTTTTTAGGGAAAAGGGGATAGTCCATATAAGCTCTTGTGTTGACACTCCACAATATAATGGGGTTGCTGAAAGAAAGAACATACATTTACTAGAGGTCACTAGAGCCTTATTATTTACCAACAATGTCCTTACCTACCTATGGGGAGAAACTTTGCTAACAACCACCTATCTTATCAATCGAGTACCTAGTAAAGTCCTACATTTTCAAACACCTAGGGATTTTCTTTTGGCCAATTTTCATTCTTTTAAACCAATGACATCTGTTCTTCCACTTAAAGTGTTTGGGTGCATAGTGTTTGCTCATAACTTTAGTCCTACTAGGTCCAAACTTGACCCTAAATCATTCAAGTGTGTGCTGGTTGGGTAATCTTCACTTAAGAAGGGCTACAAGTGCTTTCATCCACCATCTCGAAAATTTTTCACCACTATAGACCTTACATTTTTTTGAATAGGACTCTTATTACTCTAAGTCTGGATTTTAGGGGGAGCATTACAGTGAATCCCAATCTTTTCCTAATCAGATTTACTCTCATCCTTTTTTTGATTTTGCAGCTCATCTTATGCTGTTTGAACCCCAGACTTCTGTTAAACTCTCTATTCCTGCACCTACATCCACACAGCCTAATCCTCAAGGTTCTCCACTAGTTGTTACACCTGTTGCTCATTCAAGACCTCCAGAATCTCCTTTGCAGTCTCTTAAACCACTACAAGTCTATACCAGAAAACAAAAAAAATTATTCCTGAAACAATTCTGCAATCTGGTACTTGCCGAGAATTGGATTTGAGTCCAGTTACTTGTGAAGGAAATGAAGGTAACAGTTCTTGTGAAATTCCTCCTCATCTACTTGAATTTTATTGTATTCCTATTGCTAAGAGAAAATGTGTGAGACAATGCACTAAATATCTTATACAGAGGTATGTTGCCTATGGAAGTTTAATGCCATCTTTCAAAGCTTTTACATCATGTCTTGATGCAAAACAGATTCCTAAGAATGTTGAGGAAGCACTACAAGATCCTAAGTGGAAAAAGGCTGTTGAGGAGAAAATCGAAGCACTAAAGAAGAACTTTACCTGGACTATTACTGATCTGCCCAAAGGTAAAAAAAGTCGTTGGTTGTAAATAGGTATTTGTAATCAAGTATAATTCTAATGGGAGTATTCAAAGACATAAAGCCAGGTTGATAGCAAAACGTTTTACTCAGACTTATGGTATTGATTATAATGAAACTTTTGCACCAGTGGCTAAATTGAATTCTGTTAGAGTTCTTCTGAGTTTGGCAGTGAACTGTGATTGGGAATTGCATCAATTAGATCTTAAAATTGTTTTCTTAATGGTAAACTGGATGGGGAGGTATACATGTAGGTTCCCTTAGGGCTTGAAGGTGCTGGACAGATTCAGAAAGTTTGCAAGCTAAATAAGACACTCTATGGCCTAAAGCAATCTCCTAGAGCTTGGTTTGACAGATTTACCAAGGTCATACTGGAAAATGGCTACAAACAATCCTTGGCAGACAATACACTCTTCTCTAAGGTAACTTCAGTGAATAAGAGAGTTATCCTAATTGTGTATGTGGATGATATCATATTGACAAAAGATGATAAGGAAGAACTATGTCGGCTAAAGACTTTGTTAAGCAGGGAATTTGAAATCAAATACCTAGGGAAATTGAGATATTTCCTAGGCATGGAATTAGCAAGATCTAACCAAGGACTTGTCATAAATCAAAGGAAATATATCCTAGATTTACTGGAAGAAACTGGACTAAAGGGTTACAAACCTGCAGATACTCCTATAGATCATGGTTTAAAATTTAGTAAGGGTACTTTGGGACCTAAAGCTGATAAAGGGCTATATCAAAGGCTTGTAGGGAAGCTAATAAATCTTTCTCTTACTAGGCCTAACATATTTTTTCCTGTTAATATTATTAGTCAGTATATGGCAGATCCAAGGCAAGAGTACATGGAAGCTGCAAAGAGGATCTTGAGGTACCTAAAAGAAACACCAGGTCTCGTATTAATGTTTAATAAGAACTCTGACAGAACAATCAAGGTGTTTGCAGATTCAAGTTGCACCAGTGAACTAACTGACAGAAGATCAACTACTGGTTATTGCTCTTATCTTTGGGGACATTTGGTGACATGGAAGAGTAAGAAACAGACAGTAGTCTCCAGAAGCAGTGCAGAAGCCGAGTACAGAGCACTAGCTTTGGGGATTTGTGAAGGAATTTGGCTAGAGAAACTACTAGATGATCTGGGAATGAGCCTAAACAAGGGTTTTGAGATTTATTGTGATAACCGGTTAGCAATTCAAATAGCAAAAAACCCTATCCAATGTGACAAAGCTAAACATGTTGAGATTGATAGACATTTTATTGATGAAAAGCTGACTAGTGGAAAAACCAAGTTGTCCTATGTACCTACTGAAGAACAAGTGGCAGACTTGCTCACAAAAGCCTTGCCAAAAGTTCTATTTGATAAATTTATTTTCAACCTGGGACTATTTAATATATACTCTCCAGCTTGAGGGGAATGTGAGTTATACGAAAAAGAGGAGTTAGAGTTGTAAATAAACTAGAATTAGTATTGTACTTTATAATTAAGTTAGTTTACTTAAAGTCTATGTCTAGAGTCCTAAGGTTAATGTAAACAAGACTTCTAATGTAACTTAGAGTCCTATTGTAGCTAAAAGTATGAGTCTATTTAAGGCTGTAAATTGTACTTCCGAGATGTATTTTTTGATTCAATAAAACTGTTTTTTTTCAGTTTTTCCGGAATATAATTCTGATTCTCTACAGATATAACTTAAACATGGCATGTTAATACTACCAATTCATATTTTAATTTCACAAATAATCGAATGCATTCCAGGGGAATTATAAAGTATAATTATAGCTACTATTTATACACACTTAGTTGTTTATTTAACACATTTGAAACAAAAATTTATGGAAATACCGAATGCATTTTAACACATTTAAAGACCCAAAATACATGACACTATATCATAATAAATTCAAATAGTTTCCAACAAGTTTTAAAGCAGAAATGGAGACCAAGTATTACAAAAACAACACACACTCATACAACTTATTTATGTTTTTTTTGTCAGCATTGTAACTGTGTTTTAATGCTAAAATTTCACGTTTCGAGAGTTGAAAGAACAACAAATAGGCTGCTGATGATGTAAGATTGAATTATCAGGACTTGTCTACACCTATTCTATCACATATGTACGACTCTATTCTCGAAGGAAATTTGAACCGAATGAAGAATCATATACATAAATCATTAACACAACATAAGTTCAATCAAACGGATCGAGCACAAGTTCAAGAGTAAAGTACCAATTAAATATATTAATTATTACTCCATATGAGTATTTACTTAACAATGTACTGTTAACTCTTTATTTATACGTAAACAGACATGCTTTAATCGATTAAACCAAGAGAGTTGAAGCACATAAATTTCAAGCTACAATTAAGGAAAAACCAATTACACTCTGCTGCATCCAAACAGATCAAAAACAAACATAAAGATAAAA
Source organism: Hibiscus mutabilis (assembly GCA_019671005.1). Taxonomy (NCBI): domain Eukaryota; kingdom Viridiplantae; phylum Streptophyta; class Magnoliopsida; order Malvales; family Malvaceae; genus Hibiscus; species Hibiscus mutabilis. The sequence goes on along the minus strand of CM033728.1, from coordinate 15,136,995 downwards.
TCAAGATTTGCTATCGACACCATCCAACTTTCACAGCTCGAAATCACATCAATTCCATATCAAGAGTAAATATATAATGCCCAAAATCTGAAATTACCCAAACACAAACAACAAATATATAATGCCCAAATACAAACAGTAAATATATAATGTCCAAAATCTGAAATTAACCAAATATCGAACACAAGAGAAAAAAACAACCAAAAAAACAAACTTAAATAAGATTAAATCCCCACAAAATAATTGTTGACCTCATACAATGTTTATAAACAATAAGCATACACCAAATAAAAGCAAGAACCATGAATCCTACCTTAAAGTCGCGCCCAAAAACTTGAATTGAAAAACCCTTTAATTTTGACCTTATTTAGTGAATCTTGATTAGGGCTTGAATAATGAGGACCAGAAAATTTTTGTTTGTTTGTAGTCCTAATGAGAGATGGAATTTTTAGTCGTTGATTGAAGGAGTGGATAAAACGGTGACTTTGTTACTTTCAACCTATCATTTTAATATTTTAATAATAAAATAAATAATTTTGATATACCCTCGACTAAATATTTTAGTACAATGAAAAACTTTTAGTTTGATAAAATAATATACTCAAAATAAAAATAAAAATTACTTCATATAATCAGATAAAAAAATAATTTATAGTAATAATTTTATTATTTTTTTAAAAAAATGATATACATTAAGCAAAAAGTATTCGAAAATTTCACTATAAGACCAAGATCAAATGTTCTCTTTGATTATATTATCCATTATAGTAATATGATTGTCAATCGATTCAATTGTTCAAATCATCTCAAGAAGGAGAATATCATATATATATTTTTTATTTGTTAATTCTTTTTGTCAATGTCGGATTAAGTAAACAATTAGTTTACTTATACTTACAATATAAATCGATATTTTCTAAACAAAACAAATTAGAAAATGCCTAATATTAGTACTTTATGATATTCAAGCATTTAAAGATCTTGTCATGGTACATAGAAAGTGTTGTCCGAGGGGAAGTATAGATTTTGTTCGACTTTCTGATGATATCTAGCGTTCATAAGCGCGCGCGTACACATATATATACTTAGGGTTCTTTAAGATCATGAAAATGCTTCATGTACTTAGGGTTCTTCAAGGTCATTAATTTGATATTCAAGGATTGTCGAGGTAATCAAATGCCAAATTTGTGTATTTAATTTTGAGAATTTGTGTATTTAATTTCAGGTTGACTTAGAAATTCTTGGTTCAAGGTATACTAAATTTATAGTGTACTATCAAGGGAGGCACTTTAGGCCTAGTTAACATTAGATTTCAGGTCCAATTTCGGGCAATCTCTCCCCTTATTCTTAATATATATTCTAACTGTTAACTCATTAAATAATCTCAAATTTTGTATAGTATATATGTCATCGATCCCAACTACATATGTATTTCATATATGTAGATTATATGAAAATTTTAAATTTTATAAATTATGCATCAATTTTGTGAATTATGTTAATACATAATTATAATAATAATAATAATAAATATAATTTTTATGATTTTTATGACACTATAAATAATTTTTTTTATAAATATACACAATTATAATTCGTGGAGTAAACTTTTTCTTTTCCCCCACTCTTTTTCCTCCAACATGTAGCGACTATTTTTTCAAAATAATAATTTCATTTAAAAAAGGATTTTAAGAAAACTCGTATTTTTTTTAAAAAAAATATGGAGTCGCCACCGGTCATTCAAAAAGGGTAGACCGAACACCGAAAATAAAAATCAGAGATTCAAAAATTTAGGTTCGGGAGTCGGTTACGGATGGGGAAGGGTTAGCACCCCCACACCGCCCAAAATTAGTACCTAATAGGTTCGTATCGTAATTATTAGAAAAAATAAAAAATTTAATCTAATTTAATTTTAATTTCTAAAAATGCATGTATGCATGACAATATTAAATTTGCCTTGATATCCACGGTACCAAAAGAGATGACATCCGGAGACCGGGATGACACTCCCACTAGAATACCGGGATAAAGGCCTAATACTATATGCAACAAAATAAAATGCATGAGCATGGCATTAATTAAAAAACTCACAGTCTGCGATACTAGAAGAGATGACACCCGGAGACCGGGATGTCACTCCTAACTAAATACCGAAACCCTAAAAACTAAATCTAACATAACATAAAAATATTTAATAAAAACATACCAATATTAAATAAATATAAAACTATATATTACTTTATTTCTAAACAAATAATAAATTAAAATGAATACAAAGATAAAGATCAAAATTTTACCCCAATAGAAGCTCAAATAAAAAACTTCGACTAACCCCACTGAAACCGCCGTGCCATCTCGTCATGGCCCCAAAAATTTAACTAGATCAGACCCCAAAAAGGACTGATCAAATGCTGGATCGAACCAGCTGGGGCCAAGGGCACTACCCCCAACCCTGCCAGCCTTGTTCGGCCGGCCATGGCTCATAAATATTTTGGAGAGCCGATTCATGCTTGGCTCTTGTGTGCCCCCACCCGCCTTTTATAGGCAAATTGGGGTGGGGTGGGGTGGGGGTGACGTGGATGCATAGCATCCACTTGTTTTCCTTTTTTTCTTTTGCTTATTATTTTTTTGTTTTTTTTTATTTTTTCTTCTTTTATATTATTATTATATTTTTTATTTTTATTTTCACTCTTTTTTATTGATTTTACATTAATAATATTACTATTACAACAATATCAATAATATTACAACCCGGACAAAAATGAGTGATTACAACTGCCCCTCTTTGCTTGTTCTTGTGAAACGAGAACAAAGCAAAGATCAAAATCACTCATTTTTGTCCAACTTCCTTGTCACTGGCTTCGGGATCACATGTTCTTTTGGAACTTTCTGCTCATCCTCGGCCAACTCTTCAAGCTTTAATCTTCTAAATGGATGATCCGTTGGGAAGACAAAATCTTGAAATAAAAAATTTGAGGTCACGAGTTCTTTCTATATATAACTGTTCTCTCTTCTTCTGACCGGTTTCTTGGAAAATCAAATTCTCCCTATATAGAATTTTAGCTTGTCCTCGGTAAAGTCTTCGGGCTGCAAGTCATTTCTATATAGAACTTTTCGCCTTCAACTATCAACGCTGCGGGTTCTCCCTATATAGTACTTTTGCGTCTTGGATTCTTCAAACTGAGAGTTCTCCTTATATAGAACTTCTAGTCTTGAAATCCTGAAGCATTAGTTTCTCCTATATAAAACTCTTTGCTTCAAAGTGTTTTGAGCTACATGTTCTTCCTATATAGAACCTTTCGCTTAGAGTCATGAGCTCCTCCTATATGGAACCTCTTACTTTGACATCTTAGGACTACTAGCTCTTCCTATATAGAACTTTCGTCTTGGAATTTTGAAGGCGTGAGTTCTTCCTATATAGAATCTTTGTCTTCAAACACGGCTCCCTATTTTTTAATGGCATGAGCATCAAGAATTCCTAATTCCTCCCAAAAGGCTAAAGAAATGGAAATTCTCGAGATGATGCCCCGATTTCTGATCGTCTTGGCATCAACAACAATATCATAATTGAGCGAGTACAAAATACTTGATTCTTTGATAAGGTCCGCCTTTTCACAGGTGAATTCGCGAATTGAAATCTTTGATGAGATCTATTTCTCCAAAATGCTAGGTTGTAGATCAAAATCTTTGTTGGTCTTTGCATACATATTTCTGGTCGATTGACTTTGATCATCTTCCTGCTTTCCTTTTTTAAATGTCCTTTCGATTTTTCACTTTAGTTCTCTCTCCGTTTATCTTTTTCTTTTTCCTTTTTTCTCTTTTTTTCTTCTCTTTTCGTCTCTCTTTTCTTTTCTTTTCTTTTCTTTTCTCTTTTTTTCTTTTTCTTTCATTTTCTCTTTATTTCTTTATTTCTTTTTTTCTCTTATCTTTTTCTTCTTTTATTTTTTCTTCTTCTTATTTTCTTCTTCTTTTTCACTTCTTTTTTCTTTTTCCTAAAATCTAGAGCAGTGAGTTTTCCCGATATAAAACTCCTCGTTTTAAAGCCTTTGAGCTATAGGTTCTTCCTATATATAACCTTTCGCCTCAAAGTGTTAGAGCTGTGGGTTCTCTTTATATAGAACCTTTTATTCTTGGAGTAACTGGTTCCTCCTATATAGAACTGTTCACTCTGAAATATGGAGCGACAGGTTCTTCCTATATAGAACCTTTTGCTCTGAAATCTTGAAGCTGCGAGCTCTTCCTATATAGAACCTTTTGCTTTAAATTTTTTGAGCTACAAGTTCTTCCTAAATAGAACTTGATGGGTTCTTCCTATATAGAACCTTTTGCTCTAAAATCTTGAAGTTAAGGGTTCCTCCTATATAGAACCTTTCACTTTAAAGTCTTGAAAATGCGGGTTCTCCCTATATAGAACCTTTATCTTCGGAAATGGTACCACATTTCCTATGACGTGAGTAACAAAAATTTTCTACTACTTCCAAAAGGCTAAAGACTGAAAATCTCTGAAGAATGCCCAGATTTTTTATCGTCTTGGCATCACAAGGGTATCTCACTTTGAGACTGCCAGATGATTTTTATTGCTTCCCTGAAAGTTGAAGACTGGAAAACCTTGAAAGATGCCCCGGTTTCTGACCGTCTTGACATCAAAAAAGACTTAACATCATGCCCGAAGGTCTTGCTGATGGCCCGAAGGACTTAAGATCTGGATTCATGCCATCATGGCTACCAATAGAAATCTTTAAAAGGATTTATTTCTTCAACGTGAAGCTGCAGACCAAAGAACTGGATTCACGCCAACATGGCTACCAATAGAAATCTTAAATAAGATCTACTTCTTTAACATAAAGCTGTAGACCAAATAATTGGGTTCACGTCAACATGGCCACCAATCAAAAATCTTGAAATCTGAATTCACGCCAACATGGCTACCAATTAGAAATCTTGAAATCTGGATTCATGCCAACATGACTACCAATCGAAAATCTTAAAATATGGATTCACACTAACATGGCTACCAATCAAAAATCTTAAAATCTGGATTCACGCCTACATGGCTACCAATCGAAAATCTTGAAATCTGAATTCACGCTAACATGGCTACCAATCGAAAATCTTGAAATCTGGATTTACGCTAATATGGCTACCAATAAGAAATGTTCAATAGGATCCGCCTCTTCAACATGAAGTTACAGATCAAATTCTTTGCTCATCTTCAAATATTTTTCTTTCTTTTTTATCTACTTTATTCTTTTTATTCTTTTTCTTTTTCTCTTCTCTCTTCTCTTTTCTTTTTTTTTCAAATCTGTTTTAAAATCCTATTCCTTGAAAGATCATTTTTTGGATTTCTTCACTTTGTTTTTTTGAAACATGCTCTTTAATCTTCGTCCTCATCAATTGCATGTTCACCTTTCATCTGACTCACGCTTTTAACCTTTTGCGCAAGTAACTATTTTCTTCTTTAGGGTCACTACCCATTTTCACATATCCTTCTTCTAGTCCCTATTATACCCTTAGGTAAGGACTTTCATCATTCCTCTCATTCCATATTGCCCCATTTGATATCTGGCTCAATTATTTTCTTCATCTTCGACCTAACAGCCGGAGTCTTTATCTATCTCGACATTGGGATGGGCACAATAACCCCACTCCCTGAACTCATCCTGAATCTTCTTATTTTATCTCAGCAGGAACCAACCCTCAGTTGTTATGCTTTAATAATTTTTGAAAAAAGGTCAATTATTTTGAAAACAGAACTTGGAGGAAAAATGCTAAACACTTTGAAAGCTAATGTTTGGGATAAAAACTATAGATATATTAAAAATCAAGGTTTTAAAAAATGCCAAACATTTTTTAAAACTGATTTTTGGAGAAAATGAAAGTATTAAAAGAATCGAAATTCAGAGAAAAATGTCAAACATTTTTGAAAATTGATGTTTGGAGGAAATGCCCAAACATTTTGAAAACTAATACTTGAGGAAATGACAAATATATAAAAGAATTGAAATTTTGAAAAAGTCCAAACATTTTTTAAAAGTAATGCTTGGAGGAAATGACCAATATGTAAATGAATTGAAATTTTGAAAAAAATGTCCAAGCATATTTGAAAACTAATTCTTGGATCCTAAAATATCAAATGGACCAATGAATTTGAATGTTTTGACTACTTTGGTGATATATGCATATGTATGATCTACCCTAGTCATTTAGGCTTTTGAGAGGAACAATTCCCATACCTAATTTCCAACCCATTTAAGGTGGCTCTCTTAATCTCACCGCTCATTATGCCCCCAATCCTTCCCTCATTTGGGTGTCGATCAGGCACTTCGAAGTTTGACGTTCCTTGAAGAAAGGTTATCCTTTATAAGCGAAATGTAACCTGAAGACAATCTCATTTAACTTAGATATCTACGAATGATCAAAATGGTCTTTGGAGGCTTGTACTATAGACCTTGTGTCAAAAAGCGTACTCCTGAACTCATTTAATATGAATATGCTCATGTGAAGTATCTTTTTCTCTTTCCCTCATCGGATCGCTCCAAACTGCCCATTTTTGAGTTTTCACCCTAGAGTTCATTTCCTTTCTTACGTAACTTTAGAACGACTTGTATTCTGGTCTACACTGATACCCGCTTTCTGTTTAAGGTAATCGTTCATCTACAACACTTCAAAACTGATATTTACTTGAGCAAAAGATTTCATATAAATTCTTGGGATTTTTCTTCTGATCGAAGCCTCAACCCTGTGCTTAACTTGCTTAGATGGGATATTCTTTTCTCCTTATTTTTAGGATCACTCTAGACTGCCCATTTTTTTGGTTTTAACCCTAGAGTTCATTTCCATCTTTTGTGTCTTCGGATCAATGTATTCTTGGTCAAACATTGATGCTAACATGCTCAGGCAGATTGCTTTTTCTCTTTATTTTTGGGATCACTCTAGACTGCCCTTTTTGGGTTTTCACCCTAGTGGTCATTTCTTGTATCTTCTAATAGACTTGTATTTTGGACTGCATTAATGCTTGCTCTCTGTTCAAAGTGGTTGGTCTTCCAAGGTTCTTCAAAACTCGAGATTTCTTGAAATGATGATTACGTCAAAATTCCTTACTCATCTTTTAGCTAGAGCTTCATCCGTGCACTGCTGGATCTAGGTTTATTCATGTATTTTCTCTTTTATTTTTTCTTTTTTCTTTGCTTTTTCTTCTTCCTTTTATTCTTTTATTCCTTTTCTTTTTCTCTGACTATTTTTTAGTCTCGAATTTTTTCTTTTATTGTATCTGTATTAACCCTTGATGTTTATTTCTGCTCGGAAGCAGCCAATTCTCCATGATTCTTCTAAATTGATGCTTATTGGCTAGGGACTTCTTCTTTTTACCGTACCATTAAATTTACTGTGCTCACTCTTTATTGCTTCAGTTCTCTGCCTGGCATTTTCCTCTTTGTTTGGTTTGCTTATTGATCCTAAGACTGTCTTCAATCGATTCTCTCTGGTGATTCTCTAGCCTTCGTATCTGATATATCTGGTCTCATTTCTTCCTCCATGGAATGTGAAAGAATGCCATTCGTCGTCCCATTCATAGACATCAGGAGAAGGTCTTCAGGGGGTAGAATTTTAGGGTCAACTCTCGATTCAAGGTTCTTAAACGACAAGTGCCTGAGAAAGGAATCTCCTAAAATGGGAACTGCCCATTATCTAAACATTAGTTTTGTTCTTCTATTGGCCTAGATGGACTAGCGGATACTCACATTTGCAATATCATCGCAACATTCAATCTTAATTGAAAATACTCTTACATTTGAGGTATAATGAAATAAAAAGGGTATGTACCTATGCATCTTTTTTCATAAATGTATGTATACGTGTGGGAGAACAAAAAAACTATCCCATAACAATGAATGAAAAGATAAAAAGTCGAAGAATGAAAATTTTATCATGACAAAAAATAACTACATTCTAAAAAATCTATGGCTTAGCTTATAGATTTCTTTTGCATTTTCCCAAATGCACAGGGATCAACAGTTTTGAATTGCCTTTACCGATAGTCGTTTGCTCCGGGCTAGTTGTACTATTCCCCTAGGTACAATTAGTTTATACCAATTATGACATTGGATTTTTTCCAAAGGATTTATTTTACTTTGACTATTCGTAAAAATAGATTTTTGATAGACATTTAATTTAAAAAGAATCTATAGCTTTACTCATAGATTTCTTTTGCATTTTCCCAAATGTACAGGGATCAACGGTTTTGAGTTGCCTTTACCAGTAGCCGTTTCTTCTGGGCTAGCTGTACCATTCCATGGGTACAATCAGTTTATACCAATTATGACATTGGATTTTTTTCAAAGGATTTATTTTCCTTTGACCATTTGTAAAAATAGATTTTCGATGGACATTTGAATTATCCATTGTCTTAAACTTTATCGTGTTTAAGCATATTACGCCTACATTTCTGTAGGACTTCTTTGCAAAAAAGATGAGAAACTCAAGCATAGGGATTTCTGAGTTATTGTTAGGGTGCCAGGTCATTCTGGTTTTTTCAGCGCGGTGTAAACTTGTCCCATTTCCTTTACCCTCCATTGCTGGATTAACTCTTATCAAGACTCCATTGCCAACCAACCTCTTAATTTCTTCTAATAACCGCCTATACCTCTTGGTGGCATGTCCCGTTGCCCCCATGAGAAAGCGGGTAAAAGACCAAGTAGAAATCCCTTGCATCCAAAGCACCAATACCCCTGTTATCTTGGGCTATTTCTTTGCTTTGCTACCATGAAAACCCACAATCTATTCTATCATTCTTTTGATTGATGTATGAAAAAGTTTATATACATGAAAAAATAATTAAAAATTTTCTTCTTTTTCTTCTTTTATTCTTAAGAAAGGATAGAATTAAAGAATTCTCTTAAAAACAATTCTTAAGAAAGAATAAAATCGAAAAAAAATCTTCTACGAAAAACATCCTTAAGACTGGTAGGATTAAGGAGTTTTTTCGATTTTAGAAAACATCTTTAAAAATTTTGAGATAAAAAATGATCCTTAAGAAAGGACAGATTGAAATTTTTTGTTTTTGAGAAAAATAATTGAGAAATTCTTCTTGTTTAGAGGAAAATAGCTCGTAAGACTTGAGAATTTTTTGTTTTGAGAAAAATCTTTTTAAGAAGTAAAATATCCTTAAGAAATAGTTTTAGAAACATCCTTAAGAAAAGATAAAATTGAAAATTCTTGTTAATTTTGAGAAAAATCTTCTTCAGAGATAAAAAACATCCTTAAGAATTGATAATATCGAAAAACATGCCGAAAAAGGGTAGAATTGAGAAATTCATTTTCTTTATTTCTTTTATAACAATATCCTTATGAAATGATTGAATTAAGAAATATTTTCTTTGAAGAATGTCCTTATGAAGGGATTGAATAAAAATGATCATATAAAAATGTCCTTGTGAAAGGATTGAAGAAGAAACTCTTATTATTACTTTTGAAATAATGTCCTTATGAAAGGACTGAACAAGTGTATTTGTGAAAGAATTGAGAAAACATTGCTTAAGAAATATTTATTCTCATGGGAGAATGAAAAAAAGCTAAAAATGTCCTCGTGAAGGGACCGAATCTAAAAAATCTTGTTGAAACAAATTAAAATGTTTATTATTTTTTTAAACCGCCCTTATGAAAGAACTAGATTTAGAAATTTGGTTGAAATGATATAAAAGGTCATTCTTGAAAAATGTCCTTATGAAAGAAAAAATGTGAAAGAAAAAAAATTTAAGTCATTTTATGCAAATAAGATGCATGTGCATGCTTTCGAGGTGATGCAAAGATGCAACTGCTACGAATGTTTTATGAAAAAACAGATATCATGATGTAGGGACATATTAGGTGATTCAATGTACGAAATGTATAAAGCATGACAATAATCAACAAATGCAAGAATGGATGCAAATGAGGTGCTCATTCTTAAATAATCTTTTAGGAAGACTTTTATCAAGAGAAGACGTCTGTTTACAAAAGAATGACAATATTCTACGGGTATCTATCAGTCATTTTTCTGAGTATCTTGATTTCCCGGAGCAAAGTACGTACTCAGTGCTTCAACTCTGTCTATTCTCTTCTACTAGGATCATCCTAGACCGTAGCATTATCAAACTCCATATATTACAAAACGTCTCTCCCATTATAAAAATCTCCTAATATAGAATAATTTTCGAAACGACACCTATGATTTGAAATGAAATGTAAATATGAATGCAATGAGGTATTGATCGCAAAGTGCTCATCATAGAAAGACTTTTATTGGACAAAAAGGCTCGTTACATCAGATGTTGCCTTTTTAAGCTTTACAAATACTAATGAGCCCTAACTTCTTAACTTTGTCCAACAAATGAGTGAATTTTCCCTTCTAGTATAGTGTCAAATCAATATTTTAACTTAATAGCATCGCTGCGTCGGCCAAGTCCGCCACTTGTTAAGCCAATTTACGTACTTGGGTGACAATAATCTTCATGTCATTTGCTTCTCGGTTTTTTTTTTTGGACTTACCTCTAATTTTCTGAAACTCAACTTAGATGCACATCTTACTGATCTGTTGATGCGGATCACAAATGGGTTTGAATTATTGTATTGGTTGGAACTGCCTTGTTCAGGGGCAGAATTCTGACCATCGTGTTTCATATTTTGACTCTTAATCGATTCTTCTTTCGATTCAACAGACACCTTCTCTTTAGTCATAACGGTCATCAAGTCCATTATCTTAACCATATGTTTCTTCAGCTCTTGCAACTCATGTCGATCATCATTAACACGAGTATTGCGTACTATGTTTGATTTGCACACTTTGGATGCACCTTCTCTTTGGCCTCCAATGTATCCTTATGATAACGCCTAGGAGTTATTATCCGTTCTATCTTATCACCGGACCTTTTATTCATTATGATTTCCCTCTATAGCGATGGTCACTTGCGAAAATTAATACCTCGTTTTATGCCAGGAGAATGCAATGCAAAACAAATGTGAAAAAAATGATAAAGAACACAAAAGAAAACTGTCAATATGGTAAATGTCATAACTACAATGATGAATGCGAATGAAGATGTTGATTCTCAAACACTCCTTAGAGAGACTTTCGTTTAATCAAAGAAGATGTCTGATCTCAAGAAGCTGGAAATAAATTACAGATAATGGTTCGTTTCTCTTCTTGAGCTCTTGACTTCGGGAAGCATGACTCGAACTCCACGTCTCAACACCATTTCCGGGCTAATAAGCGACCTCATTATTCTTTTCTTATGTTGCTCAAAAGATCGAAGTAGTATAGTCTATGTGCTCTAAAAAATTTTGGGAAGTTCACTCACTCGTATAGGCAGAGTGCGGACAAGAGTCTTTTCTTCAGGGACGGATCTTGGCAATATAGTTTGAAAGGGTCTATTTAGTTTTTTTTTTAAAAAAAATTGAAAGCTCAAATTAATATTTCTAATAATTTTGAAAGATTTAATTTAAAATTTTCATAAAATGTGTGAGTTTAACTAAAATTTTCGAGAGAAAAAAACTTATCAAAACCCTCACTTTTAAAAAAATAGAAAAAGATTTAATTGAAATTATTTAAAAATTTTGAAATATAATATTTTTTAATTTTAGTAGGGCCGAATTAAAATTTTTAATGGGTTAAATGTGAAAATTTTTAACTTTGGGAGGGGGACACTTGCTTCAATGAGAATCCGCCTCTGCATCTAAGATATGTCATCTCTGCCTCTGACACGCATCTCTTTGTTAATTTGACTCTCTCCTCGATTGGTCCTCATTTGGTCCAACCCGATAATATAGCGTTATCACTCTTGACATCGCAGATTTCTCTCCCATTTCGAATTCCCTCTAAATTGGATCATTTTCGAATCAATATTTATGTATGATATGAGATGCAAATTGAAAAAAAATAAAAAAATAAAAAAACAAACAAGTCAGTATAGCGAAACAATCAAATAAATAATTTAAATACTCAACAATAAAATAAAGCAATCAATTCGAAGCGAATAAAAGGCATGTACAACAAATAAAAGCAAACAAAACCTAAAAAGGTCCATTCTGAATGGACAACATAACAACATGGCTCTAACAGGTGGGCTCCTACGGTCTACTATATGCGGTTAGGTTCTAAAGAAAATGGTACTCGAGCTGTCGCGCGGACATCGATTCGAGGGAATACGACCCTTATACCATACGGGGGTGAAAACCCCACGAAATATAAGGACCGAATTCAAGAAGTGAATTACAACACTATACGGACGTGAAAACCCCACGAAGTGAAGTAATCACTCCTCCTAAAGGTTCTAAGACTACTATATGATGAATATTTTTTATCAAACAATATTTAGAAATTAAAAATTAAATCAAATCAAATTTAATTTTTTTCTTTAATAATCATGATACGAACCCAATTAAGGCTTGACTATCTTTTTTTTGTAAAAATAAAAATAGTCCCCAGCGGAGTCGCCATGCTGTAGCGCCATTTTTTCAAATTAATAATTTTATTTAAAAAGGGAATTTTAAGAAAACTCGTATTTTTTTAAAAAAATATGGATTCGCCACCGGTCATTCAAAAATGGTAGACCGAACTCCGAAATAAAAACCAGAAATTCAAAAATTTAGGTTCGGGAGTCGGTTACGGATGGGGAAGGGTTAGCACCGCCACACCGCCCAAAATTGGTACCTTATAGGTTTGTATCGTAATTATTAGAAAAAATAAAAAAAAATTAATCTAGTTTAAATTTAATTTCTAAAAATGCATGTATGCATGAAAATATTAAATTTGCCTTGATATCCAGGGTACCAAAAAAGATGACACCCGAAGACCAGGATGACACTCCCACTAGAATACCGGGATAAAGGCCTAATATTATATGCAAAAAAATAAAATGCATGAATATGAAATTAATTAAAAAACTCACGGTCTGCGATACTAGAAGAGATGACACCCGGAGACGGGGATGTCACTCCTAACTAAATACCGAGACCCTAAAAACTAAATCTAACATAACATAAAAATATTTAATAAAAACATACCAATATTAAATAAATATAAAACTATATATTACTTTATTTCTAAACAAATAATAAATTAAAATAAATACAAAGATAAAGATCAAAATTTTACCCCAATAGAAGCTCGAATAAAAAATTTCGAATAACCCCACCGAAACCGTCGTGCCATCTCGTCATGTCCCCAAAAATTTAACTAGATCAGACCCCAAAAAAGACCCTAATCAAATGCTGGATCGAACCAGCTGAGGCCAATGGCGCTACCCCGACCTTGGCCAGCCTTGTTCGGCCGGCCATAGCTCCCAAATATTTTGGGGAGCCGATTCATGCTTGGCTCTTGTGTGCCCCCACCCGCCTTTTATAGGCAAATTGAGGTGGAGTGGGGTGACATGGATGCATAGCATCCACTTGTTTTCCTTTTATTTTTTTTGCTTTTGCTTATTATTTTTTTCTTTTTTGCTTTTTTTCTTTTATTATTATTGTATATTTTATTTTTACTCTTTTTTATTTTTTATTGATTTTACATTAATAATATTACTATTACAATAATACCAATAATATTACAACCCGGACAAAAATGTAACACACCCATCCCGTGACCGTACACCGAACATGAGTCGGAAATGTGACAGCTTTTTAAAATAGATCTTTTAACCAAAATCTAGGGTGATTTAAAAAATTTTGGACAAACTTCCCAGTGGTCACCCATCTTAATATTTCTATAACCCAAGCACACTTAACTTTAATTAATACCGATATAAAATATTTATTCGAGTTCTGATTATAAATTTTTTTTACATAAAATATATACATACTAAAATAATTTATTTTACAAAAAGATAAAATAATTTATTTTACAAAAAGATTTCTAATAAAATTTTTCGATATCTAATTCGAATAAAATATATCAAATCAGACTATTTAACTGAAAGGACCACCGGTACACCCTATGCGCAGCAGATAAATTGTTCCGGCGATCTCACCAGTGATCCATGTATGATTAATCGAAATCGGGAAGAATGATGCAGAAAACTACCTTAGTTCGCCTGGAAAGAGGTAGAAGAGAACGAAGATGCAATCACGATCACGCATTTCGAATCCTTAGTCGCAACGAAACCGTCCCGACCTCTACTCAGTTCACCCGGTTGCAAGCAAATAATTTTCTTCTCTAAACTATTTAGAGAATTTCGTGAAAAACATAAGTAGCTATTAGACCCTTGTGTTCCTTTTATAATACAAATAACCCTAATTCTACTTAAATTAGAGTTGTTGAATATTTCCGAATTTCATGCATTAAAGAGTTATAATTACATTTAATTACTCTCCTTTAATGTTTATCCTTTAAATTCGGAATAATTTAAATTCTATATATATCAAATATATATAAACTTTAAATTCGAATAATCAAAATCTATATATATCAAAATACACATAAATTTTAATTATATCTTCAATTATGTACAACAACTTTGTACGTGTATTATTCGTTTAACATTTGCTTGATCAAACCATAGGGTGTGACCTGTAGGTTCTTGTAACATTAGTAGTAAATATTAGAACAATTCTAATATTACAAACAATGAGTGACATCTAGCAATGTATCATTGTCACATAAGTTACAAGAAGTCATGATTCGACATAACCTCTATGTGATTAACTCTCTTTCTTGCATTACATCCTTTTGTCCTTTATATCTAGATTGGACACAAGTCATGGAATAGTCACACTTGTATAGTCCATCTAATGTTTCTTGATATCTTGAGTAGACTATAACAAACGAATAATTTATGATATCTCATATCAGCTTATTCGAGCATGGCTATGCGTTTCTAGTCTCACTCGATCAAGTGACATGTTATATTACTCATATTATGTAGGAGGGACAAATCCTATGTTGATCACCTAAATCTCACTACATAGATTGTGGCATGTCCAATATCAGTCTTTATGATGCAACCAGTTACGACACACTTTTAACTGTATCAAAACATGAGACTATAGATGTCGAGATAATAATGATCTCAAGTTTGAGGATCATACAATTTGTCATCATTGTGAACATGTTTGTGACTACCACATAATTATCCAAGAAATGTGCTCATAACGGGTCATTCCAGTATGTTGCTCTCTAAAACATACTCATGTATTGATTTTGACATCTCCATGGCAATGACAACACTTTGCCATCAATGAACTACACAATAGCCTTTAATGTATTATCGTTGTCCAAGCCTACGATAATACTTGGCTATGGACCTTTTAATAATAATCATATTATTCTATGGACTTTATTATCATACAGCTTATATATAAGAACACAGAAATATAATCGAAAATAATAAATTGCAATGCCTTAATAGAACTGGTAAAGTGAGTATGTGGTTACAATCATCTCATGATTGGTCTTTGGGCATACTCTAACATTAACACCAAACTGTAGATATAATAATTAATTTAAAACAGTTTATGCCACTATTATAGGCCCTGATAATTACTTTAACAAAATAGACAGATTTATTAAATACATGCCACTATTAAACATACAAAAGACGGATGTCATGATTACCGAAATACCTATCGATTATCTTCTATACAGAATGATGATGAAGCAAAGTCTGTCATCTACTAATCCCGATCACCGATGTGTATAACATAAATACGCGCTGAGTACATCTTAGTGAGACATAGAAATATGTAAATATAAAATACAGTATAAAATTATTTGTAATATGAAATAGCTGTATTAGTCAGGATATTTGGTAAAGCATGATACTCATGTAATGAACCTGTACTGTAATAAATATGTGCTGTGATAAATCTTTACTGAAAAAAATCAAATAGCAAGGCTGCTCTGTAAAATCATATAGCAAGGTTACTCAGTAAAATCATATAGTCTGTAATGCATGAATAATCATGTAAGAAATTTGTACTGTAATAATTCTGTACTACAAAGTCATGTAACTGTACTGTAAAATCTTACGGCCCAAGGTAAATATCAAGAGACGAGTAAACGAGTCATGTACTCCCAGAATACTAGCCATTTTCCTTAGGTGCAAACGGTGGACACAATTAAGTGCCAAATAACTATGGACACAATTAAGTGCCAGATAACTGTGGACACAGTTAAGTTCCAGATAGACTCTTATGGTATACCACAATACTGTCATACTTAATATTATACTACCTAGGGCAACATTTAAAACAATTCTTGCAAGTTTTGAAAACTTATCATTTTGATCACTAAACTTTAACCTTGAATTCCCATTCCAATTTTCCTTGGATTTTTAACCAAATTTTTGCGAGTATCCTATTTTACTCATTCTCTATCACATGACACCTTAAAACCTCAGAAATTTCTTTTCTACAGTCCATAATTGAGAAAATCCAAACTTTTGCATTTTTTGTCATTTTAGTCACTAAGTAAGCTTTTAAACAATTATCTTAGCACTAAATGACCCTTAAACAGTACTGTAAATTTTGGAGTATTACAAAAAATGAGTGATTACACAATCAATATTATATCCCTTATTCATAGCAAGTTTATTCCATATTTATAGCCATCCTTATTTATATTTTTATTAGTGCTTTGATTTCCTTAGTCACTACTAGGGCTACTGAGAATATCATAAAGGTATTTTTTATAAATTTTCTATGTTTTGTTTTAATAGATGACTATGCTCATATTAGGGTTATATGTCGCTACTTAATATTATGGTACAGTTTTAGAGGATATGCAGATTTATTTAGAGTTCATATTTTCTACAATAAACGCTTTTGTTTCATTTATTTTATTTGAAGTTACTATATTTTATTTTTAATATGCATAACTTTGATTATTTTCTTGGGTTAGTTTCAAAAAGTTGGTTCAATTTCAGAAAATTTGTGTTTTGTTTGCGGTAAGTTTTATTTTCTGCAAAAAGATCTAATTTTATTTCCGATTTATTAAATTTTATTTTAGATCTGTTATATTTTGTTTTAGATATATTACTAGGGTTACTTAGTTTCATACATGTATCAATTTGGTTGTGACTCGAAGCAGAATTTCGGTTTTGACTTTATAGTATGATTGCGATTTCTCCTTATATTTAGTTTTAATAAATCTGGTTATGGATTATTTGTTTCATATTCGCTAGGAGGGTGCTAGTTCCTTATGATTATGTAACATTCACAACTTAAGTTGGTATTTTCCAAGTTTTGATATCAAAAATATTTTTAATATCTTAATCTTTCGATTAAGAAGGCACTCTTTGTAGGAAACAGTTAATCCAAAACAATAAAATAAACAAAATATACGAAATTAATATAAATAGTTTGAAAGGAAATTTTATAGAATTTAAAATAAACCGTAAGAAACTTGTTGAGGCATGTACGAACGTAGTTTTCTTAAGACAGATTCGACCACTCCTTGGTGCTTGAGTTCTTCTACAGCAGCACTTACGTAGAGATCACGAACAGAACTCTCGCCTTTCACTATCACCGAAAATACTTATGCAATTTAGAAGAGGAGAAATTTTCAAGATGTGTTTGAAAACTGAAGAGAAGCATCCTTTATATAGGGAACAATTAGGTTAAACCGCGGGAATAAAAATATTCTAAATTTTAATGGTCATTGATACTTTCCTATTTTAATTTGGAATACAAAATCAATACCATATATAATCAGACATTTTTTGTGAATATCAAGCAATATCGTTTTAATATTCGTATTTAAGGAAAGCTATAATATTCCTTTAAATTCCAAAAATTCAAAAAGGATATGATATTTTTTAAGGAAAAAATTATTCAAAGTGGGTAAAGGTCCGGACATTCGCGTCGCCCACGTCGTGTGGGTGCGCCCCAACCTAAATGAGATTGGATTCGCACCCTCTGAATTGCAAGGCACAGTTTCCATTCAAGTCATCCAATGACCACAAAGTGGGTAAGTGTATATAAACACTTCCTATTCCATTTATCCCATCAATGTGGGGGTAAAGGGGGTTTAATTTTCCTTACTCACTTCACAACCACCTTACTTTGAGCATCAATTCTCACTCATCACTCAACCATTTTGAGCATATTAGATACTGTTGTAAAGGTCTCATGGAGTAGAATATGACCCAATAAAATCATCATTCTAATCTCCACCTTTACCCTTTCAAATTATGGCTCAAAATTGCCTATTCCTCACTGTTTTTTCTAACAATCCCCCACGTGAATGAAATTGATGATTTTTTTATCAAAAACATTTTAACTCGATGTGGATAGGTTCTACGATCGATAGCTGCATATGATAGGTAGGTTTCCTCCTTTGAACCTTCCCTTGTGAAAGCATATTTACTTTACTAGCTAACCACTAGACGTGATGTCCTTGAACTGTTCAGCCATTTGTGTAAACGATGATATACTTCACATAGCTACCTCTCTAACAAGAGTATTTGTTCTCATAGTTATTTCTATATGGCCGTGGACATCGCCTGGTTCTACAAGATTTTGAAAGAACTATGCCAGTAGTCTCCTTGAAGCAGCTCCACTTCACTCTTACATATGTGACTTATCGGCTCACTGAAACACACAATGGTCATTAAAAGATTTTTGCTTAACCTATCTCCATTTGATCACTGTTCACATCATAGGAACGAACTTAGGGATAAGTGCCCCCATAGTGACCATATATGTCTATGCAATTAGGTTGTCCCTTTGAACCTAGATCTTGGGATCTCCAGTCAGCTAGTTAGGGTTTTCCTTCACATAGCACCTTTATTTTCCATGGGCTTTAGTTCCATTCCTTTAGATATTTTCTTAACTTGATCTCGGTTTAACCCTTTGTTTAACGGATCCACAATGTTATCATTTGATCTTACATAGTCTAACGGTATTATGTCAATGATGCATATGTCTTGATTTACCATTGTACATGCAATTCTATGCTCTAGCAATTGTTGCTTGATTATCACAGTATATGCATACTGTGGGCACATGTTTTGGCCATCAAGAATATCCTCAAGAAATTACCTCAGCCATTCGACTTCCTCTCAGAATTTGTCCAAGGCAACAAACTCAGATTCCATTGTGGATCTGGTTATAATCGTTTGTCTTGAGGATTTCTATGACACAACTCCTCCTCCTAAAGTGAATACATATCCACGTGTGCTTTGGTGTCTTGAATGTCAGATATCCAACTGGCATCAGAGTAACCTTCTAAGACAGCGGGGTCTTTGGAATAATGTAATCCGTAGTCCTGAGTATATCTGAGATATCTCAATACCCTCATAATTGCTTTTCAATGGTTTTCTCTGGATTGCATGTGAATCTGCTTAGACTGCTCACAGTAAAAGCGATATATGGCTAGTACAACTCATGAGATACATTAGACTGCCTATGACTCTTGCATATTCTACTTGGTGAATACTTTCCCCTTTATTCTTAGATAAATGTGAACAAGAAGGAGTTATGGCTATGCCAGAATTATCCTTGTTAAATTTCTCGAGAATCTTGTCCACATAGTGTGGCTGAGTTAATATGAGACCTTCCGTTAACCTTTTGATTTGGATGTCCAGAATTGTATCAGCCAGTCCCATATCTTTCATGTCAAATCTTGAATTTAACATGTTCTTGGTACGTTTTACCATTTCATTGTTGCTTCCAACAATGAGTATGTTATCAACACACAGACATATAGTGATATATCCAATGTCTGTACTTTTGACATATACACATTTGTCACACTCATTTATTTTGAAGCCGTTTGTTATCATAACACTATCAAACTTCTCATGCCATTGTTTTGGTGTTTGTTTAAGTCTATATAGAGACTTCACCAATCTATATACTTTTCTTTCTTGACCTGAAACTACATGACCCTCAGGTTGTTCCATGTATATTTCTTCATCAAGTTCTCCATTTAAGAAAGCTGTTTTAACATCCATTTGATGTACTTTAAGATTTTGCAGCGTAGTAATTGTGAGTATCATTCTTATAGATATTATTCTTGATACAGGGGGTAATGTATCAAAGTAATCAAGGCATTCTTTTGTCGGTATCCTTTATTACCAATCTTGCCTAGTACTTATCAATTGTTCCATCTGCTTTCATTTTTCGTTTGAAAATTCATTTTGAATTTAATGGTTTAATTCCAGGAGGAATGTCCATTAACTCCCATGTACAGTTTTGCATGATGGAATCAATTTCACTTTTAATGGTTTCCTTCCATAAGGTGCCTTCAGCGAAGCGTATAGAGTCGCTATATGTTTGAGGTTCAACCTCTAGCATAAAGGTAAGGAAATCCGATCCAAAAGATTTTTCCACCCTTGCTCGCTTGCTCTTTCTTGGCTCAATTTCAGCCTCTCGTTGATCATTTAGACTGATATCGTCTAAGGTTCATTTTATTGAACTTTGATCAAGCTCCCTAGATTTATAGGAAAATATATTTTCAAAGAATGATGCATTCTTTGATTCTATTAGCATGTTCTTGTAAATCTTAGGATTCTTTGATCCATACACAAGAAACTGATAAGCTTTGCTATGTTCTGTATAGCTAATGAAAATACAGTCCACAATTTTAGGACCTATTTTCATTTGTTTTGGTAATGGGGTAATTACCTTGGCAAACACCCCCGCATTTTTAAGTGTTGGTAGGAAGGTTTTTGACCTTTCCATAATTCATATTGTGTCTTATCCTTTTTCTTTCAGGAAACCTTATTTAAAAGGTAATTATCTGAAAAGACAGCTTTTCCCCACATGTTCTAACAAAGTATTCATCATCTATTTTAGAGTCTGATTCTTCCGTTCGACTACTCCATTAGATTGATGAGAATACGATGGTGTTACTTCGTGAATAATACCATGTTGTGAGCAATATTCACCAAAATGGATTAACATATTCACCACCACGATCACTTATCACCATCTTAATCTTTTTATTAAGTTGGTTTTTGACTTTCTGCTTATAGAGTATAAATTTCTCTATAGCCTCGTCTTTGCTCTTAAACAAATACACATAGCAATATTTTGTGCTGTCATCGATGAAGGTAATAAAAAATTTAGTTTCTCCTCTTGTTTGAACAAATTTCAAATCACAAACATCGCTATGAATTAGATCAAGCAGTTCCGTACTTCTTTTAATAGTTTGAAATGAAGACCTTGTTAATTTTGCTTCAACGCATGTTTCACATTTATTATTGCAATCAATATGAAACGAAGGGATGTGTTCTAAGTTAATTAATCTCCGTAAAGTATCATAATTAATATGTCTGAGTCTACCATGCCATAAATTTAAATACTCAATCATATAAACGAAAGAAGAAGTGATATTCTTATTCATGCTTTTTGGTTTTACAAAGATATCATTGAGTTTCCATATTCCATTCAATACACATCCCCTGCCGAAAAACATCCCCTTTATACAAAATTAATTTTTGGGATTCAAAAACCATCATAAACCTATGAACACTTAGAAGTGTTCCAGATACAAGGTTTTTACATATGTCAGGCACTTACAACATATTCTGCAGCTTGAGTTCTTTCCCATAAGTTATCTTCAAGACCACAATTCCATTTCCTTTGATCTTGGAAGTTACAACATTTCCCATGTAGAGCTTCTCCCCATTGTCTCAGAAAAAGAATTCTTGTCACAGTAGATATGACGTGTGGATCCAATATCCAGCCACTATTCCCTTGGGTTGGAGTTGACCAAGTTGACTTCAGAGATCACAACACATAGATCTTGGTCTTCCACAGCATTTGCCTCATTGGCTTTGGCTTTCTTTGGGTTTCTACATTCAGAGGATTTGTGCCCCACCTTGCTACAGTTGTAGCATGTTCCCTTGAATTTCTCATTCTTGGAAATTTTACCACTAGGCCCCAACTTCGACTTGGCTTGGTGTTTTTAGGGTTGTTTTCCCTTCATGACTTCGACAACATTTGCCTTGGCCTCTTTGAAGGTTTATTTACTAAGCTTTCTGGCATTGCCTCTGTTGTCCCCTTCTATTCGAAGTCTGACAATTAGTTCCTCCACTGTCATTTCTTTTCTTTTGTGCTTCAGGTAATTCTTGAAGTCATTCCATCTAGGAGGCAACTTTTTCGTGATGACAGGTACTTGAAAATATTCGCCTATGACCATTCCTTCAGCAAGAATTCCATGAACAATTAGTTGGAGTTCTTCCACTTGAATTACTACTGGTTTGGAATCAACCATAGTAAAATTCAAGAATTTTGTGACTAAAAACTTTTTAGCCCCAGCATCTTCTGCTTTGTATTTGTGGTCCAATGCCTTTCACAGCTCTTTAGCTGTTTTATAAACATCATATACCGGATACAAAGAGTCTTGTAATCCGTTGAGGATATAATTCCGGCACAGAAAGTATCGTTCATCCAAGCTTCAGTGATGCTAAAGGCGGTGAGATCATCCACCTCTCCTTCGTCGTTTCCTGCTTTAACAAATGGGGGATCTTCCTTCAAGTATTTTGCCAAGTTTCAGCATGGTCAGATAGAACAGCATATTCTGTTGCCATGTCTTGAAATTCTGCCCACAGAATTTTGCCGACCTCTTTATTGTGGCTCATTGCCACAACCGTTGCATTTATATTCATAGGCTGATTCGCTTGTTTCGAAGTCTACCCCGGTCCCACCATTTGTGCGAACGAGTTGGGTGAATCCGTAAGATCTCCCATAGTCATTGTTTCTGTGCAAAAGAAACCAAAAACCCGGAATTAGTAATAATTCCAATAATCTGAAAAATTAATTTCATTTATTTCTGATTTTTCACAAAATTTGTAACCTCAATTACTTCCAATGACAATTTCTGTAGAACAGATTTGTCCTTTCTATTGAGATTAAGCAAACTCGTTTAAACGGCAGGATAAATCCCGAAAATGAATTTTTTGCTTTCTCAGTTCTGTAGGAAACAGTTAATCCAAAAAGATAAAATAAACAAAATATACGAAATTAATATAAATAGTTTGAAAGAAAATTTTACAGAATTTAAACTAAACTTCGTTGAGGCCTGCATGAACGCAGTTTCCTTAAGACAGATTCGATCGCTCATTGGTGCTTGAGTTCTTCTACAGCAGCACTTACGTAGAGATCACGAACAAAACTCTCGCTTTTCACTATCACCGAAAATACTTATGTAATTTCGAAGAGGAGAAATTTTTAAGATGTGTTTGAAAACTGAAGAGAGACATCCTTTATATAGGGAACAATTAGGTTAAACCGTGGGAATAAAAATATTTTGAATTTTAATGGTCATTGATACTTTCCTATTTTAATTTGGAATATAAAATTAATACCATATATAATCGGATATTTTCCGTGAATATCAAGCAATACCATTTTAATATTCGTATTTAATGAAAGCGTATAATATTCCTTTAAATTCTGAAAAATCAAAAAGGATATGCTATTTTTTAAGGAAAAAATTTATTCGAAGTGGGTAAAAAATCTGCAGGTCCACAAAGGGACCGACCAATCCAAACATTCGCATCGCCCACGTCGTGCGGGTGCACCCCAACCCAAATAGGATTGGATTTGCACCCCCTAGGCTCGAGGCACAGTTTCCATTCAAGTCGTTAAATGACTACAAAGTGGGTAAGTGTATATAAACACCTCCCATTCCATTTATCCCATCAATGTGGGATAAAAGGGGTTTTATTTTCCTTAATTCACAACCACCTTACTTTGAGCATCAATTTCTCATTCATCATTCAACCATTTTGAGCATATGAGATACCGTTGTAAATGTCTCATGAAGTAGAATATGACCCAATAAAACTATCATTCTAATAGCCACCTTTATCCTTTCAAATTATGGCTCAAAGTTGCCTATTCCTCATTGTGTTTTCCTAGCACTCTTAAAGAAGACTGAAAATTATTGTGTCAAGATTTAATACAATTTTTTGTAGAAGCTCTCTTAGATAATTTATAGCCCTCGTTTTCACTACAAGTTCTATGAATAAGATTGTAGATAGACTTGGCTGCTTGGCTGTTTTAAAGTATTTAATTTTGCTTTTTCTTTTCTTTCATCTCGTTCATATTTAATCAAATCTTTCTAATAATTCATATTTTTTTTATCCAAGTACACTGGTTTAGTTCTAAAATTTTATATGTTTGTATAAAATACGTTGTTTGCATTGTGAGTAATTATTGATTAATTTAATATTTTATATTTACCTTGATTTGGTTATTTCACAATTAGACTCAACAAGTCTTTGGTATTTTTTATGATGTAAATTAAAAAATGATTAAATTTAATTATCATTTTATATGCTATTATTTATAATGATTTTATTTAAGTTTCAAGATGGCGTCAGAAAAATTATTTAAAAAAATACTCAAACTCAATCGACTTGTAAACATGTTCCGACACAAAAGGGTAGACAATCAGTTCAGGAATTTCAACAAGTATCTGCTGCTCTAAATCATACCCAAGAACATGAACATCAACAAATTTCTGATGTTCTAAATCAAACAGATGAAGAAATTGATCCAGATACAACCGTTGAAAATACATGTAAACATGTTTTGAAATTGAGCTTAGTGAATTACAATCTATCTAAAATTAATATTTTTATTCTTTAGAATCAGTCAATATATCACATAAAAGGGTACGAGGACCAAGTCGAGGTAAGAGACTAGAAAATCTAATTAAAGATAAGAATAAGTTGTTAGTAGAGATACCAGAGGGTAAGGGTCGACCAATTGATGCAGTTCAATCTGCCAAATTATCTTCTGAAATCAGAATTATATCTCGACAATTTATCTCAATACTGACAAAATGAAAAGACATGAAGGATGATGCTAAATTCCATGCTCCTGAGAGACTTAATGTGAGTTTAATCACTTTATTTTTTTTCTTAAATTTTATTGTTTATGTACTTAATTTATCTAATTATATATTATTTTATATTTTATTCAAAGTTTGAGATGAAATTAGAAGATGATTATGTGAAGAGCTCGGTCATGTCAATTATGTCCAAATTGTTAAGAAACCATCGACACAAAGTTTATTTGCACTTTAAAATATTTTCTAAATGTTAATGTTGCACGTCAAAACAAGCCGACAAAATATAATTTGACACAAGAAAATTGGGAGCAACTATGTGATTTATTTAGTGATCCTAAATATCAGGTATGATTTCAACTTTTTTATTTCTTTAATTGATATAATTTTACATTTTTATTTATGTAATAAATTATAACTTAGATTTATATTTGTTTATAATTGAAGAGGAGATAGAAACAAATGCAAGAGTTAGAAGAAATATCAAGTTAACACTTAACCAAGGTTGACGGGATTTTGTCGCTAGTTTGATATCCTATCGTAAGTTGTACACTTTTTTGGATTTATTAAAAATTTATATTTTTTTATTTTCAAAACTAATTATTAATTTTGAAACTATTTAGCACAAGGATGATCAA
The DNA here is from genome assembly GCA_019671005.1 of Hibiscus mutabilis. Lineage (NCBI taxonomy): Eukaryota > Viridiplantae > Streptophyta > Magnoliopsida > Malvales > Malvaceae > Hibiscus > Hibiscus mutabilis. Next base: position 15,111,588 of record CM033728.1, on the reverse strand, counting down.
AAACCAAATATGATGAATTTCTTCAAGGCAACTAATTATTCAAATAGTAAAGAATGAACAACAGTTGAGGCAAAAACAACCTATGTAAGAATTTACAAAATAAATGTTAAAACACAATTTCTAATACAATAATCATTTTCCTTATGTATGACTACTTTGAATTTTAGGAGAAGATGGTTTAGTAGAGAACAAATATGTAATGACTCCATTTTAGCATATAAATTGATGATATATATCGTCATTAACTAGGTGACGATCATTCTTTTGTCACTATATTGGTGATGATTGTATAAGATAATGTTTTACATAACGTTATTCATAATACTATTAGGTAACATTATATTACGTCACTAAAAATGTGACGATATCTCTTTCGTCGTGTATAGGTTGATTTTAATGTACTATTTGTGGCGATTTGAATTATTAATAACGAAATCTTATATACTTTGGTGATGTAAATAATTGTCATCAACTATAAATCAAAAAACGACGTTATGTGTTATTGTCATACAAACTATTATTAAGTGACGAAATGTTACGTCACTAAATATGTGACAATATCTTTTCTGTCACCAATAAGTAAAAATTAAAGTATTATTCGTGACAATGAGAATTATCAATAACGGTACCTTATATAATTTGATGACGTTATTAGTTGTCGTCGAATATAAATTATAAGGTGACATTTTGTATTATCGTCATTCATACTATTATTAGGTGACGATATACTATGTCACTAACAATGTGATGACTTTTCTTTTGTCACTTATACAATAAAACTATTGTATTATCGGCGACGATATGAATTATCAATGACCAAATTTTATATCATTTTGTGACGTAATTCAATGTCACTGAATGAAAAATATAAGGTGATATTATACATTAGCGTCACAATACGCTGGACAATACGTGACGAAAAGACATACATTATCACATTTGACATTTAGTGACACACCTAGCATGACGAACGTCCTGACATCAAATTTTACGCCACAAAATACAATTTGTGACGTAAATGTAAATTTTAGTGACAATATTTTAGATGCCACTGATAAGCAAATTTACTTTAGTGTATACACACATGTAATTGCTTTATTCAATTGCTAGTTACTTTGTGTTGAATAAAGTGCGAGCACTGAAGATACTGCTTCCATGCCAGGTTAGGGATTGTATATACAATTTATGAGCATTCAAGCAGTTGCCTTGATCTCAAAGGAGCAGTAGGCGAAGTCATATGTCAACAACATATGCAGAATTTATCTATTCAATGTTAGAGTTCACACGTCATCTGCACAACATTTACCCATCATTGTGTTAGTTCAAGCAACTTGAACCGTATGCAGAAAAAGGAAAGAAACAAGTTGTGGTGATTGCAGTCCAACATATTTTCTGCGTGACCATTGCATGTTCCATGCAAGCAGGGATGGACCGAGAAGGAGGGCAGTTATAGCCTTTAAAAAAATTTAAATTCTCCTATAATTTAAATATTGAGAGCTTGAACCCAGCTTAGAGGAAAGTAAAGTGCACATGTACCACTGAGCCAGAGTCTAGATTTGTTTTTTGTTACAGGAAGTATATGTTAAATGTTGAAAATATTATTATAACAACATATATTATAATTTAAAAATAATTTACTCGTGACATTAATCCAACAAAAAACCTGATATATAATAATCAGCAACATTTGAACCCAACAAGTGTTCCAATGGAAAAGCGTGATGATGTTCATCTTATGAGACATGGGTTCAAATCGCTTTGTCTACATGGTGTATGCGCATCGTCAAAGCGTTAAAAATATGTATGAACAGATACTGTCTTGTAATCACCTTTAGATTTTTTTAAAAAAAATAACAACATTTCACATATTTATTTTATTTAATATATTATATAGTTATAAAAAATTAATTTACTGATTAAGTTGTATTGTATATACTTATTCGCATCATAATGTATTCTAATTATTTCTATATATTATATTCATATCATAGGATTAAATTCTTTTAATCCCAAAAAATAATAAAATAAAATAAAAGATAAACTACAAGAATGACTATTTAACTATAGGGGAAGTTCTAATTTGACCATTGATATTTTAATTTTGTCAATCAGATCACTTAACTATTTAAATGATATCAATTAAGTCACATGTCGTTAACCTAGTGGAGGGGTGATGTGGAAGTTAACTAAAATTTGTATAATTACACTTTTGGTCCTCATTACTTACATATTTGATTAATTTAGTCATAATTTTAATTTAATTAATAAATTTAATTCTCCAATTAGATGGTGACACATATCACTGTCTGATTGGAGGATTACATTTTTTAAAATAAATAACTAAAAATAAGGGTAAAATCCTTAAATCGGATGGTGACGTGTGTCACTTATGACATATGTCACCATCTTATTGGAGGATTGAATTTAATAAATTAAAATTAGGATCAAATTGATAGATTATGTAAGTAACGAGAATCAAATATGTACTTATACAAAATTTCGTTAACTGTCGCGTCATCTCTTCGTTAGGTTTTTACAATATGTGGCTTAATTGATATCATTTAAATAATTAAGTGGTTGAATTGACAAATTTAAATGGTTGGTGGTCAAATTAGAACTTTCTATATAATTAAATGGTCATTCATGTAGTTTACCCTAATTAGAAAAGAAGCCACGTCATCCTCTCCCTTTTATCCAACCACCTGCGGCCGCCCTCCTTAGTTGTTCTTAATGTACCACTGGCCCACTTAAAAAATTAAAGCTTAAAATAAGAAACTAATGATTAATTTATTTTTGCATAAAATAATTTCGAAAAAATATTTTCTAAAATATTTATTTGATACAAAATTAATATATCAACCTAAACTAATTCAATAAATTAAAATAAGTAAATAGTACTTAAATTATATATTTTTCGAACTTTAGGTGCATAGATTATTTTTTTGTTAAAATAGGTGTCTAAAGTTTACATCGTTATAATTTGGGTGCTTAATAGTTAATTACCGTTTAAAAAAGCGTTAACCAATCAATTCTTGACACATGTCATGTTCATTTTATTTTTTTAAAATTAAAATTTTAAAATATTTTTTACACAAAAAAATTTAAAATTTCAAAAAATACTGAAATTCTCAATTTTTTACAAAACAGTCCCTAAATCTCTAAAAATTCTCAAATCTGAACCGTCAAATCGCCGCCGCTGATCAACGCCCTTGAGCACACCCTTTTGGTCGTCGGACCTAGCCGGTCATTTCTCTCAACACGGGTTGTCGAAAACAACGAATCGCGTGCCAGCCGAACGTCGAACACCGAAAGTAAAATCAACGTTTGTCTGGCACGCTGTTTGTTATTTTCGGCGACCACAAGTTGGAGAAAATGACCGGCTAGGTCCGACGACCAAAAGGGTATGTTCAGGGGCGGCGATCGGATGCGGAAACGATGACAATTTGAGGGGGTTCAAATTTGGAAATTTTTAGGGATTTAGAGATTATTTTTGTAAAAATTTGAGAATTTTAGGATTTTTTTTAAATATTAAAAAAAATGATTTTTTCTAAAAAACATAATTTAAAATAAACATGTCACGTGTCAAGCATTGATTGATTAACGAATTTTTTTAACGATAGTTAACTACCAGACTCCTAAAATTATAACAGCATAAACTTTAGGCACCTATTTTTTAGCAAAAAATACTTTAGACACTTAAAGTTTAAAAGTTATATAGTTTAGGCACTTATCTTTCATTTAAGCCTAAATAGCAAGACAAGAGTTTTAAATTAATATTTATTATTAGCATTTTCATTAACTATAAATTTATAGTATTATTTAATAATAAAACAAGTAGAAATTAAATAGATAACAAGCTATTTTCGGCAATTTTAAATCAAAAACTCTTTTTTATTATTTAATTTGAAAAATGACTACCATATAAGATTATTTAAAAAATGACCCTCAAATCGTCCGCGTAAGACGAATTCGCTTTCTACAAGACGTGAGTTTGAAATTCACTTTTTTATAAAACGCGAATTTTATATTAAATAAATTAATAAAATAATAACTTACTGTATTTTTTAACATAAAATTTGTTTTATACAAAATGCGAGATGAAAACTCACTTTTTTGCAAAATTAAAATTTATATTAGGTAGACTGAAAAGATTATTTTTCTAAATAATCCTAGATGGAGTTATATTTTTAACTAAGTAATAAGAAAAGGTTATTGATCCCTATCTTTCTCTGTCTGAGCTCTGAGGTCTTTCTCTTCATTTCCTATCGGTTTCCCCTTCACAATATAAAATCTATTCTCTCTTTTTTTTTCACAAATCATAAGATTTTCCTTCTTCTTGTTCATCGTCATCGTCATCGTCATCGTCATCGTCATCGTCATCGTCATCGTCAACTTAGAGAAGGAACAATTTCATTTTTTTTAAATGCCTGCTTGGTGGGGTAAAAAGTCGAGTAAGAGCAAAGAAGAGAGTCAAAATCGAAGTCCACGAGGTACCAAAACAGATGCTGCCGCTTCTAGCGTTTCCTCCGGCGGCGTTTCTGCCGGTAAAATGAAAGCAGCAGCAGCCGCCGTTGACAAGAACCACAGCAACAACTACTCCCCTAAGAGCTTTGATAGTGGAGGAGGGCTTGTTTTAACCACCGGTAGTTCGCCACGTGCCAGCAAGGACTTCAGCGTTGTTGGGGTGTCATCTGGGTTTTCGGGTTTCGATTCGGATTCAGGGGAAAGAATAGGGATTCCTTTGCCTACACCATCTGGCTCGTCGATGCAAAGTGATCTTGTTGTCGAGTTAGGATCTGGGCAGCCTTCGGTTTCAAGTGATTGCTCTTCTGACGAGTATCAGATTGCCAACGATCCGATTCAATTAATCGCATACAGGTTCTTATTTTCCCCAACATGAATTGGAATCTGGATTTGAATGATTAATTTCCTTTACATTAAAATATCTGAATTAATATTGTGGTAGCTACTCATTTTTTTGGGTATATAAAAGCAGTTGTTGATTAATTAATAAAAATATATATTTCCCTGTCTTTTCTTGTCTGTCAGAATTTGTCTTCTATCGTCTTCCTTGTTTTAATTAATTTTATCAATATATCCATTTGGGTCTGCTGCGTGCTAATACTTTTCAGCTTTTGGAACTGAAAATTCCTCTTATTTTTGGCCGTCAGAGACTTGTTTACTTTACAGTTAGAAAACAAGATTTGGGTTATAAATCTGTTTAATTTTAATGTTTCTATTTTCGCTGAATTTGATGACTATTAAAACAATTTTCGCCAAAGGGTCAAACTTTGCATGTGATTCTTGATTGACATAGTGCTGGATTCTTACATCTATAAGTAACACACCAGTTGTCTGTGATGAGCTAAATATTCAAAATCGTCGTATGGTATATTGGTATTGGGTTATTCACACTGAAATGAAGCACTTTCTGTAATGATATTCAGAGAGCTGACATTAACTGAAATCCAGGTCAAATATTGATCCCAGAGGCCAAGGTGAATTTAGAATGAACATGAGGTCAAAAAGCCCCGGTCCTGGGTTCAGGGGGCCGACCAGCCCAACATCACGTCTTCATCAATTGTCTGCAGTGAGTATCGAGTCTCCTACAGGGAGAAAGGAAGATGGAAAATCTGTGTCATAAGTTGCCTCTTCCACCAGGTTCTCCCACTAGTCCCTCTTCTTCATTGCCTTGCAGTAGCAGCACAAGAGCTTGTGGAGTGACTGAAAATACACCTTGTACTCTATCAAAATGGCGAAGAGGTAGACTCGTAGGGAGGGGAACTTTTGGACACGTTTACCTTGGATTTAATAGGTAGGACTTGCTTCCTGTATCGGTTAATCATCACACGCTGTGAGTCAAGTTGTTTAGAATTACTAGTCACGGAAATTAGCTGTTGTGATACATTCATGGTATTAGTTCTGCTAGCATGCAAGATGGTCGGTATGCTTTTAGTTTTTCCCATTGTATTTCTCTAAGTATTGTGCATCTACGTTCGACAGTGAAAGTGGACAGATGTGTGCAGTGAAAGTGGACAGATGTGTGCAATAAAAGAAGTCAGGCTTGTCTCTGATGATCAGACATCAAAAGAAAGCCTAAAGCAACTGAACCAGGTAATAGTTTTGTCTGATTCTCACTGATTAAATGATACATAAACTCTGTTCAGATTTCACATTCTGTTTTCTTGTATAATCAGTTGATATTAAGATCATTTACAAGTTGCCACATTTCAGAGCCTGGTTTTCTAATTCTTTTTAATATCAACAGGAGATTATAATTTGCTGAATCAGCTATCTCATCCAAACATTGTTCGATACTATGGAAGTGAACTGGTATGGTTTTTTTATTCTGTTTAACAAGACATGACAAGCAAATGATCAATTGCATTATGTGGAAAAGAAAGGGGAGTGGAGAATGTCAATTGGAATCCTTCTCTAAATCCCAGTTAATTGTACCTTGCTTCATAATAAATCTAATTTCCATTTTTCAGGGTTAAGAAGCACTCTCGGTTTACTTGGAATATGTCTCTGGTGGTTCAATCCACAAATTGCTTCAAGAATATGGTGCCTTCAAGGAACCTGTTATTCAAAACTATACAAGACAAATTCTTTCCGGGCTTGCTTACTTGCATGGAAGAAATACAGTGCACAGGTACTTGGATAATTAGTTGTCTGTGGTGTGAAAATTTGGCATCAACTTTCTTTTGTTTTAAAGCTGCGAGTTTTGTGTTCCAGGGACATAAAAGGGGCAAACATATTAGTAGATCCTACTGGTGAAATCAAGTTGGCAGACTTTGGCATGGCAAAACATGTATGTTACCTTATCTCATCTTGGGGTTGATTGGGCTAATTCTAGAATACTGAAGCTCAAGTATCTCTGGAAAATAGGTGGTGACCAAGATTAACATCTACTAAATGGCATTTTGATGCAATGCTGGTTTTGGTTGTAAAGAAAACAGAGATTATAATGTAACTATCATTTTGAATATATCATCCTTGAACACCAATTGAATTCTTATCTTTACAGAATTGACTAGTCTTGAGATGGAAAATCTAGACTTTGATGTAAATCTAACATGTGAGAATCCTATGAATGAATACGGAAAATGTATGTGAAGACTGACATAAATTAACAAATTGAAACCTGATAAAAACAGACAATGGCCAGTGATTTTGTCTCCTTTAGTTTATCCCTAGTCAATTAGGAAAGTAGGCCACTTATTATTATTTTTCTTTCTGAACCAGATAACAGCGTGTGGTACAATGCTTTCGTTCAAGGGAAGTCCTTACTGGATGGCACCTGAGGTATTGCTTTTCCTCTCCCGTTCAATTATATGATCACAGAATCACCCCTTTTTTTGTCGTTATAAACTATTTAATCTTTATTTCATTGCTATTTGTTCTACCCATTTAGTTACTCCAGTTCTCCAAGGTATGGCCACTTATGTGTATATTTTTTGATTTCAGGTTGTAATGAATACAAACGGCTACAACCTTGCAGTGGATATCTGGAGTTTGGGCTGCACTATACTTGAAATGGCAACATCAAAACCACCATGGCATCGGTATGAAGGGGTACGACATATTATCTCTTAACATTACTCAAATAATGTATTTTTCTGTCAAGCTCTGAACTGTTTAGGAATTAGGATTAATCCTTCTGTTATTCTGAATGCAACAGGTTGCTGCAATATTTAAAATAGGAAACAGTAAAGATATGCAAGAGATTCCCGATCACCTTTCTAGTGAAGCCAAAAGTTTCATAAGGCTTTGCTTGCAAAGGGAACCATCAGCGCGTCCTACAGCCTTTCAACTGCTAGATCACCCTTTCATTCGCGACCAAGCAACAACAAGAGTTGCTAACTTCAGCATAACAAAGGATGCATTTCCTTACACTTTTGATGGAAGCCGCACTCCGGTATATATTCTTAAGATGCTTGTTTCTCCTTTTTCTTTTTCTGATGGGCTTTATTACTCTGATTGTATGTACTTTATCTTCTGCACATCCTGAACTGATTGGTACATCAACCAATCGCTTTTTAAGTAATGGTTCTAAAACATACGTCAATTTTCAATGCAATTTCTTTGCCAGTTTTAGCCTCTTTGATTGTTGCAGCCGTACCTTTATCTTGTTTTGCACTATTTAAGCTTATATATATTAATGAACGTATGTGCTTGAAGTTTACTTATCATTAACACAAGCTGAATTTAAGCTAATCTCTATTGTTAATTTTAACTTTCTGAGCAGCCCATATTAGAAATGCAGTCCAGTAGAAATAATATCCTCTCATTTGATGGAGATTATGAGACAAGGGGAATGACTACAACTTCAAGAGCTTTAAGGAGTCCAAGGTACTAAAGATTCTTATTTCATTTCTGCACTCAAATATATGGCATGAAGTTCTAAAGTAAACTTGCCTGTCACGCATTCATACGCACAGAGATAATGCAAAAGCAATCACATCTTTGCCTGTGTCTCCTTGTTCAAGTCCATTAAGACATGGTACGGCCCACAAGAGTTTTCTTTCTCTTTCTCATCCTCATCCAGCTTATCAGTTTGCAGGACAGAGCAGTTACAAATTGAGTGATTTCTCTGCAAATGCTTCGATACCAAATCCGAAATACACTCAGGATCCCTGGCTTCAAACTTCACTACCAAAAGTTCAAACACCGGGAACCCCTCCTAGGACTAGACCTATTTGAGATATTGTAAATAGAGACAGGATACAATGCCCTTTTACACTCCATCCCAAAGTCCGACGAAAGCGAGTATATTTCATTGATGGAAGGATCCTCCCTCCCTAGTCTGGTAAATTCGACCATCTCATTCTTCTAGCCAACTAGAAAAGTGATTGTGATTTTAGTTCAAGGCTACTTGAAGCGGGACTATTTGGGGACAATGGGAGTTTTGTTGTAGGGGGAAGATAAACGATTGCCCCGACACTTTGATCTTGTAACAGTCTCATTGATTTTTGTACATGGAAGGTGGCCACTCGGACTGTTACCATTATTGTTGTTGTACACTACTTCATTCCTTCACTTGTCATCAACTGGTTGAACATGCAATTATGTTATGTGATACCATCCCATTTTAGCCAGACCGGTGCTTCATTTTTAATCGGGGAGCAGGAGGGGCGAAGCCATGTAGAGCCCTAATTTTTTTGGTATAATTGCATTTAAGGTCCTTTTAGTTTAAAAAATAATAAAAATAAGATTTTTGCCGCACTTAAATTTTAAATTTAAATGTTTAATAAACACTCCTAATGTTTGATCTTAATACCATCTATGGGAGAAAGGTAATCCCCTTTCCCGTTGCACTTTCTTATGAAGCTTTGGGGGCATGCTTTTTTGCCTTTTCTTGCAAGAGATTCTAACTAATAACTTTTCCACTTTTCTTTTCAAATCTGATGAAGTTTCTATTTTAGGAAGTCAGGATGCAATTGATTTCAAAAGTCATATGCTTCTATGTATCCATGTGCTTCAATGTTCAAAGCCAATTTTTAAAATTTTCAGAGTTGATTTCAAATTTTGAAATTATTATTTCATATTAGATCGTACAAAAAAATTATTTATACATCCTTACTACATTAATAATGTTATTTTTAATTCTCACAATGTTTATTAAAACCATGATATGAAAAGAATATATCTCAAATATCATAAATTCATTTGAAGATACAATTGTTCCAAACCTATAAAGAAAGAAGACTGAAATCATTCAACTTTAACTGGTACATATACCAGCCTAAAAAAATCAAGTATACAAGGGGAAGGAAAAGGGTCGGATTATGTCTGCAATTATTACATTGGGACCGTACATTGTGGTCTTTTGGGGGTTATAGATTGACCAAAGTCATTGAATCTGACCATGTGTCATGCACTCTAACCTGCAAGCTCAAATCACTATAACAAGAAAAAATTAGCAATATTACCAGATAAGAAAAGCAGCTTTATACTAATAAGTGTGGGTACAATAGTAAAACACATTACTTTGAGACGATATTATTGAAAGGGATAATTTTGCACTTCGAATATGAATTATAAGACAAATATACGTATTACCAAAAAAAACGGCTTCATACTTGTTTTTCACTTGCTTTTGTGTGATAAATATAGGCTCAATCAACAAATGTTGGAACCCCTTCCTCCGTCTCCTTTTTTCGGTCCTGGGTTCAATATCCAAGAGGAATATTTTGCCTCGCCTAGTTTGTAGGTTCTATTAAAGAAATAAAAAATAAATAAAGACTCAAAAGTTGTTCAACTAGTATTCTGATTCCGAAAATGAAATAGATTTTTCTATGTCGATTCCTTAACATCCCAACTCTCACGAGAAATGAATTTTAGAATTATTTAATAAGCTATGAGATGTTAAGGAATCAACCATGAAAATCTATTTAACCTCTTGTTCATTGGTGCGTCGTCTCTTAGTTCAGAAAGAGCTGTTGTATCCAAAATCTTGACTCCTGTCTTTTGTCTAATTGCCTCAATGACCAGGTCCGAAAGAAAGTTTTTTATGCCGGGATGAAGGGGAAGTAGGGAATCAAGCAAATTCACGATCAAATGTACAAAAAGTGGACAAGCAAGTGGAATTCAATATAGTTTTGCTCTTTTCTAGAACAAAAAGAGAATTATTGGAAGAGTAAAAGTATAGAGAATAGTAGTAAAGAATATCTGAGATGTATGAATTGAGGAGAAAGGCTCATTTTATAATTGTACGTGTAAACTTTAGTTTACACGTGCCTTTTAGTTTTAGGGGTTAGAGTTTTAGTTTAAGGTTTAAAGTTTAGGGGTTTAGATTGTATGGTTTAGAATTTATGGTTAGTGTTTATAATTAAGTGTATAGGGTTTAAAGTTTAGAGTTTAGTTTTTTAGGGTTAGGATTAGGAATATAGGATTTGAGTTTTTATTGTGTAAATACACAGGCTTGTGTAAAATTAAATTTTACACAGCCTGTGTATCAAATTTTTACTCATTGTAAAATGAGGTTAAAACTGTCCAAAATAAAGAAAGTGAATCCCCTAAAAAAATCCACAATTATAGGACACGATTTAAATTTGACAAAAAATATAAAATAATATTCCTAAATAATTCTCTCATTAATAGCACACATATTTGGTCGAAAATTTAAAAAAAAATTAGGAAGATTTTGTAAAATGTAAGAGTTAATATGAAAGATTTTGTAAAGAAAAAAAAAATCAATTCCTTCACTCATTCAATATTACCAAAAAGGTCGTAATAATTAATTTTACCAAAACAAAGACCACTTCTTTGCGTTATACAATTTTACCAACAGTTCATCCTTCGTTTTTGGGGCCATGATTGCATCATAATTCTTCGCCTCAAAAGTACCATCCGGCTCCGGGTTCGTAGACATGGATATAGATACATCATCTGGGCCAACAACAATGGCAAATGCACGGTGTTGAAGCATGAAACATGAGGAGAAAAAAATGAACAATTTTCACTTTCACTGTTGCCACCGGACGTGAAACAAACTTTTCAAGTTGGCACCATCTCCTGATCGAGGGTTCATCAGATTTAGGGACATTAAATTTCAGCTATATAGGTTGGTGGCAGATCCAAGTGTCTCTTAAGGTGGGTAGGTGATTACCTTCAATTTTTTAAAATTTACACATTTAACTTTAGTTTTTTTAATTTTATGAATTAATATTTAATTTTTTTAATCTTTATAAGTTGTGTTCACCCTGAAATTTTAAAATTTTATATGTACTCACCCTAAAAAATATTTCTGAATCTGTTATCGTTGTCCAATAGGTTTTGTAAGTTAAGCGACTAACACCTAACGCAACAGAAAACTAAGCTTCATTAGTTGTACTTTCCCATTCACATGTGTGCCGGTTCTCTATGAATCCGTCTAGACCACAGTCGTCCAATGGAGGATTTAAGAATTTAAGAATGAGTTCTAAAATATATTTTTTTCCAAATAGGAATGCAGATTTTCATTTTTTTCCTCTACACACCAAATTAAAATTTTATAAAATAAATTTAACACTAAAAATATTTCCTCCTAAAATATTGGGGCGCAAATGCTCCCCTCCTAGGCCATGTGGCTCTGCCAATGCAGTCATCTACAGACTACAACTACTTTATAACACAACATTTAGGGACATTCTAAGGTGAGACACTTTATGGTGAGGCTAAAATGCGACCCTACATAAATTCTTACCATTTTTGTAAGAATTTGTGTAGGACTGGATAATAATTTAGGTAGAACCGAAATTCTTACTAATTGGATAAAAAATTATGTAACTACAAAAATTCTTATCAACTTGGTAAGAATTTGTGTAGATTTTGCCTTATGTAAGAATTTGGGTAACTACACAAATTCTTATATTAAAATCTAATTTCTTACTATTTGGGTAAGAATTTGTGTAACTACACAAATTCTTACAATCTACACAAATTCTTACCAACTTAGTAAGAATTTGTGTAAATCCGCCTCATTTTAGTTGCTCCCTAAGGGTGCTAATTGGCGAATAATCGTCACACGATTTGTGCAAGCGAACACACGCCGATGCAAGTATAATAGACATATGCAAATCTGTCGGATATTGATCCCACGAGGACGGTTGTTCGGACGTCTACCAATGTCAGTGCAATAAGTAAGAAAAATAAGAAAAATGCGATAGGTAATATCGAGCAATGAAAGGTAAATGATATAGGTAACGTCGAAGCAATGTATTAAAATGAAAACCGAAGCAATATAATGATGGCAATGGGGTTCCCTCAGTGATTCATCAACAGAATAACGAATGCTAGCAAGAAACGAATGAAAAGATAATTGTCTATGCAATAACACACATGAATATCTTACCAATCTTGACTTCTACCCTTAATCAAAGACTTATATGAGCCTACTCACCACACCTCTCAGTGATGGCTAATAAGCAAATACAAGAACAATTGAGTCAACTTTCATTGTACTCACATACAGCTTTCGTTGTAATGACTTGTTAACTTGAACTGTCACTGCAACTCTCATTGACAGTGGCTGCAATAAACACTTTCGTGCATAAAGAAATTTAAACCCAAAGATCAAAAGATAAAGGAAAAGCTTAATAAGATAAACATTCAGTCAACATTCATAAAGTATTTTCATATAAAATGAAATTAAACCATAATCATCAACGTTTAAACAAAAGAAACATTAAGAATCGAATGGGGAAAGCTATCTCTAGCTAACTCGATTGCTCCTTGATGCTTCCTCTTGCCTCACACTCATCATGGCTACTTAATTCTGCCTCAAATTCACCTCGATTGCCCCTTGGAAGCTTTAAGCTACCATAGCCATCAAGAGAAAGCTCTTAAACCAAGGAAAAAGATGATAAGATATGAGCATCTCTTTTCTAGGGTATATATATATATATATCACTTTTCAATTGGATGTTTACAGGTGTCCTTTATAGATTTTCTAGATGAACTTTTGTATAGGACAGTTATACTATTCGACAGCTCATAATTCTTTGATTTTATCCCGACAGCTGTTATTATCAGGGATAGAGCCGGGATTTGCGGTTATGGGGCAAAATATAAATGTTTGAAAGTGAGGGGCAAATTCAGAAATAATCCAATTTTTAAAATAATTTTTAAAACAATGTTCCTGGTCATTGTGGTGACAATGGTTGTTTCATTGCGCCCACATCAAGTCCAAACAAAATTTGTTGTAACTAACTGTCAGCTCATTGTCCTTTGATCTTATCTTCTTGTTGGCATCATTTGATCTTGTCTTTTTGGCAGTTGTCAATACAACGACAATCTTGGACGCAATCCAAACAGTGCTTATGCAGTGACATTAGCATTGCATCATTATCCTAATGCAGCGACAGTACTGGATGCAATTCTGGAAGAACTCATGCAATGACATTAGCAGCAAAAATATGATAAAATCAAGGATAATTCAAGAAAGAACTACTGAGTTAAGAAAATGCAAATATAAAGATGAAAATGCTAAAATACATGCAAAGGATTACATGATGAGGATAAATTAATCAATAAATAAGGTGAAAACACAGGCATCACACCCCAAACTTAAGTTTTTGCTTGTCCTCAAGCAAAATAAAAGGAGCAAGGTTAAAAACCAATTGATGAACATTCTAGCAACTTGAATCATCTCAGCTATCAATGAATCAATTACATCTACATGATAGAATATTACATCGACAACTCAGGAATATGAATGAATAAACTTGCAAATTCATCAATACTTAGCATCATGTCTCACATCATAGATTCTTTCTACCTAAGCAATAATTATTTCACTATACTATATAAGCATATTTTTTTTCTTTCTTTTTCTTTCTCTTTTTTACAAGTAGCGAGGGATATTGAACAATGAATGCATTCTAGATTCTGAGAAGTAAGATGTTGTGCAACGAACCCCTAGAAAGTACTTTATTGCTTCGACATACACTCATGCAGCGACAGTCTTATGCCAGATTTATTTTTCTAATGCATGCATTGGAGTGTTCCCCCTTAAGCTACTTTCATTATGCAACCACATTGAAGTGTTCTTTATTTATACATAATATGATCTATAAACAAATATAACAACAACTGAACTAGGCAGATTTATCTAAGATCTAAGAGATAATGCTAGGTATCCATTACTCAAGCAACCAAATTCATTCATAACAGAATTTAATACAACATTCCATCACATGTATCCAACCAATTCATTGACAATCATGATCCAAGAATTACGCATCGAATGTAAGAAAAAAAATTTATAGCACAAAATGAACCTTGCATTTGCTTAATTTTTTTAAAATGTGGATGCATTTCAACCCTAGGTAAATACCCCCAAACTTAAAGATTCCATTGTTCCCAATGCAAAAATAGAATGCAATGACAGAATGTAGTTACAATGACAAATGCAATGACAATAAAACTTAATGCAATTACAATAACAAAATACAAAATCAAAAAGAAAACAACAACTACATAAAATGTATGATCAAAACAAACTAAAAATTAAAAACAAACTAACTCAGTGTCCTTTTTCTCCCGGTATGGCAGCATGTTGCTTCTTCTCGCTGCATCATATACATCCACCGTCTCGGATGCAGTGACAATTGTCGTAGCAGCGTCATCATCATCTTCTTTTTTCTCTCAGCTTAGCTTGATTCGCAGGTGCCTCATCTAGTTTTGGTTTAACTTTGGCATCTTCAGCCTCCTCTTATTCAAGTGAAATCCAAATACACCTACAATAAGCTCCTATTTGTTATTTTGTTGTGGCAGAGGTTGCCTTAGAGAGTCATTTTTGATATTTCTTATAGTCCATCCGCACCCACCAGCGAGTAACAATTCTGCCCAAAAAGAGTTGGGCCAATGTGATTGCAACCATTATCACTTGTGTTATCTTAGTGGAAGTGTCTTTCTTTTGTTTTCCTTTGAAGTCTATGCGGACCCTCCACCTTGCTACTACTATGGAAGGCATAAATTCAATGTGAGTAACATTTTCGAAATCCAACCATTTAGTTACCCCATTCTCATCGACTTTCATCATGTCTGGATGTAGCTTTCGTTGCGATGACATTTGCTGCTCTAACCAATTGTCGTAGCAATCCTCTGCTAGAATTCTGTGTAAATCAAGTGAATGACCAATTCTCTAAAAAATTTCAAGCATCTAATTCTCTAAAATTCGAGGACGAATTTTTCTTAAGGGGAAAGAGTTGTAACACCCTAAAAATCGGTATAATCGGAATTAGATTCTGATGATCAGAAATTTAACATTGGAAAGTCAAATCATTGCATTAACCTTCGACCAAGTGGTCAAGTGTCCAAGTATTGAACCCTAATTAAGCATTGTCATTAATTAAGGACCATATTGAAAACATTTAAACATATCTTAGTAACTAAATTGTGAAAATTGAAACTATTGGGACAAAAGTATAAAGTATGGAAATTTGAGGGATTAACCCTACGATTAGCCCCTCTCCTAGCTTAATCACCACTTACATGGGTTGTTTGGGTTAGCTTCCTTCAAGTGAAGGAAAGCCTAGCTATCACAAGGGATTAAGATAGGAAAAAAGAATGAAGGATAAAACTTACTGATCATTGAAAAAAAGCCAGCACCTTAGTCACCATCTTCTTCCTCTAGCTATTGGCAAGCAAGCACCTCCATTAGAGAGTGACCCAAGCTTTGTTTTTCTTAAGTTTCTTAATCCTAATCTATAGCTATCGATCGGGTAAGTCATGATCTCTTATTAGTTCATTGATTCTATGGTTCCATCCATGTTTAATCTCATATTCAAGAATCTATAACCCTAAAAATTCCCTAGGGATACTAAGGCTTGAGCTTTATTGTTTTTCATAGGTAATAATTGCTATAAACATAGTTATTGCTATTAGAATTATTGAAATCGTTGTAACCCTTATTCCATATTGTCTTGTATAGCTCAAAACGTCCGCGGTGAAGAATTGACCAATCCATTGAAATTTGATAAGCAAAAAAATAAGGGAATAGTAATCCAAGAGCCCTAAAAGCTTCGGGAGTATTAGTGAGTGCAGTCAAAATTTCGGGAATGGTTAAGTGCCTTCCCAATTTTATTGTCTATTGTTTATTGCATTGCTAACATGTTTACAAGCTAAAAACACATTGAAACCTCATAGGAGGTATTATTGGTAAGCATCGGTAAGTCTATTGCATTGAACCATTGGCTATTGAATAATAGTTTTGTCATTGATATCATTGACTCGTTGAATAAAGTCATATTGATCATTGAACATTGTTATTGAATCATTAAACTATTGATGTTGCCATTTTCATCGATATTGTTATTGTTATTGTATTAGCCTAAATCATCAGACCTTGGATTTGAATGGAAATTGGATATAATTGGCATGTCATAGAATTCATGAGCTCATTGGTACGGAATAGACTATGGTCATTGAGCTAAGACTCTATTTGGCGATGTTGGTGGGAGTGTAAGATATTGGTCCATTGGCGATGTTGGCGGGATTTTGACCACTCGTTAATTTGGCAATATTGGTTGAAAATTCGCGTATCCACTATCTCATATCGATCCAAGGGTTAAAGTTGTTGACATCATTGTTAAACATGGTTTGAGATGTTATATGCATTGAAATACTATCATTGATATTATTGGCATCCATTGTATTGCTCATAGCATTGTTGTTGACTACCTCACTAGGCTAAATAAACCTAACGTATCCCATTTCCATGTATTTCAGGTTAAGGAATATAGAATGCAAGGATAAAAAAAGGAGCAAGTTTTGCAAGTCACACCACAAGGCTATGTAATGTTCCTTTTAACTATGAACTTCTAGAATGGTGGCATAGGGTCTAAACATGCTTAAATGGCCCATTTTGATATGTATAAGTGATAGTTATGTATGTGCTTAAGTTTAAGGTAAAATGGACCTATGAGTATATTGAAATTTGGTAAAACATGCTTATTTGGCTCTAAAAGGTGAAAACATGGTAAACGGATTCAATTAGCCTTGAAATTTTACAAGTTAATAGATTGGGACTGAACAAGGTTGCTGGTAAAGTTTTATGAAATTTGGACATATTTTGATATGCCAAAATGGATAAAAAATCAGACATAATTTGTCATTACAGACCATGTCGTACCGATACGGGTGTAGGCGTATCGGTACGAGTATCATTTTGGGACTTGGTCAACGCTGGTCAACATGGCGTATCGATACTACCTTGTGCTTATCGATACGGGAATTCAACACTGGAATTTTATTGTGACATCGTATTGGTACGTGTGGGACCGTATTGGTACCACTGTTAAATCAATTTGGGAATTAGGGTTGTCGTACCGATACTAAATTAGACCGTACTGATTCCTTCATTGCATCCTTCTCCCGTACTGATATGGTTTGGGCTATTTCGGTACGACAAAACGCTACTGGAATTTGCTTTTAAGTGAATTATGTATTGCATACCGGTACAGCTTATTTCCGTACCGGTATGGAATACATAATTCACTTAAAAGCAAATTCCAGTAGCGTTTTTCCGTACCGAAATAGCCCAAGCCATATCAGTACTGGAGAACGATGCAATGAAGGAATCGGTACGATCTAATTTATTATCGGTACGCCAACCCCTTTTTTTGTAACAGTAATATCAACCATTGTATAGGTGTATCGGTATGGCCTCTTCGAGTACCGATACCGATACAAGTAAATCAGTTAAAAGCTATGGAAATGAGTCTGGTAAATTATGAAATGGCCACTGTTTATTAAATGGTTTAATTGGCTAAGTAAATGGCCTCTAAATGGGATAAAAATTTACCTGCTCATTACTTATAAGTTGAATTTCATATTGGTAAGTTTAATTTCTGAAAAGGACCTCTAATTTATAGCAATTATAGTTTGGTCCCTAAAAAGGATAAATATTGTATCGAACCAATTTAAGATCCTTGTTTCATTATAGAGTAATATTGAATCACTGCATCGTATCACCGAATTGTCATTGAATCATCAAAATTATTGTCTCAATCACCGTTATCGTTCACTGATAGCATCTCTGACCTGGTTCCCTACCAGACCAGAAAGAGGGTGTTACAAATAGCTTATGACTTTACATGGTATGTTTTAAAAGTAACATATAATCCTTCAAAATTTTGAAAAAAAAGTAACATATAATCATTCAAAAAATAATTTTACCCCTTTAAAAGTTCTATTATGTCTAATTTTTTTTGAATATATTTAATTAAGTCCTCCCATAATTGTTTTTAAAAAGTTTACATTAAGTTTCACTTAAAAAAATAGTTAGTCTCCATTCAAAAAATAAATAAATTAAACCCTTCAAAAATCTTAATTTGGGCCCTTTGTTTGAAAATTTAGAATAGTCCTCTAAATTGTGTCATCAAGATCTACAATTGTATATTTATATGATGTATATGTTGAATGTTGATATCCATGTATAAGTATGCAGCCACATTGATGAATGTAGAGTGCTAGTGGGCTATGAGATTAAAATGCAACTGATATTCTAATGGTTAAAGAGCATGTTACATGAAAGTATAAACAATAATGATTCTTGACCTCTATTATACCCGAATTTTGACCGGGCTAGTAAATAAATAAATAAATAATATAAATATGTATTATATTAGTCCATAAATAAATAAAACAACCCATATAAAATGTCCAAATGTCCTTTTACAAATCCAAAAGCCCATTTACAGATCCAAAAACCCATACAATTGTTTTCCCGCACAAATACATATCTATTATCAGATAAAAGGCCCAAACAAACATAAGTGTGTTTGTTTAGCCCTCCCAAATGGCCATGTGGCGTCTTGCTACTGGTCCTTCCATGGTTCACTCGGATCAAACCCAACCCGTGCCAGTTGTCAACAGTTGGAGTACTCTGTGACGTCAGCAAGTCTGACCTTATATAAATAGGAGAGAGAGTGTGCCAGTGGGGGAAATTATTACAACCATTAACTAACCTATTAAATAATAATAATAATAGTAGAGAGAGAAAACCACCTTGGGAGCCGAATAGTCTCGGAGAAGCCAAGCGTCGCCGGGAAGTCCGTCGGTCACCGGAAACTCGCCGGGATAATGTCCGGAATTGCAAAACCGCTATTGGAAGGTTTTTTCTCTTTCATATCTTCCGTTTCCTGCAAAAAAAGTAAAAACATGTTACTTAAACTAAAGAGCGGTAATAAATGATAAATAAAATGAGATCAGAAAGCTTCTAGGGTTCATATTCGTGGACAGAGTATTTTTTTTTCGATGACAAAGGCGGAGTCAAATATGAGAGAGGTTTACGGGTAGCCTAGGTCGGGGAAGAAGGGTAGATCCTGTTAGATCTGGGTAGATCTAGGGGTTTCTGGTGAAAAAGAAGTTTTTTTTGGGGTTTTTAGGTTCGAAACACGGCGGTGGCCGAAAATCGCCTCACGGCGGCTAGAAATCGCCTTGCGGCGGCCGGAATTCAGGGGTGGTTGTCGGTGAACGGCTTACGGTGGGCGGAGCTGGCGACGAAGCTGGCGACGGTTTGCGATCAGATTGCTTGATGTTCTTCATGTTCTTGATGAACCATGAAGAACACCAAGCAAAACCATAAAGTTTTGATCCGTGTGAGTGGGTTTTCTGGGAAATAGTGAGTTTGTAAGAGAGAGAGAGAATCTGAGAGTTAGAGAGAGGGAGTGTTCTGAAAAATAAGGGGAAAAGAAAGATTTTGGGCTGAAAATGGGGTTTTTATACCCAAAATTAGACAACGTATTTTTTGGAGACGGGTCAAGGACGACCCGCGTTTTTCAACGGGTTGGGCTCTTAACCCGCGCATCTTTATTCGGGTTGCCTTTGGTTTTTTTTCCAAAGGTTTACCTTTCATTCAATTTCGTCCCTAATTGCCTTCAATTTAACTCCGAATTTTGTAATTCTCTCAATTTAGTCCCCACTCCCCTTAATTGTACCCCTTAGGTTTATATTGTTTCAATTAGGTCATTAGGGTTTTGTAATGTGGGCTATAATTTTGTAATTGTTTCAATTAGATCCTCATTTTAATAAAAATCAGTTTTAATGTTCAATTTGTTTTATTTTATTTTATTGTTTTAATTTAATGCAATTAATTTATATGTGTGCAATTTTAAAACTAAGCATATAGTATATTTTGATAGACAATTAAATACACTTAGATTTAATAATTGCTTAGAGCCTTTAAGTGTAGGTTCTCTAATTAGGAATTCAATAATTAAAATAGGATAGATAATTCTAGTAATTAAATATATTAAATATAAGATTTAAAATCCTAATTTGGATGTTGTTCCATTGTTTACAACAGGGTATTATCTCAACATGAAATTTAATGAATATATTTAATATATAAATCACACTTATAATATAATATTAATTTAGTCTTTAGTTAAAACTAAACAATTAATTAAGACATATTGTAGTTAATTAAATGTATATCGAATAGAATCTTTAAGGTTCAAATCTGGATGGTGTTCCATTATTTACAATGGAATGTTATCTCAGCCTTGGTCATAAAGGTGTACATTCGATATACATTTTCACTTATAAAATTGATTAAATAATTTGTTAGAGCCTTAATTAGGACTAGAACTTTAATTAATTAGAAGAATTAATTAAATAGGAATATGATTAATTTAAGGGCTTTAAATATATGAAAGGTGTTCATGAAAATGGCATTTTCTCATAAAAGCCATTAAATTAATTAATATTCATAGTTTTAAATAACTAATTAATTAGAGCTTTTTTATGATTAGTACTTAAAATTGACAAGACAATAAAATATCATTCATAAAAAACCTTTTATGTTGGAAATTTATTTTTAAATACAAATAGGGGTGCCACTTAACGGGTTCAAACAAAATGAATTTCCTTATAAAAGGATATATGCATTCGGAATTTAAATTCAATTAATAATTATGGGATAAATTAAATTCAAATAATTATTCTAAATGTCAAAATGCCACGTAAAATTAAAGGTACCGATAACGGGTGTTCGTAGGGGTGCTAATCCTTCCCTACACGTAACCGACTCCCGAACCCAATTTTTAAGACAGAATATCTGGTTTGCTTTTCGGTGTCCGGTCTACCTCGAAGTGATCAGTGGCGACTCCAAAATGTTTTTCAAGGATAAATAAAGGAAAATTCGATTTAATATGAAAAAACCTTAAATTTTCAAGATTATTAAAAATGGCTAAAAATCCTAATTTTCTAAAAAGAACAATCGTCAGGCTATTTTTACACGTCCCGATTTTTCAAAAAAATGGCCGCGACAACCTCAAACAAGTAGTATTTATTCGATATAATTGGCTAATCATAGAATCCATACATTATAAGTTATTTTATGCCTTCGTACATTACAAGTTCACACCTTCAGGTGCTTCAAATTTCTCACGCTCTCAAGAGGTACAAATTGGAAGGTGACCAATCGGTCTGTTAACATTATCATTGTTGTATACGAGTTCATTATGTATAGATATATAGATTATGTATACCTGGAGAAAACCCTAAAAACTAATCTCAGGCTGATGAAGGGGACTCAATGAATTGCGCCGCCTGAGAAGATATTGTGAAAGGATCTTCTCAATTCTTATATAATTTAATAACTAATAAATGTAATTTACCTTAATTCTATTCATATATACGTTGGCCATGGTATTTGATTAAACGTGTTTTTTTGGGGAAGAAACAGTGTAATTAATCCTATATATATTAACCATGATATTTATGGGACTTAAACGAAAAACTTCCGATTCTTATATAATTTAATAACTAATAATGTAATTTACCTTAATTATATTCACATATATAGATATATATAGGATGAATTGCACCATATCTTTCTATAAAGACGCGTTTAATTCTATCAAAATTATATTAAAAAATTCTATCAAATTTAAATGCAGTTTTTGGGAAGATACGTGCAAATAATCCTATATATATTAACCATGGTATTTTAGGGACTTGAACGCGGTTTTGGAAGCGCAAGTGTGAGTGGCTGGCAACCCACCACTAAAGAGTAAACATAAAGTTTCCTTTTTTATTTCCGACAGACGGTGGCCGGCAACCATGGTACTAGACTATGAGTACTTATTCATTCAAATATTACTTTAGGAAATTTCATGGGAAGAAAATTAGGTTGGATTGTCTAAAGGAAAAGATAAGATTCAATAAAAGCTCAATTGTTATATTTTGAGTGTTGAGAGTCTTGAATAGGGGTGCTTATTGAGTTGAGTAGCTCACAAACAACTCGAGATCGACTCGGTTAAAACTCGGTTAACGCTATACCCGAGTTGACTCGACTCGAAATCGAGATCGACTCGAGATCTTAGCGAGCCAAGTTGAGCAAGGCCCAACTCAACTCGATAAGTTCGTGAGCAGCTCGCTATTTTTTTTTATAAAGTCTTTTATGATTTTTTGTGGCTGTCTTAAAAAATTATGTTTCAATAAGTTTAAATATTAGATAAAAACTCTAGAAAAGTTCAGTAAATTAGTAAGAAATTAAATTATAACAACAACTCTTTCCTTTTTTTTATTAAAGTCTTTCATTTTTCTTTTATTATTACTTTATGTATAAAAGTAAAAAAAAAAAGGAAACTCTTCAATTTCCATTTCCCATATAAAAAAATACAAATGAAAGTTAAAACCCGAAATTCCTAAGGCATTCTCTCATTTATTGTTCATCGAAGAATGTTGAGAAACTAAAAAGAATCTCACACTCGAATATCGAGTACATATCTAACTCGGTCATGACAGGTTCGTTTATTTTTCTCCTCAGACCTCACATTTTGTTATGAATTTCTGTGTTTATATTAAGCTCTAATAGTATCACTAGATTTTACCTATATTTAAAAAAATAAGGTAAAAATTTTAGTGAGCTTAACGAGCAATGAGTTGAGTTGAGTTGAGCAAGGAAAATTTTTAACAAGCACGAGTCGAGCAACAAAATTTTTAACGAACACGAGTCGAGCACTATTTAACTCACGACCGACTCGCTCGATAAGCACCGTAGTCTTGAAGGCTCAATTTCAATGTACTATATTTATATATTCATAAGTATGTGTTTTACTACATATATTTATCTCTTCCATACGTGGAGTATGATAACAAGCATGCTATATTAGAGTTTATGACTTTACGAGCTATGTTTTAAAATTAACATATAATCCTTTAAAATTTTGAAAAATAACGTATAATTCTTCAAAAAACAATTAATTGTACCTATTTAAAAATTTTGAAAATTTATATTTTTTGAATATATTTAATTAAGGCCTCCCATAATAGTTTTTAAAAAGTTTAATTAAGTCGTAATTTTTTTAAAAAAATTAATTAGACCCCATTTAAAGAAATTAATTAATTAATTAAACCATATAAAATTTAAAAAAAATAATTTAGATTTTTTTATTTTTTTAAAAATACTCATCTAAATTGTGTCGTCAACCTCTACCGTTGTTTATTTATATGTTGTGTGAATTTAAATATATAAGTATGGGAAAATTCTACATATGTTGCACACAGCTAAATACTACTAATGTTAAACAGTGTTGAACACTATTAAATTGATTAATAAAGAATAAAAATCTTAAGGACTCAACATACAATTAATAATTATTTAAAATAAATTTTTAATTAAATTATTTTTCATATATATTATATTTTAAATTTTTTATTTTTAAATAATTAAATCAAATATCAACCATAATTAATCCCTAAATTAAAAAACCCTAATTCTCCTCCTGGCCATATCAGCTCCCGTTAGCCACCGTAGCTGGTTAAACATTGTTATAATTGGGAAAAGGTATTTCAGAATGGACGCATGCTTCGTGCTGGGGAAGATGACTCTGGGGCACTGCTTTTGAATTTAACATCCTTGGAGCTGGAATATATATCTCAACTAAACAGCCTGGTCAGTATATGCTCTGGGCAAACCCTACAAAATCTGACTACTCTAAAACTAAACTACTGCCATAATCTGCAATTTCTCTTCTCAATGACCCTTGCTCAAAGTCTGAAGCAACTACAAACACTTGACATACATGGTTGCAAAGAGTTGAAGCAAATCGTAGCAGAAACGACTGGCGAGGCTGATGTATGTCCCGATGTTAATTTAGGGATTGACTAAGGTTGATATTTGATCTAATTATTTGAAAATAATTATTAAAAAAAATAAAATATATATAAAAAATAATTTAATTAAAATTTTATTTTAAATAATTATTAATTGTATGTTAAGTCCTTGAGATTTTAATCTTTACTAATCAATTTAATAGTGTTCAGCAGTGTTCAACGTTAGTAATGTTCAACGATGTGCGACGCACGTGGTAGACTCATCCTATAAGTATGTTGTTATGATGACTAATATAATAATTTAACAACTAATAATGTAATTTACCTTAATTATATTCACATATGTATATATATAGTATTAATTACACTGTATCTTTCCAAAAAGATGCGTTTAATTCTATCAAAATTAAACGGTATTTTTTGAAAGATTCGGTGTAATTAATTTTATTAGGAATGAGTGTTCGATCGAGTTAAGTCAAAAAAATTTGAGTTATTCGAGCTGACGTGTCATATTTTACAACCTAAACTTTATTTGAATTTTTTTTTAATTCGAGTCAAGTTTATGAAATTCGAGTAGAGTTTTCGAATTTCTATACAAATTTAATTGTAATTTTATCATGTTATAGTACAATTTCTTTCCAATTTAAACGACTTTCTCTAATCATATAAGACATACATATATATTTCTTTATATTTTTTTATATCGGTATATATATACCAGGAAAAATTGTGGGACTCGACTCGAAATTATAAATCAATCCACTAATTACTAAAAATTTTGATTTATTCGAATTTCTGTTTTACAACTCAAACTTTTTTTGATTTTTTCGAGTCAAGTCAAGAATCAATTTTTTTTTTTTTTTGCCTTGAATCAAGTAGAAAATTTTGAAATTAACCATAACATTTATGGACTTGAACGAAAAACTTTCTTGTATAATTTAATAACTTTCAATTCTTGTATAACTTAAACGAAATTAATTGCACCATATCTTTCCAAAAAGATGCGTTCAAATCTATCAAAATTAAACGGCATTTTTTTTGGGAAGATACGGTTAGGGGACTTAAACGCTGTTTTTGAAGCGCAAGTGTGAGTGGCTGGCAACCCCCCACTAAAGCTTCCTTTTTTTTTTTTTTTTTTTTGAGAGAGACGGTGGCATGCACGTTCAGTCGTTCACGCACTTACGACTAAACCATTGGAATTCTGCTCTCCATCTGATTCTGAGATCAACTCCTAACAAGCGAAAATAGCTACGCGGTCATCATGTAAACGGCCATGATCCCTTTTATGATTTTATTCCTAATCCACTCCTTTTTCTCTTTTTAATTTTTTATAATTTCCATTAGATTTTTTTTTTAAGTCGGTGCGTTTATGCCCCCGCACATGGCGATTGGTTGGCACTGGATCTAAAATTTCCACCCACAAACCGACACCCATTACTTACGAATTTACCCTTTTTAATTCATTATATACCCGACTTGCTAAATTATTAAAATATCCTTCACTAGTTTTTTAAATATTATTTTTAGCAAAAAAACTTAATATAAAAATTAAGTGTTCAAACTATACATTTGGTTAATTTTAGGTGCTTAAACTATTTTTTTTGTAAAAATATGTGCCTAATATTTCATTTCGTTAACCTTAAGTGCATGATAATTAATTGTCATAAAAAATCGTTAACCAATTAAAGTTTGACACGTGCCATGTTCTTTAATTTATGATTTTTTAATTAAAATTTTATTTTAATAGTTTAACATATTTTCAAAAAAATCCTAAAATTTTAAAAAATTCTAAAATAGTACCTAAATCTCAAAACTCCAAACCCTTATCACAGCCGCCGTTGATTGCCACCATCGAGCCTATCCCTTCAGTCGTCGGACCTATCCGACCATTTCCCCCAATTTGTCGTCATTGAAAACTGACGAACAACGTGCCAGTTGAACATTGAATGACGAATGGGAAATCGTCGTCGGCTAGACGTCGTTCATCTATTTTCAATGATGGCAAATTGGGGGAAATGGTCGTCTGGATCTAGCGAACGAAGAGGAGGGCTCGAAGACGGCGATCAGCGGCAACAACAGTGAGGATTTGAGAATTTTGATTTTGTTTTTAGGGATTTGGAGATTAATTTGGGTTTTTTTTTAGAATTTTAGGATTTTTTTAAAAACAAAGTTTTACTGTTTTTTTCAAAAAATTAAAAATAACAGTATTGCCACGTGTCGAGCATTTGATTTGATAACATTTTTTAAATGACCTTTAACGACCAAGTACTTAAAATTGTAACGGTATAAACGTTAAACACTTATTTTTATCAAAAATTAGTTTATGTACTTAAAATAAAAAAATTATAGTTTACACACTTGTTTGTATATTAAGCCTTAGAAAAATATAATCTAATAGTAGCATCTGATTAATAAAATTGATTAAAAATAAAACCATTAATCAAACAAATCACTTATATTTTATAAGTGCAAATGAAGAGATTCAATGCCTATACCTTTAGCACAAGGGTCCATGTGTTTAGCCACTACACTAAAAAAATATTAAATTACATTTG
Organism: Hibiscus mutabilis; assembly: GCA_019671005.1. Taxonomy (NCBI): domain Eukaryota; kingdom Viridiplantae; phylum Streptophyta; class Magnoliopsida; order Malvales; family Malvaceae; genus Hibiscus; species Hibiscus mutabilis. The sequence goes on along the minus strand of CM033728.1, from coordinate 15,084,481 downwards.
AATCCATTAAGTGATTATAGTGGTAAAAGATGACATTATTCCTTTTAAGTGGCATGAGTTTGAGCAGTATAGTCTGCAAGTGTTTGTGAATTTATCTAATTTAAAATCGAATTAAGATAATAACTTATAATTGAATTTGAATGCTCAATAAATATTAAATTACACATTAAATGTAATTTGTAATTATCTTTTTCAAAAAAACAAGTTACACGTATATTTTAATTTATATTTAAAATTATAGTTAAAACAATGATTTATTATTTTATATATTATTTCTTACTTGAATATAAGAACATAATTTTATAATTATACTAAAATTAAATAAAGAAAGGAAAACATTTTGATATATAATGCATTTCAATTTTAGGGTTTAGAGATTTAGGTTAGGGTTTAGGATGTAAAGTGTATAATTTAGCATTTATGATTATAATTTAGATTTAGGATTTAGGGTTTAGGTGTTAGGAATTTAAATTTTAGACTTTGTAGTTAAAATATGAATGGTTGTGTAAATTTTTTACACAGCTTGTATATAAAAATATAACCTATAAAGAAATTTGTATATAGAAAGTCCAATTAAATATTAAATTAAATTTTATATTCATCTCAAATTATATATCATTAAAATATTATGTTTAGGGTTATACTTTGATACACAAGCTGTGTAAAAAAAATTAAACAACCATTCTATAAAATTTAAAACCTAAATCCCAAACCCTAGCACCCTAAACCATAAACCTTAAACTCTAAATTATAATCATAAACCTTAAATTCTATGCCCTACACACTAAAACCATAACCCTAAACTCTAAACCCTAAAATTGAAATGCTTGTGTAAACTAATACAAACTTGTAACACCCTCGACCTGGATGTGACATTTGGGCCTCAAGCCCAAACCCAAAACCGTAAATTTTCTTAAAACAGTTAAAGCCCACAATTTAATATATATACATATATATATATATATATAACGTTACAATGGAACTCCAATTGAAATAAAATATTCGATATGTTAAAATTGATTTATACAATTTGCAAAATAAGAATTTACAGACTATACCACGTAAGGTCCTATGAATACATAGCCCACTAAATACAAGTATTGTACTATGAAAACCTCCACCTGCTGAAATCCTATGATGATAGTGCTCCTCGATCCTACGATCCAACCTATGTACGGAAATAACGATTCCGAGCGCTGAGCTTATAAAGCTCAGCGGGACACATCTACTCTACTATACTTCATGCTAATCATAAACATAAGCATGCAAGTTAGTACGAGAAATAAGAATAGATAAATAAACATGCGGTGCTACCACTAGTCGCCTAAACACATGCTAACATTATAACAATCATCAGTCATAGCACACAAAGCCCAATATACCCGAGATCTCATCGAGGTAGAAACACATATCAACAAAAACTTTAGAGTGATGTCGGGTCATATAGCATCGGTACATACACTCTGGGTGAGGCTGGGTCATATAGCATCAGAACATACACCCTGGGTGAGGCCGGATCACATAACATCGAAACATACACCCTGCTCAGAATCATCCTCGAGTATCTACACACTAGGCGAGGCCGGGTCTCACAGCATCGGAACATATACTCATACTTAGAATCTCTCATCGAGTATCTTCGAGTGAGGCCCAGGTCACATAGCATCGATAACCTCAATTTGGTATCTCTAACCATGGTGTTGCAACACTCTTTCACTAGGTATCTGAATCACATCAATCAAGACATACACAACCAACAAGTGTCCATACATGGCACATTCACATATAATCCACCAAGGATCCCTAAGGTTTACTATTACAAGTAATCACCCAAGCTTTACCAAGTTGTTAATACATTATGGAGAAGTGTATAATTTATCTCATTTAACAATGCATAATTCAATTATTAATATTTCGTATTTACCCTTATCTTAGACTGCATTTTAGACTATCCAGTTCAGCAACATCGGTACTCGAATATAAGTATCAATACAGTACCCCTGGATAACGACACTCACACACGTATGACTATTAATTGGTTTACTGGAAATTCCTAATTTCCATAAGTACCTGTATGGTCCCACCCGTGTCGATATCACCCTAATCGCTTACCGGTATAGCCAAAGCTCATACTGATACCCAACTCACGGGTTTGTACATGTAACACCCTAGTTTTGGGCTTAGATGTTTAAAGGTTGGTTCGAAGGTCCGGTGGACCGGTATTAGAGATTCGAGTTAGTTTCAAAATTAAATCAGATTAAATATTTTTGAAGGTGATAAAATTATAGAAAAATATTCTAAAATCATTATTAAATATATTAATGATTGTGGTGAAATCAATTTTGGAAAAGAAGTGTTGGAAATTGGACATTTTGGACTAGTGACCAAAATGCAAACTTTGAAAATTGTTTTTGGTGGCTGTTTTGTAAAGAGTCAAAAATTTGAATCTTTAAGGAGCTAATTGCCCTGAAAGTCTAATATCGGACTTTATCCTTTAATTGGATATTTTAAAAGTGTTTTGGAAAATATAAATAGGTTGAGGAGAATTAATTTGTTAATTAATCTCTTAAAACAAAAACCACGTAACTACTTTCTCAAAATATTTTCTCTCAAAATCTCTTCATCCAAACATTAATTTCTTCTTCTAAATCTTCAGGTAAACCTTTATTTTCTTAAATCTTTTGTTTGTAAATGATTCCTTCTTGTTAGTTTTCCAAAACCTTATTGTTTTAACTTTGTTTTCTCATGTAAATCATCCAATTAAAGGAGAAAGCATCCATTAGAGGTAAGGTTTGTTCTCTTCCTCTAATGAAAGGTTCTTTACTGAAATTCCCAAGTTGCTGACTCTTTACAATTGTTTTTTAATGTGTTTTGATAGTTTAATTGAGGAAAATTGGTTTAATTGTGTTTTGATTGATGAAATTTGTGGATCTTCGTACTTGTTATGTTTTGTTGGGATTTTGATCAGATTAGATCATGATTTTGATGTTTAATTGAATTAATAACTTGGTTTTAACATTGTAATCCCGAAACAAGTTGAATCTCTAATGTTTAAGGTAGTTAATCAAGGGTTTGGGGGTGATAGTTGAGTTTAATCATTGCTGGAAGTAAAAAGATGTTGGGAAAGAGTTTCTAGATGTTAATTGTTGAGGTTTGGTGTATTGAATCGTTATATTATGGCTGGGTTGAGTTTTGGAAGTGTTTGAGGATGATTTCGATATGTTTCGGATGGGTTTTGAGTGGACAACTTCAGAGTTGCGGGTAATTGCTTGTTGGCAAATGTTTGAATGCATAATGATGCGTTTGCCCTCTGGTTTTATGTGGTTAAAACAGGGGATAATCAAGGCGACGAATCTTGACGTTGTTTTTTGCTTACTGGGAGCTCGATTCGCGTTGGGCGAGCAAGGCGAGGTGTATCGGTGAGTGGAAATTGGTTTTAAATGCCTTTAGAGGCTTTGCAAATGATGTTGGGAGTTTAGGATAAGTTTGAAACACTTACCTAAGCTCGGAAGTAAGTTTCCCTCTTTTGCTCTTTAATATCGGTTCAGATATGAGCATGTGTAATTCATGTTTAGGTTGTAAACATGGTTTGTTTTATATACTGGAAATGCATAATTTTAAGTACATATGCTTGTGTTTAAAAGTATAAGAAATGCTAGTGAGCATTGGTTTTCATTCCGGTCGGGAATGGTGTTATTGCTTTGGCAATGTGATTGCATATGTGGTGGTTTTGCATAATGCATTGCAAAACAGTGAGTAAATGTTTTGTAAATGATATATTGGCTATGTGACATGATGAGAAAAAATTCAGATATAGTTGGCATGCCAGAGGATGAAGTGCACTATAATATGATAAAAATCGATCGTGGTTAAGAGTCCTTGAGGTAAGTGGTCGTATACTCGGACTATAATGTTGTCACTTGGGTTGAACGGTCGGTTCCCCTTGTTGATGTTGATCTTGCGGTCGGCAAGGGTGTTGTATCATGCTGTCGGCATGGTATGGGTCATGGTAGTGGTCGACTATCATTGGAGATCCGTGTATCCAAAATGTAAGGTTAACGGTCGGTTGCCTAAATATTAGCGGTCGGCTAATCAAGGATAGTGGCCATCTATCCGGGGTCACTATAAATACCAACATATGTGAAAGTTAATATGTTGAACCTATTTTAATGCTTTGGGATTTAAGCATGGTAAAATGGTTTAATGCTTTGGGATCTAAGCATGGAATTTGTATATGATGTTGCATAAGGATTGTTATGCATGTCTCGGTTGGAGACAAGGAAAAATGCATGGATTGTTAAGCATGTTTTGAAAACAAGTGGTTTTGGTTTTCAAATGGTTTTTATTGCATTATTGTTGTAAGAGCATCCTCACTAAGCATGTGTGCTTACGCTCTCTTTTTCCTAATGATGCAAAGCATTAAGGTTGGGGACAACAAAGGCAAAGTTTGAAGTGATCCAAGTGCAAAACTACTTGAGCATGATCTCGCTTATGTTCCCGGTTAATAAGGCAATGTGTTCGCCATGTTATTGGGACTTGTAATCAATTTTTCCTATGGTTTTTAAGATGTGAAGTGCTGGATTTTATGATTGGTTTGATGTTGTTGAACTTGTGTGGATCCTTGCTTTTAATGATGCTAGATGAGTGCTTAGGAATGCATCTAGTTAATTTGGAATGGTTGCCATGTTTTGATGGTTCAAGCAAGTTTGTTTTGATACTTTAGATGTGTAAGCATGATGTGTATGCCTTAAAAGTGCCTAATATGAGTTTTGGTTGTTTGGCAAAATGATATTAGGAAGCATGCATATATAATATCTTGGATGTGTGTAAACCATGTTATGAGGTTGATTCTGTGATGTTTTGGTTAGGAATGTACCCTAATAATGTTGCTTAAGTGTTGGAAGCATGTTGGAGTGTTTTAATTTTCATCAAAGTATGTTTAGACAGCATTTTGGGACATTATAGGTCTAGGCGTATCGAAATAGGTGTCCCTGTATCGGTACGGCTAGGCCATTTCGGGCATAGCATTTCGATACGCGGAAGGGTGTTTCGATGCGGGTAAGCCTTTACAGGTATAGCATTTCGATACTCGAGCAAGTGTTCTGGTACGGTCTAAAGCATTTTAGCTAGGCGTTTCGATATGCGGGCTAGTGTTTCGGTACAAGTTTAAGCTACTAGAATTTGAGTTTTGGAAACTGTTAAGGCGTACCGAAACACCTATACGCGTATCGGTACGGCTGCAGTTATTTCAATTATTTGGAATGTGTGAAGTTCTGTTTTCTTTTATTTTGGTCCTTGAGTTTTGTGGATGCAATTGTATGAGCTTGGATGATCGTTTTGGCCTGAAATTTGACATGTTAGCATGTAATTGGACTATTTGAGAATTGGTAACCTTAATTTCAGTTTTGGTCCTTAAATTTATCAGATTTATATTTTAGTCCTTATAATGTATGTTATGCAATTGGTTGTCTTTTTGTGGTCCGATTCCTTTGTAAATTCACCCGCTGCAAATATGTACACTTAGGTTTAATAATTTGTATCTAGACAAGATAAAAAGAAAAAAAATGACCGGTTTTCGTGATCTTTCTCCGGTTTGCTTTGGCAAACCTAATGTAGTTCTCTTGGTTCGGTCGGGCGTCTAGGCCGGGTCGAGGGGGTTACAATACAATTTCTTTAAATTACGGTGTTATACCCGCCTATTAGGTCCATAAAGCTTATGAAAGGCATTAAAGTATGTTGCTAGCGTATTTAATTAATTATTACCCCTTACCTGCTTTTTACCCATTTAATCGAATATTTATCAATATTGTCTCTAACCAATATTCAATCGAATATATTAATTTATTCAACCAACACACAAGGCATCATCATATATCATTCAGTCAACCAATCATAAAATCAAATAATCATACGAATAGTTCGACAATTTTATGTGGTCTCTAAAGCTCATAACAAGCTCGAACATTCTCAAGCTCATCAAGCATCTCAATAATTATCAAGCCTCAAACTATCAGTATCAACACATGCTTATTATTTATCTCCTAATCTGCAACCACTAACATGTAAAGCAATTACACTTATGATGCTCATGAAGCATTTCAGAGTTCGAGGTGTACTAACCTTAAGCCAGAATTGCTAAAATCCTTGCTCGAGCTTCTCGAATAATCCATATGATCCGATGTCCAAACTCAAACAATCCTCCTATAATAACAAATACAAAATTATCTTAATTCCATGCATCTTCTATACCATTCACAAGGTTAAACAAGTAAAACCAGCTTGCCGGATTTGAACTTAGCGAAATGGACTGTGCCAATGGGTCTAGAACATTGAGAAACCCTCGAGTAGGGTCCCCCCCCCCAAAAGTCAATGGTCTGGTCAATGCCGGTCAACTAACTTGGGCGATTTAGTACGACGTGACACACCATAACAACCATGTACTCGTATAGCGCGATCTGGTGTGGCCAGATCCACGTGAAATTGGTCCTGGAATCTGGTGTGGTGAGGTGCACTATAGCAGTGTTCACCCATCTTGCCAGGCACACGCCCGCTCGCAGGGGTGGCACGTAAGGCCTCCTACAATGGCCGAACGACGGTGACGAGCTCTATACCCGCTAGTTTTGATGGCGGCCTCCGTTTGGGTGATAATGGCCGAAACGTGTCGAACCAGCTTTTTTTTAAAAAAATTCCCTTCACTCTGATGAACTATGGCTCGAACGGCGATGTGACGACCACCGTTGGACTCGTCTCGATGAGACCTTTCCAATAGTGTCGGCGGTGTCGTGCACGACAACTCCAGTGGTCATAGATCAAGGCTCAAAGTCCTTTTCTCCCACTTTTCTCTCTCTCCCCAGATATCTCTTTTCTTCCTTCTCTCCCCATCAAATCACCAGCCACTTTTATTAAAAATAATATCCATTTTTTATATTTTTTTATCTTACCAAATAAATAAAACATCCACCATCTTTTACCATAAAGTCATATCTAAATTTCTTAATTGTGCCCCCAACCTAAAGGCCCAGGATCCGGATCCAAGGCCCGATTCGCTAACCCAAAATCTGAGTCGTTATAAAACTTGTATATCAAAGTACTTTCCTTGTGTTTATTACTATATTACAACTAAATATAAATTTCAATTTATAAATTCTAAGAATACTAAACTATACTTTATATTCATATTAAGATTTAATTTTATTATACTTTAAACTCTTCAAATTTATAAATAATAAGTACTGTTATTGTCTTAAATGATTTTTATTTAAATAAGAAAATAGATTTAATATCATATCAAAACTAAAAATAAATATATAAAGTATATTATTATACCTGAGATATAACAAAGACAAATGATAACGATGAAACAATAACGAAAATGAATGCAAATAAAGCAAAAAATAAAAGAAGATCAAGATTTACGTGAAAAACTCAAACGAGGAAAACCACATACAGAGGATACGAACTTTCATTATGTCGAGATAAAAGATTACACGAATGCAATCTATAAGTCGTACTACGACTTAACTCACATTATCTATGTACAATTTATTTCACACTCTCGCAGAATCATAATCCCTAAGTATCTATTTACAGAGATAAATTATTTACTTACAAAGAAAACATGCATATAAAGTACTTATAATCAACATAGGTTTCCTACTCAGTCTTAAACTCCTTTGTACCATGTAGGACATTAGCGGAGGATCTCAATCTGCGAAGGATACAATAAGAGAAGACCAAACCAAAGAACACCAATAGAGGACATCATCTAGCGAAGAACCACCAACCCCTAAATTATTCAAAGAAATATTAAATATAATTATGTTTGTTCAAATAAGCAAACAACTATAAGTTATCAATTAAGTTTTTTTCAAATATTATTATATAATCATTGATGTAATCAACTAGTCAAATAAACTAATATAATCTATTGTCAACTATTAATTGATGAGATTCACTAATTGGCCTAGTGGTTAAGGATGTTCATGTTGCCCCATCTTATATAGGTTCGAATCTTAACATGAGAATGTAATACATCTCTATTTAATTTTTTTCAAAAAAACTATTAGTTATCAATTAATTTTTTTAATATATGAGTGCCTAAAGAATTTTTTTGCTAAAAATAGGTACTTAAAGTTTAGGCGTTAAAATTTTAGGTGTCTGGTAGTTAACTACCATTAAAAAACTCGTTAACTAATCAAAACATGACACATGGCATGTTTATTTTATTTTTTTTTCAAAATTAAAAACATAAAATAATTTGTTCACAAAAAAATAATTTTTCAGAAAATCCCAAAAATTTCAATTTTTACAAAACAACCCAAATCCCTAAAACTTCCCAAACCCAAACCGCTGCCGCTTCCGTCGTCGATCGCTACCCATGAGCACACCCCTTTGGTCGCCGGACCTAGGCGATCATTTTTCCCAACACAGATTAGCCGGAAACGCATTGATTGATTAACAAATTTACGGATTTTCTAAAAAATTGAAAATTTTGGGTTTTTCTTAAAAAAATTAAAATTATTGCCATGTGTCAAGCACTGATTGGTTAACATTTTTTTTAAACACTCGTTAATGGCCAGACACCTAAAATTGCAACAATGTAAACTTTAGGCACTTATTTTTAACAAAAAATACTTTAAGCACCTAAAATTTAAAAAAAATATAATTTAGACACTTATTTTTTATTTAAGCCTGATAATAATAGCAATAATAGCAGAGCAATCACATTTGGCCGGTTGGCCAAACTGCTCATCTTTGTTTCCTCATATTTTCTTATGTCATAGGTTCTAGGCCCACTAAAAATATCATTTTCTTTCCCCTAGAGTCTCATTTCGCTCCCTTCTAAATAGGATTAGGATTAGATTAAAATTTGTCAAACAAAAAAATAGCAATAGTAGCTGCAGTAGTAAATGTTATATACAACTTGTGGAAACGGTGGCAAAATTGACATTTGCTGAGTAAAAAAATATTTATTTATTTATAAAAAAATACCCTCGTATCGATAATATACCATGATCCCATTGATACCGCAGGCTTTGGCTTACCCTTGTCCGTAAGTTTCGCTCCTTGCTCTGTTGAGCGCGATCCACTCCTTTATTATCCCATATATTTCTCTCCTTATATAATCTCTAAATTCTAGGTCCTTTGCATTACACCATCAAAACAAGAAAACACCAAGCTGGCTTTTAATTCCCAGCGACAGCTTTAAGCTGGAATTCTTTGACTAATGCAGGAACAATGAAGCATTGACGATAGTTGAAGCTTTCCTCTTCGAGGCTTGTTTCTGCTAAATTTGGTTCTCTTGTTTGTAGTAGATCGAATTCTATTTTTGCTTCTTTCTTTACTTTATTATCCATCCAATGCTCTGTTTTGACTGGATCTGAATGTTTCTGGCTATATTTTTTTTTGAAATATCTAGTTCCATGCTTCGTTGTTTCAATATGCTACTGTTTATTAGTTTATTTTCAAATATTTTAGATCTTCTTATTAGAGCTGCATTTTTCTTTAATGAATCATTAGCCTTTATTTGAAATATACTTCTGATTCTTCCAGGTGTGAACTTTTTGAAGTATTGATTAGAAAAGGAAGCAAATAGCGATCATGGCATTAGGAAAATATAGCAGAGTAGATAATAATAATAGGAAGTCTTCGGGTTATTGTTCCACTGTCACCGTTGTGGTTTTCGTGGGGTTATGTTTAGTTGGGATTTGGATGATGACTTCGTCCTCATCTGTCTCTGTTGGAGGCGATCCGGCTCAGGAAAAGAAAACTCAGCTTGAAGATAAGGTTACACAAGTAATCAGTGATAGTAATGACAGTGGCAACACTCCACAGTTTGAAGATAACCCTGGGGATTTGTCCGAGGATGCCACCAAAGGGGATACTAATTTGAGTCTGGCTGAAAATGACGGAAAGGGCAACTTAGATACACAAGAAAATCGGGATGATGCTGAAGAGACTAAATTGGAGGAGTCTAAGAAGGATGATGAACAGTCAGCTGCTGAAGGTGGAGAGAAACGCGGTGAGAGTGGTGAGAACTTGGGTGGAGAAGGGTATTCTCAAGAGAATTCTGATGACAAGAAGTCTGATACTGAAGAGAGCAAAGAGGAACCTGATTCTGATGAGAATGAGAAGAATTCTGAAGAGAGCAGTGAGAAATCTGACTCTGACGGGAATGACAATAAGTCATATTCTGATGATGCTGAAAAGAAGCAAGATGAAAGCTCCTCCGAAACTAATGGAGATCAGTCAGATGGTCAGATAGAGGAGAACGTTGACCAAAATGATAATAAGGAGTTGGATAAAAGCTCTGATGAGATGAAAGATGGTGGTCAGGAGAAAAACCAGACTTCAAATGAAGTTTTCCCATCTGGAGCTCAATCTGAACTTCTGAATGAAACCATGACACAAACCGGATCATTTTCTACTCAGGCAACAGAATCAAAGGCTGAAAAAGAGGCTTGGTTATCATCCAAGAAATACAATTGGAAGGTGTGCAATTCCACTGCTGGGCCTGATTTTATCCCATGCCTTGACAATTTGGAAGCAATCAGGCATCTCCATTCTACCAAGCACTATGAGCATCGAGAGAGGCACTGTCCAGAAGAATCACCAACCTGCCTTGTCCCTCTTCCTGAAGGATATAAACGTCCAATTGAGTGGCCAAAAAGCAGGGAGAAGGTACCTTAATTTAACATGTGCTCGTTCATTTTTTCACTTTGACTCTGTGCTTGATAGGATGAACTAACAAATACTATGCTGCCGGTGCAGATTTGGTACTATAATGTTCCCCATACCAAATTGGCACAAATTAAGGGGCATCAGAATTGGGTAAAAGTTACTGGAGAATACCTCACATTTCCTGGTGGTGGAACCCAGTTTAAGCATGGTGCGCTTCATTATATTGACTTTATAGAAGAGGTGAGTGCCCTAAATCAGAGTATTATCCTCAGTTCCTCACATTATAGTTGGCTATTATTACATTGGTAATGATTATATCTCTCATGATAAGTACTTTGATGTGGTGGCTTTTGATCTGAGATATAGCTGAAAATAACATTTATCAAGCACTGTAGTTATTATTGTCAGCTCCATTGTTAGTTTGCTACCATTATTTGTCCACTTTTTTTAGTGGATGAGCTTATTCATGGTCAAACTATTTTCTCCTCTTGCAATTTGTAATTTGAATATGTGCTTAATTTTTGATTACTTGCTCTGCAGTCTGTGCCTGATGTAGCATGGGGAAAACGTACTCGTGTAATATTGGATGTTGGATGTGGGGTTGCCAGCTTCGGAGGTTTTCTTTTTGACAGAAATGTTGTTGCTATGTCCTTTGCACCTAAAGATGAGCATGAAGCTCAAGTACAATTTGCACTTGAAAGGGGAATTCCTGCTGTGTCTGCTGTGATGGGTACCAAGAGACTTCCCTACCCTAGCAGAGTATTTGATGTTGTTCATTGTGCACGATGTAGAGTGCCATGGCACATAGAAGGTATTTACAACCTCCTATTGTTATAAGCCATCTTGGAGTCATAATAATCAGCTGCTGGAGTTTATTTTATGAATTTTTTTGCTTGAGTATTCACTGGTCTTAGCAATATGCAGGTGGTAAACTTCTATTGGAGCTGAATCGTGTCCTGCGACCTGGTGGTTTCTTTTTGTGGTCTGCTACTCCTATTTATCAGAGCATTCCTGAAGATGTTGAAATCTGGGAAGGTATATATCATTGTACTTTGTATCTTGTGTGAGAAATCTATTGTCCGCAACAGTTGCTCAACTTATGTGTGGATTCTGTGCAGCTATGGTTGATCTAACAAAATCTATGTGCTGGGAGCTTGTAAACAAAACTAGTAAGGATGAAGTAAATGGGGTGGCTGTAGTGGCATTTAGAAAGCCTACTTCTAATGACTGCTATGAGCAAAGGACAAAGCAAGAGCCCCCGTTCTGTCCTGAGTCTGATGATCCAAATGCGGCATGGTATTATTTCATTGACTTGGATGTAAAAACTATATTTTTGCTAAAAACAAATTAACACTTCTTTGTAAGATGACACTAAAAATATCCACCGACTGGCTTTCAGTATGCTAACATGCATTCTTTGAGTAGGCTATAGAATATGTTTTTGGTAGCATAACAGCCATTTGATTTGATATGTCTTTCTAACAAGACATTTTTGTTCTTTTCACCATCATTTCAGAATAAATATAGATCTCTTGCAATATAGCTATCATAACAGCCATTGATTTTACTCTTGTTCATAGGAATGTGCCCCTGCAAGCTTGCATGCACAAAGCTCCAGTAGATGCATCAGAACGCGGGTCTCAGTGGCCTGAGCAATGGTCAACAAGGTTGGAAAAATCACCTTATTGGTTGAATTCCCAAGTTGGAGTATATGGAAAAGCAGCCCCAGAGGATTTTGCTGCAGACCTAAAGCACTGGAAACGGGTGGTAACCAAGTCATACATAAATGGTATGGGAATAAGCTGGTCATCTGTCAGAAATGTCATGGACATGAACGCCGTTTATGGAGGGTATGGAAACTACTAAGCACACACATTTATATGAAGGATATATTGGTTTAACACTTAATTCTTTCTGTTATATTGCTTCGTCTTCTTTCTCTTAATTCTGACTGTGGTATGCTTACAGCTTTGCTGCTGCACTCAAAGATTTGGATCTATGGGTCATGAATGTGGTCCCAATTGACTCACCAGATACACTTCCTGTAATATTTGAAAGGGGTCTATTTGGCATGTATCATGATTGGTGTGAATCGTTTAGCACTTACCCAAGGTCTTACGATCTTCTCCATGCTGACCATCTATTCTCAAAGGTTAAAAAGAGGTTTGTATTAATATATTTCTTTGAATAATCAATTCATCGGAATTCCTTATTTGTTTCTGGTCTAAACTTTGTCTCGAAAGACATTTCGCGTAATAGATATATCTGTTTTATGCTTCGACCTGACTTTGCAATGGCTTATGGTCATATAGGTGCAACTTAGTGGCCGTTGTTGCAGAGGTTGATAGAATACTAAGACCAGAAGGGAAGCTTATTGTTCGGGACAACGTGGAGATCATTAACGAGCTCGAGAACATGTTAAAGTCTATGCAGTGGGGAGTGCGCTTGACATACTCGAAGGACAAGGAGGGTCTGCTGTGTGTCCAGAAATCCAAGTGGCGGCCAGAGGAGGTGGAGACAATCAAATATGCCATTGCTTAGGCATATTCTACCCTTGAATGGATAATGTTTGCCGGCAGGCTTAAGCATTGACTAGGCATTCTTTTTGTTTAGGTTTGCAAATTGCAATTCATGGTGATTGATACTCCAGGCCTTTGTAGGAGGCTTGGGTTGGCATGTATGGTGGGTACATTTATGTTTTTATTTTTTTTGTTTTTTATTCCTTGATCGTATAAGCCGTGCCCAAGTTTTTATATAATATACCATAGACATTTAATTTAAATTAATTTTATCTGTTCTTTAGAAACATATTTCATTCGGATGAACTTGAACTTGAACTTGAGAAGACAGGGATGCCATTGTGTTTTAATTCTTAACTTTGAGATGTTAATACAGAGTTTTAACCATTTATAATTTTTAAAGATCTCTTAATGTCTTTGAAAATGGAATTTTAACATTTTTGGTGTTAAATATTCCTTATTTGGATTATGTTATCTAACTTCATTAATATCTGGATTATATTTTGATACACAAGCTTTAAAATTTAAACAACCCTTTTATAAAATTTATAATCTAAATCTAGCACCCTAAAATCTAAACCCTAACCTTATACATTAAATTCTAACCATAAACCTTAAATTCTACACCCCTACAACCTAAACCCTTACCTAAAATCATAAACCCTAAAATTGAAAGGGTTCCCCTAAGAGAAGGAAGGAGGTGCTCCTAAATGGGTTTAAAACCCACGACCTAAGAAAAATGAGGGAACAAAGATATACAGCTTGACCAACCGACCAAATGTGTTTGCTCTATTAATATATATATATTTTGTATTTTATAGTGTGGAAATCTAAAATGGTAAAATCTATCAAAACATAAAATCTATTCACAAACTTTAGGGGCCATAAATCAAAACCCTTAAATTCTAAACTCTATCAAAACATAAAATCTATTCCCAAACTTTAAAATCTATCCACAAACACTAAAACTAAATCTTAAATTCTAACATCTAAATTCTAAAAATTCGACATTTTTTGCATAGAATATTTTTCTTAATATAAAATATCCAAATAATTGTGATTTAACTACTAGCAAACTAATTAGGCTTTATTGGCTTAGAAAAGATTCAAGGGGTTTGGATCACAAAGTGTCAAATCTACTTTCACGTAGATGTGTCTATTTTTAGGGTAAATTACATCACAAGTTACATAGTTATAGGTTTAATAAGAAATAATATGTCATTTATTTTCTAAAAATAATACTAATTAGACACTCAATTATAAGTTTAGCAACAATTATATTACTTTTTTTCTAAAAGTATTAATTTAGTCACTCGATTATAAGTTTAGAAACAAACAAACCATTCAATTAAAATTTGTGACAAATAAGTCACTATGTCATTAAAATCGAAACAAGGACTTGGTATGTTAACAATTTTAGTCCCTAAAACTTATGCATTCTATTAATTTTGTCATAATTTGAAATAATTCAATAAAACCATCCTTTCATATTTAAAAATTCCATTAGTTAACAAAAAGAAACACGGGTACTGCATTTATACCACTTTAAATAGAACACATTTATTTAAATTTAAACTCCAAACGTCTATGGAAGCATCTTAAGCATTCAAAACTTGAGCACAATGGTAAAAATCTCAAGAACGCCAAACACCCAACACAAACAAGCTATTTAATCATATTACAAAATCAGCTCATATAGTGCAAAGGTCATTCCCCTAATAAAACTCAAATGGAAGAAAACGTTTCTAAACAAGTTATTCCCTACAAATAACAAGAGAATCGAAATCACCTCCCTCCATCTACAATGATTCATGAATTTTTAACATTATTTAAGCGCAACATAGCTGAGTACCCTGCAATCGATCAGTTTAGCGTTATCGATAACTTGAACAACATTCAATTAGTACTAGCAGTTAAGGGTGAGTGCTCGATTTGAGTTATTCGAATTGACGCAGCACAAATTTTATTTGAAAATTTTTCGATTTAAGTTGAATTTATAAAATTTCGAGTCGAGTCAAGACGAGTCGAGTTTTTTTTCTTACCCTTACTAACAGCAAAGCTTCGAGATGCATACTTCTAAAGAGTTTATTCTCTAAGCAAGTACTCTGTACTCATACACGAGCAGCCAATTCTTGTCCTCATAACAATATCCAATCAATTTGACCAACTGACAATGCCTCAATTATTCAAGGAAGATGATTTGAGCCTGAAATTATCACAACTTTTAGCATGCAAAACTATAAATTACATCACATGGAAACTAACATTTATCTGTTTGAAAAACACACTAACCAGCTCCTCCCTATGAACTTGCAAGCCATCCAAGTCAAGTGCTTTAACAACCACAGACTGAGCCTTTAACCCAGGCCTAAACTTTTCGTTGATAAAGCCAGTAAACCTGCCTTCACCGAGCAAGTTACACCGTGCAATTTTTTTTGGATAGGCAAAATTTTATTTCATCCAAAAAAGCAAAAAATTGTTACAATTTTTACAGAAAATAGCTACCAAGTGCAGTTACAACTACATATACAATTCAGTTACATTAATAACCATTACAGTAATAGATTTGATTAAATTAACGAGTATTGAAGCACCTACAAGTATTCTTAAATTCCTCTCTTGTCAGACCATATAGAAGCACACATTCCATGCTAGTCTAACACTGTAGCAATAAGATTATCGCTATGCAAAATTATGGGTTAACACTTAACAGTCTTAGCTCGGCTAAAGTGGAAACATGAAGATTTGAGTCAAGGAGAGATGTTGAGAGAGATCGGTGAGCTCGGATCACTCGCATCAGACAATGATGTTCTTTGGAACTAACATGGTTTCAAAGTCTTTTTTCCAATATCTTAACATTAGAAATTTCCATGTAACCAGCTTCACAGTCATTTTGTGCATGTAAAAATGTAATTGATTAGGATTTATTTTTTCTGAAGAAACATACAGACAGTCCAAGAAAATGAGTCATTCATCAACCTCTAAATATTCAGGATTCAATAAACAAAATTCATGATCCTTTTACCCCCCAAACTTATCCACTAAAGATTCAAACTCCTACAAATTCAAAATAACATAAATGATCAATCCAAAACCATGATATCTACCAAACTAATTCTCAAGAATTAGACAGATTTTCAAGAATAAACTCACAACATGAATCATTTTCTAGAGATAAGTACTTGGTCTTGCTTGTAGTCCTTGAACCAGTTAGACAGATCCCTAACAATAATTTCAAAAGAACTCTGTCTACACCGGAGAAAATGTCTGATACGGAAGCTAACTTAAACCTACAAATCAGTAATACTAAAAAATAATCAAAAGAGATTGAAAACCTAATTATATATAAACTAATCAATAAGTAAATTATTCGAAAGAGAATAGAGAAATGGGAAACAACGTTACCAAAATATGAAATCCCTGAAAAGAAATTGTCTGCAAAAGTTTATGGCAAAGAGTGAGCATTCAAATGTTCAATCTTTAGCCATCATCGGCTTTTGCTCCTCTGACTCTCGTTTTTTAAGTGAAAAGCATAACTAAACGGCAGTTTTGAAGTTAACAGCAAACCTTTTCTTTCTAAAAAAATTAATACACATGTCAACTTAAGATTGGAGGCGCACCAATAGGGGCATGAAATGGGGTGGCGGAGCCATGATTTTTATATAGTGGGGTCAAAATAGAGTATGAGGTACGAGGATTCTTATACTACTACAATATAAATATTGTTGACCCCATACTTTAACAAATTAAGTAGGGTCAATTCTAAAATTTTTTATGAAAAATTCTATACTAACTCCTTAAAAATCCTATTTAACTCTTCAAAAATTCTATACCAAAACAAATCAAGTGAGGTCAATTAACCCCTAATTTATATGTGGCTCGGCAGAGGAATTCTGTTGACAGACAATAGTATAAAATGTGGTGAGTAGTTGGAATATATGTTAGTACCGTAGTCGAAATTTTTAAATATAAAAGAATGATAACGATGTTAAATGCATATTAAAAAACGAGTTATTCTTTTTAATTTCATGTGATAATGATGCTCTGCTAAAATGAAAAACCAAATTGTCTTTACATGTTGGATGATATGGAAAATTAAGGGCGAGGTCGTGGCTGCTCCAAAGGAGCTGAAAATATAGTTAGTATCATACAAGGGTTGAGGAATGCCGAGACTGAAACAAAGATCGATGCTCATTAAGAAAAACACACATGATTTATTAAAAACATCAACCGCATTTCAGATTTGTCTTCGGAATAATATTATAACACTACTTAATAAAAAAAAAACTAAATATCCGAACATCAGCTCGAGGGTGATTACTAGCGAAAATGAAAACGACAACAACAACATGTAAAGGCTGAATCCCAACTTAATTAAGTATGAACTTTGGGTTGAGAAGAGAGAAGCCATGGGAAGAAGTTTTCAAGGGTCCGAACGTCAGTTCGAGGGTGATTACTAGCGAAGTACAACAGATAGGCCCAGGTGAAATCCGGGTAAACCCTGCTTGAGCCGACGACCAGATCTTCCGGTGGTCTCACCACAACGTCTTCTTTGGGGTTCACAAAATAAACCAACGACCTCCTCATCCTCTCCTCGTTCACCATTGCCTGATGTATACAGCTTTTGTATATCCCGTTAGAAAATGCCTACAACAATAACGTGAGCACATTCGGAATTCAGATATCAAATATTGAATTATAGCATCAAATAAAACAAATACTAGTATAAAGTGTCACCAATGTTAATGGCGAGCGCATCCTGCCGAGGCGGAACTGCCAGCCATTTGTCGCCGGCCATTATTTCGAGCCCTCCAACTTGGTCTTGGTGAAGTATCGTGATGGAGTTAGGATCGGTGTGAAGGCCAGTACCGAAGGTGACATCGGAATTCTTGCACGGGGGATAGTAATTGCACCTCGTTATAGAAGTACCATCTTCGAAAAATTTGCGATAGTAGGAACGATCCACTCCTAAACTCAGTGCCAAAAACTCCATAAGGATTAGAGACAATCCTCTCATCTTTTCACAATATTTTTGGTAAACACGCCTTTAAAATAAAAAAAAAAGCATAAAGTTCTTGTTAGTCAATGAAACGCTTTTTGTTTCTTGAGCATATACAATGATAAAGTGACAAGGTATTTTAAAGTTTTGTTTTTGTATACATTTAATTTTATTACTCAAAGTTACGATTCATTAAGCAAAAGATTAATATTAAATATGTTGTCGAGGTGTAATCAACTATGAGTGTATAAATTTAGATTTATCCGGCTTGTTCAAAATCTTGCCCCAAAGTAGACGTAAAATAATCTACCACAGTGAGGTCAGAGTTCATTCCTCGGTACCCGAAGCTAAATGTTTCCTTCCAAGGTAAAATGGACGTGAATCGATCAGCAAAAGAAAAGCCTGCGTAACAGTCAGACTGATATCGGAAATCAAGCTTCTTATCAAAGGGCAACTCGAAGATCGTATTGATTTCACGATACGCAGCTTGAATGAGATCTGCGTCAACACCATGATTGATGACTTGGAAGAAGCCATGGTTGGTGCAAGCGGTCCTCACGAGCTCGATTGTCCTGGCAGTGGCAATTTCGTCTCCTTTGATGAACCCTTCCAAGTCTATCAAGGGCTCATTGAACACTCCGTCGGTGCCGACCATGCCTTCCTTGGGCCACATGAATTGTGTAGGTATGTTGGCTTGCCTTTGCAACTTGTTTTAAGTCGAAAAGATGAAGAGTTTTTTTATCTTTTGGTTCCATGGAAGGAAGCGAAACAAGGGTTGAACAACTCATTGGGGAGAGTGAGAGAGATTTGTCAAGTCTTAGAAAAGAGAAGTGAGTAGTGATAGAGAAGAACATAAGGCATATATAGTGGTTTGAGAAGTGTTGTGGATAAGTGATGAAACTAGAGGGCGTACACTTGTTCACTTTCCTTTTTTAACTTATCTACACCATGCATGCACCAGCTAGTTATTCATAAAAGTTGATTGTTTTAAGGAAAGATGTTAAATATAATTTAAATGAAATAGTTGTATGATTAAGTGGAATTGAATTTCGGGTCCATATTATTTCGGTTTAAATAACGTTTTAGTCTAAAATAATAATTATAAAAGTTAATAATATATGAAATTCGATTCGGATTAGTCGATTAATGAGTCTATTGCTAGTGGAACCCAATCCTCTATGTTTCTCTTCTCTTTGTCATAATTTTTATTTTTCCTTTGTAAAGAGAGCCTGTAATTAAATGATTGACTGGGTTACTCGAGCCGTAACTGTGTTTTAGTTGAATGAAATTTTTGTTTATGTAAAAAAGAAAAGCTCTAACACCAAAGTATCCCAGACAAAAGTAGTATAAAATCATGCCTTTCACGATATAAATAAATCAAGGAGAAGGATAATCTATGTAAGACACGAGAGGCATGTGACCAACCCATAAGGCCAACACTTTTTTTAGGGAAACTGCATATGAAGTATCTCTTTGTTTTCTATAACTGAGTTTGTATACTGCCATTTAGTTTTCTATAATTGATAACTGAACCCCAATTTCCTATTTTTAAATTTATTGTTTTATTAATTAGACGTTAAAAGTAAATAGTTTAAACATTGTTGTACTAATGTGTTATTATTAAAATTTTCTTAATTGCACGTTATTTCCTTAACTGAAGTTAACACTTCAGTGGCCGTTTTGTAACAAAAAAACTGAAGTTTAATGTTCTTATGTCCATTATACAACTTTTTTGGAAGTTGAATGATCATTTTGTAATTTTTAAGATAATTTAATAATTATTTGTGCACTTTTCCCTTAAATTTTAAAATATTAGAGAAAAGAAATTTATCGTTTGGTGAGTGTGTAAATTTTAATCTTCGATCTCAAATTGCATTAGGAAATATTCTATTATCATGTGAGGCAGAGCTATATTGCTCCTTGGGGGATGTGTACCCAAAACTTTTTACTACTTCCCTCCATCCCACACATTATGTATCGTTTTGATTTTTTACGTGCTTTTAGAAAGTAAAAGTTTTAATGAGATATGTAGTGTAAAGTAATTAAAATGATAATTTTATTATTGAAAAGTTAAAATTTGTTTTTTTTGAGAAACTAAAAAAGGATAAAAAATAAATATAACTTGTAAAAGTTATTGAATTTTTCAAAGGAATAATTTTAATGATACAATTTTAAAATACAAAAGAGAAAAATTTAGTGTGATAAAAGGAGTATAAAATATAATAAGGTATTTTATCTATTTAAACACCCAAATTTCAATTCATTTAAACTTGGCCTCTCTTATTTATATGGTTAATTATACTTTGTACATCTTGATCTTAATTTTCGACCCTGTCTCGGGTTCTTCCCATCCATCTATGACAAATGTGAAGCACACTAAAATCACATATCTGGTAACATTTTAAGTTCCCAAGTTGGAGTTTATGACAAAGCATAGTTAACAAGAACATAACATTGGGTGGGCTTAAGGGAATATGACCCACTTAATTTTTTATGGTTTAACTGTATTTTAAATCCTTGAATGCTTTGAAATTATTAAAATTAAGTCTCGGTCCTTTCTAAAGTTTTTTGATTTTTTTTTAAGATCCTATCGTTTTGAAGTTAATGGAATAATGTGTTTGCTGTATTTTTTGGTCCAGTATCTAGAATTGGTTGACTTTGCCGAACTAATGGCAATAAGAACTGCATTAAAAGTGTTTTCAGAGGTAGGATAAAGTGGCAAGTTTTCTCTTTTAGTCGAATCAGACTTGCATGTTGTCCTTAATTGGATAGAGTCCCTGTTATTGCGATCATGGCGTGGGTAAAACCAGTGGCGGATCCAGGAATATTTTTGAAGGTGGGCACACTTATATTAATATTATGTTCGAATTCAATTCGTTTATTATTTAGTTGTTCATGCTCGGTTCGTTTAGCGTTGCGAACATATTCATTTAACGTTCACGAATATGATAAGCAATTAGGTGTAAATAAGTTAACAATGCTTATTTACAACGGCGTGAATAAGTTATCAATGCAAACGTTAGTGAATCAGAAAACAAGGATACATAACTTTCACACCCTAACTATATGATGAATTTGCCACTATGGTTAATACGTATATAATTGAAAATTTGTATAAAAGTAGAAAACAATGTCTTAATGATACAACTCACAGAGACAAACCTATATAACATCTTCAAGATATGAACAATTTTATACAAACATTTGCTTCCCCCATGTCGTGGGGATTGAGTACAATCCTGCATAACAAAGGCGAGGAAAACATATCATTCACGCTAGCCTTTAAAATACATTAATGAATCAGAAATCTCTAAATTAAAATTTCCAAAGCATTGTGATATATAATAACTACAAGGCTAAAACAAATTCGAAACAACCTTGTTAGTACCTACAAAAACCTATCGCCACGTGTTAAGACCACATGGCCTTCAGCGAACGACATCACACAAAGAATGTTTGGATCGTCCGCGATATGACCAAGTACTGTTTGCCACCTACGACAAACAAGCATGACTGCGAGCGACATTGCATCTAACGATCAAGTGACGATGCACGTGATCCATGTCTACATCCGAGCCACGAAAACTCACCATGACACTTGTCTTCTTCGATTGATACATGTCTTCACCTCATCCATCCCTTTATAAGGGGCCATGTCCCCCAAACAAAGCTAAGCTCCCAATAATTCACACCTGAGCTCTCCACAACTCAGACTCAAGCTCTAAAACTCCCCTGAAACCCCATCATCTTCGGCATCTCTACCTTCTAAGAGCGTTGCACATTTTTGTGATCAACAATTGATGCAGTGAGCGTGGATCGAACATGCAACCTTCAGATCCCTTTCGTTCCTACATTAGAAAATCATATTGGGTGAGGGGTTCTGCTGGTTTTTTAGGCTAAAGGGCTATTGATAAGAGATGAGCCAAAACGAGTGATAGAAAGAAGACAATCTGGATTGCAATTCCCTTGCATGCCCCCTGATCTTTGCTTATTCTATTTTCCAAAATTACTTTCATTTGGATTCGATTGAAATATTCAACACTCACGAGTGAACAACAAAACTGACGATCTATTTCGCCTGCAAAGGAGAGAACACGACGATTGTAACACCCCGATCCTGATCCGAATCAAAGTGCTATATTTGGGTCTCCTAAAAACTTACTAATCAAAATTTCCATTTAAAATCACAACTTTGGCATTTCTCAAAAACATCATTTACCATAAATCCACGTAGATAAATAGCATTTAAAATGAGTTTACAAAATAGAAGTTCCAATTTAAAATACACTGTATACAAAATAATAGTTCAAATAGAGTTATAGACTTGACTGTGGTACTAGCTCGTGTTGGGAAGTCCTCCACGATGTGTTTCTCTAAAAGATAACCTGTCAACCTATGTACAGAAAAAAACCACAATTTCGCACGTTGAGCTAACAAGGCTCAGTGGTACATTTCTACTCTACTGCAATTCATGAATATCATAAAACAAGCATACATGATGATATAATCAAAAGTGCACAGATAAGACTTCCCATATAAAAAATTTCATCTTCTAGCCTACCCTAACTAGAGTTCACAATATTTGTCTCAAGGTATCATTAATTAAAAAAAGTCTCACATGCCATCACCAGGCTTTACCATACTCGAGGTCACATAGCCCATCGAGTTACTCGAGTTCACATAGCCCACCAAGTTAAAGCATACCGTACCATGATCACACAGCCTTAAGGTAATATAACCATCAACTATTAACCATACATCAAGCATAATAACCATACGTAACCTACACAATGGCCAACGAAGCCCTATTTTACCTGTGCTCACACAGCCGTTGGGTACCCGTGATCACATAGTTGTCGGGTTAGTTAGACCACATCCGAATCACCATAGCCATAGATACGTCCTAGACATACTTGGATCACAATAGCCACAAATAGTCTTCACCCGAGGTCACTAAGCCAATCAAGTTACTCGAGTTCACATAGCCCATCGAGTTATATTTCTTTATCCGGTTCACTATAGCCACGAATAGGTTTCTAACCGCACCTAGATCACATAGTCTATGAATACGTTGAATGTACTTGATCACACATCCCAAAGTACACATCTCCTTATATAAGTGCCCTTGCACTAACTCTAAGACGTCTAGATTCCTTTCCATAACACAAAAAATACATAAGCTCCCAGAGCATCCATACATCTCACCAAGAGAAGAAGCATCAAGCCGAACCATTACAAATGCCCCAAGTTATATTTCAATTCGTTACAATTATTAATTCATGTCTTTCAAGTTCATTCATGACATTATCATTAGATTATCTCATTATTCAAAGCAACTAGACTATACAGGCATCCATTCAGCACAAAGCAAGGACCCTACACGCCACACAACATTAATTGATCCACCAATGATCTCTATGGGTTACTAATACAATCAATTCTCCCAAAGATTACCAAGTCATTGGCCATTTATTTTGCATATGGGGTATTAATCTTGATTTCTATGTGTTACAAGTTATTTTACACCTTTAGAGACCAATTGGGCCCTTTACCTCGAATTATAGAACTCCCGAACACAAACTTGAACTTCTTAGGCATATTGCTTTATAAGTATCGATACTCCTACATGGGTATCGGTACACCCCTTTAGGTACCGATACCCTTCTTTGAGTATCGATGCCCACTTTAGGTTCGAAAGAAATAATCATAGCCCCGTATCGATACGTTCTCATCGCGTACTAAAACCTTGTACTGGTATGCATACCTTGTGTACCAAAACCCTATGTGTACCAAAACACCCATTGGCATACGGTATGCTATTTTGTTACTGGAATTTGACAATGGAATAGTGGTATCGGTACGCCCCTGGCCCATACCGATACCCCCTTATAAAAATGCCTGGAAGAGCTCACTTCTAAGAGAGCGTACCGATACTGGCCTAGATCATACTGACGCGTGTACATAACTCTATTTTTGGAGTTCGTATTTCTTTGATTTTGCCCCCTAAACTCAATAGTTAAACCTCAAATTATGCCTACACGTTATGGGGAAGTTATTAGGTGGGTTCTTACCAATTTTACATATTATCAACATCCAACCTTTGATTTACCATTAAATGGGTTTAAAGCTTCTAAAACCAACCTTAGCAACCCACAACCATACACCAAACAAAACAATCATTTTAGGATCCTCATGAAATATAGGAGTCAGAAATGTACTGACCTTAAACAAGAAAATCCAGAATGAAGCACCCACCAAGCTTATTCCACCTATTTTCCTTGGTTAAAGCTTCAAACTCAAAATCCTTAAGCTCTAGAGATATTCACCTTGAAAGATAGATCCTTGCTTGCTAATAAACTCCTCATTGATAACCAGTCTGAGATTCTCACTCAGCAACAACAAGATACCACTTTTACCTTGAGTTAGGTAGGTGTTAGAAGGGGGAAAATGGTAGGAACAAGATGGAGACAAGGATGACTTTATCCTCCTTTCAAAATGCAAAAAATAAAGAAGAAATCAACCTTTGTCTTTCCTTGAGGGGAAATTACCCTTTTATCCTTCATTAATTCTTTTTCATCCAAACACAAACCCAATATCCAAGACTAACATTACATGAAGGCCCACTAAAACACCCATAGAGCCCTCTTCGACCCAACATCTCGGTCCAACAAGCAAAGCCTATAACTCGATTTTACCCGACTCTCAAGTTCCAAAACTCAGGTCGTTACAACTCTCCCCTCCTTAAAGAATTTTTGTCCTTAAAATTTAAATAGAAGAAGGAGACGAAACCAAAACAGACTCATCCATTTCCTAACTTATGCACGATCACCTCTATTAGGAGAAGAATTCTCCTTCAAACTTCCTTAGTCAGAACCTTAGCATTGAACCTTGTGCTCACAACACCTCTCCCAAGAATTCTAACGTCTCATTCTCAGCAACCAGCAACATACACTACCAAACTTAAGGTAGGGAAAATAAACCAACCTCAAGTCATATTGTATAAATGCCAACTTAATGAACTCACTTCTGATGAACTCTATCTCGGTTAACAATCCTCTATACAATGTTTGGTTGTTCAAAACCCTAAACTGAAACCTTATCCATGTTCGAATCGCAGCAATATCTCTATGATACATCACTAGAGACACTCATTTGTCTAACATCAATACCTTTACTAGATGTTTTTAGAATATGCTAACACTTGACAACCGAACCTACCATATATTTACTTTGAATTAACGACTCTTTATCCTGGTTTGTTCAACCAAGTCAGAACTTAACACTTTACTTTATTAGAACTTGCCCCCATATGAACTAAAACTAACTTACAATCCACGAGATTCCACCACTCGAACCTACTTGATTCAAAGCAAGGACCGTTATCACAAACGAACTCCCACCAGCAACAAAAAACTCATCAAGCCATCCTTAAAGGTCTAAACATCTTCTTCCAATCCAACCACTTAATCTCAACTAACAATTATACGGAAACTCTAGCAATCCTCAACAATTTTTAACTGGTTCTTCCAATAATATTTCTTTGCAACATTAACATCCGGTTACTCACAACGTAGCTGTTAACCCCACATTTTCACTGTGCTACTCTGATAACTTTTACACTTCTTACCTTACCTGAAGATAACTTCTCTCAAACTCGATAGAGCAATCCCCCAACTCTACAAAATCTAGATCAAAAAGGTGCACATGCTAGGCTAACATCCTCATGACTTGCCCTTAGGGCCTCCACCATCACCTCAATCATGTTTATCACAACCTTCATTTACTTTTACTACAGTACATTTACTTAGGAAAAAACATATAGAACTCTCACATTCTACAACCAAAAACAAGGTCTTCAATCTCATGAAACAGGCAACGGTCTTTCACCGTTACTCCTCGGCTTAATACATCAAAAGCCACCAAACAAGCCACTCCAACACAGGCACATCTCTAGGTGAAACACTTGGCAAAGACACCCCAATGCTCTCTTGCACAAGTGTGTCCCCAATAAAGAGTT
This sequence comes from Hibiscus mutabilis, assembly GCA_019671005.1. Lineage (NCBI taxonomy): Eukaryota > Viridiplantae > Streptophyta > Magnoliopsida > Malvales > Malvaceae > Hibiscus > Hibiscus mutabilis. The sequence continues at coordinate 15,058,266 of CM033728.1, read as the reverse complement.
CGTTAAGTACCATACCACAGAGCGATGGACACTAGCAATGAACTCAACCTTACCCTTATCGTGGTTCTAAACCATGATCAAACGGTAAGACTGGTCATTCACCAAGGGTACCTCCATACCCTCAAAACATTCGCAACTCTAAGACCTAGAATTCTCAACCCTCGCGTCTACAACGCAAGCTGAAAACATCTCGTAACATACATAACCTTCCTTGAGCTAACACCACAGAGCACAACGTCCACCTTAGAGAGGTAAAGATCCTACCATCTATCACTAACAACCAAATTCAAAATAATTTAAACTTCAGACTTCTCGCTTACAACTCACATCATAAGTTGCACTCTCAACAACACTCTATGCGAAAGATAACCTCTATAACTAGTAAGAGAGTAAATCCAACAAGTCCGCAAGGACCATTACTCTCGATCCTCATCCATCATTCACAGTAAAACACTTATCTATCAACCTTTACAATTCTAATTTACTAAACAATCCAACATCAATCTCAAGATTTAATAGAATACATATTCAACAAGAGGCAACTCAATACACAACGAGGAGCTAAACGGTTATCAAATAACAACTAAAACCAGAACATAACATAATTACCTGACATATCATCGGTAGCAAAGTTATCAACCTTAGCCTAAGCAGCAGGCTATCTAGCAACATCTTGCACATCAACTCTAGCTATAGATCTTACAAAACCTCCACCTTGATAAATTGACGGTGCCCTAGCTCTGCCTCTAGCAAAACTCTGACTATGACAAGATGTAGCCAACCTCTAAGACTGAGCCAGTGCATCCTCATCCATATCTGGGTAATCCTTTTCCATATGCCCTAATGCCCGGCACCTATAACAAAACCTCTAAAGCATAAAGCACACTCCAAGGTGTTGTCGGTCGCAATGCTCGCATGCTGGTAGAGGCGACGCTCTAATTGAACCATCACTATCCCTTCTGGAGTAGAAATCAAAGTACCCCTACAAACCCTCGATCTAGATCCTAAACTGACTCCCGATAGCTGGTCTGAAGTAATTCTCTTCAAACCCTTCGAAGCACACAACCTACCATGCAGAACCTTATAAGAACCTATGATATCCCGGGTCTCTACATCAATCCTCCTCGAATCTTCCGTCATACCTGGTGTCATATTCTGAAGCCGCTCCAGTGCCTTTGCACTATTGGTTAGTTCTAAAATATCCCAGTAAACCCGCTATCACGTATAACTGGAGCTCAACCCTCAAACCATGTCTGAACCTCTTGCACCTTAAGTCTTCTGTGGCAACTAACTTTGGAGCATAACAGCTCAAACGCAGAAATTCTTGTTCATATCCAAACACTGTCCAATCTTTCTGAATTAGATACAGAAATTGGTCTCTTATCTCGTCCATATACACCTCGCTGATATACTTTTTTTTGAAACTCATCCAAGAAGATATCCCATATCAGGAGTGCAGGCTATAGACCCAACTCAACGGTTTCCCACCCCTCGTGTGCATTGCCCTTAAGAAGGGAGACAATGCAATCAAGATCATCTTCTGAGCTTCCCCTCATCTATCTCAAGATTCTCTATGTGTCACGTAACCACTGATCAACCTTGATCGGGTCATCCTCACCCAAACCCTCAAAATTTTTAGGCCCAAAATGGTAGAGCTTCTCAATAAGGGTCTTGCGAAGCATCTCAGATTACCTCAGGTTAGCTTGTACTACTTGCAAAAGGGCAAGGTAAGATCACAGAAGTGACTCGACCCTCTATTTCTGGTTTCCCTTTTTATCAACTCTTTTTGGGACACCAAAAAATAAGACAACACATCAGGATTCCCAGTCTTGTAAAAGTTCCATTTAAATTTAGAGACTTATATTCACTAGACACCTTACCACGTCCTCTAAGCCACCTTGAGGTTTCCTAGAATCGACTAAACCTAGGCTCTGATAACACTAAATGCAACACCTCAATCCTGATCTATATTCGAAGTGCTACATTTGAGTCTCCCAAAAACTAACCCATCAATTTTTTCATTTAAAATCATAACTTGATATTTCTCAAAAACATCATTTTCCATAAATCTATGTAGATAAATAACATTTAAAATAAGTTTACAAAATAGGAGTTCCAATTTAAAATACATTGTATACAAAATATTAGTTCAAATAGAGTTATTTTCTTGACTGTGGTAAGGTCTTATGAATACATTTTAGTCCAAACTAAAATATCAAGTACTGTACTCTAAAAGTAGCTCGCGCTGGGAAGTCCTCCATGATGTGCTCCTTTAAAAGATAACCTATCAACCTACGCTAAAAAAGCCACAATTCTGCACGCTGAGCTTATAAAGCTCACTGGTATATTTCTACTAAACCATAATTCATGAATATCATAAAACAAGTATGCATGATGATATAATCAAGAGTGCACAGATAGGGATTCACATATAACGAAGTTCATCCTCTAGCCTACCTTAGCTGTAGTTCACAATATTTGTCTCAGGCATCATTAATTAAAAAAGTCTCACATACCATCACCAGGCTTTACCATACTCGAGGTCACACAGCCCGTCGAGTTACTCGAGCTCACACAACCCACCGAGTTATAGCATATCGTACCCCGATCATACAACCTTATGGTAATATAGCCATCAACTATTATCCATACATCAAGCATAATAACCATACATGACCTACACAATGGCCAACGAAGCCCTACTTTACCCGTGCTCACAGAGTCGTCAGGTTACTCGTGATCACATAGCCGTCGGGTTAGTTGGACCATGTCCAAATCACCATAACCACATATATGTCCTAGACATTCTTGGATCACAATAGCCATAAACAGTCATTACCTGAGGTCACTCACCAAATCAGGTTACTCGAGTTCACTTAGTCTATCGAGTTATGTTTCCTGAATCGGTTCACCATAGCCACAGATAGGTTTCTAACCATATACAGATCAAATAGCCCATGGATACGTTGGATGTACTCGATCACACAACCCGAAGTACACATACCCTTATATAAGTACCCTTAGACTGACTTTAGGACGTCTGAATTCCTTACCATAACACACACGATACATATGCTCCCCGAGCATCAATACATCTCACCAAGACATGAGAAGCATCAAGCTAAACTATTAGAAATGCCCCAAGCCATATTTCAATTCGTTATAATTATTAATTAACGTCTTTCCAGTTCATTCACGACGTTCTCATTAGATTATCTTATTATTCAAAGAAATTAGACTATACAGACGGCCCTTCAGCACCCAGCAAGAACCCTACACGCTACACAATATTGATCCGCCAATGATCCCTATGGGTTACTAATACAATCAATTCACCCAAAGATTACCAAGTCATTGGCCATTTATTTCGCATATGGGGTATTAATCTCGATTTCTCTGTGTTACAATTCATTTTACACCTTTAAAGACCTATTGAGCCCTTTATCCTAAATTATAAAACTCTCAAATGCAAATTCGAACTTCTTAGGTAGATTGCTCTATGAGTACCAATACTCCTACATGGGTACCGGTATGCCCCTCTAGGCACCGATACTCATCTTCGAGTATCGATACCCACTTTAGGTTTGAAATAAATGATCATGACCTCGTATCGATACTCTCTCCTCATGTATCAAAACTATGTACCAGTATGCGTACCTTGTGTACCAAAACCCTATGCGTATCGAAATACCCCTTGGCATACCGGTACGTTATTTCACTATTAGAATTTGGTAATAGAATAGTGATATCAGTATGCACCTGGCCCGTACTGATACCTCCTTATAAAAATGCCTAGAAGAGTTCGCTTTTAAGAGAGCATACCGATATTGGCCTCCTCATGTACCAAAGCCATGTACCGGTATGCGTCCCTTGTGTACCAAAACCCTATGTGTATCGAAACACCCCTGGGCATACCGATACGCTATTTTGCTATTAGAATTTGGCAATAGAACAGGGGTATCGGTATGCCTATGGCCCGTACCGATACCCCTTATAAAAATGCCTAGAAGAGTTCACTTTTAAGAGAGCATAACGATATTGGCCTAGCTCATACCGATACACGTGCCCATAAATATATTTCTAAAGTTTAAATTTCTTTGATTTTGCCCCCTAAACTTAATAGTTAAACCTCAAATTAAGCCTACATGTTACGAAGAAGTCATTACGTGGATTCCTACCAATTTTACACATTAACAACATCCAATCTTTGATTTACCATTAAAGGGGGTTTAAAGCTTCTAAAACCCAACCTTAGCAACCCATAACCATACACCAAGCAAACCAATCATTTTATGATCCTCGTGAAATGTAAGAGTAAAAAATGTACTGACCTTAAGCAAACAAATCCAAAATAAAGCATCCACCAAGCTTCTTCCACCTCTTTTCCTTGGTTCAATCTTCAAACTCAAAATCCTCAAGCTCTAGAGATATTCACCTTGAAAGATAGATCCTTGCTTTCTGATAAACTCCTCCTTGATGACTAATCCGAGATTCTTACTCAACAACAACAAGATACCACTTTTACCTTGAGTTGGGTGGGTATTAGAAGGGGGAAGATGGTAGGAAAAAGATGAAGACAAGAATAACTTCATCCTCCTTCCAAATGCAAAAAAATAAAGAAGGCATCAACCTTTGTCTTCCCTTGAGGGAAATTACCCCTTTATCCTTCATTAATCCTTCCTCATCCAAACATAAACCCAACATCCTGTTGGATTTCATAGGAAATAAACTGATCTAATTAGGCATATAAACTCAGTGGAAAAGTATCCTATGAAGAATTTCCAAGATCTCATGCAATCATATTAATGTACGAAGATGAGATAAAAAATTACCTTGATTTATGATTCAGGAATACGGTTGTGTTGAGGCGCTGCCTTTCTGAAAGACAGCCGCCCTCTACAAGTATCCACACGCGAATGACGACAAACGGCTATCAGAATGCTAGTTCCAATTAAGATTTCGAAAATCTAGTTTTTGTAGTTTTGGTGGCTATTTCGAAAATCCCAAGATCCCTTAACAAAACCCTTGACATACATACATATATATATGACTTGAATAGGGTTAGGTTGAGTTCACTATTATAATTTAATTAAAACTCTTTTTAAATAAATTATAATTTAAAATGAATTCTTTTATCTTATAAAGAATTCAAATTCAACCAACTCTAGATAAAGTGATTTATTTAATAATATTATTTATTTAAAATAAGTAAATAATATATTCTAAAATAGATTCCTTATCTGATAAAGAATTTAAAATCAATCAAATCTAGATAATGAGATTATTTGATAATATTATTTACTTATATTATTTTCGAAAAATAATAAAATAAATGAGATTTTCTATTATGAATTTAACCTTTTAAATTCGAACAAATAATCTTTAATAATATAATTTAAAATAATCGCATTATCTTATATTTATTATTGAGAGTAATAACCACAACCATTCTTATTCATTCTTAGTGTGCCACCATATAGGTTCATTTAACGTTGGTAGTAGATAAAATCATAGTTTATTCTACAAGTCATAAGTGGCCTCTAGCAAAACATTATGACTACCCAAATTAATTGAAAAGCTCATAATCCGAGACAACCTTAATTCAGTTTATGTCATAATCCTTTCATCTCACGATATTTTGATAGAATATAAGGCATGAAAAATGTTAACCTTATATCGTTCTATCTTTAGTTTCTCGATGCCCAATTGAACTGACTAAACAAATGACATTGATCTCTATCAACTCATTTGAGCACGGTCATGCATTTCTCAGTCTCAATCATCGAGGGGCCCAAAGATATCTCTCTTATATTAAGAGGGATAAATTCCATCTTAATCACTCACATCTCACTACATGATTCCTTATTATGTTCAAGCATAACCTTTACAATCGTCCGATTAAAAACGATGTTTGACTATGTCAAAACATAATAGTTATCATGTTGAGAACCGTAGCAATTTCAGGTCTAAGGATTCAATGCCACAACTGTATAAGATTAATATATAACTTTAATCCATGTATTAATCTTAAGACGAGTCGATCCTAATATTTTTTCTCAACAAATACATATATGAATTTGATTTGAATCTCATTCAAATATTCATCTTATGAATATCTATCAAACTTCATACTAATTTTATCTTATTATTGTTCCCACAATAATAACTGATTAGGGATATTTAGAATAATAATATTCAAGGATACAAAAACATGCAAATTTATCATAATAATAAATTTAATAATCAAAATATCATGTCCATACAATAGGCCTTAGGGCACTATCGCTAACACATCCAAGCCTAACATTATATGAAGGCCCACTAGAACACCCATGGAGCCCTCTTCGACCCAACATCTCGGTCCAACAAGCAAAGCCTGCAGCTTAGGTTTAGCCGACTCTTGGGTTCAAAAACCCGAGTCATTACAACGGTATTGCCCAATGTTGGCAGGTTTTAATAATTCACCTTGATTTTCAATCTTCTCATGCATGCCCCCGATCTTTGCTTATTCTGTTTTCCAATAAGGAATTTTACTGCTTTGGTAATTGGAACGTTGTGATAGCTATTTTTTAGATTAGGGAGTCAGTTTTACTGATGGATTTTATCACGACATTTTTGCTAATCAATTTGTGGACAATTTAGGATAGCATGTTATGTTGTATTGGGTCTTCGTCAGTTAGAACTTCTTGGATTAAGAGCTGTGCTTCTGGATGCTGATGAGGAGCAGCATGATGCCTAGAGCCATGAGATTAGTGATTGGCTTGGAAAACATTAAAGATGTTGTTTATGATGCAAATGACCTATAGGATGATTTGTCAACTCATGTTTTGAAATGCAATGGGAGAGATTAGAAAAGGGGAAAACAGGTCAGCTTTCTATTCTCAAAAGTTAATCAAGTCGCTTACAATCTTAAGATAGGATATCAAATCAATGCAATTAGGGAGAGATTAGATGCTACAGCTATAGATAAAACCAAATACCACTTTACGGATCGATATCCTATAAGCGTACCACTTGTAAAGCTTGAGAGGAAGCAGACACATTCTTTTGTCCGAAAGAAAGATGTAGTTAGGAGACAAGGTGACAAAGATGCCTTCATGAAAAGGCTGCTGGACACCAATGTTGGGGATAATGTTTTGGTCATTCCAGTAGTTGGGATATGAGGACAAGGGAAGACCACTCTAGCTCAACTAGTGTACAATGATAAGAGAATTGTGAAACATTTTGAGCTGAGGATGTGGGTTTGTGTTTCTGATGTTTTTGATATGAAAATCATAGTTGATAAGATTTTGGAGTCTACTACTATTTTCAAGTTTGAAAGTTTTGGGATGTATTCCTTGCAAACTCACCATCGGAAAAGAATCGATGGCCAGAAGTACTTACTTGTGTTAGAAAATATGCGGAATGACAAAGGAGAGAGGTGGCGGAATTTGGCAGATTTGTTGATGAATGGTGCAAGAGGAAGTAAGATAATTGTCACTACGCGCGCTCAATTGGTTGCTTCCATCACAGGCACAAGCCCACCTTGTATGTTGGAAGGTCTTCCAGATGCAATGTCTTGCTCCTTGTTTGAAAAGTGGCATTTAAAGAAGGCCAAGAGCCAAATGATTCAAGATTAGTAGCAATTGGGAAGGACATTGTCAAAAGATGTACCGGTAATCCCCTCGCCATAAGAACCATGGGCGGCGTTCTACATACCAAAGATACTGAAATCGAGTGTCTCTCTTTGAAAGAGAGGCAAATGTTGACGGTTACTCGAAATGAAGATGATGTATTATCTGTGCTGAAGTTGAGCTATGAACAACTGTCACCATATTTAAAACAGTGCTTTGCTTACTATTCGTTGTTTCCTAAGGACTACGAGATCAACAAGCAGATGCTGATCTCACTTTGGATTGTAGAAGGGTTTATACAATCATTGCACGGAATTCAATGCCTTGAGGAATTAGGGGACGAGTACTTCATGGATCTCCTAAGGCGGTTTTTTTTCAAGATGTGGAATATGATGAATGGGGCAATGTAATAAGTTGCAAACTGCATGATTTCATGTTTGACCTTGCTTAATTAGTTGCAGGGAGTGGCACCTCCATGGTAGATTTGGATTGTAAAAACATGTGAAAGAGCCCATCATGTGTCATTCAATGCGGAGTTAGATTTATCCTGGAAAATCAAGTATATAAGTTATGAAGAAGATAACGCATTGTTGGAAGGTCTTCAGCCGTATTCAAATCTTAAAGAGTTTCACATTTATGGATATAGAGCTCAAAGGTTCCCAAATTGGATGAGTTTTGACTTGTCATTGCTACTCCCCAACTTACTTGAAATCAGCATATGGAATTCTACCAGATGCTTACATCTCCCATTGTTCAGTCGTCTTTCCAAGTTTAAGGTACTCAGGCTTGAAGTCATAACTGCTATCGAGTACGTTGAAGATAGCAGTTCGAAGTCTTCGTCATCTTTATCATTCATGGGTAATTAGTCGGAAGGAGGAATAGAATCACCACAAAGCAGTAACAACAGCATCACCACAAAGGCCATTGCAGCAGAAACAATCAATTCCTTCCTTACTTTGTCTTCAGAATGCTCAGGAATGGCCCAAGGAAGCAATTGAAACTTACCGAATCTTGCTATCTCTAATTCAAACACAAAGAGAACCTCAGTCTAATAACTCCCAGAGCGCGAAGAATTCTGTTGATGGTAGTAGCTATGGAAGATCTATATTTAGCAGTACCGTTTGGTTCCCAAAGATATACAAACGCGATACAAATATAAAATACTGAGTAGTATTGACAAAGCTATAGGTGATGGTACTTTCCCTTGGATGCCACTCATTTCTGAATGTCCAGACAAGTGTTAGAAAGACTCTTCAGGTAAAGAAATCCCATATTTTATTACTTAATATGCTTCTCCCTAAGATAACATGACTCTCTGCTTCTTTTCTCCACCACCACTTCACAGGTAATTCTTCACTTTTCATAGTTAACACTTTAAGTTTTTATTGTTAGCTATAATTCTAAAGTATGTTCCAAATTTGGATAATCTGGGCGTGTGGCTCTAAAAGGCTGCTTATTATAAAAATGATGATAAGAAGCATGCATGATACGGCCTAAGTTGCTCAAGCGGTTTTTATTTTTCATCTTCAATTGTGCATTAACTAGTAATGCATACATCTCTCATTATGAGCCGTATGGCTGTATGGTTGTAGTGCATACACATTAATGTTCATCAATATCTCTACCGATTCTTAGCTTTAATGATCTTGCATCACTCATTGTAGTTCTATTATGCAAAATACTGATATTGTAGAGTTTGATCTTTAACAAATAATCATAATAAACATGACATAGTTGTTATATTCTTGAATATATATTTGCTTACTTTAAGGTAAATAAACGAAAATGGCACTCAAATTTTGACGAAGACATTGACATTTTGCCCACCAACTGTTTGTCTGTTGTTCCTTTTGAGATCCATTCTTAAGATTTGGGCTTTTTTTCCTGTCCCATGGATCAGTACTCTCTCCCACTTGTTTCTTTTGCTCACTTGTTGATTCTACAGGCACCGAGTGATTTCATACAACCAAAATATTATTGCTATTTTTGTATCTATGGTCGGTTCATGTTATTAAAGATAAAAGATCCTTTACTAACGCTTGATTAATCGAGCATTGCTACCATATCGAGGAAGGCCGCCAGGAAAAGGTATGTTCACCTCCAATGTCTTTCAAATTCTTACTACTTTCATTATATTGCATGTTCTGATCAATTTAATCTTGCACATATAAAGGATTATGTTAACACTATTTATGAATATTGTAGATTATTTTAGATATAACGTAGGTTAATATCAACCCTCATTGGCTTAAATTAGCAGCCCCTACTGCTGTTCCCTAAGCCCTGAAGCCAGGATTTATGTTATACCCTTGGGTGCTCGACATGCTTACCACAACAAATTTTGGTTCGTCGAGGAGCTAATATTTGCATTTACTTGTAAATTTGCAATTGTATAATCATTGAGAAGCTAAGGCACATGACTTACTAAAATATAAGAAAAATGGATTAATCATAAGTCAGCATTTTTTTAAGAATTTTCCAAAACATATTTCCCTAGAGTCATTTTGAAAGGGAGAATCATGTTTTCAAGATATAACTTGAATCTATGCATTTGCCAGCCTGTTAGATCTCTTAGAATGTTTAGATGATATGCTTCTTTACTGCTAGACATACTACACAAGGTTACCGGCCAAACGAGTTTACATTTTCTACAATTCTTAAATCTTCAGTAACCATAGAGCTAGTGCAGCTTCATTGCTTGGCTATAACATTATGCTTGATCAGTGTAAATGAAATATTTGTGGGCAATTCTGTCTTTCTTTTTTAACTTATCTTGGGAGAAGGATTTACATTGCATGATGGATTCAAAATACTGGCTTGTATATCTTTGATAACTGCAAACAATTTGAACTTCGGCTGCACATAACACATGATCCCTAATAGTCGATACCTGATTCTTAACATACAATTTTCATGAACAGGTTTGCAATTTTATTCTATTTAATGTATAAGTTAGCTACCACAAAGTAGGGGCAGGAATGGTTGAAAGTTTATCTGATATTTGTTATACCACATTACTGTGACTCCTCATATTCTATTATCTTGTTACAGCATTAATTTCATCATATTAGACGCGCGTACTGCTTTAAGACAAAGGACCCTATTGATTGTTGCCATGTTTGGCAAGAATAAATGCAGGTGCTTCAAATGATGAATTCCAAAGGCAAATATCCCAAGTAGAGGTTAACATTGAGCTGGAAAGAAGGAACTCTAGAATACAAGCAACTTTTGATGTTCCTCATCTTCGAGAATCAGCCATGATGCATGTGGCTTATATCGACAATTATGTCGTGGGGCATTTCTCTCATAAAGGTTTTGGTTTGGTTCAGTTAAACCGTCTCATCATATTAGATTTAGCTAGTGTAAAAAACCACTTGCCCTATATTGGTTTACTTATAGTTTAAAACTTGAATGGGAGCGCTTGATAACACGTCTAAATTTCCTTTAGAAAGGTTCTAGATAACATGAATTTTGGAGGTAGAACCATATCCCAACCCATTTGGTCTTCTTATTTATGCCTAATCCTCTGCTAATATCCATGTATATCTAACTGAAATATGTTCGTCCTATCCAAGAACCACATTTGGTGTTATTCTGCAGTTAAGAGTGAACTGACATGCTTAATTAGTATAAATAGCTATCCTTTGTACTTGAATAATATACATCCTTAGCTATGTGACCATGTGCATTTACTCAAGCCGTTATCTCTTTATCTACATATTACTTGGTAACTACATTCCTCTAAGATTAGGATTATGTCATTGATTAAAAATACTTACGTAAGGTATGAACCAATGGCCTGATCTATCTGTTCTTCTTAAGCAAACTTTTGTGTTGTGTGTTTCCATTCGCGTAGGAGGTTGCGAACATAGTTAGCATCAAATATTCAGGTTGTACAGGGAGTCGTACCTACCTTTTAGCGCTTTAATGATGGAGGTAAGGAATGTTGGTGATTGAATCTTGTATGGCGAATATGCCAGATGAGAACACCAAAGATGAGACAAATCAAATCTTCTTGTAACGCCCTGAAAATGGGCCTATATGTGGACCGGATCGGGTCAGTGGTTCAAGAGAACCGGTTTAGGCAATTCAGTTAGTTTTGGGAAAATAAATTTATAAATTGGTTTTGGGGTAAAACAAATTATAGGAAAATGTTTTAAATTACTTAATTAATATTTTAAGTAATTTGGTGAAGTTGATTTGAGGTAATTAAATCTGATTTTAAGATATTTTGGTCTAGTGACTAAATTGAAAGTTTTCAAAACATTTTTGGTGACTAAATCAAAAAAGGATCAAAACTTAGAATCTTGAAAGAGCTATTTTTCCAATCTTTTTCAACAGATTTCGCTTTTAATTTAGGCTATTTTAAAGTAATTTTTAAATGATTTTATAATTAAATAAATGTGAATTTATTAAAAAGGATTTTAATTGTCAAAAATACTTTCTCACGTAACTACTTTTCTCCAAACCTTTTCTCTCAACTTTCTCAGCAACCAAACTAGGATTTCTACTTCAAAATCTCCAGGAATCAATCTCCATTGATTTTCTTTTTGATTTCTAATTGATTACTTCAATTTTCTTTGCAAAATCTCTTTGAATTTCATCAAAGCTTGGACAATTAAGGGAGAAATCAACAATTAGAGGTGATTTTCGTTTCTATCCTCTATTTAAAGGTTTTTTAATGAAACTCCCAAGTTCTTAATCCATTTTTGTTGATTTATATTATGGAATTATGATTTAAACGATGATTTGATAGTTAAATTAAGTTTTCTTGGAAAATTATTGGAAATTAAATTGGATCTGTTTTGGTGATGAGTTTAATTGATTTATATCCCAATTTGGATATGTTTTAATTTTGAAATGATTGGTTAATCAATAGAATCCCAAAACTATATGGATTGCTAGTTTCTAGGTTGTTTATAGTTGATTTTTGGTGTGATCTGGTTGTTGTGGTGTTGCTGGAGATATAAGGACATGATTAGGTTGTTTTTGGATGTTAATTGATGTGGTTAATGTGTTAGAATCGTTAGATTTTGGCTGGGCTTTGTTTGAGTAAGGTTTGGTGGTGTTCTTGATAGTTTTAAGAAGGTGTTTGATGGATTCTTGTGAGGTGAGGTTGTGTTTGTTGGTTGCTGGAGGTTTATGAAACATAGATGTGTTTTAATCCTCTATTTTTTGATTGGGTAAAGCAGGGAAGCTAAATCCTTTACCTTTCGAAGAAAGCGCGGGAGTTGAGAAAGCTTGATTTGCGAATCAACAAGCAAGCCTTGGATTGTTGGTGAGTGAAAAAGTGTTTTACTGCTGTTAAATAGTTTGAAAAGGAGTTGTGGGAGTTTAGATAAAGTTTGATGCACTTATCTAAGCTCAAAAGTAAGTATCAGTTGAGCTTTCTCTCGATTTTGGATTTCGTAAAATGAAATCTCATGCATATATTTATGGCTTTTATTACTCAATGTATTATGCATGCTTTAAAAGTGAAAGAGGTTGCAAATGGTCATTGATGATTACTTTTGAGAATGGCATATGATTTATGCAAGTATTTTTGAGATTATGAAAATATATGGATTAATGTATTTGTGCTGGATTGTTTTGATGCATATGTAAAATAGTGAGGTAATGTTGGTTTATTGAATATATTGGCAAGTGGCTGTGTTTAAATGTTATCAGATATAGTTGACTGGTCATAGGATTGAAAGTGCACTGTAAAAAGTCGTCTTATGTGTGTCGAGGGATGTTAACTGTATGTAATCTCCACCATGAGAACCGTAGCGGTTGAGGTGGGCAAATGTTCTATTTTCTCCCGCTGGTGGATTTATATATCCAAACCGTAAAGGTGGGTAAAAGTTCCGTTACTCTGGTTTAAACCGTTAAGGTGGGCAAGTGTGCCGTTACTTCGGTTGAGGTATGTATGTAAAGTGGTGTGTGAATCACTTGAGAAATCTGTGTATCCGATGCGTTTTATGAAATGTAAGGTTACTGGTTTTGAGTCGCTTGAAAGCCAATATATGATATAATGTATCATGAGAAATGGATTATATTTGTATAATGTGATTTATACATGTGTACTCTTTAAGCTTGTTATAAGGGAGTTGTGAAGCTTAAATTGAGGTAGAGATTGAATCCATGGTACATGTGTTGATAATGATTTAAATGTGCATTTTTTAGATGACATGAGAAGCATGTTATGTTTGCCAAGATATAATTACATGTTATTTGAACTAAATGGTTTTAAATGCATTGATGAGTGTTTTTGTGAATCCCTCACTAAGATTATAGCTTACGCTCTCATTTCCTCATCAATGCAGAGAAATAGCTTTCTCGGACAGCACACGAGCAAGGGAGAATCCAAAGATCGTTGCATTTCAAAGTATAGTTTTATATGGTCTAAATAGTAATAAGAAGGCAATGTGATCGGGTTGTTTTGGGGGATGTGTTTTGAATTACTCATTATTGTAAAAGTTTGGATTATTGTTTTAGACTTGTATGATGCTTTATACTTGTTTTTGAGGGGTTGGGAGGCACTAAGCATGCTTGGGTAGAAATCACGCTCTTAGGTGAATGTTTGATTATGCCATGCTTGTTGTGACTTCTTGACATGTTGCCATGCTTGATGATTTAATGTTCATGATGCCATATGATGATTAAAGGTTGAATAAAGGGTGTTAGCTTGAGCCAAAGTGTCATATGTTGGACCTAGAGGTCAGTAAGGTCTCACCGTACCGGTACGGCTCCTCAGGGTGTCGGTACACAGGGACTTGTCTCAGCTCAGATTGTTCAATTTTTCCCAGCCGTACCGATACACATGGTAATCGTATTGGTATTGTAGTTATGAAATAAGGAAGGTTTCAGTACGCGAGTCACTGTTTCGATACGATTCTTAGCTACTAAAATTCGAACTTTCAAATTATACGAGCCATACCGATACGATCTTCAAGCGTATCGGTACATATTTGTTCTTTAGTACTGTATCGATACGGTGGACACCTGTACCGGAACGATGGGCGTTAATTTAGTTGAGATGCTTCCTATTGTTTGAAATTTTTGCATTTTGGTCTATGTTCCTTAATTATGCTTTTAAATGAGTTTGAATGATCATTTTGAGTTGTGATTTAACATGAATGAATGTAACATGACTAATTGAGGATTGGTAACTCTAATTTTGAAGAAGTCTTTATAAAAATTTTGAAATTATGTTTTAGTCTCTAGAATGCGAATTCGAGTAATTGGATGTCAAAATGATGCTCGATTGAGTTGTAACTTTAATCAAAACTCGTATGATCACCTTAGGACCTAAAAATGCATTTAGATAAGATAAAAGGAAAAAATAGACCATTTCTAATGGTCTTCATGGTTTATTTCGGTAAATCCTAATATAAGGGTGTTACATTTGGTGGTATCAAAACCAGGTTATGATTGTTGGGAGGTGGGTTATGATTGTTTGTATGGTTGATGTTGTATGCATATGTTGTTTGACATGTACGGCGTTTGAATTTGTGAAATCTTGTTGAGATGTGGTATGTTTGGGGTGTTTAGACTTAGGACACATTTTCTTATTACTACTTGAGTTAAATGATTTTATTTTTAAACAAGAGTGACTTGGATTCCTGCTACGAGCTGACCTAATTATTTTGTTTTGATGCATTATCTTGTAAAGACTCATATTTTCTCACATGGGACCGAGACGAGAGACTATAACTTACATGGGTAGTGTGGTGGATACACATGATGATGAGTTGTCTCCTCCTCCATCGATTCATCCTACTGGTGTTGGAGTAGAGGGAGGTGCGCCTCAGGCACTACAAGTACCTGGTTTTGGTGATATGGCACTATTGGTCCAAGTGATGACGGGGGCTTTCTAGGTGGCCATGGCTAGAGTGCATGTACCTATACCGGCGCCTGTAGCTGTTAATATCGGGTTACCTTTGGAGCGTCTACGTAGCCTGTGTGGTGTTGAGTTTTGAGGTATGGCTCCTGAAGCATCCGAGGAATGGTTTTATAGTACCGAAAGGATCATTGGCCGGATAGAGTGTACGAATGTACGCAAGCTGGGATGTTTTGTGTCGTTGCTCCAGGGTGATGTGTATAGTTGGTGGACAACTGTGATCGCGGGTGTGGATCCTGCCAATGTTACCTGGGAATTCTTTTGGGAGGCTTTCAAGAAGAAGTATTTGGAAACTCGATACAAGGATGCGAAGAAGAGAGAGTTAAAGGTTTTGGAGCAAGGAAACATGTATGTTTTCGAGTATAAGATACAGTTTGTTCGGTTGAGTAAGTATGCTCTTGAGTTGGTTCTGGACGAATGAGAGAGGTGTTATCGATTCTGTTACGGGTTGATCAAGAAAGTAAAGACGTACATGTTGGCTATAGACTACACAGAGTTTGATGTACTGTGTCTCGAGCGAAGGACATAGAACAAAATTTGGGCTTGTCTATTTATTTTGGGGGTTCCTTGTCAAGATAGAGGAGTGTGGAGTCCGATGTTGGTAAGGATCATTATTAGAGGTATAGAGGCATAAGGTATCATCCGGATTAAAGGCGTGGAAGATATGGTGTTAGGTATGGTTTTCAGGGATAAAATACCTATGCTGGAGTTCTCGAGTGTAGTAGATGTGGTACGAGGCATTCAGGGAATGCTGGGGTGCTATGGTTACTTGTTGGAGCTGTGGATTTAGGGACCATCTTTGGAGGGATTGTCCTCAGTTAGCCAAAGAGGGTCAGGCTAATGCACCTGTTGCGGGAGCGCAGAAAGGTTGTGGGCGCGGCCGTGGACATTTCCAGCGTAGGGATGATGGACAGAGAGTTGTAGCGCATACCATAGCGGTTCAGCTAGAAGATGGTGGACTAGCGAGGATTTTTCTCACCGTGTTGAGAGGAATGATACCGACGTGATCGTAGGTACCTTTACCTTGCAGACTATACCTTTATTATCTTTAACTGATTTCGGTTCTACACATTCCTACATTCTGCACAAGCATGCATGTATGTTGGATTTACCTGTTGAGTTGTTAGATGTTGGTATATGGGTAACCAGTATATTTGGTGAGACAATTGTAGCTAGGAAGTATAGGAGTTGTCCCTTGATGGTTCAAGGGCATGTGTTTGAAGCGAAACTGATGGAGTTATCGTTTCACAGTTTTGACGTGATTCTAGGCATGGATTGGTTGTCTCAACACAAGACTGTGGTAGATTTTGAGGCCAAGCAGATTTCTTTGAAACTTGCCGAAGATTATGAAGTTGTGGTTGTAGGCGAGAATGTCAAGTTCATGTCAAATGTGGTTTCAGCGTTGGAGGTACAGAGGTTATTAGAATGTGACGGTCAAGTTACCTAGCCTATGTTATGAATCCGAATATGAAAGAAGCGCATGCCCAGGATATTCGCATAGTTTGCAATTTTTCCATGAGTGTTTCTGAAATAGTTGCTTGGTTTGCCACCGGATAAGGAAGTGAAGTTTTGCATTGAGACATACGCAAATACGACTCCAGTGTCAATTGCTCCATACCGTATGGAACCGAAAAAGTTAAATGAGTTAAAGACGTAGTTGCAAGAGTTATAGGATTGTGGGTTCATTCAACCAAGTGTGTCACCGTAGGGTGCACCGGTGTTGTTTGTGAAGAAGAAGGATGGCACGATGAGAATGTGCATTAATTATTGATAACTGAATTAGTTGATGATTAAGAACAAGTGCCCTTTGCCAAGGATTGATGATTTGTTTGATCAATTCTGGGGTACTACAGTGTTCTTTAAGATTGATCTGCGGTCGGGGTACTACCAGTTGAAGATAAAGGATAAGGATGTGCCGAAGACAGCTTTTTGCACACAGTATGGGAATTACGAGTTCCTAGTGGTGGCGTTTGGTTTGACCAATGCACCAGAAACGTTCATGGATATGATGAATAGGGTGTTTCATGAATTTTTAGACTAATTCGTGGTAGTGTTCATCGATGATATTCTTGTGTACTCACGTACCGAGGAAGATCACGATCGACATTTCCAAATTGTGTTGCAAGTTCTATTGGAAACAAGCTTTATGCCAAGTTAAGTAAATACGAGTTTTGGATCAAACATGTGGTATTCCTTGGTCATGTTGTTTCGGTCGAGGGAATTCGTGTGGATTCTCAGAAAGTAGAGGCCATTGTGAATTGGAAGCCACCGAAATCTGTATCAGAGGTTCGTAGTTTTCTGGGAATGGCAGGATATTATTGACGGTTTGTGGATGGGTTTTCAAGGATTGCTGCTCCGTTGACGAAGTTGTTACAAAACGATGTGAGTTTTTAGTGGACGGAAGTTAGGCAGCAAGCTTTCGATAAGCTAAAGGAATTCTTGACGCAAGCTCCAATCTTGATTCAACCTGAGTCAGGGAAGGAGTTTGTTGTGTTTAGTGATGCGTCCTACGGGGTTTAGGATGCGTGTTGATGCGAGAATGAAGGGTTGTCGCCTATGCATCTAGGCATTTGAAGGTGCACGAGTGCAACTACCCTACACACGATCTTGAGTTGGTTGCGGTGGTGTTCGCCTTGAAGATTTGGCGACACTATCTCTATGGTGAAAAGTGTACGGTGTATACAGATCACAAAAGTTTGAAGTACCTAGTGTTCCAAAAGGACTTAATTCTTAGGCAGTGAAGGTGGTTAGAGTTGCTTAAAGATTATGATCTAACAATTGAGTACCATCCGAGGAAGGCAAACGTGGTAGCGGATGCCTTGAGTAGAAAAGTCACTGTAGAGTTAAGGGTGATGTTTGCGCGGCTTAGTGTGTCGCAAAATGACAGGTTGTTGGCGGAGTTGCAATTGAAGTCTTCGATATTGCATATGATTAAAGAGAAGCAACCATATGATGAGTCGTTAAAGATATCTTGTTGGAAATCAAACGAATTTTGATTTCAATGAGGATAGAGTTTTGTGTTTTAAGAGTCGGTGGTGGTGCCGATGGATGAAGAGTTGAGGCATACTATCTTGACTGAGGCACATTTGAGTCCTTTTGCTATGCATCTGGAGAGTATGAAAATGTATCAGGATTTAAAGAAAAAGTATTTCTGGGTTGGCTTGAAGAAGGATGTCATGGATTTTGTGGCTCGTTGCATGGTTTGTCAACGTGTTAAGGTAGAGCATCAGTTTTCTTCAGGGTTGTTGCAACTGTTGGGGGTTCCAAAGTTGAAGTGGGAGAGAATCACCATGGATTTTGAGTCTAGTTTGCCTTTAACGCCGTCAAAGAAGAATTCTGTTTGGGTGATTGTGGATAGGTTTACGAAGTGTGCACATTTTTTGGCTGTGCATACGACGTATACTCTAGATAAGTTGGAAGAGTTGTACATTGCTGAGATCGTGAGCTTGCACGGGGTGTCGAAGTCCATTGTGTCGGATAGAGATCCGCGTTTCACTGCGAGGTTCTGGGAATGTTTGCATAGGGCCTTGGGTACACGATTGAACTTCAGTACCTCGTATCATCCGCAAACGGATGGTCAGTATAAACGTGTTATCCAAGTGTTAGAGGATATGTTGCGGTGTTGTATCATAGATTTTTAAGGGTTATGGGAGAAGCAATTGTCGTTGGTAGAATTTGCTCATAACAACAGTTATAATAACAGTCGGGCAGAGGCAGGAGAGAAATATGTTTCTTTGTCGGATATGTTGAAGGATACTAATGAGAAATTAAATCTTATTAGTGATCGTTTGAAGGCAGCTTCGAATTGGCAAAAGTCCTATGCTGATTTGAAATGAAGAGAAATTGAGTATGCGGTTGGCGATCTTGTGTTTCTGAAGGTTTCGCCTTGGAAAAGGTGATGAGGTTTGGACGGAAGGGCAAGTTGAGCCCTAGGTTTATTGGACCGTATGAGGTGTTGGACTATGTTGGTTCAGTTGCTTATAGATTGAGACTGTCAGCTGAGTTGGAAAAGATATATGATGTTTTCCATGTGTCGATGCTTCGGAGGTATAGATCGGACCTTCGCATATTATGCCTGTTGAGGGGATTGAGTTGAATATGGATTTGACCTATGATGAGGAACCGGTGAGGATTCTAAATTCGAGTAGCAAAGTACTTCGCAAAAAGACCATAGAGTCGGTAAAGGAGTTGTGGCGGTACCGCGGTGTAGAGGAAGCTACCTGAGAGAGAAAATGGATATGTTGAAGCAGTTCCCTCATCTTTTTCTGCCAGGTAAATTTTGAGGACGAAATTTCTTAAGAGGGGGAAAGTTGTAACGCCATAAAAATGGGCCGAGATATGGACCGGATCGGGTCAGTGGTTCAAGAGAACCGGTTTAGGCAATTCAGTTAGTTTCAGGAAAATAAATTTATAAAATTAGTTTTGGGGTAAAATAAATTATGGAAAAATATTTTAAATTACTTAATTAATATTTTAAGTAATTTGGTAAAGTCGATTTGAGGTAATTAAATCTTATTTTAAGACATTTTGGTCTAGTGACTAAATTGAAAGTTTTCAAAATTATTTTGGTGACTAAATCGAAAAAGGATCAAAACATAGAATATTTAAGGAGCTACTTGTCCATCTTTTTCAATAAATTTCTCTTTTAATTTAGGCTATTTTAAAGTAATTTTGAAATGATTTTATAATTAAATAAAGGTGGATTTATTAAAAAGGATTTTAATTGTCAAAAACGCATTCTCACGTAACTACTTTTCTCCAAACCCTTTCTCTCAACTTTCCTAGTAACCAAACTAGGATTTCTACTTCAAAATCTCCAGGAATCAATCTCCATTGATTTCATTTTTGATTTCTAATTGATTACTTCAACTTCCTTTGCAAAATTTCTTTGGATTTCATCAAAGCTTGGCCAATTAAGGGAGAAATCAACAATTAGAGGTAATTTTTATTTTTCTCCTCTAATTAAATGTTCTTTAATGAAATTCACAAGTTCTTGATCCTTTGTTGTTGATTTTTATTATGGAATTATGATTTAAACAATAATTTGATAGTTAAATTGAGTTTTCGTGGAAAATTGTTAGAAATTAAATTGGATCTGTTTTGGTGATGGATTTAATTGATTTATATCCCAATTTGGATATGTTTTAATGTTGAAAGGGTTGATTAATAATTGAAATCCCGAAACTATATGGATTGCTAGTGTCTAGGTTATTTATAGTTGGTTTTTGGTGTGATATGGTTGTTGTGGTGTTGCTGGAGATATAAGGACGTGATTAGGTTGTTTTGGATGTTAATTGATGTGGTTAATGTGTTAGAATCATTAGATGTTATCTAGGCTTTGTTTGAGTAAGGTTTGGTGGTTTTCTTGATAGTTTTAGGAAGATGTTTGAGGGATTTTTGGGAGGTGAGGTTGTGTTTGTTGGTTGCTGGAGGTTTGTAAAACAAATATGTGTTTTAATCCTCTATTTTTTGATTGGGTAAAGCAAGGAAGATGAATCCTTTACATTTCGAAGAAAGTACGGGAGTTGCGGAGGCTTGATTTGTGCATTGGTAAGCAAACGTTGGATTGTTGGTGAGTGGAAAAGTGTTTTACTGCTATTAAAAGGTTTGAAAAGGAGTTGTGGGAGTTTAGATAAAGTTTGATACACTTATCTAAGCTCGGAAGTAAGTATCAGTTGAGCTTTCTCTCGATTTTGGTTTTCGTAAAATGAAATCTCATGCACATGCTTATGGCTTTTATTACTCACTGTATTATGCATGCTTTAAAAGTGAAAGAGGTTGCAAATGGTCATTGATGATTACTTTTGAGAATGGCATATGATTTATGCAAGTATTTTTGAGATTTTGAAAATACATGGTTTAATGTATTTGTGTTGGATTGTTTTGATGCATATGTAAAACAGTGAGGTAATGTTGGTTTATTGAATATATTGGCAAGTGGGGCCGTGTTTAGAATGTTATCAGATATAGTTGACCGGTCATGGAATTGAAAGTGCACTATAAAAAGTCGCCTCATGTGTGTCGAGGGGTGTTAAGTGTCCGTAATCTCCACCATGAGAAACGCAGCGGTTGATGTGGGTAAATGTTCTGTTTTCTCCCACTGGTGGATTTATACATCCAAACTGTGGAGGTAGGTAAATATTCTGTTACTTCGGTTTAAACTGTTGAGGTGGGCAAGTGTGCCGTTACTTTGGTTAAGGTATGTATGTAAAGTGGTTGTGTAAACTTCTTGAGAAATCCGTGTATCCGATGTGTTTTATGAAACGTAAGGTTGCTGGTTTTGAGTCACTTGAAAGCCAATATATGAGGTAATGTATCATGAGAAATGGATTATGTTTGTATAATGTGATTTATACATGTGTACTCTTTAAGCTTGTTATGAGAGAGTTGTGTTGTGAAGTTTAAATAGAGGTAGAGATTGAATCCATGATACATGTGTTAAAAATGATTTAAATGTGCATTTTTGAGATGACATGAGAAGCATGAGATGTTTTGCCAAGAAATAATTACATGTGATTTGAACTAAATGGTTTTAAATGCATTGATGAGTGTTTTTGCGAATCCCTCACTCAGCTTATAGCTTACGCTCTCTTTTCCTCATCAAAATCAGAGAAATAGCTTTCTCGAACAGCACGCGAGCAAAGGAGAATCCAAAGATCGTTGCATTTCAAAGTATGGTTTTATATGATCTAAGTAGTAATAAGCAGGCAATGTGACCGGGTTGTTTTGAGAGATGTGCTTTCAATTACTCCCTGTTGTAAAAGTTTGGATTAATGTTTTGGACTTGTATGATGCTTTATACTTTTTTTGAGGGGTTGGGAGGCACTAAGCATGCTTGGGTAGAAATCTCGCTCTTAGATGAATGTTTGATTATGCCATGCTTGGTGTGACCTCTTGACATGTTGCCATGCTTGATGATTGAATGTTCATGATGCCATATGATGATTAGAGGTTGAATAAAGGGTGTTAGATTGAGCCAAAGTGTCATATGTTGGACTTAGAGGTCAATACAGGTTTTACCGTACCGGTACGACTCCTCAGGGTGTCGGTACGCGAGGACTTGTCTCAGCTCAGATTGTTTAATTTTGCCTAGGCATACCGATATGCATGGTAACCGTATCGGTACGCATAGTTATGAAATAGGGAAGGTTTCGGTACGTGAGTCATTGTTTTAATACGACTCTTAGCTACTGAAATTGGAATTTCAAATTATACGAGTCGTACCGATACGCTTGAGGATTGTATCGGTACGTATTTGTTCTTTAGTATTGTATTGATACGGTGGACACCTGTACCGAAACGCTGATCGTTAATTTAGTTGAGATGCTTCATAATGTTTGAAATCTTCGCATTTTGGTCTCTGTTCCTTAATTATGCTTTTAAATGAGTTTGAATGATCATTTGGAGTTGTAATTTAACATGAAAGCATGTAACATGACTAATTGAGGATTGATAACTCTAATTTCGAAGAAGTCTTTATAAAAAATTATAAATTACGTTTTAGTCCCTAGAATGTGAATTCGAGTAATTGGATGTCGAAATAACGCCCGATTGAGTTGTAACTTTAATCGAAACTTGTATGATCACCTTAGGACCTAAAAATGCATTTAGATAAGATAAAAGGAAAAAATGGACCGCTTCTAATGTTCTTCGGGGTTATTTCGGTAAACTCTAATGTAGTTCGCTCGGTTCGGTCTTGCGACTAGACCAGGTTAAGGGGGTTACACATCTATTCATACCAGAAGATCCTAGAATAAGAAGACGAGACACGAGCGTACCTCCAGTGGTTCATAATGATATCGTAAGATTAATTATGGTTTCATGATAACAGTTATAACATGCTTTTATTGATGCTACGTTCGACGAGTGTATTATTTTTTATAGACGAGTTTGCAATAACCTTATTTTACTTGGTAATGTTTAGCCAATCACAGGACCAAGTAGTGATGAAAAAGAAAACTCTCCTACAGCTACATCAAGTAACATAGCATTGAAAAATTAAAACTCTCCTACGGCTACTTCAAGTAGCATAGCGATGAAAAATGAAAACTCTCCTACGACTACTTCAAGTAACATAGCGATGAAAAATGAAAACTCTCCTACGGCTACTTCAAGTAGCGTAGCGATGAAAAATGAAAACTCTCCCACGGCTACTCCAAGTAGCGTGGCAATGAAAAATGAAAACTCTCACTCAGATATTGCACCCAAGAGAGCCCTCATCCCGCAAATTATTTTCAAAATAGGGGCAAGAATTCTCCCAAGCTGAAAAAAAGAACTCCCAAGTTGAGTGAGAATACACAACACTTTTAAGAGGTGTGCTAATGGACACAGCTTGCCGGTCACCATTTTCGAGCGAGTGACAAGTTAGTAATAATGTTTCACAAGAACTAGGTCGTTCCAAGAAAGCGAGCAACGATTTGCACTACTCGCAACAGCAAAGAATCAAACCATGTACAACAAGAAGAGCAAATGTGCGAATGGGTATATAACGATTAAAATCATCTCACCCGAGGGGAAATAATCCTCCCAACTCGAGGTAATTACGCGAATGCATAAATCTGCTTTGAGAGTGTGATGTCATTTTATAAGAAAAAGCGCAAAGCGGCCTCTCCTACTGCCCAGGTGAGCATTACTTCCCTGAGCGAACGATGTAAATAAGCATAAGACTATAAAATCGTACAAATAATTGTCACTCCCAAGTAAGGGTACATAAAGAAACATACAAACATGTGGTGCTCCTCGGAAATACGATGTTTGTAGCATGACAAAACGGCCACCGTTTATGTTGTCCATCAACAATGGTAACGTTTACAAAACTATCAACAACTTTGGGGCAAGCATACATTTAATATGCTCTGAGAGAATGATAACGTCTGTAAATATGACTATGCAAACATACAAGAAACTAAGGAACAAGTTAGGGAATGAATTAACGAACAAGCTAGCAAATGGAAGATAAAGGTTTGCTAGCCACTTCCACAGTAAAAGCGCATAGTAAGGCGACTGAAAAAGAGTAGATTCATAAGCCACTTCCAAGTGCACAATGAAAATATGCGAACAATTCTATAACAATTGAAATTATCTCACCCGAGGGGCAAGAATATCCCCATCCAAAATAAAAAATGCAAGCACACAAGACAATATAGTTTGCTACCTACCTATCTTACAAATTTGCAGTATCACAAGTCTATATTTATGTTTTGATATTTTTAAAGAAAGAAGCATTTTAAGAATTAAAAAATAAGAAACAATAAATTATAGGCCTTAGAAGGTCACTTTATAACCTTCCCTCGCATGGGGGGCAAGAGTTCACAATCTCGCTTTGAGTTAGCGATGTCGCTCTGAGTTAGCGAATGAGTTAGCAATCCCGCTATAAGTTAGAAATGCCATTATGAGTCAATTCATAAATCATGGATCTATATGTTAAAAGCAATAATTCATTTTCAGTGAACTACTTTTCAAAGGAGGCGCACATGTTTGCACCTACGAACAAGCAAACACACAAACTGCCAATCCAAAAACTCTCGCCCAGCGAGCCCCCTTTAGAATCCTCCCAACTTAAGATAACTGCATAATCCACTCTGAAAGAGATATGCCATGAGAAATAACATAGAAGCAAGCTCTCCTGCAAATTATTTAAAAGTCAGTATTCACTAAGTGATCTCCCACCCAAGAAAGGCAACATATGCCATCACAATAGAAGTTAATGATACTTCCAACATCTACGCAAAATCAGAAAAATTGCTCATATTTAAACAAGCACAAAATATGTTAAGCAAAAGTGTAAATATAGCAATCCATTTTTATAAGGGGGCAAGTGTTCGCGCCAACGAACAAACATGCACAAATAATATGAAAATTAGATTCATCTTATTTTTCTGGGATAAACCATTTAATCGAACTCTCCCACAACTCTTATCATTTCACGAGAAGCACAACGAGTAAAGAGAAAATAAAAGGTGAATCATACAAAGGTTACTTTTTAAACACTCTCTATAAGTCCAACTCGAGTTTCTAGGCATGCGAATATCACTTTATAACCTTCCCTTGCCTGGGGGGCAATTGTTAGTACCTACAAATACCTACAGCCATGTGTCAAGACTACATGGCCTGCAGTGAACAGATAAGACTGCGAACAACATCACACAAAGAATGCCCAGATCATTCGTGATATGCCCAAGTACTATTCGAAACCTAAAGCGAACAAGCTGATAGAGTATGCCCAAAGACCAATCATAAGATGATTGTAAATGACATTTGTTTTACCTCGTTTATTAATATAGAGGCATTACCATTATTATTTTCAGTTACTATTCTGCGTGCATAAATAAACTGAATTATAATAAAATCTTTAGAATAATATGGTTATTCTTAAATGTCCTTAGTCACGTATTATTGTGGGCATGAACAACAATAATGAATTAAGACTAATTTGTAGTTGATTGATGACAAAGTGTTGTCATTGACATGAATATGTCAAAATCAATACATAAGTATGTGTTAGGGAACGATATACTTGACTGACCCGCTATGAACATGTTTCTTGGATTATTATGTGACAGTCACAATATTTCTCATAGTGATAACTATATGTATGATCCTCAGACTTGAGATCATCATATTTCAACATTGTGAGTGACAGATTTTGATACAGTCAAACGTGTGTCGTAATTAACTACACTACAAACATTGATATTGGATATGTCACAATCTATGTAGTGGGATATAGTTGATCAATATAGGATTTGTCCCTCTTACATAATATGAGTTATATCATACGCCACTTGATTGAGAGAGACTAGAAATGCATGACCATGCTCGAATAAGTTGGTCTGAGATATCATAGTTATTCGTTTATAATAGTTTTCTCAAGATATCAAAAAATATTAGATGGACTATACATGTGTAACTGTTCCATGACATGTGTCCATTCTAGATATAAAGGACAAAAGATTGTAATACTTGAAAAAGAGTTAATTACGAAGAGGTTATGTTGAATCACGATTTCTAGTAACTTAGGTGACAATGACATATTGCTAGATGTCACTCATTGTTTGTAATATTAGAAATGTTCTAATATTTAATACTAACGTAAAAAAGAACCTATAGGGTCACACTCGCAGTTGAAATGAGCATATATTAAATAAATTATATATGTACAAATTTGTTGTACACGAATTTAATTAAATTAATATATATTTGATATATATAATTTAATTACTGGATAAATATTAAAAGAAAATAATTATTGTAATTATAACTCCTTTAATATATAAATAATATAATTCAATTTAAATCAATATATATATTGAAATCCTAATTAAGTTGAATTGAGATTATATATATTTAATATATATATTGAAATCCTAATTAAGTTGAATTAGGATTATATATATTTAATATATATATTGAAATTCTAATTAAGTTGAATTGAGTTTATATATATTTAATTTATATATATATATTGAAATCCTAATTAAAGTTAAATTAGGATTATATATTAATATATATATTGAAATCCTAATATGAGTTGAATTAGGATTTTTCAAAGGCTATATAAAGGCACGAGGGATCTAGTAATCATTAATGCTTTTTAGGAAAATCCTTTAAATAGTTTAGAGAGTTTTATATGCTCGTTTCAACTAGGTGAACTGAGTAGAGGTCAGAGCGTTATTGTTGTGGCTTAGGAATTGACATCGTGGAATTGTGATTGGATATCTATCTTCTCCAAATTTAGAATTCCAGATTTTAAATAGGTAATTATTCACCCCTTTTCACCCTGATTCATTCCTCGTACATGGATCTCTGATGGTGATCGCCAGATAATTTTTCTGCTGCACCATGAGGTGTACCGGCATGACCCAAAAGTGGTATCAAAGCCACTTGTACGATACAAATTCGGGTTTTAATTACTCGGGTGATGTAATTGTATGAGATACATGTTATTTTTTGTTTTATTTAGCGAATATATGATATTTGTATGAGCAAATCATTTCAATCACGGTTAACCTGTTAATGCAGTTAAAAGATGTTCCTAAGATCGACGATTAAAAGTTAATCATCAAGATCTTTATTGATAGGGTTTGAAATATTATATGTTAATTGTTAACATACTCAATATGGAGTTTTAGGGCAGGTAGTATTTTGCACATGAACAAAAGTTGTTCCAAACGAAAAACCTTATGGATTAAGAATCCCGAAAATACGAATATGTTGATAAAACTTATTAAATCGTGAGGTTTTTCCCCATAGGAAATATAAGTGCAATTTTAAATTTCACCCCTTTAACCCTACGAAGGCAGCAAAGGTCAAAGACACATATTGGTAATTTTAATAATCAAGATAAAACAAGTGTATGTTATGATTGATATGCATGGTGTTTGGAATGCATGGTTATAGCTCAATAGTCAATTGAGTTTGATTTATAAGGTTTTATAAATACAGCCCGTGTGTCGTGCTTCTCTCTACTTCTATTGTAATTCTCTTCTCATCTTACTTCATCGTTTGTAAATCGAGTTTCTGAAATTGCAACCTATACAAAGAAGCATAGACCAGAGGAACGAAAAGATGGGCCGACCGAAATATGCCTGAGAAGTGATTTTATCCTTAGAATAATTTGGTTCTCCCACTGGAATGGGTGCGAGCCACCTTAGGATATAGGATATAACTATTGCATTTATATTTACTATTTTTCATGTATGTGATAAAATGAATGTATGAGATGCATGCTAGTTAATTGATAAGATCAAATGTTAAATGGTGAGATAATATTCACAAAACCCCTTAATAAAATATTATGTCTTTTATTGCCTCCCAATGTTAACCCTCGTTAAAGTCTAGATCGATTCAATGTAGGTTCTGCTAAAGCAAGGTACTTGTATCTATCTTGGCCAAATGCGAAGAATAAGCAAGTGATATTTGCTAGTTGTAATATTGGTTAAAGACTTAACTAGGTTACTCTAATAGGATTAGAAACCTAAAGGTTAGTTATTTGAATAATCATAAGATGATTATGAACAAGAGTTGTTCACCAAATAAAGGAGTTACATGAGATGTAATTAGCAAATGTTGCTTACCTAGATAAACCATAATCTTAAGAGAAAAGCCAAAGCTGACTTAAGAGAATGTGAATTTTGGATCCTTACCCACTAGGAAAACTTTACAGAAAGTATTTTTGACTTTAATATTTGAGGGTTATAAATTTTAATAAAAGTAGTGGGAGTATAAAGTCCCTTTATAATCAAACTTGGTAAATGTACTCAAAAATTCATATTTTATTGTTGTAGACTTAATATGACAAAAACAAATTCATTATCATTGTGATCGGTCCTTGAGAAAGACAAATTGAACAACGTGAACTTTCTTGACATGTCACTGAAAGAAAAATGTTTTCATTGTTATAAGACATATCATAGGAAGAATGACTACTCCATTTATCTTAAAAAAGTCAAGAAGGCAAATGAAAGCGGAGCGTCCGCCTCAGATATTTATGTTATTGATATTAATTTATCAACACCTACTTCTTGGGTATTGGATATCGGTTGTGGTTCTCATATTTGTACATCTGTACAAGGACTACAACAAAGTAGAAATCTGAGAAAATGAGAAGTGGACCTATAGGTTGGTAATGGAGCAAGAGTTGTTGCATTAGCTATAGGAACATATACTTTATCGTTGCCTAGTGGACTTAATTTATGTTTAGAGAACTGTTGTTTTGTGCCTAGTTTGACTAAAAACATCATTTCAATTTCTTGTTTAGAAAAGATTGGTTTTGAGATAATTATTAAGAATAATTGTTGTTCTTTTTTATCTCGATAATGTTTTCTATAGTGTGGCACAATTAATAAATGACCTCTATATTTTGGATCAAGAGAATACCATTTACAACATAAATGCGAAAAGATAAAAAAACAAATGACTCTAATCAAACTTATCTTTGGCATTGTCGCTTGGGTCACATAAGTAAAAAACGCATTTCAAAACTTCATAAAGATAGATTTTTGGATTCATTTGTTTTTGAACAATTTGATGTATGCGAGCCTTGCTTATTGGGAAAGATGACCAAAGCTCATTTTAATGGTAAAAGTGAGCGAGCAAGTGATTTATTGGGATTAATACATAGTGATGTTTGTAGACCAATGAATACCCAAGCTAGATGAGGGTTTCAATACTTCATTACTTTCATAGATGTTTTCATTACTTTCACAGATGGCTTCAGTAAACATGTGTACATTTACCTAATGCATCATAAATCTAAAGCCCTTGAAAAGTTCAAGGAATTTAAAAATGAAGTACAAAACCAACTAGGAAAAAACATCAAGGCTCTTTGATCAGATCAAAGAGGAGAATACTTAAGCTTAGAGTTTGGTGACCTTTTTAAGGAATATGTGTTTGTCTCACAACTTACACCTATTGGTACTCCACAATAGAATAGGGTTTCTGAAAGAAGAAATCAAACACTGTTAGACATGGTTCGGTCAATGATGAGTCAGATTGATCTTCTAGTTTCTTTTTGGGGACATGCGCTAGAAACAACTGCTTTTACACTAAATTGTGTTCCATCTAAATCAATTCAAAAGACACCATAAAAGATATAGACTGGGAAACATCCTAGTATGTCTTTTATGAAAATTTAGGGATGAGAAGTTTATGTTAAACATAAGATGTCTACAAAGCTCGAACCCAAATCTCATAAATGTAATTTTGTGGGTTATCCTAAAAAACTAAAGGATATTATTTCTTCAATCCTACCGAGAACAGAGTGTTTGTTGCTCAAACATGAATCTTTCTAGAAAGAGAATTTGTTTTCCAAAAAGGAAGTAAGAGAAATATTGAACTCAATAAAAATCGATATCAACTACAGATCTTTGAACTAGAGATTGAACAACAACAAGTTCCACGAGTTGTTGAGGAATATTCAACAGTTTTGGAAACACAACCACTGCGAAGATCTTTGAGAAAACGCAATACGCTTGAGAAATATGAATTTCTTGTTACATTGCATGGTGATGTTCTCTTCATTGATCAAGATGATCCTAGGACTTATCAAGAAGTAGTGACGGGCTCAGACTCTGAGAAATGGCAAAAGGCCATGAAATTCGAGATGGATTCCATGTCAGAAAACCAAGTTTGGACCTTGGTTAACCCACCTGAAGGGGTTAAGCCCATAGGGTACAAGTGGGTTTTCAAAAATAAAACCGACATGGATGGTAATGTACAAACATACAAAGGGCGATTAGTCACTAAGGGTTTTCGTCAAATTCATGGTATAGACTATGATGAAACCTTTTCACTTGTTGCTATGTTTAAATCCATCTAGATCTTACTTGCGATAACTGTATTTTATGATTATGAGATATGGCAAATGGATGTTAAAACCATTTTCCTTAATGGAAAACTAGATGAGGATGTGTACATGACACAACCTGAAGGTTTTATCGATCCAAAAGATGCTGAAAAAATATGCAAGCTACAAAGGTCCATTTATGGATGAAAGTCAGCTTCCCGGAGTTAGAATCTTCATTTTAACGATGCAATCAAAGAGTTTGGTTTTATCAAAAATGAAGATAAGCCATGTATTTTTCAAGAAAATTTGTGGGAGCAATGTCATATTCTTGGTACTGTATATGGATGACATACTAATAATAGGAAATGACATACCTAGCTTATAATCTGTAAAAACTTGGTTAGAAAAATATTTTCCATGAAAGACTTGGGTGAGGCAACATACATATTAGGAGTCAAGATCTATAGAGATAGATCGAGACGACCCTTAAGACTGAGTCAAAATACATACATAGATAAAGTACTAAAAAGATTCAGTATGGAAGAATCCAAAAAGGGGTTCTTACCTATGAGACATGGAATTTTACTCTCGAAGGAAATGTGTCCTTCAACACCCCAACAAAGAGAGCGCATGAGTAAGATTCTATATGCTTCAGCAATTGTATCTATCATGTATGCCATGCTATGTACTCGTCTAGATGTATCATACGCTTTAAGTATGACAAGTCAGTACCAGGTAGATCCCGGTGAAGGTCATTGGGTCACAGTTAAAAATATCCTTAAGTACTTAAGAAGAACTAAGGATACATTCCTTATATATAGAGGTGGGGAAGAGCTAAGTATAAAAGGTTATAATGATGCCAGCTTTCAAATCAATAAGGATGATTCACGATTGCAATCGGGTTTTGTGTTCTGCCTTAATGGAGGCACTGTGAGCTGGAAAAGTTCAAAGCAAGATACAATAGCTGATTCTACAACAGAAGCCGAGTATATTGAAGCAAGTGATGCTACAAAATAGTTTGTTTGCATCAAAAAGTTCATATCTGAACTAGGGGTTGTGCCGAGCAAATTGAATGCTATAGATCTATGTTGTGATAACAACGAAGCCATCGCACAAGCAAAAGAACCCAGATCTCACCAACGATCCAAACACATACTTAGGCGTTACCATCTTATTCAAGAAATCATAGATCGCAAAGATGTGAAAATATGTAGAGTACCAACAGATGATAATATTGCCGATCCACTGACAAAGCCTCTGACGGAGCAGAAGCATGATCATCACACTAAGTCACTTGGTATTAGATACATGAGTGATTGGTCTTAGTGCTAGTGGAAGATTGTTAGATTATGCCCAAAGACCAATCATAAGATGATTGTAAATGACATTTATTTTACCTTGTTTATTAATACAGAGGCATTGCCATTATTATTTTCATTTACTATTCTGAGTGCATAAATAAACTGAATTAATAAATGTCCTTAGTCTAGTATTATTGTGGGAATGGACAACAATTTGTAGTTGATTGATGACAAAGTGTTGTCATTGACATTGATATATATATTTATATATTAAAATCCTAATTAAGTTGAATTGGGATTATATATATTTAATATATATATATATATTGAAATCCTAATTAAGTTGAATTAGGATTATATACATTTAATATATATATTGAAATCCTAATTAAGTTGAATTGGGATTATATATATTTAATATATATATTAAAATCCTAATATGAGTTGAATTAGAATTTTCAAAGGATATATAAAGACATGAGAGATCTAGCAGTTATTAATGCTTTTTGGAAAACCCCTCTAAATAGTTTAGAGAGTTTTATATGCTCGTTTCAACTAGGTGAAGTAAGTAGATGTCGGAGCATTATCGTTGCGGCTTAGGAATCGACATCGTGGAATCGTGATTGGATATCTATCTTTTTCAAATTCAGAATTCCAGATTTTAAACTTGTAATTCTTCACCCCTTTTTCACCCTGATTCGTTCCTCGTACATGAATCTCTGATGGTGATCGCCTGATAATTTTTTCTATGCACCATGGGGTGTACCAGCGTAACCCAACAGCAAGACAGCGAGCAGCATCACATCTAACGATCGAATGACGATGCACGTGATCCATGTCGACATCCGAGCCACGACAACTCACCAAGACACTTGTGTTGTAATTGGTTAATATTTTTTAGTTACTTTCCATGTTCTCTTGTAATTGATTATTATTTTTTGGGATTTTATGTAGGGCTGTAAATGAACCAAGCTCAAAATGAATTGTTAGTGGACTCATAGTAAAGAATAAGTTATACTTATGGACATCTTTAGTCGGTCTTTTATTATAATTTATACGTAGATGTGGACAAATAAAATTTTAGGATGACACAAATAAAATTTCATAAAATTTCAGAGTGAGCACTATCAATAAAATAAGTAACTAATAGAAGAAAATTCAGATTCCAGTGCGCACCCTGGATCAACGTGCATCCGGCACTGCGTAAAACTTCTTCGATGAAATTGATGACATGTCTCGAAAAACTTCTAGGTGCAATTCTCTTATGTCCCGAGAAATTTGAACAGTATGACAAATAATTTAGCAAAAGAATGGATGAATCGAAATGATTTGTGAAATCCAGCAGAGAGGATAAGCCAATTTTAACGAGACACTCAACTATGATTTATTGCATAATAAAATCTTTATTGCTGAAAAAAAATTTTGTCAACTTTTTTTGTTTAATTATTTTTAGGACATGTCAATTTTAAAATTAGTCAAATTAAACCCAAACTCTCCATTTTTTATAGTTCTCTTTTAAAGCTTGTTAATTTTAAAGATAAAAAATTGGATACTAGTTTCACCCTGAGCGCGAGAGAATTTTGATGTAGACAATGAGCACTTGAAACGGGTGGTAACCAGGTCATACATAAATGGGATGGGAATAAGTAGAGGTGGACGGTTAATTTTTAAATTTTTTCTAAATTTGAATTCCTTTGAATGTTTTTTATTATTTTTTTAATTTTTAAAAAAAATCTAAGTTGGTCTTAATCTTTTTGAAAATTTTAGTTCATAGTTTTAATTTTTTTAAAAATCTTAAGCAGCCCCTCAATTTGTTTAGTTAAGATTCGCCTCCAGGAATATACTGGTCATCTGTCAGAAATGTCATGGACATGAACGCAATTTATGGAGGGTATGAGGACTAATACACACACATTTATATGAAGGACATATTGGTTTAACACTTAGATCGACTGTGGAATGCTTACAGCTTTGCTGCTGCACTCAAAGATTTGGATTATGGGTCATGAACGTGGTTCCAGTCGACTTACCAGATACAATTCCCGTAATATATGAAAGGGGTCTATTTGGCACGTATCATGATTGGTGTGAATCGTTTAGCACTTATCTGCAGGGAAACTATTCTTAGTGTGTAAGGGGCTGTTGCCCTCCCAATTTTTTGATATAATGATATTTTAAGTCTCTTTTGTTTTAAATGTAATTCAAATAAGACCTTTGTACCTCCTAATTTTTAGATTTAATTATTTAATTGTCCCTTGGTCCTTTCCAATGTTTAACCTTAACTCCATCCCAGCTTATCCGAGGTCTTATGATCTTCTCCGTGCGGACCATCTATTCTCAAAGGTTAAAACGAGGTGAGGAATGCCAAATTGTCTTTACATGGTGTATGATCTGTAGAAATAAGAGTGAGGTTGTGTCTGCTCCAAAGGAGCTGAATATAGTTAGTTAGTATCATACAAGGGTTGACGAATGCCGAGACTGAAATAGAGATCTGCGTATTAAGAAACGCACACATGCTTTATTTATTAAAAACATCAACGACAATGGAAACGAAAATGAAAACGACAATAACAGCAACAACGAAACAACACTGAAAACCAAAATGAAAACGACAAGGACAAGGAGAACCACAACGGTAACGACATGTAAAGGCAGAATGCCAACTTAATTAAGCAGGAACATTGGATTGAGAAGAGAGAAGCCATGGAAAGAAGTTTTTAAGGTTGTGAACGTCAGTTCGACGGTGGTTATTAGTGAAGTCAAGCAGAGAGGACCAGGTGAAATCAGGGTAAACCCTGCTTGAGCCGACCGCCAGATCTTCCGGGGGTTTCACCACCATGTCTTCTTTGCAGCCCACAAAACAAACCAAAGATCTCCTCCCACTCTCCTCGTTCACCATTGCCCTATGTATGCAGCTTTTGTATATCCCATTAGAAAAAGCCTACAACAATAACGTAAACACATTCGGAATTCAGATATCAATTATTGAATCATAAATAATACTAACAAATACTACCATACATTAACGTACCATGAAAGTGTCACCAATGTTAATGGCAAACGCATCCTGCCGAGGCGGAACCGCCAGCCATTTGTCACCGGCCAATATTTCGAGCCCTCCGACCTGGTCTTGGTGAACTATCGTGATGGAATTAGGGTCGCAATGAGGGCCAGTGCCGAAGGTGACACCGGGATTCTTGCACAGTGGATAGTAATTGCACCTCATTATAGAAGTACCATCTTCGAAAAATTTGCGATAGTAGGAACGATCCACTCCTAAACTCAGTGCCAAAAGCTCCATGATGATTAGAGACAATTCGCTCATCTTTTCACAATACTTTTGGTAAACCCGCCTCCAAAAGTCAAAACATAACACTCTTGTTAGTAACTAAAACACTTCTTGTTTCTTTATCATACACATTGGTAAAGTAACAATGTATTTTAAAGTTTTCTTATACATTTAGGATATTTAGTTAGAGTTACGTCCCATTAAAGTAAAAGGTTAATATTTAATATGTTGTTGAAGGTGTAATCAATTATGAGGGCATAAAGTTATATTTACCCAGCATTCTCAAAATCGTGCCCCAAAGCAGATGTAAAATAATCTACCACATCGGAGTCGCAGCTCATTCCTCGGTGCTTGAAGCTAAATGTTTCCTTCCAAGGCAAACTGGATGAGAATCGATCAGCATGGGCAGAAGAAAAACCTACTTGAGTACCAGGCTTTTGTACGAAACTGAGCTTCTTGTCAAAGGACATCTCGAAGATTGCATCGATTTCACGATACGCAGCTTGAATGAGATCTGCATCAACACCGTGGTTGATGACTTGGAAGAAGCCATGGTTGGTGCAAGCGGTCCTCATGAGCTCGATTGCCTTAGCAGTGGCGATCTCGTCTCCTTTTATGAACCCTTCCAAGTCTATCACGGGCTCGTCGAACACTCCGTCGGTGCTGACCATATCTTCCTTGGGCCACATAAATTGTGTAGGCATGTTGGCTTGCCTTTGCAACTTGTTTAAGTCGAAAAGATGAAGAGTGTTTTTATCTTTTGGTTCCATGGAAGGAAGCGAAAGAAGGGTTGAACAACTCATTGGGGAGAGTGAGAGAGAATTGCCAAGTCTTTGAAAAGAGAAGTGTTTAGTGATAGAGAAGAAGAACATCAGGTATATATAGAGAATTGAGAAGTGTTGTGGATAAGCGATGAAACTAGAGGGCGTACACTTGTTCCTTTTTTTTTTTTACTTATCTACACCATGCATGCACCAGCTAGTTAAGGAAAGAAATCTATTATAATTTAAATGAAATAGGTGTATGATTCATTCAATAACAACATGCATGCACCAGCTAGTTAAGGAAGGAAATTTATTACTATAATTTAAATGAAATTGTTGCATGATTCAATAAAAATAATTTTTGGGTCAACATATTATTTTAGTTTAAATAACACTTAATTCTAAAATAATTATTATAAAAATGAATAAAATAAACTTAAGTTTGAGTTTAAGGGCCACTAAATATTATACATAAAAATTATAGATTCTATGTTCAAAAATTATAGAATCGTTTTTTCTTTAGTCGACGACGGTACTAGCTTTAATGTTGGTCGTCGACCGCCGGTTCTATTTTTTTCTTTTTTTTCAGTTTTTAATAAAAATAATTCTACTTTTGTTGCGCGTTTTCCTCTGTCTTTGTGGCACGTTTTTTGTTTTTTTCTCGATCGTTTGACCGCTCTTTTTATTTTATGTTTTCTCAGGGTTGGATTTGACTCTGCCACAACTGATCAAGATGATGCTTATTTGTAATCATGCTGATCTTTCATGCTTTGGACCCTCATATTGAATTTGGATACACAATTTGCGTTCGTGGATATTTTCTCATGACGCTTGGCTCTGATTTATAGTTCTCGATGGTCTTTCAATAGCTTAATCTTCTTTTGTAGTTTGCTTGCCGATGCAGTCAGATTTGTTCAAGTCTTTTAGTTGGGTTATTAACCTTTTTCATGTATAGCCCTTGTATGATTTACAATGGTTAGTTTCTTGTGTCAATGTTATAAAAAATGTCCAAATTATATATTTAATTTACGATGATAATTATAAACTCTTATTATAGTTTTGAATATTTTCTCTTCTTAATAAAGCTAACGGCTTCTATCCAAACAAAATTGTAGATTCTGTAAACAGCATCTATGTATTGTGTCTAGTTAATCATTGTCACCAATTTTATTATACTTTATTTTTATAATATTATCAATAGGTTTAAATTAATAATAAATCACAATTATATTTGAACCATTTTTTTATATAGATCCAACTTATTTAATTTAAAAAGATTTTTTAAAACAATATAAGGTTAGATACAATATAAAGTCGTGACACAATTTAAAAATTAAATTTTTTTGATATATTAATGGTGAATTTTTTTTCTTCCCACGAACCATTACGTGCTCTGAATTATTTAGTTAAATTTTAATTAAAGACACCTGACGATGTAGTAATACCGTTTGAGAAAGAAAGAACTCTAACACCAAAGTATCTAATAAGTATCAAATATTATAGAAAATACATTAGTGCTTGTAATTCAAGAAAAAAATTTTGACACACAAGCTTGCGTAATACACAAGCCTTTTAGTTTTATGAGTTAAAGGTTTAGTAGGGATTTATGGTTTAGAGTTTAGACTTTAAGGCTAATGTTTGTGTAATTTAGGGTATAGAGTTTAGGTTTAGTTTTTTAGAATTTAGAGTTATAAATTTAGGATTTGAGTTTCATACTGTAAATATGCAGACTTGTGTAAAATAAACTTTACACAACATGTATATCAAAATTTTACCCTGTAATTCAAAGTGATTTTGCTAAACTACAAGATGTGATAGACAACCGATGTAAATATTACAAAAATACATTAGTGCTTCCTAGTTAAAATGATTTAGTTAAACTACAAAAACCATCAATAAAACAATGAAAATCAATCGTAAATAATCTCTAGAGTAAGTGGTTAAAAGCTCTTCGTTGACACCTTCCCATCTCCCGTAGGTTGTGGGTTCATAACCCATTAGGAGCAAATTCTCCTTTCCTCCTCCCCTAAGTAAAAATTGTTAAAAAAATAATTATTAATACACATGACATAAATTCATTAGTGAAACATATAAATGGGTATAGAAAAAGAGCAGACAAATTTTGTCCAAACTATGACACTAAAAAAAAACACTAGTGCTTGCAATTTAAATTGAATTCATTAAACAAGCTATAACTCCCAGTATAAATATAACAAAAATATATTAATACTTGTAATTTAAAGTGGAATCATTAAACTAGAAGCTATGGCATCTCTCGTTAATTCTATTTCATAACCATATGAAGCGTTTAATTTACCATCATCATTTTTTGCTGGGCAATTATGATGTTATTTAAATTAATCAAACCTGAGTTGTATGCTTCCTTAAAAACCTCCCTAATTCTAAATTTAAGAAAAGAGTACACACTAGGGGTGATAATGAGCCTGACCGGCTCACAAGCTCTCGGCTCGGTCAAAGCTCGGCTCGATTTGGCTCGAAAAACTCGTGAACAGGCTCAAAATATATATATAATATAATATAGTGTATATATGTTTCAATGTTGTTAACTTGTTATCATGGTTAAATACTTTAAATCCCTTTCTCCTTGTGGACTTGTATAATTTAGAAGATGTACTATGGTTACTTGTGAACTTCAAAAATAAATATTATCTCTTCCTAAACAAGTTTTTACATGTTATTTTTCAAAATTGCAAAAAAAAAATTTAAAAGCAATTTGAGGAAAGTAACAAGCCGAACTCGAACCGAGCTTCAAGCCTAAAATTTCGAGCTCGACGAGCTTCGAGCCTAAGCTGAGCCCAGTAATACTATTTCCGAGCCGGACTTGCCCTTACCTCCCCTAGTACACACAACCAAGATGAAGTTTTACAAAATCACCTATAGAATTCACCAAGCATCACACTCAGAAGTGCTCACCTACCCATTGACCATTGTGAGAAAGGAGGCATTGTGGTGGTCGGAGTAGGTGACCGGCGGTGGATGTAGGAAAGAAGGTGAACTGGCAGTTGGGGATTTGATAAAATATAGAGAAATTGAATTCTGGAAATTATATTATTAAAAATGGAATGAACAAGAAGGTTGTATGTCCATTACACTTGTTGGGTTTATATAACCCAAACAAAAACCAACTATTAACAAACTAACAAATTGATAACAACAATTTCAACTAATTAACAGAGTAGTCCAACTTCTTACTTTCTCTAACATCCATTAAATACCGAAAATACAATCACACAAGACTAGCCAAAGCAAACCACACAAACAATTGTTCATTCCCCTAGAAAAACAAAAGAAGCAAATTGGCTTACCATCATGCTTTAAACATCTCGTCCCTCCTCAATCCAAATTTCGCGAGTTGATCAGCTAAAACATTTCTTTCTCTCTTCACGTACATGCACTACACTGCTGAAATGGAACTAATTCGCCCGTCACTGTCTTCAAATATTTCCCACTATCTCCAAGGCCGAATCAAATAACTACTAATCCAATTTAGAACAATTTGAGTGTCAGACTCAATTATAAGTCTCGCTCTACCTGCTCAATTTGCTTCAACAAAGACATCAAGAGCTTTTTTAATGGCCAGTTCAGCGAAGTTAGAGCCAAAATTAGGTACCGGACCAGTAAATAAAGCTCATACTTCATCAGTTGTCGCCCTCAACACCCCACCACAGCCCGCAACATCAGTCTTAGATGCACCATCAACGTTGAATTTAACTTCTCCCTCTTTTGGTGGCAACCAAACTAAAGAAAAAATAGAAACGAATGAATTAAAGAGACAAGTTGCTGGGTTATCCCACCATTTCTCCTCTTGTAGCAGCACAATAACTTTTACTGTCTTACACCATAAAAAGGCACGCATCTTCGAGTAGAACAACAATCCTTTAAGAGTCGTTAACTTTTTCTGTAACCCCCTCGACCCGGCCTAGTCACTAAACCCGAATCAAGAAAATCATATTGGTTTGCTCCGAATTAACTTATTCGAAATTAGGTCCATTTTTTATTTTATCTTATCTAGATGCAACGTTAAGTCCTAAAGTGTACATACAAGCAACAGTTTAATTTTCATTCGATACGAACATCGATAAGGCACTCAATTGCAAAACGAGCATTTTAGGGACCAAAATGGAAATCTGAATAATTACAGAGAATTATACGAATTTCAGATTACCAATACTTAATTAATCATATCTCATGCTAGCATGTTGATTTTCAGCTCATACGGATTACAAGTAAGCATCCAATTTAGTAAATTATGAAATTAAGGACTAAATCGTAAAATTGCCAAAATACAGGGACTAATTCAAACTCAAAAAGATCATACTTCAAACGGACATAATATAAGTATGCACACAAAATCTCAGGTCAAACGGACAACACTTACTCATTCAATTGATGCATGAATATACGTTGATCAAAATGCAAAGAATCTAAACTTGGTAAAACCTATTAACCGAATTAACTATCGGCCATATCAGTACACGAGATACCGTACTGGTACATGCAAACGTCAAAGCAAATATTGGAATCGGTACGCAATAGGGCGTATCGGTACTCGATTACGTGTACTGAAACCCGATCATGCGTACCGGTACCCACATGCAATACTAGTCACCCCGCATACCGGTATTGAACACTGAGCGTATTGATACGAGCTGCTCCAAAATGCATCTTAGGGGATTCGAATTCCAAATCGAACAAATCTAAATTACATGCAAACAACCTTTACAAGCTCCTAAAATTATACCATCATTAAACATATATGTTTAATTAATTATGTGCCAATTAATCAAGACAATTCATATTCAACCAAGGAATCTAGAGGCATGCTTTCTAAGAACATAAAGCAATATCCAATGCACCTAATGGTCAAGATCTCAACATAAGCTATAGATCAAATAAAACTAGAAGCATATGACCATATGTACACTTAGAAAACAAGCAATCAATTCAATCATTATTTAAATCATTTTAAAACATTAGATCATAACCATCAAATATACTTAGCATTAAATAAAGGGTAAAGTTCACAAAACGTCACTGAACTTTGTTAAAAAAACGAAACGATAACTAAACTTTCAAATGTTAAACTTTCAAATGTTACAAAATGACAATTAAACTTTATGTTTTGAAACAAATTAGTAACTAAGACGTTAAACCCCGTTAACCCCTAACAACAAACTGGTTGTGTCTGCCACATCCCTATCCTTTTTCCAACTCATATTTAAATAATAATAAAGCCCTTTTTCAGGTCATATTTAAAAAATAATAAAAAATTCCTCTAAAACCTTTTTCATCTTCTCTTTTGTAACCCCCTTTCATGCTGATAACAATCTCTCAGTCAACAGGCTGTTTATTTGAGCCTTTTTTCACTCGAATCCTCCAAGCATGGCGAGAATGCGTCATTGCGTCCTTTGAATGCTGCCGTGGTGAGAGGCGTTTGGTCCAAGGTACCGACGTGGCAAGTTGAGCTGGTTGATGAGTGGTCCTGAAGCTGAAGGGTCGTTCTGGAATCCCAAAGGTTGACAACGGCTAGGGTTTGGGTGGTGTCAGGTAGATGGGTTAGGATATTGGGATTGTAGGACTCTAGGGTTGATTTGAATTTGGGTTTAATTGGGTAATTTAGATAGGTATTTTATTTAAACTTCATTTTGATTATCTGGTTCAATCTTAATTGGGTAATGAAGATAGGTAATGGAGCAATGGATATGTCTGCCAAGAGGCCGGAGTCGAAACTGGGAGAATTTTTATTATTATTTAATTATGACATGGAAAAGGGGTTTATTATTATTATTTAAATATAAGGTGGAAAAAGGGGTGGGGATGTGGCAGACACAGTTAACTTGCCATTAGGAGTTAACAGGGCTTAATGTTCCAGTTATCATTTTTGTTTCAAAACACAAAATTTAATTGTTATTTTGTAATATTTGAAAGTTTGGTTACCGTTTTGTTTTTTTAACAAAGTTTAGTGACCGCTTGTGAACTTTACCCTTAATTAAAACCAACATCGTACAAATTAAATAATGCCACCATCCAACATAATATAAACTTCAACCATATAATCATGCCTTATACAAATAGCATCCCAATGATTATCCCATATTGCCTTATTACAAATAATAATAACACCATATACATACTCTTAAAAACGCTTGTCTTGGGATCACTCCTTACCACGAACCACAACCCCTCACTTGCTTAATTCAGTGCATTGACAGAAAAAAGAGAGCGTAAGCATATAATGCCTAGTGAGTGTTCTCAAAAAGGGTAAAACATTAATACATTTTTAAAACCAAAATCGATATTAGAAACCCGTATTTAAGCAATTCATACTCACCATTCTCAAAGCATTTAAATTGAACATGCTTATTCGAAACATATGCATCATGCTTTCATAACAATCTTTTAGTTCTCAAAACATTTAATAAAACATGCTTGATCAAATCATATGCATTTAGCTTTCATTCTTGTTTTCTTTATTTCCTCATATATTGGCAATTAGTGTGACCAATTCAAAACCTTTATTCTTTTATAAAACTCACCGGATACGCGGATTTCCGAGTGATTCTTTTAAATCACATTTTTTCGAGTGATTCCTTTAAATCACATTTTTTTCCTTCAGCCCGGGTAATGTCTTTCAATTACCTCAAAGTTGTAGAGAGATCAACTTTTATTTTATAGTGCACTTGAATTCCTATGACATACCAATTATATACGAGATCCTTTTTAGTGTGTCACATTACTTACTTTTTTCTTATGCATTAACAAACCGATTTCATATGCAAAAATCATTGTCCATGACAACTTAAACATTCCATTTAGGAAACCTTTGTCGATGCAC
This sequence comes from Hibiscus mutabilis, assembly GCA_019671005.1. Classification (NCBI taxonomy): domain Eukaryota; kingdom Viridiplantae; phylum Streptophyta; class Magnoliopsida; order Malvales; family Malvaceae; genus Hibiscus; species Hibiscus mutabilis. The sequence continues at coordinate 15,015,275 of CM033728.1, read as the reverse complement.
TTAGGCATTCTAATGCTTGATAAATCATTGCATAACATTTAATGATGCATAAAAAGTAAGTATTTTCAGCTCATGCTTTCAAATCAAAATAGTAACTCATGCTTTCACAATAAATCGGTATTTAAATGGAGAAATTAGGAAAACTTACTTTCGAGCTTAGTTAAGCTTGCTAGGCTTAATCTAAACTCCCAAAGCCATAATTCAAACCTCTTTATAGTACCAAAACTAGGGGTGCTTATTGAGTTTAGCAGTTCGCAAACAGCTCGACATCGACTCAGTCAAAACTCGACTCGAGATCTTAACAAGTCGAGTCGAGCAAGGCCCAACTCGACTCGATAAGTTCACGAGAAGCTCATTACTTTTTTTATAATTTTTTTAAGATTTTTGGTGAATACCTTAAAAAATTATATTTTGTATCTCCCGAGAATTTCAAAATTTAATTTATATTAATAATAAATTAAATTATAAATAATTAGCCTCTTTTTTTACTAAAGCGTTTCATTTTTATTTTTTTATTATTTTATGTATAAAAGTAGAAAAGAGAAAAAGTCTTTAGTTCTCATATAAAAAATACGATTCAAGTCAAAACACTGAAATCCCTAAGGCCTTCTCTCCTCTGTTGTTCATCGAAGATTGTTGAGAGACTAAAAAGAGTCTCACACTCGAATATTGATTTCATCTCTAACTCGATCATTACAGGTTCTTTTTTTATTTCCCTAGTCTTCACATTTTTTCTTCTGAATTTATATGTTTATATTAAGTTAGATTTTACCTACATTTTAAAAAATAAAGGTAAAAATTTTGACGAGCTTAACGAGCAACGAAATTTTTAAAAGAGCACGAGTCGAGCAAAATTTTATCGAGCTTAACGAGCAATAAGTCGAACCAAATCTACTTCCCTAACAACTACACGAATCAAAGCAATATTCCTCTTTTTACTCCACTGCATGCTGACGTTCTTTCCTTAATTTCTTTTAAAATCTTCTCTTTTTTAACGCCTGCAGCCCGAAACACCCAATTAACTCCCCTGATCACACCCCTGTTTTGCAACCACTTAATTCCCCTTCTTTTTAACTCATTTGTCACATCTTATACGCACCATAAATTGGGCAGCAGCCGCACACCCCAATTCCCCTTCCTTTTTTTATTTATTACCTACAACCCATATGAATTGGGCAGCAGGGGTGTAAATAAACAGAGTGTTTGATGAACTATTCGTATAATATTTATTTATGTTCTTTTATTAAACTAAATAATCGAGTATGAATAAAATTTTTATGTTCGTTATAAAAGAACAGACACGAACATAAGTGTGTTCAGTTCGTTTATATTCACGAACAAGCTCGTTTATAGGATGAAAATGCTTGTGGATGTATCTAAATACTATTTTTTTATTGTTTAGGGTGTTATATAAGTTCATGTTAAAATGTAAGTTTTATTTTGTTGCTTTTGTTTTATTTATTTATTGCTAATTCAGTTAACATTCCTTAACATATAAAACGAACTTGTTTGCGAACGAATAAATGAACACGTTCACGAACACGTTCGTGAATACTTAAATGAACACGTGTTGGAAAAAAATGATATTTTTAGATATTTGAATGAAAAATTGATCTAAACGTTGTTGAAACGTTGTTGAGGAAAATGTTGAACCAATTGTTGGTTCGTAAATGTGCAGATGTGCACGACGTGGGTAACACTAATATCCGAACAGTCGAGTCCTCCGTGGGCTTGCGAATATTTTAACCCAAATAATTTTTCCTCAAATAGAGCATATATTTTCCAAATTATGTTTTGGAATTAAAAGGATAAATATTAAAAGGTTCATTTAATTCAAACAATAATTTTGGAAATTACTCTTTAAAGACTCGTTGATTAAATGCTCCACTAGGTCAAAATTTCAATGGTTCACTATAAATACCTTGTTAACGTACTTGGTTAAACACAACTCAAAAAAAGCACAAAGATTTTTCTATTGTTTTACTCGGGGATTTTCAAATGTAATTTTTCGGTGATAGAGGAAGGCAAGTTACAGTTCGTGATCTCTACAACTGTGCAATTGTAGCTGATCATCTAGTTGTATCCTGGGGGACAAACGACCAATGATCTCAAGCACCATAGGAGTGGCCGAAAATCTGTCTTAAGGAATGCAGACCTCAACACATTTCCCACTAATCGGTTTTTCTGTCTACTACAAGTAAACGGTTTCAATTTACTATTTTTAATATTCGATTTATGTTATGAATATTCTTGTATTTAAATTTATGGTCTTTTTGATTTATCAATAATAATTTCAATATTTTATTTTTACTGTTTATTATTTTCTTGGATTATTAACGCTACTTTTTCTAACAATCTTAAGACAGATTTTGGTTTTAATCCAAGAAGAACAAATTAAAGAGCAATCAATCAAAAGGGGGCATTAACCATCTCTGTCGACAAAGCTTGAACATTCAACCTATGGGTTAAAGAAAAACATGCGCACCCACAAAGGACATGGATGGTTGGCGACAAGCAAAGTTTCATTTTAAATGGTTTTAAACCATTTAAATAGTTGGTTAAAGCAAGTCTTTTGGTTGATCGAAGCTTTATGCATGATTAATAAATGCAATAATCACGGAGCCTTAATTATGATATAAGTGGAATATTCAAAGATGTTATACATGGAATATTCAGTTGCTTTACGTTTATTGTTTCTTTTATATGAGTTGTTTCCTAACGTGCTTGTTTCCTTGTGATAATTGGTGTAATATTTTCATACAAGGAAAATGCTCTTTGAATGAGAGTTGGATCATGGTAGCAAAATTTTGAATTTCTAAGTTCCAAACTTGGAATGTTTTATTAAGGTAATATTCTTTAGTGATTTTGACCTTTAATGGTTTATATAAATACATGTGTGCATGTATTAGGATAATCTTAAAACCATTACATTAAGGTATTTTTTAATACAAGTATAATTCTTATATTTGGGTAAATTTTTTCACTGCCAATAATCAGGCTTATAAGGAACTTAATTTCCTAAAGTGCTTATATGGATTATGTGGAAACGTGTCGTTTACATTAATTATTTACTAATGTGCTGGTTTCCTTATGAGTGTCGGTATGATGAGCAAGACTGGCTTGGCCAAGCACTGTGTTCCTTTTGTGGAGTTACGTTTTCACAAGGTATGTTATCATGCTTTACGTAAATTATGATAATATTAAAACCATAAATTATGGTATTATTAAGGTAATTTTCAATATTCCTTAAATAATGTTGGCCCTTTAATATTAAATATTAAATATGGCATAAAAAGGAATATCTTGTGTCTTGTATAATAATTATTAAATATAATAATTATTTTATTTGTGTTTCGGAAACACTGTGATTTTATTTTTGTACTAATAATTTTTTTGAGAAATTTTATAGAGACGAACAGGATATCCAGACAAAGTCTTGATTTTTTTTGGAAACAAAGATCTCGTAAATAATTCGTTTTGGGAATTAATTCCTGTCGTTTTAACGTGTTTACTTGATCTTCCTTTCCAAACAAGAATCAACGAAAGTAAAATCAAAGGATTATTTCCTTTTGATTTCTGTTTGTTAAACAGAATTGGGTTGCCTTAATATATTTGTTTCGGGTTTTAGTGCTTCTAATCCCGTCATTAAACAGTAGATATAACATTGGAAAAGGAGGGAATAAATCATTGAACTTATTTCTCCGTTAGAATCTTGTATGATTCTAATTTGACAAGGGAAATAAATCGTTGAATTTATTTTCGCGAGGAATCTTGTATGATTCTAATGTTGCAAGAAAAATAAATAATTGAATTGATTTTTGTGAGAATCTAGAATGATTCAATTTTATAAAGGAAATAAATCGTTGAATTTATTTTCTTGGTAATCTTGTATGATTTTTTTGGAAAAGGAAACAAATCGTTGAATTTATTTTCTTGGGATCTTGTATGATTCTATTTTGGAAAAGGAAATAAATCATTGAGTTTATTTTCTTGGGAAATAACCCGTTGAGTTTATTTATTGAAGATCTTGTTTGCAAATAGAGATCTTGTAAATAAATTTGTTTTCAGGAATTTAACTACTGTCTTTTTAATGGGTTTACTGATCTCCTTTCAAACAAAGTGGACAATTCTGTTATAACATAATTGTTATTGGAAGTAACATTGGTTATTGAATCCAAAGAGTTGATTCTGACCGAGGTATTGAGTCAAAGCATGGAAGAGCTTTGTTTTTCTATGTCAAAAGCGTATCTAATGCACGTTATGAAGTGTACTTTGTTTAAAAATGGCTAAAGCATTTTGAGGGTCGTTGGACCATAAATACAAAATGGAAGATGTCGGTGCTAAGAAATTCTTAGTTACTAAATCCTTAATGATTGATTCCAAATTGTTGTGAATAAAAGGCAGTGGCTTTAATTAATCACTCATGATATTCTCGCAAAAAGGATGTTGATAAGTGAATCCATTCAGGCGTTAGTCATTTGAAAAGCTAACCTCTGTTTGGAATAACTTGAAGAACTTCCTTAAGCATAAGAGAATGAGATTCATAAACGGATGATTGAAAAATAATATGAAAGTGCATGTCTAGGATTGGTTCTTTGAAAGACTTGGTATTTAAATGTGCCTAGTGCACCACCTCTCTTTCATAAGTTACCTACCGGGTGCATTGTTCATTATAGCGTTTAATAGATTCGTAATCTATGTTTCTGGTTTGTGACTATGAGTCACAATAGAAAACTAGTGAGATTCAATGGAAAGAATTTCAAAATATGGCAACAAGCAATGTTGTCTATTTGACCATGTTAAACTTGGTCAAAGATCTGAAGGATGATCTTCCTATTATTAGAGAGGATAAGGTAAACGTTGTTACCACCTTCAAATGTTGCTAAGGAAAATATTGTTGTGACAAATATTGCCAGGGCAAATGTAGTGGAAGTCAAAAAATATCTTCAAGAAAACAAATCGTAGAAAATGTCTTATTTGAGACCAAAAGGGCGGTGTGTTCAAGAAGCAAAATTTCATGGGAAATTCTTAAATTGCCATGAGATGGTGAACAAGTCTTCAGACTATAGACTTCCAAACGAGGTCAATGTTAGTGGCATAACAATTGACATGGCAAAATATTGTTTGAAGGAATGCATTTATTACATTCATTGACGATAGCACAAAAATAGTGTTATGTGCATTTGCTTAAAAGCAAAGACGAAGCTATAGAGAAAATTGTTCTCTATGAGCATGATGGTGAAACCCAAACTTAATTAAAGGATTAAGATGAGGAGAAATTCTATATGAGTAACGTTGGTACTATAATGTGCGTAACATGGGGGAAGTTGTTCTATAAGCTAATTACCTTTTTAAATAAGGTTTCTCAAAATAAAAGAAACAAGACACCATATGAGTTATGAAAGGTAATTAAACATACCTACAACTACTTAAAAATGTGGGGTGTTATGCATAGCCTCATTACCAAAGCAAACGGAAATAGATCCCCAAAAACGGTAGATTGTATTTTATTGGCTATGTAAATCATAGCAACGTATATCAGTTTCTTGTGTGTAAATTAAAGAACCATGAGATTCACAAGAATATGATAAGGAATCAAAGAATGTCCCATTCTTTGAAAATATACTTCCTTATATAAGTAGAGAAGTTGATCCAAGTTCAACGAAACGAACTTTAGAGATTATCAATGAATATAGTCCAAATGTTCAACAAAAGGTTGAAACTAAGATATTGTCATGATGACAAATAAGTGTGACAAATGTGTGTATGTCAAACCTATCAACATTATGATATATGATCCTATGTTAATGACATATTCATTGTTATAAGTAACAATGAACTGGTAAACGTACCAAAGGCATGTCATATTCAAGATTGACATGAAAAATATGAGAATGACATAATTTATTTTGAGCATCCAAATCAAATGGTCACCTGAAGGTCTCATATTGACTTAGTCACACTATGTGGACAAATTATTGAGAAATTTGGCAATGATGAATCAGGTATAGCCAGAACTCTAATAGACACGAGCCAAGATCTGTCTAAGAATAAAGGTCAAAGTGTTAACTAAGTGGAAAATGTAAGAGTCATAGGCAGTCTAATGTACCTCATGAGCTGCACTAGACCAGATATTGCTTTTAATGTGAGCAGTTTAAGTAGATTCACAAGTAATCCAGGTGAAAAATCACTGTAAAGCGATTGTGAGGGTATTGAGATATCTTAGATATACTCGAGATTATGGATTGCATTATTCTAGAGATCCTACTATTTAAAAGGATACTCCGATTCAGGTTTGATATCTGATATTCAAGATATCAAAGGCATAAGTGGATGGAAATACTCAAGAAAAATGATTATAATCAAATCTATAATGGAATTTGAGTTTGTAGTTCTAGACAAATCTAGAGAAAAAGTCGAATGGCTTTAGAATTTCTTGGTGGATATTCCTGAATAGCCAAATCATGTGCCCACAATATGCATACATTGTGATGACCAAGCTAAAATTGGTAGAGCACAGAGCTTTGTGTATAATGGTAAGTTATCTCTATTAATTTTATAAGATCAAAAGATAATATTGTGGGTTCGCTAACCAAAGGGTTAAATCGAGATCAAGTTGAGGAAACATCGAAAGGAATATGACTAAAGCCCAGGAAAATTTAAGGCGCCATGTGAAGGAAAACCCTACCTAGTTGACTGGAAATCCCAAGATCTAGGTTCAAAGGGAAAACCTAATTGCATAGACCTGTGTGGTCACTATAGGGGTTCTTATCTCCAAGTCCATTCCTATGGTGTAAACAGTGATCAAAGTTGTTTAGGCTAAGCACTGCTTTTAATGACCATTGTATGCTTTGGTGAGCCAAGCAACATAAGTCACTTGTGTGAGAGTGAAGTGGGGCCGCTTCAAGGAGATTATTAGGAAAAGTTTTCTCAAACTCTTGTAGAACTAGGAGATGTCCATGGCTTTAAAAGCATACCAATGAGAACTGCTAACTTGGCTAGAGAGGTAGTTGTGTGAAGTATGTCATCGTTTACACAAACGACAGACGGTTCAAGGAAATCATATCTACTAATAAGCCAGTAAAGTAAATATACTTTTACAATAGAAGGTTCAAGAGTAGACGCCTACCTATCCTATGCAGCTATCGATCATATAATCTATCACCACATCGAGTCAAAATATTTTGATAAAATCATCAATTTCATTCATGTGGGAGATTGTTGGAAAAATTTGATATTTTTGGAGATTTGAATGAGAAATTGATCTAAATGTTGTTGAAACGTTGTTGAGAAAAATGTGGAACCAATTGTTGGTTCGTAAATGTGTAGACGTGCATGGCGTGGGTAACGCTAATATCCGGACTGGTCGGGTCCTCCGTGGGATTGCAGATATTTTAACCCAAATAATTTTTCCTCAAATAGAGCATATATTTTTCAAATTATGTTTTGGAATTAAAATGATAAATATTAAAAGATTCATTTAATTTAAACAGTAATTTTAGAAATTGGTCTTTAAAGGCTCATTAATTAAATGCTCCATTAGGTCAAATTTCCAATGGTTCACTATAAATACCTTGTTAACCTACTTGGTTAAACACAACTAAAAAAACACACAAAGATTTTTCTATTGTTTTACTCAGTGACTTTTAAAAGTAATTTTTCAGTGATAGAGGAAGGCAAGTTACAGTTCGTGATCTCTACAACTGTACAACTGTAGCTATCATCTAGTTGGTGTATCCTGGGAGACAGACGACAAATGATCTCAAGCACTATAGGAGTGGCAAAAAATCTATCTTAAGGAAATTGCGTAATTGCAGGCCTCAACCCATTTCCTACTAATCGATTTTTCTGTCTACTACAAGTAAACGGTTTCAATTTATTGTTTTTAATATTCGATTTATGTTATGAATATTCTTGTATTTAAATTTATGATTTGTTCAATTTATTAATAATAATTTTAGTATTTTATTTTTACTGTTTATTATTTTCTTGGATTATTAACACCACTTTTTCTAACAACACTTTTGCGAACACTTAAACGAACACGTTCGCTAACACTTAAATGAACATATTTGAGAACAATTAAACGAACACATTCGTGAATACTTAAACAAACACGTTCGCGAACACTAAACAAACGAACACAAACACCTTCAAAAATAAATAAATGAACACGAACACAATATTAAAAATTTAAACGAACACGAACCGAACCGAACATGAACACCTTTAAAAATAAACAAACAAACAAACACAAAACATGGTCTTGTTCGTTCAAGCTCGGTTCATTTACACCCCTAGGCAGCAGGCGTCCCAGCTCTGCTTGCGACACGGCTCCATTCGGCTACTTCAAAACTTCTTTATTTTTTTAGCTCAACTCCTTACAAACATTTCATCGAATATAAACGGTGCACATTAATATGTGATCAAACAATTCAATCAACCATTCTTCCAATCACCCCATTCAAAAACTCAAATATAAATTTAACCAATTCAATTAATTCCGGTACTAATTTCTTTAAATTGAAATTAAATTTCTTCTTACCCATAAAATTAACTCTCAATCCAATTAAAACATCTTGATTTTATCTATCAAATCACAATCACTCCTTTATCATCCAAGAAAATCAAATAAATCAAATTAAATTTGTTTTAATTCATAAACTCCAATAGAAATGATAGATAATCAATTAAAAACAATTAGAGAACCTTTAAAATTAAAAGCTTACCCGATTGATAGGAAAAATGGAAGTTGAAAACATCATCCTCCAATTGAACGTGAATTCCAAGAAGATTTGGTGAAGGCTACTAGTTCTTGCTAGATTATTGATTAGAAATCATTTAGGATATAAAAGAAATGAAAATCAATGTTCTTTAAAGTGTGTTTGACAAATTCTAGAGAGAAAATGAGAGAAGAGCTTAGATATGTTTTTTCATCTCTGGGAAAATAATAACCGCCATCTTCTTTTATTAAAAATGAGAGAGAAAAGATATATTTAATAATTAGTTTAATAATCCCAATAAAAATATCACTTTAATTCTTTTTACAATATTGCCATCACTAATATTTTACAACTATTGCAAAATCGTCACTTTTTAATTTAATATTAAATCGACCCATTTAAGAATTACTCAAAACTAAATTTCATCATTTAATAAGCTCATTAAATATATTTTCAAAAATTTTCGCCATGATAAATTTATCGAAAACCAATTAATCAACCCAAATTATTTTTCGAAATTAATTAATTAGCTAAAGTCTAACCCATAATTCCAATCCAATTTTAACAATTCACCCAAATCTTTTAGCCATTTTATGAGATGTTACATTCCTCAAAACATTTTTTCATTACCTAACCAGATACTCCACAAAACTGCTGCTACAGCGATCAACCACACAGACTTCATCGCACCTGACCAAGACACGTTAAAACAAAACTCAAGGAAAGTTTCAACATGCAACCGGACTCGACCAAAATAGTTTCCACTACTTGCAAAATATATCCCAAAAACATGCGACAAATCTACAGTTAACAAATAGGTGATATGCCTCCTCCTCCATCGCTTCGCACCATGGCCATAAGCATTGCTGGACATCAAAATTCATCCCTTGACTACGAACGAAAGCTTTAGTAGGCAACCTATTAATCTTTAGCATCCAGAGAAAACTTTGCACCTTAGGGGGACTTTTAATTTCCAAATTCGGTCGAAATAAAAATTTAAATCGTCAACCTCAAAATTAATTATCATATCTGATAATTTCCTTACTAAAAACGCACTTGCCTGATCTTGAATCCACAAAATCCTGTCTAGAAATTCTGGTTTTATAGACACCACCTCAATTACCTTCTTGATTTTTTTCCAAATGTTGTAACTCACGATCCTACAGGGGTCTAAAGGGGTCTAACACACATATTTTCTTAAACAATATTGACGAGTATGTAAAAAATCTATTTTGTATACTCTTTTTACTTGTCTTTTGCGTGTTTTCAAGTTCATACAGTTGCATTTTGGTTAGATTGTATACAGTTTGCATGTAGATATAGAGTTACACCGCCTATGCTTAATTGTTATATATTTTGGTACATTTTATGGAAAAGTTGGTGTTTTTACGGTGCATGTGCAGGATGCTGGAGGAGTGCTGGAACGAAAGAGTAACAGATCTCATGGCTGGAGCTGACGAAGCATAAAAGAGTTGGAGATGAATCTACTTTTGCCCATGTGGACTTTTTCCTTGATACGGAACGTTAAATATAGCGGGAAATCAATGGCCTTCTTTAATTAAGCCGCACGCACTTTAGAGTTCTCAAACCCTAGTTTCACCGTCTATATAAGAGAGTCTTGAACCCTAATTTCACGACGGACGCCATCGAGAGAGGCTAAAGAAGTGGAAGACCTGCAACAACAGTTGGATAGCATAGAGGGAGTTTGTCGAGGAAGCTCGATTCTTTTCTTTTTCTTGCTTGATAAACTGTCGTACTTTAATAATTTTGCTATGGATGTTTTAGGCTCAGACATAAGCTAAATACTTTAGTTGAGATTATTGTTTCTCAGTGTTTTGATTACTTTATTTTAATGTTATGGTTGTTTTCCCTTTATCTATTATGTTCATTGTTCTTCATGCGTAATTATGTAGGAGCTATCGAGACAGGCCTTTTAATTATTAATCTGTGGCTTAATGTCAGAGAGTTAGGCTATACAAAGTGAATAGTGTGCTAAGCTATTAACTTAGTCTTAATCCGACTTAGACATAAATTTAAGGTTTCAACGATTAAAAGAGAGTTCTTAAACAAATAATAGAGTTGTTAGGGTAAATTTTAAGATGGAAAGGTTTTCCAGGAGAGAGCGGAACTCAGGGAAAGTGTTTAGTCTTTACGGAGAGGTTTGCGATGTGTACATTGCATACCGAAATAGGAAGCGCTCTCAACAGAGGTACACCTTTGCTTTTGTCTGGTTCACAGAAAAGAGTGGTATGATGAAGGCAATTGTGCAGGACACAATAGGAGAATGGACGGGTTCCACATTCTAGTAAAGGAGGTGAAAAATAAGGAAAGAAGGCGAAGCATTTTTGGAAAGAGGGATAGGAAAACTATGAAGCCAGAGTTGATATCTTTACTTGCACTATCGAAAATTAGGGATAACAGATCATACAAAGAGGTACTTGAAGGGAGAAGGGCAGTAAACCCCCAGCACATTGGAAAAAGGCCTGTAGAATGCCAGTCGAAAGCTGAAGAGGAGCGAGACGATTCAAAATTGAACCCAATTATTCAGGTAATGATAGACTCCTCTCTTAAAGTAAGTATCCGAGGAGATGAAATGTGTGCGTAGATGCTTGGCTGGCAAGATTGAAACAATGTACAATTTGGAAATTGTCCACCAATCGATTCTGGCAAATAGCTATCCGTGTAAAGTAAGCCCATGGCATGGGTCATTGGCAATTATCTACTTTAACTCAAACGAGCTTATAAACATGACGTGGAAGAACAAGAAGGAAGTGCTTGATATTTGGTTCATTTTTATCAAACCATTAACCTTCTCAGAATCCCAGAGAAGTGTTAAGGTTTGGGTGTCACTGGTAGGAGTTCCTATTTGCATATGGCACTCCTTTTTTTATCAGTATTGTTAGACAATGGGGCACAGTAGTAGAAGTTAAGGAAGAAACAATTAGTAGGGAAAGACTTGATAGAGCCAGGATTCTCGTTCTAGTGGAAAAGACTACCGACATCCCCTCTTCTGTTATGGTCTCAGTTGAAGGTAGGAAATCAAAGGTTAATATCAAAGATGAGGAGGTTGAGGAACAGGCAGTATGGTTAGATGGAGAGAAAATCAATAGTCACGATTAAGATCAACCGGACGGAGTAGATGGTCATAGAGTTTCGGTAATGAGCAAAAATTGGAAGGACCTATGGGCCTTAGAGGAAAAACCAACTGATGATAGCATTAATTTCTCTGATCATGCGAGCGCTAAGGGCCATCCTCGTGAAGCTGCCTATAGAAAATGTGCGTTGGTTAGGTATCCTGATGACTATCTTCTAGGTGCCCCCACACTTTGCCAAGAAATTAATGACTGTAGATAGGCCAATTTTGCCAGTCCCTGTGTGATTGGGCTGCAATCGCCTCACAGGCCTTGCTTGTTCAATTAGACCCAACTTATCTCATCCGTTTCCCCCGCTCTAGGCCAGACAAATTTCGTGTTTGGGCTTCATGAAGTTTCTATTATCAACATGGACTTTCCTAACAGCGATGAATCCAACTTATGTTTAAGGAATGACAAAGGCCTAATTATTTCTGGTAGGGGCGTGAAGAACTTAGGGGTTTCATCTGAAGTAAAAAAAATAAAAAAGAGTAAAAAGGGTCGAGCCTTCTATGGGCCTCTACTCACACGTCATTGGAGTTGGCCTAAGAATTTATCTTTCTAGGGCCTGAGTAGTACAACTATGTTGAAAAAAACTTAGACCAGGGGTAAAGGGGAAGGTTCATCTCTAGAGATTGGATCGAGCGAGGAAGTGAATCAAGCAGACCTGGTTGATGATGTTGAAGCGCTCGAGGAATCTCCAGAGGTGAAAGTTGATTATAGAGAATTGACTCAAGATGAAGATGAAACAATGGGATCTTTTGACGGTTTATCTGAAGCTGAAAGGGCAATCGAAGTTGGGGAAACAATGGGTTTTCGGTTTAAGGAAAGTAGGGAGAAGATTATTGTGGGCCTGGCCAGTTTAGAGGATGATCTGTTGTAATTTGGACAGCTGTGCTGCGAGGTAATTGTGGGTGTACTGTTACTATTATTATGAAACTCCTAAACTTTCTTTCTTGGAATGTTCGTGGGTTAGGTAGGCCAGAGAAATACAGGGCACTAAAAATTTTGATCAGAGAAAAAAGGGTCAACCTTCTATTCCTGCAAGAAACAAAGTTGGAAAAGTTGGACAGGTTGAAAATCAAATCATTTTGGAGTGAGAACTGTGATAATTCCTAGTTAAGTTCGGCAAATAGGTTGTGAGGAGGAATTGCTTGTTTTTGGGATCCAAGGGTGTTTGATATGAACTATAGTTATGTTCATAAAAATTTCATTGTCATTGTCAGAAAACTTCCGGGATTCAATTTGGAGTGTGGATGGATCAATGTTTACGCTCCCAATGATCCAGGGGAAATGATTTCCATTTTTCAGTCTATCCAGTCATTCATCTCCTCCTTTGGTGGACTTTGGGTCATAGCAGGAGATTTTAACACAGTTAAAAGTAAAGAAGAAAAGATAGGCTTATCTTTCAACCAAACTCACATGAATACCTTGGCAGAATTTATTGATTCCTCGGGCCTGGTGTATGTCCCTCTCACCGGTAGTAAATACACTTTGAGTAACTTCAGGGAGGTTACCACCAGAGTTTTAAATCTCAGATCGAAACTGAGATCTCGGCCGAGAGATCTCGGTATCACCGCCGTCCGAAATTGGTTTTGGCGAAAATTACGGAGGATAACGGATTCACGTTGATAATAGTCTATTGCGGCTGCAATTTAACATTGAAACGATCGATAGCGGCAATAACGGGCCGATATTCTTGAGTTCTAAACAATCGCGGCTGCTGTAAGAGGAAGAAGAAGAAGAGGAAGAGGAAGAGGAAGAGGAAGAGGAAGAAGGACGTGAGAGTTAAAAATCTGGAAAATAGGTAAATTACATGGAATGGCATTGAACTTTTTAAAGTTCTCAATTTGGTCTCAATACTTTATTCCATATTTAAATTAATCCTTTAAACTTTCAAAACTTTTTGATTAAACCTTTAAATTTCTATTTTATCTCAATTAAGTCCTTAAAGATTTGATTTTTTGTAAATCTAGTCCTTAAACATTATATTAATATTATTTTCTTTTTACTTAATAATAAAATTAGAGTATATATATTGAATATAAGTATTGGAAAAAAATCATATAAATGTGAATAAAGACTTATATTTAATGTGGTATAATTGTTTATTAATAATATTATAATTATTTTTTTATAATATGTTTATTGTTTATTATTAGTTTTTATAATATATTTATTTAATTTTTATTATTTATTAATATTATTAATTATTTTTATTATAATAATATTTTTTATTTTTTGTTTAGGTTTATTCACATGTTTAGTCCTTTTATTGGTGCACATTGTTTATTTAGAATATTCATATGATTTTATTATTCAAACTAAACTAAAGAAAATCACAATACAATCTAGAATTCTTTAAACAAAATCACTTTCACTTTCAAATTCATATTGATAAAAGTTCATAAGTGTTAAAAATAATCTAAAAATCATTAAAATTGACTTTTTATAATTATAATTAGTATGTTTTACAATAAATTGTGCAAAATTTTAAAAAGTTCACAACCGCGACACCCGCAATGACTGCAATAGCTTCCGTTATATCCGAAAACGAGATAACCGCGTCGCGACCGAGATTTAAATCCCTGGTTACCACTATGTGTCGTTTGAATAGAGTCCTAATCTCTCCAGAAATCCTTTAGATGATCCTTGGTTTAGTCCTGCAAGCATTGCCAAAATCTGTCTCGGACCCTAATCTTTTACTCTTATTTATTGAGAGTTTTAAGTCTGGTCCAAGGTCGTTTAAGTTCTTCAACCACTGGTTGGGAAATGCAGATTTTAGCAGCATGATGTCTTCTTTTTTAAACAAATCAAAGGGTTCAGGGATTGGTGTAGTGCTCAAAAAGTCGAAACTAACCATTAAGGAATGGTTTGAAAGAGAGAAAAGTAGTAGAAAGGGGTCGATTGCGTCTATAGAACAAGACATTGAGTCTTTGGAAAGCCTAATTGCTGGGGGGCAAGCTGATCCATCTCTTGTAAAGGAAATTAGGACACTCAGATATAAATTATGGGAGATATTAAGGCAAGAGGAACTAGAGTGGAGAGAGAAATCACATGTCCAGTGGATTGCAAAAGCTGACAGGAATACCAAGTTTTTCCACCTGATGGCGTCGACTAGAAGAAGCTCAAATTGGATCCATTCACTCAAAATTGGCAGTATGGTCACGGACGATCTAGCTGTGATAAAAACAGAGGTATAAAGGCATTTTTCTAATATTTACAATACCTCCAACACTTTTGAACGGGCAGATTTAGGAGGGTGCATTTCAAATCCTTTGATGTGGAGACTAGCAAACATTTGGAAAGCCGTTGAGGAGGAGGAAGTTTGGAATGTTATAAGGGATGCAAATGAAAACAAAGCATTAGGACCGGATGGATTTAACCTTGATTTCTTCAGGAAATTCTGGAAATACATCAAAGAAGCCATGATGAAGTTTCTTGAAGATTTCTGGGAAGGAAAGGAATGAGATAAAAGCTTAAATCACTCTTTCATAACCTTAATTCCCAAAAATGATTGCCCTAAGGAATTGGATGATTTAAGGCCTATTAGCTTGGTGGGAGGCGCATACAAAGTCCTTTCAAAACTTTTAGCAAACCGTTTGTCGCAGGTTTTAGAAGAGATCATAAATGAAACTCAGTTTGGATTCATTAAAGGTAGACAAAAACTGGCTTGTGCTCTAGTGGCAAATGAAGTTGTGGACTGTATTAAGAAGCGAGAGACCGAATGCATGGTGTTCAAGGTTGACTTTCATAAAGCATATGATACAGTTGATTGGTGTTGTTTTGGAGAAAAATGGCGAGGGTAGATTCTTATTTACGTATCGACAACATCCATCTCTGTGCTTGTTAATGGATCCCCAATAGAGCATTTTTCCATTAGTAGGGGATTGAGGCAAGGCTGTCCCCTCTCCTATTTAACTTAGTGGCAGAAGGTTTGAGTGCTACACTGACAAAAGCGGTTGAATGTGGCTTTTTTGGAGGGGTAAAAATTGGAAATGAAAACGTTATAGTGTCACACTTACAATTCGCTGACGACCTCATAATTTTTTGTGGGGCTGGATCTAATCAAGTGCAAAATATCAAGTATGTTCTTCATTGTTTTGAGTTGGCTGCCGGTCTGAAATTAAACATGAGAAAATCTGCTCTTATTGGCATAAATGTCGATGAGTCAGTGATTAATTCCTGGGCATCTAATTTACGTTGCTAGGTGACAAAAATTCCCTTCTTTATACCTGGATTTACCCCTCGACCATGGGATAAATTCACCTGCAATTTGGCAACCTATTTTGGAAAAATTACGAAAACGTTTAACACCATGGAAGGCAAAATTCCTATCCTTTGGAGGAAGAGTAACTTTGGCGAGATCGGTCCTTGCGAATCTGCCCATCTACTATCTTTCCTTGTTTAAAATGCCGAAGTCAATTTCAAACTAGCTCAACAGATAGGTGTCAAGATTCATTTGGGGCTCTTTTGATGTTAGGAAGATCCATTGGGTAAGGTGGGAGATCCTTTGCCTCCCGAAGCAATTAGGGGGCCTAGGACTTGTTGATTTCGAAGTTAAGAACAGAGCTCTATTATATAAGTGGTTGTGGAGGTACAGTGTGGAAAGAGATAGCTTGTGGAGAAGAGTTATCAACGCTAAATATGAAAGGGATAATGATAAAATACTTCCATCGAATACTTCCAGGGCCTTTAAATCTTGGATTTGGAAGGATATTATTATGCCTATACAACCTAGCATTGCGAGCAATGACCCCTTTGCTTCGAATCTGATTTTGCAGGTGGGCGATGGAAAATCTGTGAATTTCTGGGAAGACAAGTGGGTGCAGGGTCGATTCCTAAAAGAGTTGTTCCCAAGAGTTTTTGCTCTAACCACAAGGAAGACTGGGAAAATTTCAGAGTTTGGTTCATGGTCAAATTCGCGGTGGTGTTGGGATGTTCCTTTGCGGAGACCCCTGTTCAATTAGGAAATACAGGTCTGGACTGACTTCATGAATGTTCTTGAAAGCTGCCACATGAGATTATTCTCTAAAGATAGTGTTCGATGGGCTAAGTCATCATCTGGATGCTATGCATCTAAGGATATGTGTAATCTATTAATACCTAATGTGCAACCCAGTTTTGATTGGTTACAAGTGTGGGGGGTCTTGCTCCTCATAAGGTTGAATGCTTCGTGTGGAAGTTTTTACATGGTCGTATTCCAACGAAATTGGAATTGGCAAAAAAGGGATCACATTAAATTTTTGATGTTAGTTGTTCAGCCTGCGGGTTAGAGGAGGAGACTGTAAACCACCTTAATCTTTATTGCTTTTTAGCATGGTCCATTTGGTGTACATGGTGCAATATTTGGAAGGTGCAATGTGTGTTCCTAGGAGAAGGTAAAGTTTTTTTAGCTACTGGTTAAATGCTTGCCCTCTGAGGAGACTCTGTCTCTTTGGAAAATGGCCTTTTTTGTCATCTTGTGGTCAATTTGGTTAAATAGGAATGGAAGTATTTTCAATGGAAAAGGCATGGAGGCGGCCACCTTATTTGATATTATCCGTGCTTGGGTTGGTGGGTTCGAGTGAAGTGGCCAGACTCTTCAATGTCGATATCTGACTTTCTTCTAAACCCGAAACCATGGTGTCCGTCGATGATCAGGGAGTGCCCTAATAAGAAAGAGGATTGGGAGGCTCCTCCTATGGGTGTGCTTAAATTCAATACAGATGGTGCCGTCCAAAGGACTTACGGTCCTGGTAGAATTGGGGGAGTTTTGAGGGACCATAATGGTAAGGTCCTTTCGAGTTTCTCAAAACCAATTGGCTGCGCGGACCATGCATCGACCAAGCTCTTAGCCATAAAAGAAGCTCTTGTTCTATTTGCTTAGTCGGTTTGGGCAAGTATAACGAGCTTGGTGATGGAATCAGACTGTGTTTAACGCTGTGTCTTGGTTGCTTAATGCATCTTCGAGCACCCATGCGTTTAAAGAAATAGTTGTGGATTGCTTGAATGCTACGAAGAATCTGGAATGATAATTGCCAGTGGTCGATAGAGACAAAAACAAGATGTCTGATGAGCTTGCAAAATCAGGAATTGGGAGGATTTCTAATGGGTAGTTTAATGTAATGTTTTGAATTGGTGTTGAATCAATTAGTATTTCCCGACATTGACATGATGCACTATTTTCCCTCCAAATAGGTTTAGGGAGATTTTTTAATAAGGCTCATGTTTTTGTCCTTTTTTGATTTCGAGTGTTTAATAAAATCATACAATGAAACTTTTCAAAAAAAATAGAGTTGTTAGGGTTCACGCAGACATGTAATCCCTTACCTTCAATATTATTAACTTCTAGGCATCGAGAGAGTAAGAAGTTCCTTAGAGAATCTTGTCGAATAGATAAAGATATTAATGGTTTACGGGACTTGTATTGCCAGTCGCTATAGCATTGCAATAAGTATCAAACATATATCCTTAGCAATAATCCTATCTTCCATAATTATTTGTTATTTGTTGCAGCTGTTCGTCATAATCATAGCTATCTTAAGTTTAATTGTTTTAGTTCTAAATAATTCAATAGTCACCATTATTTGCAAACTCGTTCCTAAGCTTAGTAACTTCGTAGTTATTGATCAAATCCTCGTGGGTTCGACACTCTACTCATCACTTTATTACTTGATTCGATGAGTATACTTGCTCTAAAGTGCATCACTATTCGACAAGCATCAAGTTTTTGGCGCCGTTGTCGAGGAATCGGCAATTGATAATTACGTTGTAATTGCACTTAGGACTTTATTTTATTTGCATTTAATTTTTGTTTTTTGTTTTTATTTTTGTTTCTCTCAAGTATATTCCAGTGCATGACCAGAGGGTTTAACTCAGAACCTATTCTTTCATACAACCCAGAAATTGTAAAAACTTTAAGGAATTTACTCTTAGAGAAAAAGAATATGGTGAACGGGAACGTAGCAAACGACCATGAGAACGAGCGTAATCACGGTGTCCAACCAGTAGATGGACATGGAGTTATTAATGCGGCTCAACGTGATGGCCAAATACAACATGAGGATCCACCACCTGCCAAACCTAGAAGGCCAATTAGAATGAACATTGAGCCCGTTATCAACAAACTCAACCCATCCATAGTTGTACTAGATCTAGGGACAACTCACTTTGAGTTAAAGCCCGCATGTTCAACATGCTTAATACTATTGGACAATTTAGGGGATCATCAAAAGAGGATGCTTGAGAACACATTCAAGCTTTCTTGGAAGTTTGTGACTGTTTTCGACAACCAGGGATTCCAAATGATGCTTTGAGACTCAAGTTATTTCCCTATTCCTTGCGAGATCGGGCCAGGGCATGGTTGAAGACTTGTTCTTCAAGATTTATTAGATTTTGGGATGACTTGTGCAGCAAATTTATGCACAGATATAATCCACCAAACGTGCATAATCAAATGCGGAGCGACATTATCTCATTCCAACTATATGATGATGAATCTATGTATGAAGCTTGGGATAGTACAAAGACATGCTACGCAAGTGCTCGATTCTTGGATTTCATGATTAGATAGGTTATGGCATCCTATAATGGTGTCAATGCACCTACAAGGATGATGATTGATTCGTCGGCCAATGGAACTTTGTTTGACAAAGAACCTAATGAGGCCTTTGACATACTAGACTAGATAGCCAACACTAACTACTAGTTCCCCAAGGGGAGATTGAGGCCCGAGCCTAAACCTTCTGGAACACTCTAGTTGGATGACTCTCAGATAGTAGCGGCTCAGCTCTCTACCATCACAAACTTGCTCAAGAACATGCAAGCAATGTCTAACGTTCGAGAGGCCAAGGTAGTGCATTCCACTTATGAGCATTGTGATGGGGAACATTAGTCGAATGAATGCCCCCGGCAACAAGAATCTGGATGCTACATAGGGAACACCAACCGCAACAACAATCCCTATTCCAACACCTACAACCCATGGCGGCGGCAAAATCTAAATTTTGGCTAGGGAGGCAACAAGAGAAATTTAGGAGGATAACAAAATGCCACAGATAAACCTCCTGGATTTCAACAAACGACTCAGAGGCAGAACCATGGAGCTTCTAACTCCAACTCTAATTCCTTTGATAATTCTTAAGAAAATATTATGGAAACTACCCGAGTTATTATGCAGGATCAAGCAGCCCATTTGAAAAACCATAACGACATGCTCACAACACGGGCTATAATGCTACAAAAATAGCAATTGATAATGCAAAACAACACCGCCTTTATACTTCCTTAGAGACACAAGTTGGTTAGATTGCCCAGATTTTGAAGGTGCGACCGCCAGGCGGATTACCTAGTGATACTAAAGTCAAAAAAACCTTTAATGTAGAGCAAGCACACAACTAATGATAGAAGACAAGTTTGTGGGAGATTCCCACTTAACTCCCACTCCAAGCAAGCCATCCATCGATGGTCCTGCACCTAAGGAACTAGCTATTGTGTCTGATACAATGAGTGACGTTGCTACTGATGGCAAGGAAGATGATGCTAAGAATGCTCATGCATCCAAAAAAGCACGCGATGAGCCCAGACCACCACTTCTATTCCCACAACGATTGAAAGCTCAAAAGCAGGATGTCCAGTACTAGAAGTTCCTGGATATGCTTAAACAGTTACACATCAATGTCCCACTCTTGGAGGCCATTGATTAGATGCCAATCTATGCTAAGTTTCTAAAAGAAATCGTGACAAAGAAAAGAATAGTAGGTGAAGTTGAAACTGTTTCTACTGCGAGCAAATGTGTGGCTGTGCTAAGTGATTTGCCACCAAAGATGAAGGACCTTGGTAGTTTTACCATTCCATGCTCTATAAGCCATAACTATTATGGCTGTGCTTTATGTGATCTTAGTGAAAGTGTTAATCTGATGCCGAATCTGTGTTTAAAAGATTAGAAATGGGAAAAGCAAAGCCTACATCAGTGGTCCTTCAATTGGCTTATCAATATCAAATCTAACCAGTGGCAGAATTGAAGATGTCATGGTTAAGGTAGATAGGTTTGTCTTCTCGGCAGACTTTATCATCCTTGACTGCGAAGCTGATGAGAATGCTTCTATCATCCTAGGGAGACCATTCTTTGCCACTGGGCGTATTGTGATTGACTGTGAAAAAGGTGAATTCACCATGAAGATGAGCGACCAAAAGATCACACTCAATGTCTTCAGCACACTCAAGTACGTGGATAACTTTGAAGAATGCCAGCTTGTGGAAAGTAAAGAATCCCTCATTGAAGAGAGTTTGTACGAGAAGTGTTACAGCAATGTGCTTAGATCTACGAAACAAGCTGACGCTGATGAGGCCATGCAAGACGCTGAGCTAGACGGTAAGGTTGAGATTGAACAATCTAATATTGTACTTACCAGACCAGTTATGACTTTTGATCCATTGGATTATGCTAAGTTTAAATCTCCCAAGCCATCACTTGAGCATCCACTGATACTTGACCTTAAACCCTTTCCCCCACAATTCAAGTATGCATTCCTAGGGGAGAATAACACGATGCCTATCAAGTATGCATTCCTAGGGGAGAATAACACGATGCCTATTGTTTTATTAGCTTTCTTAAACCCTGACCAGGAAGCCAAATTGATGAATGTTTTATCACAACACAAGGAGGCTGTTGGTTGGAATATCGCTAACTTTAAGGACATAAGTCCTACTTTGTGTATATATGAGGTTTTGCTTGCAAGTGACCGTAGCAGCTTGATGACACCATAGTGGAAAGTCATCCATATTGTAAAAGTTATAGATGACATGGAGGTTATCAAATGGCACAATAAACATGTTCATCTCCTCTCGGATATACCATAGGATCACTACCCATCATAATTCCTGGATCAATGCCTAGGCAAGCTCAACAAATTTTTACAAGGGTTAACAATCTATAAAGGAGCACTAGTCCACCACGATAAATTAGTGATCTCGTTATTGGATGATTAACACATCCGCATTCTCTTCTTTTTTTATTTTTTGCACTCTTAATTTTTTGCATTTTTAATGTTTAGTCTTTACTTTTTTTGTTTCCTATTAGGAATAGGTTGTCTTTACTATAAATTTGTTAATTTTGGCAGTTATCTCACAAGGTTACTTGCTGGGCCCTCAACAAATCAAGAATATATACTTTTTGATAAATTAGGATATTCCTTGAAAAAAGTGAAGAGATTATTTGCTGTCAAAATACAAACTCTCCTTTATAATTATATGCCAGTTTTCTCTACCCTACTTACCCTACACACTATTCAGCTGCCGTCACACGCCTTTCTATCAATCATACACAATTAAACTCGTCTTTCCCTCCTTCACCATGCTATCCAAAATATTTGCAGCTCCTTCATAACCCTGAGAAAATTGTGTTTCCCATTTTCCTTGCATTCTTGACCTTTACTCAAACACTACAACTTTTCTTCCTTGCATTTCTCTTCCCTTTGACATGGCCAAAACAAGAATCGCCTACCGAGCCAGTACAAGTGCTTCACCAGTCACCCCAAAACAAACTGGAACAACCTCGTCCCAAAAATCCTCTACTTTAATATCGCGTCATACCACACCGGCCAGAAAAGAAGTTGATACTTACCAGATCTTTTACAATCTGGAGATGGAAAAGCCATATAAGAACTTTCAAAACCGATAACTAATGCTGGAAGAAGGCTTGGAATTTATTAGCACACACAAACTCCAATTTGATGATAATATTCGCTTCGTCATTGAAACCCATGGCTGAGAAGAGTTTGTTCAATAACTTGGTAGATCAATGTTTCTTGGGTGCGAAAGTTTTATACCCATATCACCAAAGTTGATGACATCACTGATAAGTGTTCAAAAATACTATTTTTCTTACCCTTTTTACTCATATTATTGTTAGACTTAGGCTCATATTAGTTGCATAGTTAGCCATTCATGCATTAATCCATGTTTCCTTCCATCGTTGAGCTTGATTACATAACTTGGTAGTTTTTGTGGAAAAGATGCTGCTTTGGTGTGCTTTGTGTGTGTATGTGCAGGATCACTTGCCAAAGCAATGCCGAGCTAGTTGCCAGGGCAATGCATGAAGGATATGCCGAGCTAGTTGCCAGGGCAATGCATGAAGGAGACGCCGAGCCAGTTGCCATGGCAATTGTCAACAAAGAGAAAATGCAATAGGGATGTCGAAATTAATGACTATACAAGCCCAAGATGACGTGGAGCAAAGCCCAAACCCAAAAGAATTTGATTTCCATGCAGAGATTAAAGAAGAATTAAATTCCAAGAAGATAGGAGAAGTTCTAGTAGGAATACAATTATAATAAAGAATTATATTCTTTAAAGATAATTTAATTCCAACTCAAACTCCTCCTCAAAGAAGGACTTTAGCCTAGCCCTATAAATAGCAAGGAGATTTCGACAAAGATGCATAGAGAGAGCATTAGGAAATTTCGACAAGTCCAAGGGAGAAAGCAAGGGATTTTCGACAAGCTTCATCTTTTCTTTCTTGTTCGATTGGGTTCATGCTAGGGATTGTTTATCTTGTGTTTCTTTGGAACCTAGCCATGAACTAAATCTACTTGGCTATGGTTATTGTGTTTTGTGGTTGTGAGAAACTATTGTTTTTTTTAGGTAATAAGAGTTTGCACTTTTCTATTTCAAGGTTTATTTATTCTTGGTTCTTATTCTTGTTTTGCAGTGAATTGGGAGAGGATCTCGTGATTTCATCTATTTATCTAATATCGGGAGAGTTAGATTCAAGAAACGAATGAATATGATCTTTATTCAATCTATTGATGGTGAAGATTAATCCGGCTTAGGAATAAGTTAAGGATTTCAACGGCTAAGAGGAGCGCAAGATTGGTTGTTGTTCACCCTTGATTCACGCAGGGATGTATTATCAAGGCATGCACAAGTAGCTAGAGTTTCGACTTAGGGATAAGAAGAAACAATTGAAGAACGCTCTGCCGAACCTTGAAGGTTGCTGCCCAGAAGCCCAAGTAGTTGCCCAACTAGTCGCCCAGGCAACCATCGATTAGTTGCCAAGGCAACCCCGTTGTGCAAGTTGCCACGACAACTGAGTTGCCCGTGCACTCTTTTACCAAGACGATCCAATCGGCTATCACACCTCAACTCACAATAACCTGGCCTATCTCTCTCTTATTTGAATTCATCTTTTCTTTTACTTTATTTGCTTTCTAGATTAGTTAAACTTCTATAATCTTTTATTTGTGTTTTTATTTTTACAGTGCAAGAGACTAGATTCTTGAAGTAGCACCAATCCCTGTGGAGACGATATCTTTTATACTATAACTTGCGACATGTATACTTGCACATTTTGCGTAGCACTTATTACGCAACAACAAGTTTTTGGCGCCGTTGTCGGGATTGGCAATAGCGACTTTGTTTTTATTTTCTTGCACTTTCTTTTTTTTTTTTCTTGTTTAAAATTCAAAGGGCTAACAAACTTTGGTTTTGCATTGGTATATGACTGAGGCGAGACCGACTTCACACGTAATATCCCTTTGATCCGTAAATCGAACGAACCTTACAAAGACTTAGACGAAGGATAAGAGAAGCAATGGCAAATCAAGACGGCAATATGAATCAAGATGTTCGAGCAGGAGGAGGAGTGATTCTTGCACTAAACAGAACTATTCGAGACTATCTTGAAGAAAATCTTGATGGACTTAACCCGGGAGTTGTCGCACTGAAATTGAAGCCGACCACTTTGAGTTGAAACCGGTAATGTTTAATATGATCAACACAATATGTCAATTTGGCGGCTAAGCAATCGAAAGACGACGGCAACATCTGAAATCTTTCCTCGAGATTTGCAACTCGTTCAAGATACACGGAGTCACCCCGATGTCCTACGATTAAGATTATTCCCTATTCACCGAGGATAGGTAAAGCATGGTTGAATAGCATTCTGCCGGATCTATAGCATCTTGGACTGATCTTTGTCGTGATTTCCTTGCTAGATTTAATCCTACAAATTTGGTGATAAGCTTCAGAACGACATTACTTCTTTTCGGCAGCGGATGATGAATCCATGTACGAGGCTTGGGAGCGATATAGAGAACTTCTACACAAATGCCCCTACACGGTTCTGGTGTGGACTCAAGTAACAATGTTTTACAAGCCATGAATACACCAACAAGGATGATGCTAGATGCCTCGGCAAATGGCATACTCTTAGATAAATCGCGGAGGAAGCGATGAAAATTTTAAACAGCTGGCCAAGAATGACTATCAATTCCCATCTACTAGAAGAGGAGGAGTTAGACGCTAAGCCACAATACATGAACTAGGATCATCGATTCAATTTCGCACAATTGGCGCTTTAACCAAGATGGTCCGAACATGCAAAAACCAAACAACACACATGAAGTCAAGGTAATGGATTCTTTTTGTGAGTTATGTGGTGATAACCATAATTTTCGAATGTATGCGAGAATCCGGAATCCGGCTTCTATGTGGGGAATTACAATCGGAACAACAATGTGATGTCCAATACATACAATCCAGCTTGGAAGAAGCACCGAATTTTTTCATGGAGTAATCCCAACAATGCTCTAAACCGGAACAATCAGAATGCACAAGCATCGGATTCCAAAGAGAATATGCCACGGCAAGCGGATGCGACAACAACAACCGACAACATCTAGTTCTTTGGAAAATTCTCTAAATGCTTTTATGATGAAAACTGAATCTTATATGGCTGAGAATAGTAATTTCATAAAAAGAACTGATGCTTTTATTAACAGGACCGAGATGAGATTACAAAACCATGAGGCGGCAATCAAATCATTGGAAAATCAAGTCGGACAGTTTGCTCAAAATCTGAATACTGGACCACAAAGAGGTTTACCTAGCGATAATGAAGTCACAAGAGGAACTGGCCATGAGCAATGTAAGGCGGTCACCACTAGAAGTGGCCAACAACTTAGAGAGGCTCAAACCCGCCCATCAAACAAAACTCCACAAAAAGATCAAGACGAACCTACCGGCAAAGCCTCAGATGCTGAACCAGGAATTGCCGCGGCAACCGGCAATAAGCATGCCTCGGCAACCGACGACGCCTCGGCAACTTGCGATAAGCATGCCTCGGCAACCCCAGTTGATAACGCCTCGACAACTCCAGATGTCCCGGCAATGCCGTCAATTAGGTTTCAAACCAATGAAAGGATCGAAGATATCCGACTTCCACCACCATTCCCACAAAGGTTGAAGCGACAAAAGCAAGAATACCAATTCAAGAAGTTTCTTGATATCCTAAAGCAAGTCTACATCAACTTGCCACTGGTGGAAGCAATTGAACAAATGCCAAACTATGCCAAGTTTCTTAAAGATATTGTGTTCAAGAGAACAAGGCTAGGAGAGTTCGAAACAGTTGCCGCAACAGAGGGATGCATGCCAATGTTGCACAATCGTATGCCACCCAAGTTGAAGGATCCCGGAAGTTTCACAATACCCTGTTCTATTAGAAATCACTATGTCGGGAAAGCACTATGCGACCTAAGGGCTAGCATAAACTTGATGACTAAATCGGTTTTCCAGAAACTAGGAATCGGGAAGGCAAGACCTACAACAGTTATGCTGCAGCCAGCCGACAGATCCTATGTGCATCCAGAGGGAAAAATCGAGGACATACTGGTAAAAGTTGATAAATTTATTTTTCCCGCTGACTTTATTGTTTTGGATTGTGAAGCAGATGAGAATGCACCTATCATTCTCGGGAGACCATTCCTAGCAACAGGGAGAACCTTGATCGATGTTGAAAAAGGAGAACTCACAATGAGGGTGAATGACCAGCAAGTTAAACTAAATGTGTTCCAAACACTAAGGCATGCCGATGATCCAGAAGAATGTCAACTTCTTCATGCCACGGCAGAGTTTAACTTCGACGAGGAATTTAGTTGCCTCGGCAACTACATTACCGAACAAGAGGAACCTGAGGAGTATGAAGAACCGATCAAGGAAGAACAACAAGAAAAGGCAAATTGGCTAGTCAATCGACCAGGAAAAGAAGCTGATCAAAATGTTGATGCTACACAAGAAGGCAATAGGGAGGAGGACGCGGATCTAGAGATATGCAATGCATTACCGGATGAACAAATTTTAGTTACCTCGGTAACCCTCGATGCCTCGGCAACCCTCGACGCCTCGACAACCATGGATGAACACGCCTCGGCAACTCTCAACACCGCAACAGCCCTTGACGCGCACGCCTCGGCAATTTTGGGAGCAGTCGCCACGGCGGCACATGCCTCGGCAATACCCTGGTACGCGGATTTAGTTAATTTCCTTGTTTGTGGTATTTTCCCTTATGGCATTACTCACCAAAGGAAGAAGCGGTTCCGCCATGATGCTAAGCATTACTTTTGGGACGAGCCTCTTTTGTTTAAACAATGTGCAGATCAGGTTATACGTCGATGTGTCCCTGAAGAAAAGCAACAGAATGTACTCCGACAATGCCATTCTTCACCCTATGGAGGACATTTTGGAGGAACTCGTACCGCGGCCAAAGTTTTGCAATCCGGTTTGTATTGGCCAACATTGTACAAAGATGCCCAAGACTTTTACAAGCAATGTGATCGTTGCCAGAGGACGGGCAATATCTCTAGACGACATGAGATGCCGCTCCAGAACATCATCGAGGTGGAATTGTTCGATGTATGGGGGATCGATTTTATGGGACCTTTCCCATCTTCATTCGGCAACCTCTACATTCTACTTGCCGTCGACTACGTGTCTAAATGGGTTGAGGCAGCTGCAGTTCCCAACAACGATTCCAAGACCGTGCAAAGATTCTTGCAGAAAAACATATTTACACACGGTTTGGGATGCCGAGAGCAATCATCAGCGACGAAGACAAGCATTTTGACAACAGACTAATTGCCAAGATGTTGCAACGCTTCGGCATATCACACAAGATCGCCACGGCATATCACCCACAAACCAACGGGCAAGCAGAAATTTCCAACCGAGAGTTGAAGGGAATACTCGAGAAAGTCGTAAATCCCTCTAGGAAGGATTGGTCATTAAGACTAGATGACGCACTTTGGGCATATCACATTGCATTCAAAACACCCTTAGGTATGTCCCCCTTCCGACTTGTCTATGGTAAAATATGTCATCTACCGGTGGAAATCGAACACAAGGCATACTGGGCAATCAAGACTGTGAACATGGATTGGGAAAGTGCCAGACAAAAGCGTTTTATGGATCTCAATGAGATAGAAGAATTTCGTGCACTCGCCTATAACAATGCACGAATTTACAAGGAGAAAACAAAGCGATGGCACGACAAGAAACTATTGCCACGACAATTCACGCCAGGGCAACTAGTTCTCCTATTCAATTGTCGGCTAAAACTTTTCCCAGGAAAGCTGAAATCAAGATGGTCGGGACCATTTGAAGTCGTCAAACCATTCTCCCATGGCGCCGTGATAATCAAGTCCATCTCTGACAACCATGAATTCAAAGTTAATGGACAAAGATTGAAGCACTACAATGGTGCCCATGTGGAACGTAACAAGGAAGTGGTCAACTTAGGAGATGCATGAGCATGCTCTCCCTTTTGATATTTTTATTTTTATTTATTTTTATTTTTGTTTTTTTCGATTATTTAATTATTTTTTTCCAATTTTTTTTCCGATTATTAGTAGTTTTAGGATAGATTTTTTTATTCAAGTTTAAGAATCCTATTACACATCTTTATTTATTTTCTTTATTAGTTTATCTTTAATTTTAATCCTTATTTGATTTGTCTTTGAATTGTAGGAAAAGAAGTTCAAGATAAAGAAGGAATTCTAAACCAAGTAGGAAAACATCTTCAACAAGGAAACTAATGGGCTGAATCTAAGGCTTATATAAAGCCTCCAATTCATCCTAACCAAAACCCCATTGTCGACAACTTCTACCAAACCCTAACCCTTTTTTCGTTTTCCCCTAATCCCACCCACTTATCTTTTCTATAAAACCCATCACCCTTAACCTATTCCTACTTTATATCTTGCAACTTTTTAGTTTCTTTTCTTTTCTTTTCTTTATTTTTACTCACAACCAAGATCATCCATGGCATCCAAGATTAAACTTTTAGTTCATCCAAAGAACCAAGATACAAGAAGTTTGCTACACCGGTAGTTCAAGAAAGATTTCAATCCAAGTTTGAAAGCCGGAAGATTCATGAAGAACAAGGCTTTGAATACTCCAACTCTCATCAAGATTTCGGCCTTGAACCATTCATCTTCAAGAGGATTGCACATCAAAAGTGGCAAATCTTTTGCCATCAACCGGAACCGGGTAACATCTCATGGGTAAGAGAATTCTATGCTCACTCACCTAACCCGGATAATCCTTATGTTTTTGTTCGTGACAAGGCGATACTTATAAGTCCCGAAAGCATCAACACCTTTTACGGACTTTACATTGAGAAGGACGAGCATCAAGCCTTCATTGACCAAATCAATCCCAAGCAACTCGACAAGGTGCTTCAAGAACTTACTCAACCGGGAACTCATTGGAACGACGATAAATACAAGGGCACGGTAAATCACCTTCGGCTTAAACCCGAGGCAAAACTATGGAATAAGTTTGTTAAAACTTCTTTAATGCCCTCCACACTCAATACTACCGTTGATATACCACGTCTTTTGCTCATACATTCTATTTTGCATAATCGCATCATTAACATTGGAAAAATTATTTGTGATGAGATTTTTGTATGCAGCTCAAAAGATAAGGGTTCTCTTTTCTTCCCTTGCTTAATTTCTAATCTTTGCAAGGAGATGCATGTCCCGAGTGAGTCCACCGATGAAAAGGCCCTACCCAAGTCTGGTTGGAATCAAGCACTAATCTGAAAGCTAATGGGAGAGGCACCGGGAGATTCTTCAAGGCCTCTAATTGCCACGGCAACTCCTGCCGCCGCGGCAATCCCTAATGCCCAAGCACCTAACGCCAGGGCAACTCGGCCATTAATCCCGGGACACTTTGAAGCACTTTTACACCCATTGGCAAGCCGCCTAAGGCAAATTGAAGATAGGCAACTAATGTTCATGCGGTACATGAAGGAGCACAACAATGCCATCACCCAAGTCATCCTAGAAAAGTACCCGGACAATCGTGTGCCGTTCCCAATCTTTCCCGCTGAGATCCTTGCCCCGGCAACCAATGAAGCAGTCGCCATGGCAACCAAGGAAGCTGACGCCACGGAAACCAAAGCTAAAGACATCCCGGCAACCACTGCAAAGCCAAAGGTAAAGCACCTATGCCCGAATCAACTCCTACGGAATCATTTTCTGATTTTTCAGATTCGGACGAGTCCTCCATTGAACCAATAAAGACCGCACCAATTGAATCCTCCAAGCGAAAAGCCATTGACATTGATGAAGAGGACGATGAGGACAACTCCGTACGAGGATCGATTCCACCACCGGCAACAAGAAAACAACCATCGTGTTCAAGCAAGAGAATCAAGACACCGACTAGAAGGAAACTAATCATCTACGATGACGAACTCTCGGAGTAAATCCTCGTATGCATTTTTATTTTTATTGTTATTTTTCTCGTTATTTTATGCATGCATTGAGGACAATGCCTCACTCGAGTTTGGGGGGGTTGTTATTAGTAGTTACCATGTTTAGTTACATTCATCTTAAGTATTACATTTAGGATACATAAATTGCTTGCCATGCCTTTAATTGGAACAAGAATTGCTTAGATTTGATGAATATTCGATGATGACTTTGCCAATGCACTTAATTGATAGAATTTTTATTCTAGGATAACCATGGAAAAACTTAGAATTTTACTATGATGCTAAATTTGATGAAACACTGTTGTGGTTTGATTGATTTAAGGACTTCTAGTGAACTTAGGTTGATAATTAACAAATTGGGGATTAGAATAAAAATTGGATGAATGCTAGAGGTGCCCGAAATTGGCTCTAGCATGTGCTAAAAAATTGATCACTAGAGGTGCCCGAAACTGGCTCTAGGATGTGTTAAAAAACATTTTTTAACTAGAGGTGCCCGAAACCGGCTCTAGTCGATTAAATTAACTTAATAAAACTAAAAACAAAACACTAGAGGTGCCCAAAACTGACTCTAGTTAAAACATGTTAAAAAGAAACCAATAAAGTAATTTGAAAACCTCTTGTTTGCATAGAATCCGAAAAATCAACTTGCACACAACTCCGCACACACTCATAAGCATTATAGTTTGATTCCGAGTAACTCCTCAGTTTTCCGAAAAATAAAAAGCCAATCATACTTTATGCCCCGGTTCAGAGAATTGAAATCAAGTTCAAAGCTAAGTTTGTGAAAATTGAAGTCTTGGCAGGTAATTATGAGTTTGCATTGCTTGAGGACAAGCAATAGTTCGAGTTTGGGGGTGTGATAAGTGTTCAAAAGTACTATTTTTCTTACCCTTTTTACTCATATTATTGTTAGACTTAGGCTCATATTAGTTGCATAGTTAGCCATTCATGCATTAATCCATGTTTCCTTCCATCGTTGAGCTTGATTACATAACTTGGTAGTTTTTGTGGAAAAGATGTTACTTTGGTGTGCTTTGTGTGTGTATGTGCAGGATCACTTGCCAAAGCAATGCCAAGCTAGTTGCCAGGGTAATGCATGAAGGATATGCCGAGCTAGTTGCCAGGGCAATGCATGAAGGAGACGCCGAGCCAATTGCCATGGCAATTGTCGACAAAGAGAAAATGCAATAGGGATGTCGAAATTAATGACTATACAAGCCCAAGATGACGTGGAGCAAAGCCCAAACCCAAAGGAATTTGATTTCCATGCAGAGATTAAAGAAGAATTAAATTCCAAGAAGATAGGAGAAGTTCTAGTAGGAATACAATTATAATAAAGAATTATATTCTTTAAAGATAATTTAATTCCAACTCAAACTCCTCCTCAAAGAAGGACTTTGGCCTAGCCCTATAAATAGCAAGGAGATTTCGACAAGATGCATAGAGAGAGCATTAGGGATATTTCGACAAGTCCAAGGGAGAAAGCAAGGGATTTTCGACAAGCTTCATCTTTTCTTTCTTGTTCGATTGGGTTCATGCTAGGGATTGTTTATCTTGTGTTTCTTTGGAACCTAGCCATGAACTAAATCTACTTGGCTATGGTTATTGTGTTTTGTGGTTGTGAGAAACTATTGGTTTTTGTTTAGGTAATAAGAGTTTGCACTTTTCTATTTCAAGGTTTATTCATTCTTGGTTCTTATTCTTGTTTTGCAGTGAATTGGGAGAGGATCTCGTGATTTCATCTATTTATCTAATATCGGGAGAGTTAGATTCAAGAAACGAATGAATATGATCTTTATTCAATCTATTGATGGTGAAGATTAATCCGGCTTAGGAATAAGTTAAGGATTTCAACGGCTAAGAGGAGAGCAAGATTGGTTGTTGTTCACCCTTGATTCACTCAGGGATGTATTATCAAGGCATGCACAAGTAGCTAGAGTTTTGACTTAGGGATAAGAAGAAACCATTGAAGAACGCTCTGCCGAACCTTGAAGGTTGCTGCCCGAAGCCCCAAGTAGTTGCCCAACTAGTCGCCCAGGCAACCATCGATTAGTTGCCAAGGCAACCCCGTTGTGCAAGTTGCCACGGCAACTGAGTTGCCCGTGCACTCTTTTACCAAGACGATCCAATCGGCTATTACACCTCAACTCACGATAACCTGGCCTATCTCTCTCTTATTTGAATTCATCTTTTCTTTTACTTTATTTGCTTTCTAGATTAGTTAAACTTCTATAATCTTTTATTTGTGTTTTTATTTTTACAGTGCAAGAGACTAGATTCTTGAAGTAGCACCAATCCCTGTGGAGACGATATCTTTTATACTATAACTTGTGACGTGTATACTTGCACATTTGCGTAGCACTTATTAAGCGCAACAATCACCACATTCGTCCGTGGAAAAATGGTAAACTTTTCTCCCAAGACAATCAATAATCTATTTGACCTTGTAATACAGAGGAAGGCCACGAGGACTTTGCATCGACGGCGACCAATGCCACCCATGATAAGGTGCAGAATGACTTGTGCATAGACATGGGCATCGACCACCCACAAGATTGTGAAATGGGTTGACTTGAAACCAGATCCTAAATATTAGATCTATTTCATGAACACAAGAATAGAACCCATAGGACACCACTCTACGATCCCTGCCGATAGGATGCTTCTATTGCATTCTGTAATGACTGAACGACAAATTGATGTTGGGGGAATGACATATGAATCCATTGTGGGCAGAGTAACGTCTTCAGGCCAAAGACGACATTTACTTTTCCCAAGTCTGATAAATGCATTGTGTGAAAAGGCACACATTTAAACTAACCTAGATGACTTAGTAATAGAAGTCCATGTAGGGACTCTTCCAAAGGAGATACTACGGCTTAAGGGGCTTGTGGCCTGTACAACACCCTTCAGTGCCATGGCTACAAGTTTTTTACATCCTGCTCTACTTAGCACCACGATATAATTCTTTAAGCTATTCTTTGAATACGCGTGAGAAAATGGTCTGGCCACACGAGCTTGTTGAATTGATTGTCCCCAAAATCTACTAAAACGTTTCTGACATTCACTAAGCATTACTTTGTCGAGCTTCTTGCTAACCAATCACACAAATAAGAAGAAGAAGAAGAAAAAAAAAGAGAGAACAGAAGATGATATCCTCCCCATCCCTTCGACTACTACTGCTAGAACAAGAAAGAGGAAGAAACCCGCTACAGTGCCTGCTCCCCGCCGACCTGTGAAGCGGACAAGAACTAAGGACAAGGATAAGGCTCCCATGCACCTTGATTTATCAACTCTCACTAGCCCAGTCCATTTGGTTAGCGATGACTCTATTGAAGTACATCAGCCAGTGGGCAAGTTCACTCATTCCTTTGTCAAGACATCACCCACTCCAACTTCATCTGCTACTACTCCCATGACTCAGACTAAGGTCACTACCAGTTAAGTCGTTAAGCATACGGAGGAGCTATAAGCGCACTTGGGGCGTCGACCCACATTATCTAACTCCTCACACTACTCCGCATCCACTAATGTTCCTCTAACATATGATGCCCCATGTATACCCTACAAACACTCTGGAACCACCAGCACCTACTCCTTCCATGTCACTCTCTGGACGACGGATAAAAAGCCAGGCGCGTCGTTCCTCACCACCCCAATAACTTCCTGGGTTAGTTTTTATTTTCTTTTAATTTTAGTTTAGTTTAGTTTTCATATTTGCATCTACATATTTATTTTTCCTTGATTTTTTCCTTTTCTTTTTGTTTCTTTTTGCATTGGGGACAATACTCTTCTCAATCTTGGGGGAGTACATACCCATGTACATATTAGGTTAAATTCAGGTAAAATTTTAAAAAATCAAATTTTAAGACTTGTAAGTAGCCTAATATGTTTGATAGGTTCCATTTGTTATGTTTCCTTTGATTCTGAAACTGCTGCTACGATGATCATGACTTCCAATGATGAATCTATGTTGATGCTTTGCAATGTATTAAGAGCTTTATGTTTTGAACTTAGTGTTGAATCTGCTATAGCCCTTAAAAACACATGTTGTATATACTCTAAAAACTTAAGAAATCTCAGGGAAACTCTAGGTCAACTTTCTGATGCTGAAGCATGAATCAATGTGAATGAACTAAATGCTCAATGTAGCAAAAAAAAGGCTTAAAAAACTCCCTGAAAAAATCAAATTAAGACTTGATAATTTAAGCAAAACTGTTGAGGGACACTCTTCTATGGATCTTGCTATCTTAGTACACTAGGTGAGTGTGTTTGCTCCATTTAACTTTCCTTGCTAGGAACGATAGTACTAGAAAAGAGTGAGTAAAAGTCTTCACAGGATGACACTGCTCGTAGGGCTTTGGGATGGGCTGTTTGCTCCACTCTATCTTTAGGTCTGAAGAGTAAGTGTGATGAGTTGAAGCCCCAAGGTTACAATTTTCGAACCTAAAAAAAGAAAAGAGTAAAACAAAGTGCTAAAAAACATGTAGATGTAACGATAGAAGGCAACCCTTAAGTTTCTCTAAGGCTATTAAGTGATGAATGCATGTAACTTAGCACACACTGCACCTACAGTGGAATCAATCCTTAGGATAAAAACTATAAGCTTTAATGCATTGCATCTCATAAACATAGTTGAGGGATAAATTACTACTGCAGTATAATTTTGAATCTTTGTAATCAAAGTTTAGTGGAACCTTAAGACCTATGGGTTGTTTACTATTTTTATTTTTCTTGCTTCCATTTTGCATCTTGAGGACAAGCAATAGTTCAAGTTTGGGGGGTATTTGACGAGTATGTAAAAGATCTATTTTGTGTACCCTTTTTTACTTGTCTTTTGCATGTTTTCAAGTTCATATAGTTCCATTTAGGTTAGCTTGTATATAGTTTGCATGTAGATAGGGAGTTACACCGCATGTTCTTAATTGTTATATATTTTGGTATGTTTTATGGGAAATGTGGTGTTTTGTGGTATAAGAGCATGATGCTGGTAGATGCTAGAGGAGTGCTGGAGTGGAAGAGTAGCATATCTCATGGTTGGAGTTGACGAGGCATAAAAGAGTTGGAGATGAATCTACTTTTGCCCACGTGGACTTTCTCCTTGATACATAACATTAAACATAGTGGGAAATCAATGCTCATCTTTATTGATTCCACGTGCACTTAAAGGTTCTCAAACCCTAGTTTCACCACCTATATAAGAGAGACTTGGAAGCTACTTCAAGATGAGCGCGATTATAGACAACGACCCTAGTTTGAAGCTTGCAATGAACCACCAGGGTGAAATCTAGAGAAATCCTCTAATGACAGACGCCATCGAGAGAGGCTGAAGAACTGGGAGACCTGCAACAACAGTTGGATAGCACGAAGGAAGTTTGTCGAGGACGCTCGACTCTTTTCTTTTCATTGCTTGATAAACTACCATACTTTAATAATTTTGTTATGGATGTTTTAGGCTCAGATATGAGCTAAATATATTAATTAGGATATTGTTTCCCAGGATTTATGTTTTGGTTACTTTATTTCAGTGCTATAGTTGTTTTCCCTTCATCTATTCTATTTATTGTTCTTTATGCGTAGTTATTGTAAGAGCTATCGAGAGATGCCTTTTAACTATTGATCTGAGGCTTAATATCGAGAGAGTTAGGCTATACAAATGTGAACAGTGGGGCTAAGCTATTAACTTAGTTTTAATCTGGCTTAGACATAAGTTTAGGGTTTTAACGACTAAAATGGAGTTCGTAAACAATTAACAGAGTGTTAGGGTTCACGCAGACATGTATTACCTTAGCTTCAATATTATTAACTTCTAGGCATCGAGAGAGTCAAAATTTCCTTAGAAAATCCTGTCGAATAGATAAAGATCTTAATGGTTTAAGCAGACATGTATTGCCAATCGCTATAGAATTGCAATAAGAATTCAAGCATATATCCTTAGCAATAATCCCAACTTCCATAATTATCTATTATTTCCTGCAGCTGTTCGTCTTAATCATAGCTATCTTTAGTTTATATTTTAGTTCTAAATAATTCAACAATCACCATTATTTGCAAACTCATTCTTAAGCTTAGTAACTTCGTAGTTATTGATCCAATCCTCGTGGATTCGACACTCTACTCATCACTTTATTACTTGATTTGACGATTATACTTGCTCTAAAGTGCATCACTATTCAACAAGCATCAAATATCACCATACGTTCCCACCACTAGTACATCCAAGATTGTTCGAACATTGCATGCCACTAATCGAAACAAGCGAGGTATTCAAAATTTAATGGCAAATGACCATCATCATTACTATCTACATCATCTAGATTTTCATGTTTTCGAATAAAATTTTGTATCGTCATTGTACATACAATTATCATCTTTTGCTTTTCAAAATTATAACTTGGCATATTCTTAAAATGTCATTTTTTTCAATACACTAAAAGTTCACAGAATCGCACAACGTAGTGATAAATGATTAAATACCTCTTATTTTATAAACATAGGGGTACCTGTAAAAATTTCGATAAATGATATTGTTGTCCTCCATATGATCTGAGAAAACCTTCAATGACACAGGCTGATTGATGAAAATCATCTGTCCCATCATCCCCTTCCAAAATAGATGATGTGCTTCTCAAAACTATTTTTTTACAGAATAAACTGCGAGTCTTCTAACAAGCCATGTAGATCTTTAAACAGCTGTCGTATATCCTAAACAAATTAACACTTCTTTGTAAAATTACACTAGAAATATCCCCTAATTGGCTTTGAGTATGCTGGAATGCATTCCTTGAGTAAGATATAGAATGTTTTTTTGGTACCAAAACAACCATTTGATTTGATGTCTTTCTAATAAGAAATCTTTTTGCCTTTTGCCATTACTTCATGATAGATATAGATCTCTTCCAACCTTCATCTTCCTTCAAACCTTTTAGACTTGTATTTCAAATCTTTCATTGTCATCGAACGTTTTCAAACTCATTTTATCTCACGTTGATTTTGTGTCTTTAACAAAATTGAGATTTCCTTCAAAATCGTTGAAACATAAAATTATTAAACTTTCTAAAGTTTAATGGCCATACTTTCTCCACTTTGGTTCGTGCGTTTTACTCAAATGCATCTATTGTTTCTAAATCCATGGATGACACATCTTTTCTAACCATCAAATCCTACTTAATGGGCCAATCTTTCACTATCACCGTTGAATTTATTTCTCAAACCTTTGATTTACCTCTTACTGGTGATACATGTGGTAAGGGTAGTTTTCCTCATAGAATGCGAATTCATAGAAACCAAGCCACTCATTGTAATTTTCATGACTGACTTCTTTATTTGATTGTTTCCTATGTCATACGTCCTTGTGACACCAAATACTCCACCGCTCGTGAGATTGACTATTGGTGGATGCATTCATCAAAACCATTCACAAGCTTAATTTGGCTAATGCAATCTTCAACGATATTGTTATCATCATCAAGGCCAAATCTCATCCAACTTTAGTACATGATAGGTAACTTAGTCTCTTTTTTGGTATTCTTGATATTGGCACATCCTATGAGCCTAAGATTGAGCTGGTTATCAAGACCTTTATTGGGTGTGCATCCATAGAAAAGATGAGGTATTCTGAGCAACCCAAATTCTTGATAAATTGGGTACGAGTTTGCGAAGAAGTTGCCAAGCATGATCATTGTAACTCCTTAAACCCGACCTAAAAGGAAGGGTCGAATCTAGGAAATCACGTTCGAAAACTTTTCCCTCAAGAAAACCAATTGTTGGGAATTAAATTTTAATTTAAATTTATAACAATAATTTAATAAATCACTTATGATAAATAAAACACAATATACAATACAAATATCTAAATAATAAAAAAACTATAATAAATAAATGCTAAAAATAATCCCAAAACATAATTAATCTCAAAGTTTAAAATTACATCAATGTATCAAAATAATAAATAATGATCTGAATAACTAAAAATAGTTTTGTACTCAATAATAAAATAACAGGATAAAAGGTGAGATCCTCCAAGTATCACGCCGCCTAAACTCCAAAGATATCTGTAAGAGGAAACTATGGGGAAGTAAGCTAAAGAGCTTAGTGTGTCTCGAAAGTGCAAAGAAAACCATAATCATAAAACATAATAATATTTTCTTAAAATTCTTTAAAACATAAAACAAATGGTACAATATCACAAGCGAAATGTAATGCACCCAACTACGTCCGCCAAAGATAAAGAAGGTTCCCATAACCTCATTTCTACGTCTGCCATTCGAAGTGGAATTCAGCCCGAATTGTGAAAACACTGAACTTCCCCGTACAAATCCCAACCCATGCTCACACATATATGATGTTTAAAACTCAAATTCATAAACATAGTTCCATAAATCCGTTATTCCATAAACAAACTTCATAAATCCATAAATCCTATTTTTCATAACTTCCAATGTTTCATAAATCAAATATTTCATAAATCATAATTAAAAACACATTCTAAAATCTTATGCATGTGATGTCAACCATACAAGCCATATTGTAGATCATAATCAAGAAATGTATAAAACCAATTAAAAATCATTTATTTATAGCACCGGAAGAAAACACACCTCAATCATCAATAGCTCTAATGCCACGAAGAACGCCTCTCACGTTCAAATCTAGCACTGGGCCTAGCTAAGTCGAAACCTACGATATCAAACTCTACATTAAAAATCTATCACTATGCCACCAAGCTAAAAATATTAATACTAAACTAAAAGAATACTCATATGTAGTTCTCGTGGTACGTGCACAGTCAGATCGAATAGGTGAAGGGGTGGTAATTCGTCTTCTTCAAAGTTGATGTAATCTATGAGACAGAGGAAAAATAACAGTTAAGGTTGTGCGATGCTAGAGACCCACTAGGGTTTGATCGAATTCAAATTAAAAATAGAAAAATGAGATACGTTTAGAATTATTCGAAGATGGAGAGGGGAATGTGCGCATGTACAAGGGTGAAAGAATGTTGTAGGGAATAGGTTGAAGGTAACCTATATATATACAAATCTTTGGATAAATTACAAGGTAAGTCCTTGTTCTAATCTATGATTCACAAAGTAGGTACCTAATATCAATTCTTTATAAAAAGGTCACTAAATTTGTTTAAAATTCAATTAATTCCCAAATTTATTAATTAGGGTTTCATTTTTAAATTCCCATTTTTTAGTGTTTTGAATTTAGGGATTTCAAAATTAGGTTTTTGAATTGGGAGTATTCTTGGGGTGTTACAACTCTCCCACCCTTAAAAGGAATTTCGTCCTCAAAATTTCCAAACTTAGCGATAGATCCCAAAAATTAACTAACACAACTTAAAATTCTTCATTATGAATTCCTCATTCTTCAACATAAAAGTAAAAAAAACTAAAAACATCAAAAATGTACCTACTATGCACTATGGCTCATCATCATATCCCTCATGAGCTCTAGTTGCATAAACCAACCCTGGTCGTCTATCATTTGATCTATTACTTTGTGCATGTCTACTTCTACTAGATTTTCCCGAAGCAATATGCCTATTTTGGCCACTATCTCTAGATGGTGCTTGTACTGGTCTTTGAGACTGTGTCGGTGCCTGGTTAGCACCATGGGCGAGTGGACAATCACTACGGAAATGCTCTAAAGAACCACATAAGAAACATGCTCCCAACTTCTTTCGACACTCACCATCATGTTGTTTGTTACAGTAAGAACATATGGGAAAAGGACGAGAACCTGTCAAACCACGTACACTAGCGATTGGAACGGTAGAATTCGTAGGTCTATCTCTCGAATAACCCTGATGGTCGAACTCATCTTTAGCCCTCTTTCTAGACTAATTTCCCTGACTGTACTAAACTAAGGTGGTCAATTGTCTCTTAGATCGATTGGTACCCTAAGATTCTTGTTGTTTCTTGAGTGCTTCAATCCGCTCAACAGTCCTAGCTCGTTTAGTAATTTCTTTATACATTGTATCTTGATGTAAGACAACTCTCATCTTAATCGAAAGTTACAGCCCTTTCAGAAACCAATCGCATTTTTCTTTCTCTATGGTAACTAACCCTGGGGAATACTGAAGAAGTCTTAAAAACTCTATCTCATAATCATTTACTGTCATGTCGTTCTGCTCCAAATTCATGAAATCATCTCCGCACTTTTGTTGAGTACTCAGGTCCAACATAACGATCTCAAAACGACTGTTGAAAATACTCCCAAGAGATCTGACTAGCTGAAATAACATTTTCCTTTGCCTCTTACAAATTTTGGGCCTCACCTTTTAGCAATGATACAGCGGCCTCCAGCTTTCGATCGATAGGATATTCCATCTTAACAAGAAAACGCTGAAGCTTCTTTAGCCAATACTCTGCATCAGCCAGATCTGTCCCGGTCTTACCCTCAAACATAGTCATCTTGGTAGCTAGAAACTCAGTAGATATAGGTTTCCTCACACCCTCTAATTGGTGGAGGTAATGAAGCAATTCTCGGTGTACTGTAGCAGTATCCATGCCATCAGTCTCATTATACTTAGAGTCATGTGGATCACCACTCAAACTCTAATGAGCAGATAAATTCCCGTCTCTAGTATGAACCTCAGGTTGCTCATCCCCATCAGCATTGTGAATCTCATCCTAGTTCTATGGCAGATCCACAGAGGGCGGAGCATCGCTCTCTACAGAAGCAGTACGGCCTCGACCTCGACCATGACCTCAACCACGACCGGTCGCTAATCTAGAGCTCCTATTAGGTGACATAGTAATCTATCTACAAAAGGAAATAATCTTAGAATTAGAGTTTGTACTTGGAGTTTCTATTCAAAATATATCTTAATTTTTTTTGAAATAATATATTTATTAAAAAATCCCATTTTGCCCAAAATATTTAATATGCATGCAAAAATCATTTTTGGTTTAAAATTTTATGTAGGCCTCACAGTCCGAGGGTTGAACTTAACTCTGATACCACTAAATGTAACCTCCTAAACCCGACTTAGAAAGAAAGGTCGAATCTAGGAAGTCACGTTTGAAAACTTTTCCCTCAAGAAAACCAATTGTTGGGAATTATACTTTAATTTAAATTTATAACAATAATTTAATTAATCACTTATGATAAATAAAACACAATGTATAATATAAATATCTGAATAATAAAAAATATAATAAATAAATGTTAAAAATAATCTCAAAACATAATTAGTCTCAAAGTTTAAAATTACATCAATGTATCAAAATAATAAATAATGATCTGAATAACTAAAAATAGTTTCGTACTCAATAATAAAATAACCAGATAAAAGGTGAAATCCTCCAAGTACCACGTCGCCGAATGTCCAAAGATATCTGTAAGTGGAAACTATGGGGGAGTAAGTTAAAGAGATTAGTGTGTCTCTAAAATGCAAAGAAAACATAATCATAAAACATAGTAATATTTTCTTAAAATTCTTTAAAACATAAAACAAATGGTAGAATATCATAAGCGAAACACAATGCACCCAACTACGTCTGCCAAAGATAAGGAAGGTTCCCATTACCTCCTCACTACGTCTGCCATCCGAAGTGGAATTCAGCCCGAAGGGTGAAACAACTGAACTTCCTCGGACAAATCCCAACCCATGCTCATACATATATGATGTTTAAAACTCAAATTCATAAACATAGTTCCATAAATCAGATATTCCATAAATATACTTCATAAATCCATAAATCTTGGTTTTCGTAACTTTCGATATTTTGTAAATCATAATTAAAAACACATTCTAAAATCGTATGCTTATGATGTCAGCCATAAAAGCCATAATGCAGATCATAATCAAGCAAGGTATAAATCATATAAAAATCATTTATTTATAGCACCGGAAGAAAGCACACCTCAAGCAGCAATAGCTCTAATGCCACGAAGAACGCCTCTCACGTTCAGATCTAGCACTGGGCCTAGATGAATCGGAACCTGCGATATCAAACTCTACATTAAAAATCTATCACTATGCCACCAAGCTAAAAATACTAATACTAAACTAAAAGAATACTCACGTGTAGTTCTCGTTGTATGTGCATGGTCAGATCGAATAGGTGAAAGGGGTGGTAATTCGTCTTCTTCAAAGTTGATGTCATCCACGACACAGAGGAAAAATAACGGTTAAGGTTGTGCGATGCTAGAGACTCACTAGGGTTTGATCAAATTAAAATTAAAAAAAGAAAAAAGAGATACATTTCGAATTATTCGAAGATAGAGAGGGGAATGTACGTATGTATAAGGGTGAAAGAATGTTGCAGGGAAAAAGTTGAACGTAACCTATATATGTACAAATCTTTGGATAAATTACAAGGTAAATCCTTGTTGTTTTCTAGGATTTACAAAGTAGGTACCTAATATCAATTCTTTATAAAAAGGTCACTAAATTTGTTTAAAATTCAATTAATTCTTAAATTTCTTAATTAGGGTTTCATTTTTAAATTCCCAATTCTTAGTGTTTTGAATTTAGGGATTTCAAAATTAGGTTTTTGAATTGGGGGTATTTTGGGGTGTTACAATCATGATGACGATGAGCCTTTGAATGAGGCTCACAGTGACAACTTCGATGCTGCCTAAGATGAGGGACCTCGTGATATGACTATGCAAGAGTTTCATGACTTAATCATGAGGTCTTTTGTAATGACCTATATTTTAGATCCTCGGGTTGATTTCACCTGAGCTTTGGACTTTGGGTGTTGGGATGAGGTATCGGGCCCATTCATTGGTCTAAAAGACTCTAACGGGCTTTAGTTGTGGCTAAAGTGAGATGGAGGGAATATGGGAAGGGCTTGTGTGGTAATTAGCTAACTTTTCAATAGAATGCTAGTTTTTATTTATGTATTTGCAGAAAAATGAGATTGGTGATTTCATTTTGTATCCTACCTCCTTCTTTCTCTAAGCCCACATGCCCTATCTCCTAATCTCCCACACAAAGAGAAAAGTCTAAACTTGATCCCATTTTGAGCTAATCTACATTTAAGTAGTGTAAATTCGTCATCTTCCTTCCACGATCTACAAATCGAGGTAAGATTCGTGAAGAATGGTAGTGAGTTGGAAAAATGAGTATTTGGTGGGGGTTGAAAAAGATGAATTGGAATGGAAGAATAAACCTCATTTCTAGTTGTTAGATTCCTCTTTTATGGTTATTAATTATTCCAGCAATATTGTAATTCGTTTTACAACATTTCTTTATAGTGAAAGAAGTTGAAGAAGCTTCCAAGGTCCAAGGGAAGAAGAAGACTTGAGGACTTGGGTAAGAGGCTTAATTTGCAGCTGTAGGAGTAAGGTTAGTACACATCTAACAACTTCATTTCATGGAAATCATAAATATGATGCCTTGTATGATGATTTGATGCTTTTGGTGTTATGGTTGCTTAAGGACTTGGAAATGGTAAAATCCAAAACTGATGTTACAAACATGTAAAAATGGTAGCAAACCATTAAATATACTCACATAACTTGTAGGTTCATTTTAGGGTCATACATTAAGCCTTTTGAGGGTTTGGGGATGATTTTTGAGCTTTATGACCAAAGTTTTGGGCTCGAGTACCGGTAAGAGATGAACCCGTATCGGTACCCTATGTTCTTGTTAAAGAACACATATGAACACATAGGGGTGTACCGATATGGGCTTCAGCCTATATCAGTACGAGGTTCAAGGCATATCGGTTTGGGTTGTCCCATACCGGTACCCACTATTTTATTGAATTCCAGTGGGCAAATCATAGTGTCGGTACGCATGGGAGTGTACCGGTACTGGTAAAGTCGTACTGATACTCGAGCTCGAGTATCAATAATAGGTGCCTTTTTGCTTTACTTATTTTGATGCCCACATATCGGTATGCAAAGGGCAGGTACCGTTACCTAGGGTACCGTATCAATACGCTAGTTTGGGTATCGGTACCAACTGTGCAATATGCCTGAAACTGTTGATTTTGGGTTCGAGGGGCTGATAATTTGATGAATATGGTACAATAGAATCTTAATGTGGTAAAATGAATTATAAAACTGATAAACTGTGTAACCCCCTTAACCCGGTCTAGTCAAAAATCAAACTAAAAGGACTACATTAGGTTCGCCGAAGCAAACCCGATCTAATAACCTAAACCGATCTTATTTTTTTCTTTTTATCTTTTCTAAAACCAATTAAATTCCCTAGAGTGTGAACACAACT
Source organism: Hibiscus mutabilis (assembly GCA_019671005.1). NCBI lineage: Eukaryota > Viridiplantae > Streptophyta > Magnoliopsida > Malvales > Malvaceae > Hibiscus > Hibiscus mutabilis. The sequence goes on along the minus strand of CM033728.1, from coordinate 14,970,692 downwards.
ATTGGAACATTCAAATGACACTGAAAACATGTGATTTATGCTCAGGGACTAAAATGTAATTTTCCCAAAGTTATTATCCATTTCAATAAACAAGTTTACCAATCCTCAATTAATCTCATTTATACCACACATATGAAATATCAGCTCCAACAGAGGTCATTTGTATCACTAATTAAACATACAAACATTCAGGGAAAAAACGCACAAAATCAAACTTACGCAGACAATAAACTGAAATAACAACCATGCGTACCGGTACTAACATGCCCGTACCGATACACTACTTACAATGGTGGTGTACCAGTACGCATTCCCTAGTATCAATCCCCTCTTTAATTCCTCAAAACCTCATATTCCAATAGCCAAACCTCGTACCAGTACGGTACCCCGTATACTAGTACAGAGCTCAATATATAAAGGGGAGTACCGATACTCGAACCCGTGTACTGATACCCATGAGTTATTTTGTAAGGGCGTATCGATACGTAGCTAAACTGTACCAATACCCCTAGGCAATTATACTGAAACTGAGCCGTTTCAGACCTCGTATACCGATACCAGGGTACCCGTACCGATACAACAGAGCCTATATTGACCTCTAGGTCCAACATATGACACTTTGGATCACTCTAATCAAATCTAAACATTAACCACACATCGTCAATTTTCATGGCATTGTAAACGTGATCATTCAATCCTGCTAACGAATCAAGCATTCAAGTCAAACCAACATTGACCCCTAATGGCATGATTTCTACCCAAGTATGCATCTTTATCCCCAAACCCCTCAAGCATAGATTATCAACCATTTACAAGTCTAAAACTAAAATTGAAACTTATACAAAACATGGAGTCTAGCAAACAACCCTCCCAAGACAACATTTGACACATGGCTCTTATTACTTCTATATTGTATCAAACCATACTTTGCAACCAATTCCTTGGATATCATTCCTTGCTTGCTTACTGCCCTTTAATCCTCTAATATGCATTGATAATAAAAAGAGAGTAAGCATGAAATGCTTAGTGAGGAGCGCTCAAAACACAAAACATCATCCAATGCATTTTAAACCCGATTTATTCCAAAACCTTTCACATACGTCTTTATTCAAAAACCATCATGCCTTACTTTCAAAACATACACAACCTTTTCCAAACCATGCATATTAAACCATATGCAACATGTATCATAGATTCAGTAGCATAATCCCATATGCAATCCTCAATTTAAGCCTTCCCATGCGCAACAACCCATATACAAAGCTTAAAGAGTATTCACATGTATAAATCACATTATACAAAGCAATCCATCAACATGGTACATCAATTCATTATATTGGCTTACAAGTGATCCTTTCCAAATCTCATTTCTTTCATCAAACCACATCGGATACATAGATTTCCCAAGTGATATCCCAATCACTTACAGCTCAATAGCATAGAGTAAATGCAACACATACATCACCTCTACACTACTATGGCTCCTGCTCTAATTTGAAGTAAACACTTTCGATGCATCAGCTCTATGGTCGCAACCAGAGTAAACGCCATTGAAGTATTACCTCAACAATATTGGGGTTCACATGGTCAGAGTAAATACTTTCAATACATCACCTTTACGGACTCATCCAGAGTAAATGCCATTGAAATACCACCTCTACGAACCACGGGTGACTTATTATAGTGCACTTTAAATCCTACGGCCGACCAACTATATCTGATAACATTTCCATAACCTTTTCATACCAGCACTTGGCAATATAATTCATTTCATTATCATTAACTCACTGTTTTCATATGCACCAATCAAAACCATTTATCCATTGCATTAAACCAGGCATTAACCAATGTTCAATGACATTTCCAAAACATGCATTACATCCAACTACATTATCATCATTATATAATCATTTTCCAGCATTAAACCATTCTCAAATCATACATATAACAGTGAGTAATCAAATCATTCAAACAAGTGCATCAAATCCATTTGCCAAACCGAGAACGAGAGAGAGAAATCATCATTTACTTGCTTCCGATCTTAGACCAACATTTCAAGCTTAATCTAAATTCCCAACACAACTTTCAAACCTTTGAAAATCTATAAATCACGTTCTCACTCACCAACACGCAAAGCCTCGCTTGCCGATGCGATAATTACGCCTCTAAAGCTTTTGAAACTTTTGTTCAAGCTTGAGGTTCAACCTTCCCTTATTTTTTGACAATAAAACAGAGGATCCAATGCATTAAAATTCATTCATAACCCAGCAACAACATTCTATATCAAACTTCATCAATTTCCACCCAAATACCCAACCACAACAACCAAAAACAACTACAAACATAACCCAACCACAAACCACGAATCTCAACCTTTACTTAACATCAATTAACATCCAAAAACACAATTACCATATCCTTATACCTCCAACATTCATAAAACATCCACAACTCCTCAAAAACTCACAACTAACAACCTAGAAAATTAGAGATTCACCTAGCTTTGAGATTCCAATGTTAAAATCAACTTATTAACATTATAAGAATCAAAATCATGTTCAAATCAAATCAAGAACCCAACAAAATAGATCCATAATGAAAATTAACCAAATACACTAATTAAACCTTGATTTAACCATCTTTCCATAATTAAATCATTAAAACTCATTAGAAAACATATGTAAATGATCAATAACTTGGGAATTTCAGTAAAGAACCTTTTATTAGAGGAGAATAATGAATCTCACCTCTAACCTTGGCTTTCCCCTTAATTGGATGAGTTTACATGAGAAAACAAGTTCAAATCAAATAGATTTTGTTAGGAAATCGTTAAGATTCCATTTGGAAGTAAAAGAACGTTGAAATCAAGTGATTACCTAAGAAAATTGAAGTAGAAAAGAGTGTTTGGCTGGAGAGAAAACTTTTCTCCAAAGGTTAGTTACATAAAGTTGTCTTTAATTGTTAATTATGAAATTAATTCTCCAAGCCTTTTTATTTACTTTAAAACCTTTTTAAAATATCCAATTAAAAGAAAAAAGTCTGATATTAGACTTTGGCCAAATAGCTCCTTAAATATTCTATGTTTTGACCCTTTTACAAAACAATCACTAAAAACAGTTTAAAAACTTTATATTTTGGTCGCAGACCCAAAATGTCACTTTCCGAAACTTCTTTTTGTAAAATTGATTTTACCAAAATCATCTACATATTAAATAATGATTTTAGGATATTTTTTCATGTTTTTTCCTCACTCAAAAATATTAATTTCAAATTAATCCTGAAACTGACTCGAATCCTCTAATCCGGTCCACCGGACCGTCTAATCAACCTAGAAAAGCCCTAGGCCCAAAACTGGGGTGTTACAAACCGAGAAGTTACCCTCATACTGGATCATAATGTGTAAGAAACTTGGTAATTGGCATGTGTGCATATATGTTGCTAGCAACCTTAAGACTGTTGGTTGGTTTGTTAATGTTGCGTGTCGTGTGGACGCTTGTTTTGTATGATTCGGATACCTAGGAGATGTGTTGTAACACTATCGTAAGTGAACGAACGTACATTCTCGATGATTTATGTCCCTGAGTCTCGTTTGAAGATACTCGAGGGGTAATTTCGTGTATGGAGTGTATGATCTCGATGTTGTGTGTCCCTAGGCCTCACTCTGAGTGTATGTTCCCAATGTTGTGTGTCCCCGGGCTTCACTCAAGGTTTGTATGATTGATTTCTTGGATTGCTATGATGTATATGTATGGTTTTTGATTGCTAAAGCATGTATTTAGGCATCTAGTTGTAGCGCCTCGTATTGACCTTAATGCCATGTCATCATTTCTAGTTACATGCTTATGTTTATGATTTGCATGAAGCATAGTAGAGTGGAAGTATATCAATTGATCTTTGTTAGCTCAGCGTTCAGAATCGTTGTTTCCGTTCACAGGTTAATAGGTTGCCACATATATCGGAGGAGCACCATCGGTGTAAGTTTCAGCGCATTGCTTGTTCAGTGTACAACACTTGGGTCTTATTAGGCTATATATTCGTAGGACCCTATTGTAATGTCTATAACTCTTATTTTGAATTTGCATTAAACAAGTCGAATGTTTAAATGTTTTAAATTAAATTCGAGCTCCCTTGTAACATTTGAAACTATTTATCTATGTTTTCAATTGTTGGATTTAAAATATTTTGGAAAGTAACTTGTTTGGGCTAAACTATGTTGAGAAATTTTGTGGTAACGGTTTGGGCTTAGGGCCCAAATGTAACATTCAGATTTAGGGTGTTACATCTGTTGGCTTACTCCGTTCATGGGGATTCTAGAATCGATGTTATCAAGGCATGACAGTCTTATAGGGGAGATCAGATTAGCGCACTTCAACGCAAGTTTGACGGTTTCTCATTTCTTTTTACACCTCCGTCATGATCATCCTAGATGCATTCATGCTCATCATATCCTAATATACTTATGTTTATTTATGCTTTGAGACATTGCTACATTTCACTTAGAACTCTATGTTGGATTTTATTTGGTTTGTTGGATGTTTATGCTTTGGTAATTTAACGCTGCCTTTTGACTTTAGTACTTATGGACATGTTTTGGATTTTATATGGATTTTATTTTAAGTAACTTTGGATATTTATGCTTTAATGTTTCTATATTAATCTTTTTAAATTCTAGCATTATTTTATTTCTCTTTGTTATAATCCGCTAATAATTTCATTGAATTATTTTTTATATAACAGAAAGGGGAGGAGTGTTAGAAAATATTTTAAGTAAAATTGGAGCTCAAATATCTTTTCTAAATGATTTATCGATTCAAAAATTGTTTTTCTAATGCGACATTTGTTAAAAATAATTTTTCAAAGAATTTTGTTATATCAAAAGAGGAGGCTGTTAAACTAATATTTTGATATAACAAATTCAAAGAAAAATATTTTTAGACTTAATCAGATTTATTAAATTTCTCAAAAATAATTCAAATTCTGAATAAACTTAAAAATTTTGTTTTAAATGATTTCCAACTTTGTCATACTTTTACAAATAAACTCAAGATCGTTTTTGCTATTTAAAATAAAGGAATCTCGCATTTCAAGCAAAAATGATCGATCCTTTTTTTCACAACAACCATTGGACCAGTCCAAGGCTCAAAATAATCGATCCCTTTTATCAACATTCTAAAATATTTGAAAAAAGATCGATCCCTTTGGTAAAGGATCAATCCGTCACACCATAAATGTAATATTTTTTGGCAGGTAATGACTTTATTTGATCCCCAACGGCTCCAAACGAGTAGTATTTATATAAAGGATATAAAAACAAGGTCAAAGCATTTCAATAACAACAAGAAACATATTGGAAAGAAAATATCAACATCAAAGAGTCTTAGAGAGCTAAATTGTTGTATCTTTTATCGTAAAACACTTGTGAACTATCATTGTTATTTTAGCTCAAGTGTTCTTTAGGTGCGAGCTTAATTGTGCAAACCTTAAATCTTTGTAAGGATTACTTTAAGTTTTCTTTATTTGTATTTACTCTTTGGGAGAGTGTAACTCAAGGTTTTGAAAAAAGGTAAGCAAATCTAGTGGATTTGAAAAACCTTAGTGTGGATAGCTAAGGTAGTGGACGTAGACTTGGTTTAAAAGTCGAACCACTCTAAAATCGTTGTGCAAAATTATTTATATTTTTCGATTGCGTCCTTAATTTTTAAAAAAGTCAATTCACCACCTCTTGACATATTTCGGTTGATTACTGCTTGAACTCGAGTCTCTTAGGATGAACATCATCCTCTTTTCCACTGGACCACTCGTTGGGTTCGTTTAAATAAAATTTTAATATAAAAATAATAGCTTAATTCACTTTTCCCCCCTAAACTATACACCTAAACTTTTTTTGGGACGAAGTGCCCCCTAAAGTTTTCAATGTTACCCATTTCACCCCAAAAAAAACTAACACCGTTAACAAAATCCATCCTAAACAATCAGAATGCAACATGTCACTTAATTATTTTCTTTTTCTTATTTCTTGGTTGAATATATAAAAGAATTAAAAATAAAATATAATATTAATAAAAAATATTTAATAAACCCATCTTTCCCGACCCCAATTTCCCCTTCTTCACCTTTCTTCTTCCCCCATTTCCCGATTGAAGCTTAGGGATTTTTCAAGCTCATGAAACATTTACCGATTTTGATCCATGAATTTTATTCTTCGATTTTCACCGTTTTTTCAAGCCCCCATTTCCTCAAATGGTATTTTTATAAAAGCCTTTGCAAATTTAAGCTTTAAAATTTTTGCTTTTGAGGGGGATTTCATCGATTGAAGCTTAATTTTTTTTTCAAGTCCCGTTTTCTTGATTGAAACTAAAAAGAGAACCAAACAGGTTAAATAAGAGGATAATCGATGGCCATGGTACTCTGGTGCAAGTTATCAACTAAAATAATCTATGGCCATGATACTATGAATTTGTGGCTTATACTTCCATCTAATGTGTTCTATTTTCTCAGCCACAAAGAGAAAGAGGTTGCAAAATTTGCTCAGTTCTGGAACAAAAGAATCAGTAGTTTTCGGGAGGAATAAAGCATGATTTAGGAAAAATTGGGGAAGAAGACGATGGGGAAAAAGATGGGGTATTTTGAGAAATATAATTATTTTAATAAATATTTTAATATATTTATTTTATTTTAAAATTTAAAAATAAGTAAAGAAAATGACATGGAGAGCTCTTATTGGTCAGAGCAATTTTTTTAACGGTGTTAGCTTTTGGGTTTAAATGGGTAATGTCGAAAACTTTAAGGGGGCACTTCTTCCCGAAAAAAATTTAGGTACCAAGGGGTAAAAAGTGAATTAAGCCTAAAATAATTACTAAAACAAATTTAAGTTGCTAACAATCAGTTGAGCTAACGAGATGATGTGCTAAGTCCCTTAAGAAAGGTCAATAGTTCAAATACTGGCGTTGCAAACGAAAAAAAACTGAGTTGTGATTTGGGAGGGTCGCCCCCATATTGGATCTCTGCAAAACTCGATCTAGATTAGTAGACCAATAATTCAGATACCTATAGTTAAACAAAAATACAAATTTACTTTTTTGAAACTTCACAACCTAGTAAACAAAAAACATAATTCAGACATATTCCTAATAAACAAAACTAGTGTCTCAAGATCATAATAGGACCATACAAGGAATAGATAAAACTCAATCCAAAGTCTCGAAGCAAAAGATGGATACAAATATCATCAAAGATCGACAATGAAAGGTAAAGTCATCAACAAACAACATAAAAATGCATATTACAATGAAGCATGTAGACAACACGGTCATTACCAAAACTCAATTGCGAACAAGAAACAATGATTGGCAAGGAGATCGGCAGGATAACCAAAAGAGCACCACCTTGATCAGTCGTGGCGACGTCAGATCCACCACTGATAGTAAAACAAAAAAAGCGTGCCAAAAGGCAGAAGAAAAGGTGCCAAAGGGTAGAGTAAATCGTGCCACAAGAGTAGAATAATTTATTAAAAACTAGAAAAAGAAAATAAGACAAACGATGATAAATATGAGAGCAAAGGAAACGATAGATCCCGATCATCGGCGACCAGCACTAAAATGGGTGTCGTCACCTACAAGTAATGAAAAAGAAAATCCAAAGAGAGAAGACGAACAACGGCTAGAATGCTATATATATATATTGACAAATCTTAAATCTAATCCCAATCCTACCTAGAGGAAAGGGGAATGAGAGACTCTAGAGGAAGAAAGGGGAGCGCTCCTAGTGGGTTTAGAACCCGTGACCTAAGAAAATATGTGGAAACAATGATGAGCAGCTTGGACAACCGGCCAAATATGCTTGCTCAAAATACTATATATATAATTATAGATTCTATAACCAACAAATATGTATTGTTTCTGGGTAGTCATTATCACCAACTTTATAATACTTTATTTTTATAATATTTTTAATAAGCCAAAATTTATAATAAATTATAGTTATATTTGAACAATTCTTATATCGATCCAACTTATTCAATATAATAAGATTTTTTTAATATTGTAAGGTTAGATTCAATGTAAGACAGACATGATTTAAAAACCATAATTTTTTTATAAATGTAACATGGTAGAAAATATGAGATCAATTTGATAAACAACTCTCCGAAAAATAATTACTTGATATATTGAGGATGAATTTTTGTAACCAATCCATTCAGCCAACGATTTTTAGGGAACTTGACAGTGATATATAGGTGATCGTTTTTTGTCTTTTGAAAGGTTAGCTATCGATAAATTGATATGTAATATCCTAAAATTTGGCTAGTGACCAAAATGAAAATTTTGAAAGTTTGGTGGCCAAAGTATAAACCTTGGAAAATTTTAGGGACTAAATTGTAATTTAAAAAAGTTATATATTTTAGTCCCGTAAATGAATAGTTTACCCCCAAGAATGATATTTTCTTGTTACCCGGATTTTTCGTATGGAGTTTTTATTTTTGGCTATAAAGCGATAAAGTTTAAAAAAATATTCGGATAATCGGATCGAATCAGATATTCAAGATATTTTAAAGGATGATAAAACAAGGTTAAAAGTGTCATTTCCATGTTTTAAAATGGTAGGATTTAACATGGACCATTAGATTAAAGTAGGCTTTCCATGTTAATTATGAGCCATTGGATGAAAGAGGGCAAAATGGTAATTTTGGAAAATTCCAAGGGCAAAGTTGGTAATCACTAACTACTTGGTTTATTTTTGACCCTTCGATGAGTAGGTAGACATGTGGCAAGATATGAAGCATTGGATTACAAGGGCAAAATGATCATTTTGCTATAAAAGAGATTTTTATTTGGATTTTTAAATTAGATGACAAATGGCCAAATTAAAAAGAAATGAAAATTCAAGACTTTTCTACTCATCTTTTCCCCTTGTTCGAAAATCACATCTAAGGTAAGATAATTGTTTTTTAGATTTTCAAGCTTATTTGGTTGGATTTTGGATGAAAGCATGAATATGAAGTTGATCACCATGAAATTCTCTATCTTTTGGTACCATTTATTCATGCTTTCCTTGCTTGAAACCTTAGTTTTGTGATTTTGATGGATGAAGGGGATGTTTAAATATGATGATTTAAGATTAGATTTTGATGAAGTTGTTGTTGTAGAATCATATCCAAGCTTATAATATGATTGAAACTACTTGAAAGTAGTTAAATCCTAATTTGTTTAAAGTTAGGGTTTTGACGTGAAGTTGAACTTGAATTGATTATGTTATGGGAATGATTATAGAAGCTTGGAAATGAGGTTTAGAAGTTGAATTCATGCTTGAATCAAGTTGGAAAATTTGGATAAAAGGACCCTTCATATTCGGCCTATTGGGGGAATATTAGAGAAAATTATGGAAAATTTTCCTAAGGCTAGAAATGAAGTAAGAATGATTTTACAAGGCTTAGAATGTTGTTTGGATCAATTTGGAAGTTTTCAAAGTTTTGAGGACCAAATAGCATATTAAGGAAAATTTGAGAATGATATGGAAAGTGATTAGAAATTAGTGTGTTAAGCTTGAATGTGTTCTTGGAATTATGTTGTTTAATGTTTGAATTTGAAGTTCTATGGCAAGGGACCATTTTGAATAATTTGGAAAGTTGAGGTGAATTTCAAAAGAATTCATTTTATGGTTATATTACGAGATTTGAGATTTTCTTGTGAATTTGTGATGGTTATGAGTAATAAAGGATTTTTAGGAATTTTATTCCTAATATATGTGCCTATGTTAGAATGATACTAACATACGCTTTGAAATGTATATGTTAGAATTAGTCGGTTATATACTAGTTTATATATGGTTTGTAATAACATATAAACTAGTTTATGTTTATAATGGGTGATAAGTAGTTATATTGAATTTTAAAATCGGGTAATGACTAGAATAGGTTAAATTGAGTAATCGAGTAAATTTTTATTTTAGGCAGTTAGATTCCTTATATAGTATAGAAAAGAATTGTTAAATTGCTGCCTGAAATCGAACTTCATTTGATGGGATAAAAAATCAAAATGTGATTCTACGCGATAAATAAAAAAATATTTATATATTCTTTATGTGATACTCTAATTAGTATTGAATATAGAATACTGGTTCGAGTGTTACATTTATTGGTATCAGAGTCACAAGTTTAGCCGGTTCTGGATACAGATTGGGTTTGTTAATAGTCGGAATAATATACATGCCACTAGGATGCCAATATTATTGATATTTGAATGAATATTATTGGATGCCTAGTAATTAGTATTGTTACTCCTTACTTATAAGGGATGATTGTGATATTAACAGATGTCAGATCATCGAGAATCTCGTCAGGCAATCGAGCGTGATATGCCTACTCAGAGTGGAAGTAATGAGGAAAATCAAAATCCGCCTCAGGAACAACAAAATGTAGAGCCATTGGCTCAGGAGCAAAGAAATATATCTGTACAAGATCAAGGCTTATTTCTTCAGACATTGGATGCTATTATAAATCGGCGAGCATTAGGATCAGTTCCAAATGAATTAAGGAAAATGAAAGCACCAGAGTTTCGAGGTGATACGGATGCAGATCCAATGGCCGTTGATTACTAGTTGAATGATATTAAGATCATGTTGAGTAGGATTCCTTGCGATGATCAAGGAAAGTTAGAAGGAGTAGTATCCCTTTTGATGGAGCAAGCGAGCGTGTGGTGGATGTAGTCACTGCACGAGTTCTTCTAGAACAGATTACATGGGAATTCTTTCTGAAAGAATTCAAAGAAAAGTATATTGGGGACCTGTTCATTAAAGAAATGAGGCAACAGTTCCTGGATCTAAAACAATCGGGCAGGACAGTCAATGAATACGAATGTGAATTCAATAGACTGAGTCGATTTGCAGAAGAGTTCCTTCAAACCGAAAAATCTAGAATCGATAAGTTTATAGCTGGGTTGGATTCTCAATATAAAAGGGTATTGGTTTCCCGAATTTCATCACTTTTCAAGAGGCGGTGAATCAAGCAAAAGCTATGAAAAAAGTGGACCTCGAGGAAAAGGCGGGAAAACAAGTTCAAGCTGGAAAAATATCTAGAAGTTCTTTTGTTGCGTCATCATTTAAACACAGTAAAGGTTTTCTACAGCAAAGTCCAGCAACATCAACTTTTTCCGCTAAAAAAGGATATTCTGGAGGCAAGTCAAAGTAGGCTCAGACTGTTACTACGGGTACTCGGGGCTCCAGAATTCGTCATATTCTGAAATGTGAACATTGTGGAAAGAGGCACTATGGTCAATGCTGGTTTGCTGGGGGAGAATGTTTTCATTGAGGACAAGCTGGTCATTTCAAGAAGAATTGTCCAGAGCTTCACCCTGATCAGTCATTCTCATCACCTCATAAAGGTGGCAAAGTAGGAGTATCTACGATTATACCTAGTCGAGAAGATAAGGCTGCTGCTCAAGTATACAATATCAAAACTAGCATGATCGAGATGATTCAGAGATCATAGCAGGTATGATCGAACTCTTTGGCAGATCTATTTTTGCATTGATTGATCCAGGCTCTACCCATTCCTATATTAGTTCTAAAGTAGTATTTGAAAGAAATATTTTGGTAGAACCAATTTCGAGTGAGGTAGTTGCTATTAATCCCCTAGGACAAAGCGCCAAAGTAGTTCGAATATGTAAAAAGTGCCCTATAAAGATCCAAGGAAGAGAATTTTCAGCCAATCTTATGGAAGTGCCTTTCCAGGAGTTTGAAGTCATTCTTGGAATGGATTAGCTATCGGCATATGACGCTATGGTTGAATGCCGATTAAAAAGGCCAGTCTTAAAAGAACCAGATGGTTCAGAAACGATATTTGTGGGAGAAAGACAGAATTATTTGAGCAATGAGACTGCATCTGTAACTGTTGAAAAGTTATTATCACAAGAGTATGAAGCCTATTTAGCTCATGTGTTAAATACTCTGGAAACAAAGATAGATCTGGAAAAGATACCTACGGTGCGAGAATTTCCAAATGTTTTTCTGGATGAATTATCAGGATTACCTCCGGATCGAGAGGTGGAATTTGGTATTGATGTGCTTCCTGGAACAATACCAATATCAATGGCACCTTACAGGATGGCTCCTAAGAACTTAAAGAGCTTAAGTCTCAATTACAAGAATTATTGGATAAAGGTTTTATACGACCAAGTATATCACCTTGGGGAGCTCTAATCCTGTTTGTGAAAAAGAAAGATGGATCAATGAGGTTATATGTGGATTATCGTCAACTTAATAAAGTGACAGTGAAGAATAAATATCCTTCACCAAGGATTGATAACCTCTTTGATCAACTCAAAGGGGCAACGTTGTTCTCTAAATTGATCTTCGATCGGGGTATCATCATTTGAAGATCAAAGAAGCATATATACCAAAGACAAATTTCAGAACTAGATATGGGCATTATGAGTTTGTAGTATTGCCTTTTGGACTTACAAATGCACATGCAGCTTTTATGGATCTGATGAATCGGATATTTCAGCCATATTTAGATCAATTTGTGGTGGTATTCATAGATGATATATTGGTTTATTCAAAAACTAAAGAGGATCGTGATACTCATCTTCGAGTAGTTCTTTAGATCCTCCGAAAAAAGAAATTATATGCAAAGCTGTCAAAGTGTGAATTCTGGTTGTCTGAAGTAGCTTTCCTTGGACACATAGTTTCTATGGAAGGAATTCGAGTTGATCCTAAAAAGGTTCAAGCAATACTCGAATGGAAAGTTCCTCATAATGTCTCTGAAGTGAGAGTTTCTTAGGGTTAGCTGGTTATTATTGGCAGTTCGTGAAAGATTTTTCAATGATTGCCGCTCCAATAACTAAGTTATTAAGAAAAGATGTTCCATTTGTTTGGACTGATAAATGTCAGGAAAGCTTCGATAAATTGAAGCAGATATTAACAAAAGCTCATGTCTTGGTACAACCAGAATTTCGGAAAGATTTCGCAATCTATAGTGATGCATCCTATAATGGTTTGGGGTGTGTATTAATGCAAAAAGGAAAGTTTGTAGCATATGCTTCTCGACAACTCAAAACTCATGAAATGAATTATCCTACTCATGGTTTAAAGTTGGCTGCAGTAGTGTTCACTTTGAAAATATGGCGTCACTATTTATATGGTGAAAAGTGCTACATCATCACGGATCATAAAAGTTTAAAATATTTGTTGTCTCAAAAAGAGCTTAATTTGAGACAAAGAAGATGGATAGAATTGATCAAGGACTATGATGTAATTATTGATTACCATCCGAGGAAGGCTAATGTGGTAGCAGATGCACTTAGCCGGAAAACATTTTCTGCAGAACATCAAGTTCCAACGGGATTACTCCGACCGATCTCAACCCACAATAGAAGTGGGAAAAGGTCACTATGGATTTTGTAACAGGTCTACCATTGACGCCAAGTAAGAAAAATTCGATCTAGGTGAATGTGGACGGATTGACTAAACACATTTTATACCAGTTCGAACAGACTACTCCTTGAACAAGTTGGCGAAACTATATATTAAGGAAATTTTTAGACTGCATGGAGTTCCTATATCTATTATTTTTTATAGAGATCCAAGGTTCACTTCAAGGTTTTGGAGTACACCACATGAAGCATTGGGAACTCGACTACACTTCAGTACTGCTTTTCATCCTCAAACAGATAGACAGTCTGAAAGGACTATCCAGACACTCGAAGATATGCTTAGAGCATGCATAATTAATTTTGCAGGTTCTTGGGAAAAATATCTTCCACTAGCTGAGTTTGCCTACAACAACAGTTATCAATCGAGTATAAAGATGGCACCTTATGAAGCATTATATGGAAGAAAATGTCGAACACCGTTGAATTGGTTCGAGTTGGAGGATCGAAAAATCATCGAACCAGATCTTGTTCAAGAAATAGAGAATAAGGTAAAAATAATTCAAGATAATCTCAAGGCTTCTTCTGACAGACAAAAGTCTATGCAGATCTTAAAAGAAAGGATATTGAGTTCGAAGTTAGAGATAAAGTATTCTTAAAGGTTTCACCCTGGAAAAAGATATTACACTTTGGACGAAAAGGAAAGCTTAGTCCAAGATTTATTGGTCCTTATGAAATCTTAAAAATGGTTGGTCCGTGGCGTATCAACTAGCTTTACCACCGGAGTTGAGTAAGGTCCATGATGTATTTCATGTATCCATGCTTCGAAGATATCGATCGAATCCTTCACATGTTATTACACCAGAGGAGATCGAGATTCAATCGTATTTGACTTATGATGAAGAACCTGTAAAAACTTTAGCTCAAGGAGAAAAACAATTAAGGAATAAAAAGATTCCTCTAGTTAAAGTCATGTGGAGAAATCACAAAGTAGAAGAAGCTGCTTGGGAAACAGAGGAAGTAATGAAAAAGCAGTATCCATACCTTTTTGAACCAAGTATGTAAGGAAAATTCGAGGACGAATTTTCTTAAGGGGGAGAATTGTCATATTCCAAATTTTGGCTAGTGACAAAAATGAAAATTTTGAAAGTTTGGTGGTCAAAGTATAAACCTTGGAAAAATTCAAGTACTAAATTGTAATTTCTAAAAGTTATATATTTTTGTCCCATAAATGAATAGTTTACCCCAAGAATGATATTTTCGTGTTACCCAGATTTTTCGTACGAAGTTTGTATTTTTGGCTATAAAGCGATACAGTTTAGAAAAAATAATCGGATCGAATCGGATATTCAAGATATTTTAAAGGATGATAAAGCAAGGTTAAAAATTTCATTTCCATGTTTTAAAATGGTAGGATTTAACATGGACCATTGGTTTAAAGTAGGTTTTCCATGTTAATTATGAGCCATTGGATGAAAAAGGGTAAGATGGTAATTTTGGAAAATTCCAAGGGCAAAGTTGGTAATCACTAACTACTTGGTTTATTTTTGACCCTTGGATGAGTAGGTAGACATGTGGCAAGATATGAAGCATTGGATTACAAGGCAAAATGGTCATTTTGCTATAAAATAGATTTTTATTTGGATTTTTAAATTAGATGACAAATGACCAAATTAAAAAGAAATGAAAATTCAAGACTTTTCTACTCATCTTTTCCCCTTTTTCGAAACTCACTTCTAAGGTAAGAGAAAATTTTTCTTTTGGATTTTCAAGCTTATTTGGTTGGATTTTGGATGAAAGCATGAAATATGAAGTTGATCTCGATGAAATTCTCTATCTTTTGGTACCATTTATTCATGCTTTCCTTGCTTGAAACCTTAGTTTTGTGATTTTTATGGATGAAGGGGATGTTTAAATATGATGATTTAAGATTAGATTTTGATGAAGTTGTTGCTGTAGAATCATATCTAAGCTTATATTATGATTGAAACTACTTTAAAGTAGTTAAATCCTAATTTTTTTAAAGTTAGAGTTTTGATGTGAAGTTGAATTTGAATTGATTGTGATATGGGAATGATTATAGAAGCTTGGAAATGAGGTTTAGAAGTTGAATTCATGCTTGCATCAAGTTGGAAATTTTGGATAAAATGACCTTTCATATTCGGCCTATTGGGGGAATATTAGAGAAAATTATGGAAAATTTTCCTAAGGCTAGAAATGATGTGAGAATGATTTTACAAGGCTTAGAATGTTGTTTGGATCAATTTGGAAGTTTTCAAAGTTTTGAGGACCAAATGGCATATTAAGGAAAATTTGAGAATGATATGGAAAGTGATTAGAAATTAGTGTGTTAAGCTTGAATGTGTTCATGGAATACTTGAATATGTTGTTTAATGTTTGAATTTGAAGTTCAATGTCAAGGGACCATTTTGAATAATTTGGAAAGTTGAGGTGAATTCTAAAAGAATTCATTTTATGGTTATATTATGAGATTTGAGATTTTCTTGTGAATTTGTGATGGTTATGAATAATAAAGGAATTTTATTCCTAATATATGCGCCCATGTTAGAATGATACTAACATACGCTTTGAAATGTATATGTTAGAATTAGTCGGTTATATACTAGTTTATATATGGTTTGTAATAACATATAAACTAGTTTATGTTTATAATGGGTGATAAGTAGTTATATTGAATTTTAAAATCGGGTAATGACTAGAATAGGTTAAATCGAGTAATCGGGTAAATTTTTATTTTAGGCAGTTAGATTCTTTACATAGTACAAAAAAGAATTGTTAAATTGCTACCCGAAATCGGACTTTATTTGATGGGATAAAAATTCAAAATGTGATTCTACGCGATAAATAAAAAATATTTAGATATTCTTTATGTGATACTCGAATTAGTATTAAATATAGAATACTGGTTAGAGTGTTACATGATATCCTTAAATTTTCCCTTATGGGACTTATCTATAATAAATAAATTATGACGGCTTAGTAAAATCCGAGTTCGTACACTGCCATATATATATATATATATTTGAATAGTTACAATATAATTACAAAGTAATATTACCTCCGTCCCACTAAAAATGTCCAGTATTGATTCTTTTAAGTCAAAATTTTTAAACTTTAACTATTTATTACTTTAAATGTATTATTAGTAAAAATATGAAAAAATATGTTTTAAAAACCTTATATCAAGTAATTTAAAAATATATGTTTTACAAAATTTAATTAATTCAAATATTTAAAGCAATTGCGGTCAAAGTTAAAATTTTTTGACTTTTTAAAAGTTAATACTGGACAAAATTCGTGGGACAGAGAGAGTATTTGTTTATAGATATTCTTAATTCTTTGACAAGGCACACATACTTTGTAGATATTGCGATTGAACTCAAGTCTCCTAGGATGAACATCGTCCGCTTTTTCACTGAGACCACTAGTTGGGTTCAAGTTTTCTATACTTGATAACCGAACTCTAAATTTCTATTTGTTAATTTATTTTATTTTGAATAGCTATTTGTTAATTTATTATTTTATCAATTAGATGATAAATTATTTAGTTTAAACGTTGTTTTACTATAATTATAATCGCTTATCAATCATGAGCCTAATTTGTATTTTTTTCGGACATGGAAATCTAAAATATCCCGAAATTTAAGTACTTGTATACTAATTGGGCTTTTATTTGCTTAAAAAAGATTCAAGGTGTTTGGATCACTCAAGTAAAATCAAACTTCACGTAGATGGGTTTGTAGATTAGGTTATATTGCAATAAAAAATGTATTTCTACATCAATATATTTATTTTAAAAAAATATAAATATAGATGTGTTTGTAGATTAGGTTATATTGCAATAAAAAACGTATTTCTACATCAATATATTTATTTTAAAAAATGTATTTCTACATCAATATATCTGTTTGCAGATTAGATTAGGTAAACAATCTCTAGAGTAGCTGAGCAGATGGTTAAAGCTCTAAGTTGACACCTTCACATTTTCTTAGGTTGTGGGTTCAAGACCAATAAGAATAAAATTCCCCTTCTCTCCTTGTAGAAATTGTTAAAAAAAGTATTTCTACATTAGTATATTTATTTTAAATATTTTTTATTTAATTTGAATTTGGGTTAGGCCTGATTAGTTTGAAGTGATATTTTGTTTGTTCGGGTTTTGGTTTTAACTGTATTAGGCTTATTGGGTCGGGCAAATTGACATCGATTAGGGTGTGGAAATAGGAATGGCAATTTGCTACTGGGAATCTAATTTCAGGTGATAATGACGCTGCATAAGTATCATAAAGGGTTGAGGAATGTCGAGACTGAAACAGAGACTGCTGCTTACTAAAAACATCAACGACAACGGAAACGAAAACGAAAACGAAAACAACAACGACAATGAAACTGAAAATAAAAAAGACAACGAAACAACAATGAAAACGAAAATAAAAATGACAACGACATGTAAAGGCAGAATTCCAACTTAATTAAGCATGAACTTAGGATTGAGCAGAGAGAAGCCATGGAAAGAAGTTTTTAAGGTTGTGAACGTCAGTTCGACGGTGGTTATTAGTGAAGTCCAGCAGAGAGGACCATGTGAAATCTAGGTAAACCATGCTTGAGCCGACCGCCAGATCATGTCTTCTTTGCAGCCCACAAAACAAACCAACGATCTCCTCCCTTTCTCCTCGTTCACCATTGCCCGATGTATGCAGCTTTTGTATATCCCATTAGAAAATGCCTACAATAACGACGTAAACACATTCGGAATTCAGATATCAATTATTGAATCATAACATCAAATAATAACAAATACTACTATACATTAACGTACCATGAAAGTGTCACCAATGTTAATGGCAAACGCATCCTGCCTAGGTGGAACCGCCAGCCATTTGTCACCGGCCAATATTTCGAGCCCTCCGACATGGTCTTGGTGAACTATCGTGATGGAATTAGGGTCGCAATGAGGGCCGGTGCCGAAGGTGACACCGAGATTCTTGCACAATGGATAGTAATTGCACCTCATTATAGAAGTACCATCTTCGAAAAATTTGCGTTAGTAGGAACGATCCACTCCTAAACTCAGTGCCAAAAGTTCCATGAGGATTAGAGACAATTCGCTCATCTTTTCAAATACTTTTGGTAAACCCGCCACCAAAAATCAAAACATAACACTTGTTAGTCAATAAAACACTTCTTGTTTCTTTATCATACACATCGGTAAAGTAACAATGTATTTTAAAGTTTTTTTTATACATTTAGGATTTTTAGTTAGAGTTACGTCCCATTAAAGAAAAAGATTAATATTTAACATGTTGTTGAAGGTGTAATCAATTATGAGTGCATAAAGTTATATTTACCCAGCATTCTCAAAATCGTGCCCCAAAGCAGACGTAATATAATCTACCACATCGGAGTCACAGTTCATTCCTCGGTCTTGAAGCTAACTGTTTCCTTCCAAGGCAAACTGGATGAGAATCCATCAGCATGGACAGAAGAAAAACTTACTCCCTATGTCCCTTTTGTTTTTAAAATTATCCCACTTAAAATGTCTCGTTAAAAAAAATAACTTTTAAAAGGCATATTTCCCTTTATACCCCTTTTAGTTTCCCAACAAAACAAAATTCAACTTTTTAAGGATAAAATTGTTGTTTCAATTATTTTACATTATCTTTCTTATACAAACGTTCCAATTATTTTACGTGAAAAGTCAACAATGGACGTTATTGGTGGGACGGAGGGAGTACTCGAGTACCAAGCTTTTGCACGAAACTGAGCTTCTTGTCAAAGGACATATCGAAGATCGCATCGATTTCACGATACACAGCTTGAATGAGATCTGCGTCAACACCGTGGTTGATGACTTGGAAGAAGCCATGGTTGGTTCAAGTGGTCCTCACGATCTCGATTGCCTTGGCAGTGGCGATCTCGTCTCCTTTGATGAACCCTTCCAAGTCTATCAAGGGCTCATTGAACACTCCGTCGGTGCCGACCATGTCTTCCTTGGGCCACATGAATTGTGTAGGTATGTTGGCTTGCCTTTGCAACTTGTTTAAGTCGAAAAGATGAAGAGTGTTTTTATCTTTTGGTTCCATGGAAGGAAGCGAAAGAAGGGTTGAACAACTCATTGGGGGGAGTGAGAGAGATTTGTCGAGTCTTAGAAAAGAGAAGTGAGTAGTGATATGGAAGAAGAACATAAGGTATGTATATATAGAGAATTGGGAAGTGTTGTGGATAAGTGATGAAACTAGAGGACGTACACTTGTTCACTTGCCTTTTTAAACTTATCTACACCATGCATGCACCAGCTAGTTAAGGAAAGAAATCTATTAATAATTTAAATGAAATAGGTGTATGATTCATTCAATAACACCATGCATGCACCAGCTAGTTAAGGAAGGAAATTTATTACTATAATTTAAATGAAATAGTTGCATGATTCAATAAAATTAAATTTCGGATCTACACATATTATTCTAGTTTAAAAACGCTTTAGTCTAAAATAATTATTATAAAAATGAATAAAAGCGAATGATGTTCTTTCTAGAGGCTCGGGTTCAAATCGCATTGTTTGTAAGGGTTGCGCATTGTCAAATAATTAATAATATATATGGACAGATACTACTTTGTAATCACCTTAAGATTATTCAAAAAATGAATAAAATAAATTTAAATTTATATACAAGGCCCACTAAATACTTTTTATATATAATTACAAATTCAATAAACAACAACTCTGTTTGGAAAACAGCTTTTTGAGCCAAAATTAGAGGTTTAAACTATTTTTATAGGTTTGACCAGTCAAATTCGCTAATTTGGATATTTGATAAATAGAGGATTGTAACAGCAGATTGTGATGAAACCTTTTAATTTGAAAAAACTCCTTGTAGGAGCTTTTAGAGTTAGAGGATTGGTTTAAAGAGTTGTAAAGACTCTTGTCTTTAACAATTACAAAAAAAAATCTCTAAATAACATATATATGATTAACTAATAAAGTAAAATGATAATTTCATAAATAAGAAATTAATATATAATCTAAATTTAATAATTAATGAAATAATATAATTTCATAAATAAGAAATGAATATATAGATACTTCAAATATGCTTAATAATGTTATATTAAAGAATTAATTTTTATAATTTAATTAATATTACTCCCTCTGTCCCACTCAATATGTCCCTTTTGTGTTTTGAAATTGTCCCACTCAATATGTCCCATTGAAAAAATCAACAACTTTTATGAGGCACATTTCCCTTTATACCTTTTTTTTAGTTTCCCAACAAAACAAAATTCAACTTTTCAAGGATAAAATTGTCATTTCAATTATTTTACATCATATTTCTTACACAAACCGTTCTTCCTAAAACTGTGTGAAAAGTCAATAATGGACAAAATAAATGGGGCGAAGGGAGTAATATATACAAAATATTAATAATTAATAAACTATTCAAACAAGTATTTGATAACTTCGTGGAAAATCTATATTTTATGCCCTTTTACTTGAGTTATTGCCTGTATTCAAGTTCATTTAGTTGCATTTATAGCATTTTACATGCATTTAAGGAGTTTATTCTTGAGCTTAAACAATTTATGAATTGGTGCTTTTAATGGGAAATGTAGTTCTTTTTGGTGGTGATTGTGCAAGATCAAGGATCGAAGGAAGTAAAGGCACGCTGGAGCATTATCTAACATTCTATCGTGAGGAAATACAATGCTACAACAACGCTAGGAAACTAGAGACAAACTCTCTATTTCTCTGACCTCATTCAACACGTGGTCTCCTTCCCATTCATTTAGCCTGCCACTGCACACGTGAGAAGACAATGTTCACTTTTTGGACACATGTCAGGAATTAGGGCAACAAACCCTAGGAGGGCTTCTACTATTTAAAGGGAAGGAAAATCAACTTTTCAAAGAAAGCCAAAATTTGAGGAAACAAACCCTTTATCTTCAACCTTAGGAGAACCACTATTGTTGGAGAAGGAGGGGTGTCTCTAAGCAACACAAGCTATCGAGAGAGACTTGAAGAGCTCGGAGAAGCTACGACAAAGCTTACAACATAAGGAGGGAGCCTTGGGACGCCTTGATTCTCAACTGTGTAGCCTTTATTTTGTTGAAATGATTTCATACTTTTGTTGGATGGATGATTATTGCTCAGACATGAGCTAGATACTCTTTTAGTTGGATTTATTGTTGAATACTTTATTTAATCTTTGCTTAATGCTATAACGTTTATTCTACTTTCTATTCTATTCATTGTGCTTATTTCTTGGCCTTGTAAGAGCTCGCTAGAGCAGCCATAGGTTAAGATTTATGGCTTGATATTGAGAGAGAGGCTATACTAGATGAACAGTGGAGCTTAAGCTGTTAACTTAAATTCTAATCCTGCTTAGAAATAAGATTAAGTTTTCAACGACTAAGAATGTGAGCTTAAGCAGATAATAGTTTGTTAGGGTTAACACAGACATGTATAGCCGTAGCATTCTATTATTAGCTTCTAGCTAGACATAGTTTAGGAGTTCTTTTGAAAACTCTATCGAGTAGATGAGTAGATCTTTATCGTTATAATATCCTAGTAAAGGTTGAGCATTGTATGTTGAAATAGACCTAGCTATCCATTCACCTTGGTAATCTTTTTTGAGTTTGCAAATTTTTGTTATCCTTCAATATTCGCCTTGATTTATCTTTCGCTGCAACATTTATTTACAGTTTGTCTTCATTCATCTTATTACCATCATCTTATCCTTATTTTCTTTTTGTGCAATTCCTTCGATTGTAATCATTCTAATCCTTGTGGGGATGATATTCTCATCATTGTATTACGTGTGCGATGAGTATACTTGCTCTTAATTGCCATACATAATTACACGCACTAAGTTTTTAGTGCCATTTCCAAAGATTGACAATTGGTGATTATAGCTTAGTAGTTGCCTTTATTTTCCTTTAGTTTATCTTTAGTTTTTATTTGTTGTTTTCATTTTTAAGTGTGTTACTTGTGCATGACCTGAAGCATACCCGAACATCCTCTTATCCTATTTGAATCAGAAATTAAGAGAGTCTTTCGTGTTAAAAGGCAAGAACAAAGAGTGATGTATGGTCGAGGTCATAGTCGTGGTAACAATCCTAAGGATAATATGGACAACCCCGATGCTGCAACATTAGGGGATGAACGAGTGATGGTTCGAATAAGACCTATTCGTGATAAATTTGCACCTATCTTGGAAGAGCTAACTCCAGGCATTATTGTACCAGAGATTCAGGCTTCTCAATTTGAGCTTAAGCTTGTCATGTCAACATGCTAAACTCTATTGGACAGTTTAGTAGCTCACCAAAGGAAGATGCAATAGACCACATTCGAGCATTTTTAGAAGTGTGCGAATGCTTTAAATAAAAAGGGAGTGCGTGAAGATGTGTTACGGCTTAAACTATTTCCTTATTCTTTGAGGGATAGAGCTCGAGCATGGTTAAAATGTGTACCTCAGGGTCTATTGAATCTTGGAAAGATCTCTGCAAAAGCTTTTTGCTTCGATACAACCTACCAATTGTGAGCACCCAGTTGAGAAGTGATATCAAAGCATTTCGACAAATGATGATGAGTTCATGTATGAATGTTGGAAAAGATATAAGGAAATTCTTTGCAAACGCTCAATTCATGGAATCCAAGATTGGCTTCAAGTCGTGATGTTTAATAATGGTGTTAATGCTCCAATAAGGTTGATGATAGATTCTTCATGCAATGGCATACTTTTGGACAAGGATCCTCAAGAGGCATTCGAGATCTTTGATCAGATAGCCAATAATGATTATCAATTCCCCATGTCTAGGTTGCGCACCATAATTAATTCTTTAGGAGTTCTCCACTTGGATGCATCTGATAGTGTCTCGGCACAGCTTTCTACCATCATGAACATGCTCAAGAATCTTTAACAACCAACTGCAGTTCGAGATGTTAAGGTGACTAACTTTGCTTGTAAGCATTGGAATGGTGAATATCATTTGAGTGAGTGTCCTCAACAGCAAAAATCTGGTTGTTTATGGGAAACTATAATCGCAACAATAATCCTTATTCCGACACTTACAATCCTAGTTGGTGTCAACTCCCTAATTTTGGATTGGTAAATTAAGGTGGAAAAATCTTCAACACAGACGTTCGACAGAATGCTATAGTAGAACCATATGGGTTGCAACAAAATATGCCTAAGCAAAACCTGAATCAAGGAGTTTGTTCTTCCTCAAATTCAAGTTCTTTTGAAACTTTCTATAAGAATTTCACGGATACAACTAGAGTTATACTTTTGGATCACTCAGCAAATCTTAAGAATCATAGAGATCTACTTCAAACACAAAGAAATTTGCTACATAACCAACAAATGATGCTTCAAAATCAGAATGCTTCTTTGAGAGCATTAGAAACTCAGGTGGGGCAGATTGCTCAAGTTTGATGCCAGACCTCAAGGTGGTTTACTTAGTGATATTGAAGTCACTAAGAACCTTAGAAAGGAGTTATGTAACGTTATCACTTTGAGGAGTGGTACGAAAATCAACAAAGAAGACAAGTTTAGGGGTAGACACCTTGATGATTCTAACTCTAAAAACAAATTTAACGATGTTGAAGCACCAACAAATCAATTACTTTTGCAAGATAAAGGTATAGACCTTGCTACTGAAGGTAAGGGAAGCAGAAAATAGAAGGCTAAAGCCAAGGAGACACCTCAAGAAGAGCTTAAACCCCTTCCACTCTTCCTACAAAGATTGAAGGCTTAAAAACAAGATCTTTAGTTCAAGAAATTTCTAGATATACTCAAACAACTCTATTCGTTGTCCCATTTCTGGAGGCCATCGATCAAATGCCGATCTGTGCAAAATTTCTTAAAGATATTGTAACCAAGAAGAGAATAGTGGGAGAGGTAGAAACAATTGCTACAACAGGAGAGTGTGTTACAGTTTTGAGCAACTTACAGCTTTACTATTCCTTGCTCCATATGGCGTAACTATGAGGGACGTGCATTGTGTGATCTCAGAGCTAGTGTGAATTTGATGCCCAGGTTAGTGTTTATGAAGCTTGGTATGAGGATAGAAAAACATATGATAATTATTTTGCAGTTGGCTGATTGCTCCCAATTCAAACCTAAATGGAGAGTCAAGGATATTTTAGTCAAGGTTGATAAGTTTATTTTTCCTGCCGATTTCATTATCTTAGATTTTAAGGCTGATGAAAATGCTTCTATCAATTTGGAAAGACCATTCCTAACTACTGAGCACATTGTCATCGATTGTGAAAAGGGTGAGTTCACTATGAGGGTGAATGATTAAAATGTCACCTTAACACTCTAAAGTTTGCTAATGATTATGAAGAATGTCAGCTTGTGCACATTGAAGAATCTCTCACTAAAGAGAAAATTCTTGAGCTATGCTGTAATCTAATGTTGTCCTATGTAGACTAGGTATGAATTCCGAGCCTTTGGATTTTTTAGAATTCAAATCTCCTAAGCCTTTACTTCAGCACCCACCCACTTTAAAATTGAAACCTCTTCATCTACAACTCATGTATGAATATTTAGGGGATAATAAACTTTGCATGTGATCAGTTATGCCAGTCTTACTTCTGACCAAAAGCATAGTTTATTGCATGTGATAGTTCAACATAGAAAAGCTATTGGTTGGACTATTATTGATTTGAAGGGCTTTAGCCCTACTATTTTTATGTACAAGATTTTATTTTCAGATTGCCACAACAATTCTATTGAACCTCAATGAAGACTCAATCCCATCATGAGGAATGTGGTCATGAAAGAGATTATCGAGTGGCTTGATGCTGACATCATCTATCTTATTTTGGACAACTCTTGGGTTAGTCCTATGTAATGCGTGCCAAGGAAGGGAGGCATGATAATGATCAAGAATGATGCTAATGAACTTTTTCTTACAAGAACTATTACGTGATAGAAAATTTGTATTGACTCTCAAAAATTGAACAAAGCCACCAATAATGACCATTTCCCTTGCCTTTCATCGATCAAATGCTAGACAAATTAGTAGGAAAAATCATTCTATTGCTTTCTTGATGGTTATTCTAGGCACAACCAAATTGCTATAACTCTAGAAAATCAAGAGAAGACCATATTCACATGTCCTTATGGTATTTATGTATTTCGAAGAATGCCATTTAACATGTGTAATGCTCTAGCAACCTTTCAGCGTTGTATGATGGCCATTTTCTTGGACATGGTGGATGATTTCTTAGAAATCTTCATGGATGACTTTTCATTCTTTCGAGATACTTTTGAGAAATGTCTTGGCAATCTAGCCAAAGTCTTGAAGAGATGTGAAGAGATAGGTTTAGTGCTTAATTGGAAGAAATGTCACTTTATGGTAATCGGAGAAACTTTTTGGGCCACCGAATTTCAAAGCAAGGACTTGAAGTGGATAGAGCCAAGGTATAAGTCATTGAGAAGCTACCCCCACCTACTAATGTCAAGGGCATCTGAAGCTTTCTCAGACATGCTGGATTCTATAGGAGATTTTTCAAAGATTTCTCCAAACTTTCAAAGCCATTATGTTCATTGCTGTAGTAGAATTGAGCTTTTAACTTTGATGAAAAATGTTGCGCAACATTTGAGACTTTGAAGAAAGAACTTGTTTCAGCACCGGTGGTAGTCCCCCTGATTGGACATTACCCTTTGAGATGATGTGCGACGTCAGTGACTATGCTGTAGGAGCAGTACTCGGCCAGCGTTGAGGTAAGATCTTTCATGTTATATATTATGCTATTCATACATTGATTGAAGTTCAATTAAACTATACTACCACTAAAAAAGAATTGATTATTGTAATATTTGCCCTTGATAAGTTTAGAGCATACCTTACAGGAAATAAAGTCATAGTGCATACCGATCATTCAACCATCAAGTACTTAGTAACTAAAAGGGATGCTAAGCCTAGACTCATTAGGTGTATCTTATTATTTCAAGAATTTGATATTGAAGTTGTGGATAGAAGGGTACTGAAAATCAAGTAGTCGATCACCTTTCTAGGATAGAGAACCCATGCGAACTAGACAATGAACTAAATATCAAGAAAGAATTTCCTGATGAGAAATTGTTGAATGCCACAACATTGTCGTGGTATGATGATATTGCTAACTTTCTTGTTAGTAGAATTTTCCTTGTGATTTGACTAACCAGTGGAAGAAGAAGTTTCACCATGATGTTCGCTACTATTATTGGGATGAGCTCTATCTCTTCAAGCAATATGCTGACCAAATGATTAGGCGTTGTGTACCTGAAGATGAAGAAGAGGATATCCTATACCATTTCCATTCAACTCCAAGCGAATGACATTTTGGAGGACAAAGGACTATTGCAAAGGTCCTACAATTTGGCTTCTATTGACCGACATTATTCAAAAATGCCCAATCATTTTACAAGTCATGTGATAATGCCAACGTATAGTGAATATCTCTAGAAGAAATGAAATACCCATAAAAATCATTTTGGAAGTTGAAATTTTTTATGTGTGGGGCATTTCCTTCATGAGGCCATTTTCTTCATCTCGTGGACATCTATATATCCAAATCACAGTCGAATATGTTTCAAAATGAGTTGAGGCTGTGACTATAGTCAAGAATTATGCTAAAACAGTGTTAAGAGTTTTGCACAAGAATATCTTCACCATATTTGGAGTCCCTCGAGCCATTATTAGTGATGAAGGCACCCACTTTGACAACAAGTTGATTGCTAAAGAATTGATGAGATATGGAGTCAAGCATAAGATATCCACAACTTACCATCCACAAAACCAATGGTCAAGCTGAGGTATCCAACCGAGATATCAAACAAATCCTAGAAAAGGTAGTCAATCCTAGCAGAAAAAGGTTGGTCCTTGAAACTTGATGAAGCTCTTTGGGCATATAGGACATCCTTCAAGACACCATTAGGAATGTCTCCATATAGACTAGTCTATGGCAAGATGTGTCATCTACCAGTTGAGCTGGAGCATAAAGCTTTTTGGGCCATCAAGAAGCTTAACTTGTATTGTCAATTGGCTGAAGAACGAAGACTGCTAGAACTTAACGAGTTAGAAGACTTAAGATTGCATGCTTATGAAAATGCACTATTTCAAGAGCTATTGCATGCAACCACTGTGGCATTCCCTCCCTTCCCCGAGCACCTTGTTGTCAGTCCCCTCTAATGGAACCTCTAGCTCCTAAATTAATGCATGTTGAATAGCACCAGTCCCCACAGCTAACTAAAGAACCTACTGATGTTGCACTTTCAGCTTAACCAAGTGCCACTCCTCACAGATGGGGCAATAAGAGAGTTGGGCGTAATTTGAATTCACCACCTACTACTGAAAAACAAACAAATGTTGCAGCCTCTGCTAGGCTATCTAAAGTCACCAAAGGCAAGGGCCATATGTTCCCTGAACGTTCCACACAAGCAAGCCCTATCCACCTACATAGCAATAAGGAAAACTCTATTGTTGCATCTGCTCAGCCTATTAATCCAATTTCTCTACCATCTATTTTGCTCCATCACCATACCACCTCAAACAAGAATGAAGTTTATTGCTGGACGAGTCAAGTCCAAAATTCCTTTCGAGATTGATGAAATGCTTGAGAAGATGTCCACCTCTCTAAATCGAAAGACTCATCTAAATCATCTCCTTCTCAATTTCTAACCTGATCCCTCTGCACAACCAGAATCGTTGCCACTACACAACCATCAACTACCCCTCGCTCAATCCCATGCTTCAAGTACATAGTGAGGAAGACAACATCTTCCCATCACCATTAAACTCCAAGTAAGTTCATTTTTCATTTGCATTTACATTTCATTTTAGTTGCATTGAGGAAAATGCTTCTCTCAAGTTTGGGGGTGGTAATGTTCATATTTAGTATTTTTGTTTTGCATTTTTATGTTGCGATGACATTGATGTATCAAGCATGTCGTGTGAAATTTTGATGATATCCGATGATGAATATATCTCTAGGCTGAATTCTTAGCAATTTGGTTGAAGCTCTTGAGAATTGAACCTAGGGTTAAGGCTGCTGTAGTTAAACTTTGAACATGTTTGCATGCTTTCAATACTTAAATACCTTAGAAAAATTTTAGGTTAGACTCACTTATGTCGTTGCATAGCTAAAGAAGAAAAATAAAATAGAACTAAAATGCTCAATGCTAGCATATAGGCTTTAAAAACTCCCATGAAAAAATTAAAGAAAAATAAAATAAATGCCGAAGGCATATCTGTTGAGGGACACTCCTATTAATTTCCTTTGCTAGCCCAGTACACTAGGTGAGTTGTGTTTGCTCCATTTAACTCTTCTTAGTAGGAAATGTAGCATTAGCATATGAGTGAATAAAAGCCTTCACAGGACGACTTTGTCTGGTGGGCTCGAAGATGGGGTGTTTGCTCCACTTCATTTTCAGGTCTAGAAGGGTAGTTGTGATGAGCTGAAGCCCCTATAAAACAACCTAATAAATAAAAAAAAAATTATTAATGGAGTAAGAGAAGAGCTAAAAGTACAAAAATGCTAGGATGGAATAGAGAGTATGCTTAGAAAATTTCTAATGTTGTTAAGTATTGATTGGATACAACCACGCACACATTCACCTGCAGTAGAGTTAACCTTATGATTGAATCTTTTGAGCTTTGATATATATATATATATATATATATATATATATAGCACATGTGTATTTGATTTTTCCGAATATTGAAATATTGCTGCAACATGTTTGGATCTGTTGATGCCATAGTGTAATCACTAATTTTGTTCGGGCTTTATTTTTTGATTTTATTCTATAATTAGGGCTTATGTTACCTATACTATACTATATTATATATGTTAATATTAATTAGTTGGATTTTTTATTTTCATTAATTAATTTTTTCTTTTTCCTTTAACTTTTTGTTCTTATATTAATTAGTTCTAATATTCTAATTTTATTTACACTTATTATTATCTTTATTATCATTATTAACTATTATTATAAATATGTTTATTATCTTTATTTTTGGTTATAATTATTATATTAAGATTATATTATTATCATAGTAATATTATATTATTATTATATATTATATTATTATTATTTATCTTGTAATTAATATTATCCATTATTATTAAATAAAATAGAAAAACAATAATAATATGCTAAAATAAAGCCCAAGTTTTTAAAACAGTCCAATTACACAAACTTTAAACCCCAAAAAATACTAATATATTACAATCGGCACGATAAGCCTAGTTTTAAAACAAACCCTAAATATAATAACCCTAACTACCCTTCTGTCTCTTGCACAGCCAACTTTCCACAGTCAGATCTGGAATGGATCTAACGGTCCAGATCAGGAACCATGAGGAAACCCTAGGATGCACACTTCTGCCCCAACGTCGCATCCCTCTGGCCGCTCGATCTGATCAGATCTGACGGTCCAAGATCCAGACAGAGAAACTTCTAGAGTCTCCAAGCGCTATACGCGCGCCTCTTCAGATCGCACCATGTGCCCACACACGATCTTTCGCATCCTCACGCGCATGTGCTACACACCCGGCTCTCTAGTAGCTCTCCTCCCACGCGTGATTGCACAGATCACCCAGGACCGTCCGACTCCTCATCTTCCACGACCAACAATCGAACATGTTCCCTATGCGCTTATTCACAATAGCCTTCACCATTCTCTCACTTTCCTCCCACTCGTATGAGAGCTATGCCACATGCAAACCAAACCAGGCATATCAGAAAGAAGGGGACAAGCCAACAATATACAGATTGGCAATGAACCCAGCCAAATCCCAAAGAGGCAACCAATCAACATTTTCATTTTTATGCAAATATCATGTACTTTCGAATACATAAACCGAAAGAATTACTTGTAAACCCTATGGGGAGATTTTCAGAAAATCAAATACAAAAAAAAAAACTCGAGGTATCATTTTTCTACTATTGCATGCATATATTTAAAAAATACACAAAAAATGGGGGAGTTAAGGTTTCTATACCTTCTCGGTCTCAGAGCAGCCGCCGTTCGAACCCTCCTTGCCTGGTAACAAGCTAAGGCCTTCGGGCCAGAGGTGGTGAGCCGGCAAGGAGTTGGGTTTTTTTATCGTTTGTCTCTAAAGAAAGGGTTTTCGAAGTCATTTTTTAGATCTGAGGGAAATGAAGGGTTTGGTGGTTAAACGAAGATGGTTTTTGGGTTCAGGGTGAAGAGAGGAGGATTTTGGTATTTGGTTTGTGGTTTTTCGATGCCAATATACGGCGGCCAACGGCGGAGTGCGGCAGCGCACCCGTCAGTTTCTGAAAATTACGGCGGACGTTGGGTTTCATGTATGAACACCACGGTGGTGTTCATCTGAAATTCCAGAGGATTTCCACTAAAAAGGAAAAGTTTTTTTTAAATAACTAAAGGGCAAATTTTTTTACTCGAAGTGTATCTTATATAGTAATTTTTTTTTAATTTAGGGTTTATTGCAACATAAACCCTTCTGCGTTTTTTATTTACACGATGAAGGGTTCCCACACTTTAAAATTCCTCCCTCGGTCCCTCTGTCTTTTTAAATTTTGCAATCTCACCCCTCCTCTAATTAAATTTGTTTTTAAATGGAAGAATCCCCGGTATAATCCCTCCGCGTTTTTTAAACTCCTTTTATTGACCCTTTCGCATTTCGAAATAAACCCCTAGGTCCTTCTCATTTTATTTTGTTTTTAATTTCATCTGATTTCAATTTAAATCTATTTTCAAAATAGAAAAATACCCTTTTGGACCTTAAATTTTTGTTTTAGTTTTGGTTTTGATCCTTTTCAGTGGTAAAATCCCACATTAGGTCCCTATTTTTTATGTCTTTCAGTTTGGTCCTTTTAGTGTTAAAATCCCCATTTAGTCCCCATTGTCTTTATTTTGTCTAGATTTAATCATTTGCATTTACATATTTATTTTCAGCTTATTAATTTATGTTTTTAACTTCAATCTTTTTATGGTTATTGCTTATTATGTTTAATTTATGCATTCTTGTTTTCCCCTTTTAGTTTTCTTTTGGGTTGAGCCTCATTAGATTAGTTAAGGGATCAATTTAGTTTAATTATTTTAAATTATGTCCTTGGCTTATTGGGGCATAAATTTTAAATCAATTAAATTAAATTTAGGATTAGGTTAGTTAAAACCTTTAGTTAGATTTAGGTTCGAATTATTTTAATTAATTTAGATTTGTCCTTCGCTTATTGGGATGAACGTTAAATTAATTAAATTAATTTATTACGTCTTAATTTTTTAGGATAAAATTAATGCTTGACTTAGGATTACACTTAATTGAAATCATAATTATTAATTCGATTCGTTTTAAATACCATCATTGGCTTAATGGGATGTTAATTTAAAATTAATCTAATTAATTGTTTTGATTCGAGATAAATCCATAAAATATTAGGGGTTTTTTCTAGATTTTAGGATTTAATTGATTTGGGGTTAATATTAGGCTAACCTAGTTAATAATTAGATCACTAATGATACTTTCCATAATTTGGGCCTTTTAGGTTAGGACTTTAGTGGGCCTAGGGTTTATTTCAAGCCTTTCCTTGTCATGCATTTCAATTGTCATTTATGTGACTTTAACATTTTAATCGGGTTTATTGTCAATTAATCAACCTTAATCATAAAAATGAGGTATTCATTAATTCTGGTATTTGTATCGTAACATTCAGGGATTAATGGATGTTGACCAAATATTCGAGTTAATTCTTACCGTTCAAAGGTAACTTTAATTTGAAATAAAATTTGATAAGTCATAACATCATATTTAAATGCTTGCATCATGCATAAAGGTGATATACTTAATACAAACCGTAAATTAACACGGTAGTCGGTCTTATTTGATGTCGATTTAATCTACGGGCAGATGTACAGTCGCCCTTATTAATTAAACGTTTCATTAATTCAAGCCCACCAATTTGAAAAAAGCCCGTTTAATTAAAGAACATATCCAATTAAGTCCATTGAATTAAATTTAATTTAAATTTCAATGATTCCCATCAATTAAAAGCAACATATATTTTGGTACCGATTTTCGGGCGTGATAGGGGTGCTAATCCTTCCCCACACGTAACTAATTCCTGAACCCATTTCAAATAAATCTATGGTTTTATGGTGTCTGGCCTACCTTGGTGGCCGGTGGCAACTCCAACTCTCATTCTATTTTCAAAATACCCCAAGTCTTTATTTCCAAAATACCCTGCCCTTTTATCTTCAGACCCCCAATCCTTCATTTTCAAAACAAAAACAAGATTTTAAAACAAAATCCCAAAAAAGTTCAATTCACTTTTATTTTCAAAAAATTTCAACAAAAGCGAAAAAAAGAACAAAAATTATTTTTCTAGCGATTTCAAAAAAGGGTCGCTACAGTTGGCGACTCCGTTGGGAACCTAGTTTTGTTCTCACAAAACGAAAAGAGAGTTAAGGCAAAAAATATTTGTTGCTTTTAATGATGGAAATTTTGAAATTTGAGTGGACTTTAATTAATTTGGTCTTTCTTGAAGATGTGATTTTAATTATACGGGCTTTGATAATTGGTGGTTTTGCATTAATTTCGCATTTAATTTTTAAGGAATCACCAACATGTGTTGCATCGTGAACATCAAGCTCTATACCCGAGCTTTGAACCTTGAGTGGGAATGAAATGCCACATACCCACGTGAGTAGCCCTCCACGGGTCGGTAATTCACTTCCAGAGTCCACGCTTTTTGACACGTGAACAACCCTCCACATCACTAGGTCGTGCTTTCCCTCAAACTGAATCCAATTCGCAAGCTTGTAATGGGCCAGAATTTGGGGTTCTTGTTACGTTAGTAGGTAATAAGATAGGTTCGAGTACCTTTTTTGAACCAAACCCACTTATGTGAGAACTTAAGAAGCCTACCCCGATTAGAGCCATGCGGATAACCATAGAAAACTAGAATTCATGTGGCTAGGCCGTTTTGGTTTGTATTTATCCAATTCTTTTGTTGATTTATTTATATGTCACTAATCCTTTGCTTGTCTCCTTGCTTGATTATTTTTGTGCATATTCATTTGAAATGTTGATTTGACAATAGTTCAAAATTGGAGGCTTTTGTAATGGAAGAAAGAGCCCATAACATCGAGAAAGATTCCCGAGTCTGAGATCGACCAAGAGGTTGACCAAAGGCTAATTACTTTCTTTTCTTGTTGTAATGGGACACAATCTTCATTATGAGAAGTTGTTTAACGATAATGTTCGTCGATCAACATTCTTTTGCATTCATTTGTGCATTTACAATTCTTTGCTTTTAATCATGCATTTTTGTTGATTCACATGCATTGTATTTATTTAAATTAATTGTGGAAAATTCCGTAACAGTTAGTTTAAGCTGTCACCATTCCGCACTCGTACAATACACGCTCTTAATCAAGAGTTATGGAAGATAGATTGGCTACCGTTGAAACATCGTAAAGGGACATCGAGGAATGCCTGAACAGTATTGAGTCAAGGATTAAAAGATCTCAGAAAGAGATCATATCCCACGTCACTGCTCCGCTAGAAAAGAGGGATGATGGAAAAGCCCTATTGTCGATGAACGTTCCAATATGGATGATGATAAGTGTTCAAAAGTACTATTTTTCTTACCCTTTTTACTCATATTATTGTTAGACTTAGGCTCATATTAGTTGCATAGTTAGCCATTCATGCATTAATCCATGTTTCCTTCCATCATTGAGCTTGATTACATAACTTGGTAGTTTTTGTGGAAAAGATGCTGCTTTGGTGTGCTTTGTGTGTGTATGTGCAGGATCACTTGCCAAAGCAATGCCGAGCTAGTTGCCAGGGCAATGCATGAAGGATATGCCGAGCTAGTTGCCAGGGCAATGCATGAAGGAGACGCCGAGCCAGTTGCCATGGCAATTGTCGACAAAGAGAAAATGCAATAGGGATGTCGAAATTAATGACTATACAAGCCCAAGATGACGTGGAGCAAGGCCCAAGCCCAAAGGAATTTGATTGCCATGCAGAGATTAAAGAAGAATTAAATTCCAAGAAGATAGGAGAAGTTCTAATAGGAATAAAATTATAATAAAGAATTATATTCTTTAAAGATAATTTAATTCCAACTCAAACTCCTCCTCAAAGAAGGACTTTGGCCTAGCCCTATAAATAGATAGGAGATTTCGACAACTTAGATGGAGAGCAAGAGGGCAAAATTCGACAAGTCCAAGAGAGGAAGCAAGGGGAATTTTCGGCAAGCTTCTAGGGCAAGGGATTTTCGACCAGCTTCATCTTTTCTTCCTTGTTCGATTGGGTTCATGCTAGGGATTAATTATCTTGTGTTTCTTTGGAACCTATCCATGAACTAAATCTATTTGGCTATGGTTATTGTGTTTTGTGGTTGTGAGAAACTATTGGTTTTTGTTTAGGTAATAAGAGTTTGCACTTTTCTATTTCAAGGTTTATTCATTCTTGGTTCTTATTATTGTTTGCGAGTGAATTGGGAGAGGATCTCGTGATTTCATCCATTTATCTAATATCGGGAGAGTTAGATTCAAGAAACGAATGAATATGATCTTTATTCAATCCAATGATGGTGAAGATTAATCCGGCTTAGGAATAAGTTAAGGATTTCAACGGCTAAGAGGAGCGCAAGATTGGTTGTTGTTCACCCTTGATTCACGCAGGGATGTATTATCAAGGCATGCACAAGTAGCTAGAGTTTCGACTTAGGGATAAGAAGAAACCATTGAAGAACGCTCCGCCAAACCTTGAAGTTGCTGCCCAGACGCCCAAGTAGTTGCCC
The DNA here is from genome assembly GCA_019671005.1 of Hibiscus mutabilis. NCBI lineage: Eukaryota > Viridiplantae > Streptophyta > Magnoliopsida > Malvales > Malvaceae > Hibiscus > Hibiscus mutabilis. The sequence goes on along the minus strand of CM033728.1, from coordinate 14,935,513 downwards.
AACTAGTCGCCCAGGCAACCCTCAATTAGTTGCCAAGGCAACCCCGTTGTGCAAGTTGCCATGGCAACTGAGTTGCCCGTGCACTCTTTTACCAAAACGATCCAATCAGCTATCACACCTCAACTCACGATAACCTGGCCTATCTCTCTCAATTGAATTCATCTTTTCTTTTACTTATTTGCTTACTAGATTAGTTAAACTTCTATAATCTTTTATTTGTGTTTTTATTTTTACAGTGCAAGAGACTAGATTCTTGAAGTAGCACCAATCCCTGTGGAGACGATATCTTTTATACTATAACTTGCGACGTGTATACTTGCACATTTGCGTAGCACTTATCACACGCAACAAGTTTTTGGCGCCGTTGCCGGGGATTGACAATAGCGACTTTGTTTTTACTTTCTTGCACTTTTTTTTTTATTTTTCTTGTTTAAAATTCAAAGGGCTAACAAACTTTGGTTTTGCATTGGTATATGACCAGGGCGAGACCGACTTCACCAGAATATCCCTTTAATCCAGAAATCGAACGAACCTTACAAAGACTTAGACGAAGGATAAGAGAAGTAATGGCAAATCAAGACGGCAATATGAATCAAGATGTTCGAGCAGGAGGAGGAGTGATTCTTGCATGAAACAGAACTATTCGAGACTATCTTGAAGAAGATCTTGATGGACTTAACCAAGGAGTTGTCGCACCTGAAATTGAAGCCGACCACTTTGAGTTGAAACCGGTAATGTTTAATATGATCAACACAATTGGTCAATTTGGCGGCTCAAAGAATCAAGATGCACGACAACATCTGAAATCTTTCCTCGAGATTTGCAACTCGTTCAAGATACACGGGTCACCCCGATGTCCTACGATTAAGATTATTCCCTATTCACCGAGGGATAGGGCGAAAGCATGGTTGAATAGCATTCTGCCGGATCCATAGCATCTTGGACTGATCTTTGTCGTGATTTCCTTGCTAGATTTAATCCTACAAATTTGGTGATAAGCTTCAGAACGACATTACTTTTTTCGGCAGCGGATGATGAATCCATGTACGAGGCTTGGGAGCGATATAGAGAACTTCTACACAAATTCCCCCTACACAGATTCCCGGTGTGGACTCAAGTAATAATGTTTTACAACGCCGTGAATACACCAACAAGGATGATGCTAGATGCCTCGGCAAACGGCATACTCCTAGATAAGTCGCCGGAAGAAGCAATGCAAATTTTAAACAGGCTGGCCAATAATGATTATCAATTCCCATCTACTAGAAGAGGAGGAGTTAGACGCCAAGCCACAATACATGAACTAGGATCATCAGATTCAATTTCGGCACAATTGGCCGCTTTAACCAAGATGGTCCAGAACATGCAAAAACCAAACAACACACATGAAGTCAAGGTAATAGATTCTTTTTGTGAGTTATGTGGCGATAACCATAATTCTTCTAAATGTATGCAGAATCCGGAATCCAGCTTCTATGTGGGGAATTACAATCGGAGCAACAACATGATGTCAAATACATACAATCCAGCTTGGAAGAAGCACCCGAATTTTTCATGGAGTAATCCCAACAATGCTCTAAACCAGAACAATCAGAATGCACAAGCATCAGGATTCCAGCAGAATATGCCACGGCAACAGATGCCGCAGCAACAACCGACGACATCTAGTTCTTTAGAAAATTCTCTAAATGCTTTTATGATGAAAACTGAATCTTATATGGCTGAGAATAGTAATTTCATAAAAAGAACTGATGCTTTTATTAACAGGACCGAGATGAGATTGCAAAACCAAGAGGCGGCAATCAAATCATTGGAAAATCAAGTCGGACAGTTTGCTCAAAATCTGAACACTAGACCACAAGGAGGTTTACCTAGCGATTACTGAAGTCGCAGGAGGAACTGGCCATGAGCAATGTAAGGCAATCACCACCAGAAGTGGCCAACAACTTAGAGAGGTTCAAACCCGCTCGTCAAACAAAACTCTACAAAAAGATCAAGACGAACCTAGCGGCAAAGCCTCAGATGCTGAACCAGGAATTGCCGCGACAACTGGCAATAAGCATGCCTCGGCAACCGACAATAAAGACGCCTCGGCAACTTGCGATAAGCATGCCTCGGCAACCCAGTTGATAATGCCTCGGCAACTCCAGATGTCCCGACAATGCGGTCAATCAGGTTTCAAACCAATGAAAGGATCGAAGATATCATTCTTCCACCACCATGCCCACAAAGGTTGAAGCGACAAAAGCAAGAATACCAATTCAATAAGTTTCTTGATATCCTAAAGCAAGTCCACATCAACTTGCCATTGGTGGAAGCAATTGAACAAATGCCAAACTATGCCAAGTTTCTTAAAGACATTGTGTCCAAAAGAACAAGGCTAGGAGAGTTTGAAACAGTTACCGCAACAGAGGGATGCATGGCAATGTTGCACAATCGTATGCCACCTAAGTTGAAGGATCCCGGAAGTTTCACAATACCCTGTTCTATTGGAAATCACTATGTCGGGAAAGCACTATGCTACCTAGGGGCTAGCATAAACTTGATGCCTAAATCGGTTTTCCAAAAACTAGGAATCGGGAAGGCAAGACCTACAATGATCATCTGCAGCTAGCTAGCCGACAGATCCTATGTGCATCCAGAGGGAAAAATCGAAGACATACTGGTAAAAGTCGATAAATTTATTTTTCCCGTTGACTTTATTGTTTTGGATTGTGAAGCAGATGAGCATGCACCCATCATTCTCGGGAGACCATTCCTAGCAATAGGGAGAACCTTGATTGATGTTGAAAAGGGAGAACTCACAATGAGGGTGAATGACCAGCAAGTTAAACTAAATGTGTTCCAAACACTAAGGCATGCCGATGATCCAGAAGAATGCCAACTACTTCATGCCACGGCAGAGTTTAACTTCGATGAAGAATTTAGTTGCCTCGGCAAATACATTGCCGATCAAGAGGAACATGAGGAGTATGAAGAACCGGTCGATGAGGAACAACCAGAAGAGGCAAATTGGCTAGTCAATCGACCAGGTACATACTTTGAACCACTGGACTACTCAGGTAAGGAAGGTAAGCTCGAAAAACCCTCTATTGAACAACCACCAATTCTTGAGTTGAAACAATTGCCAGAGCAACTAAAATATGTATACTTAGGGACCGATAATACATTTCATGTAATTATTTCTTCTAAGTTACAGTCTGAGCAGGAAAAGAAGCTGATCAAGATGTTGAAGCTACACAAAAAGGCAATAGGGTGGACAATTGCCGACTTGAAGGGAATTAGCCCGGCGGTGTGCATGCACAAGATCTTGTTGGAAGATGATCACAAACCTTCAATTGAGGCCCAGAGGAGACTGAATTATGCCATGAAAGGGGTTGTAATGAAAGAAATCATCAAGTGGCTTGACGCCGGCATTATATACCCTATCTCCGATAGTACGTAGGTAAGCCCGGTACAATGTGTACCGAAAAAGGGAGGTATAACAGTGGTAAGCAATGAAAATAATGAACTTATCCCAACCAGGACTGTGACCGGTTGGAGGGTTTGTATGGACTATCGAAAGCTAAACAAAGCCACTAGGAAAGATCACTTCCCATTACCCTTTATTGATCAAATGCTTGACCGTCTTGCAGGTAAACCCTTTTATTGTTTTCTTGATGGTTATTCAGGTTACAATCAGATTGCCATAGCACCAGAAGATCAAGAAAAGACAACCTTCACATGCCCATATGGTACTTATGCCTTCCGAAGGATGCCGTTCGGATTGTGTAACGCCCCGGCAACCTTCCAAAGATGCATGATGGCACTCTTTTCAGACATGGTCGAAGACTTCCTTGAGATCTTCATGGATGATTTTTTGGTTTTTGGTAATGACTTCGACGGCTGTCTCGGCAATTTAGAGAGGGTGTTAGCAAGATGCGAAGAAACGAACTTAGCCTTCAATTGGGAGAAATGCCACTTTATGGTAGATGAAGGAATAGTGCTCGGCCACAAGATTTCATCCAAGGGAATTGAAGTAGACAAAGCCAAGGTGGACATGATCGAGAGATTACCCCCACCAAATTCGGTTAAAGGAATTCAAAGTTTTCTCGGACATGCAGGTTTTTACAGGAGGTTCATTCATAATTTTTCTAAAATCACTAAACCTTTGTGTAATCTGCTTGAACAGGATAAAGTCTTCGATTTTGATGATTCTTGCACTCAAGCATTCGAAACCCTAAAGAAAAAGCTTGCCTCGGCACCCATTGTCGTTCCACCAGATTGGACGCTACCTTTTGAGCTCATGTGTGATGCAAGTGATTTCGCGGTAGGAGCAGTCCTAGGCCAACGCACAGGTAAGACCTTCCATGTGATATACTACGCTAGTAAAACTCTTAATGGTGCTCAAGTGAATTACACAACAACGGAGAAAGAGTTACTAGCTATAGTTTTCGCATTTGACAAGTTCCGATCCTATTTAATTGGTACAAAGGTAATTGTTCATACGGACCATTCGGCAATCAAATACTTATTTGCTAAAAAGGATGCTAAACCTCGTTTGATTCGTTGGATATTACTTTTACAAGAATTTGATATTGAAATTAAGGAAAGGAAAGGAACAGAAAATCAAGTGGTCGATCACTTATCACGTTTGGAACGTAATAGGGAGGAGGACGCGGATCTAGAGATATGCGATGCATTCCCGGATGAACAAATTCTAGTTGCCTCAGCAACCCTCGATGCCTCGGCAACCCTAGACACCTCGGCAACCATGGATGCACACACCTCGGCAACCCCCAACGCCGCAGCAGCCTTTGACGCGCACGCCTCGGCAATTTTGGGAGCAGTCACCACGGCAGCACATGCCTCGGCAATACCCTGGTACGCGGATTTAGTTAACTTCCTTGTTTGTGGTATTTTTCCTTATGGCATTACTCACCAAGGGAAGAAGCGGTTCCGCCATGATGCTAAGCATTACTTTTGGGACGAGCCTCTTTTGTTTAAACAATATGCAGATCAGGTTATACGCCAACGTGTCCCTGAAGAAGAGCAACAGAATGTACTCCGGCAATGCCATTCTTCACCCTATGGAGGACATTTTGGAGGAACTCGTACAACGGCCAAAGTCTTGCAATCCGGTTTGTATTGGCCAACATTGTACAAAGATGCCCAAGACTTTTACAAGCAATGTGATCGTTGCCAAAGGACGGGCAATATCTCGAGACGACATGAGATGCCACTCCAGAACATCATCGAGGTGGAACTGTTCGATGTATGGGGGATCGATTTTATGGGACCTTTCCCATCTTCATTCGGCAACCTCTACATCTTACTCGCCGTCGACTATGTGTCTAAATGGGTAGAGGCAGCTGCAGTTCCCAACGACGATTCCAAGACCGTGCAACGATTCCCGCAGAAAAACATATTTACACGGTTTGGGATGCCGAGAGCAATTATCAGTGACGGGGGCAAGCATTTTGACAACAGACTAATTGCCAAGATGTTGCAACGCGTCGGAATATCACACAAGATCGCCACGGCATATCACCTACAAACCAACGGGCAAGCAGAAATTTCCAACTGGGAGTTGAAGGGAATACTCGAGAAAGTTGTAAATCCCTCATGGATGGATTGGTCATTAAGACTAGATGACGCACTTTGGGCATATCGCACTGCATTCAAAACACCCTTAGGTATGTCCCCCTTCTGACTTGTCTATGGTAAAACATGTCATCTACTAGTGGAAATCGAGCACAAGGCGTACTGGGCAATCAAGACCGTGAATATGGATTGGGAAAGTGCCAGACAAAGGCGCTTGATGGATCTCAATGAGATAGAAGAATTTCGTGCACTAGCCTATAACAATGCACGAATCTACAAGGAGAAAACAAAGCGATGGCATGACAAGAAACTATTGCCACGGCAGTTCACGCCAGGGCAACTAGTTCTCCTATTCAATTCTCGGCTAAAACTTTTCCCGGGAAAGATGAAATCAAGATGGTCAGGACCATTTGAAGTCGTCAAACCATTCTCTCATGGTGCCGTGATAATCAAGTCCATCTCTGACAACCATGAATTCAAAGTTAATGGACAAAGATTGAAGCACTACAATGGTGCCCATGTGGAACGTAACAAGGAAGTGGTCAATTTAGGAGATGCAAGAGAATGCTCTCCCTTTTTATATTTTATTTTTTTTTATTTTTTTCCGACTATTTAAGTATTTTTTTTCCGATTTTTTTTTATTTTAGTTATTTTATTTTTTTCGATTATTAGTAGTTTTAGGATAGATTTTTTTTTAGTTTAAGAATCCTATTACACATCTTTATTTATTTCCTTTATTAGTTTATCTTTAATTTTAATCCTTATTTGATTTGTTTTTGAATTGTAGGAAAGAAAGTTCAAGATAAAGAAGGAATTCTAAACCAAGTAGGAAAACATCTTCAACAAGGAAACTAATGGGCTGAATCTAAGGCTTATATAAAGCCTCCAATTCATCCTAACCAAAACCCCTTAGTCGAAAATTCCTACCAAACCATAAACCCTTTTTCGATTTCCCCCAATCCCAACCACCTATCTTTTCTATAAAACCCATCACCCTTAACCTATTCCTACTTTCTATCTTGCAACTTTTTAGTTTATTTTCTTTTCTTTTCTTTGTTTTTACTCACAACCAAGATCATACATGGCATCCAAGATTAAACTTTTAGTTCATCCAAGTTCCTCCAAAGAACCAAGATACAAGAAGTTTGCTACACCGACGGTTCAAGAATGATTTCAATCAAAGTTTGAAAGCCGGAAGATTCATGAAGAACAAGGCTTTGAATACTCCAACTCTCATCAAGATCTCGACCTTGAACCATTCATCTTCAAGAGGATTGCACATCAAAAGTGGCAAATCTTTTGCCATCAACCAGAACCGGGTAACATCTCATGGGTAAGAGAATTCTATGCTCACTCAGCTAACCCGGATAATCCTTATGTTTTTGTTCGTGACAAGGCCATACTTATAAGTCCCGAAAGCATCAACACCTTTTACGGACTTTACATTGAGACGGACGAGCATCAAGCCTTCGTTGACCAAATCAATCCCAAGCAACTCGACAAGGTGCTTCAAGAACTCACTCAACCGGGAACTCATTGGAACGACGGTAAATACAAGGGCACGGTAAATCGCCTTCGGCTTAAACCCAAGGCAAAACTATGGAATAAGTTTGCTAAAACTTCTTTAATGCCCTCCACACACAATACTACCGTTGATATACCACGTCTTTTGCTCATACATTCTATTTTGCATAATCGCATCATTAACATTGGAAAAATTATTTGTGATGAGATTTTTGTATGCAGCTCAAAGATAAGGGTTATCTTTTCTTCCCTTGCTTAATTTCTAATCTTTGCAAGGAGATGCATGTCCCGAGTGAGTCCACCGATGAAAAGGCCCTACCCAAGTCTGGTTGGAATCAAGCACTAATCCGAAAGCTAATGGGAGAGGCACCGGGAGATTCTTCAAGGCCTCCAATTGCCACGGCAACTCCTGCCGCCGCGACAATCCCTAATGCCCAAGCACCTAACGCCAGGGCAACTCGGCCATTAATCCCGGGACACTTTGAAGCACTTTTGCACCCATTGGCAAGCCGCCTAAGGCAAATTGAAGATCGGCAACTAATGTTCATGCGGTACATGAAGGAGCACAACAATGCCATCACCCAAGTCATCCTAGAAAAGTACCCGGACAATCGTGTGCCGTTCCCAATCTTTCCCGCCGAGATCCTTGCCCCGGCAACCAACCCTGAAAATGCCACGGCAACCAAAGCTAAAGACATCCCGGCAACCACTGCAAAAGCCAAAGGTAAAGCACCTATGCCCGAATCAACTCCTACGGAATCATTTTCTAATTTTTCAGATTCGGACGAGTTCTCCATTGAACCAATAAAGACCGCACCAATTGAATCCTCCAAGCGAAAAGCCATTGACATTGATGAAGAGGACAATGAGGACAACCCCGTACGAGGATCGATTCCACCACCGGTAACAAGAAAACAACCATCGTGTTCAAGCAAGAGAATCAAGACACCGACTAGAAGGAAACTAATCATCTACGATGACAAACTCTCGGAGTAAGTCTTCGTATGCATTTTTATTTTTATTTTTTTCGTTATTTTATGCATGCATTGAGGACAATTCCTAATTCGAGTTTGGGGGGGATTGTTATTAGTAGTTACCATGTCTAGTTACATTCACTTAAGTATTACATTTAGGATACATAAATTGCTTGCCATGCCTTTAATTGGAACAAGAATTGCTTAGATTTGATGAATATTCGATGATGACTTTGCCAATGCACTTAATTGATAGAATTTTTATTCTAGGATAACCATGGAAAAACTTAGAATTTTACTATGATGCTAATTTTGATGAAACACTGTTGTGGTTTGATTGATTTAAGGAATTCTAGTAAACTTAGGTTGATAATTAACAAATTGGGGGATTAGAATAAAAATTGGATGAATGCTAGAGGTGCCCGAAATTGGCTCTAGCATATGCTAAAAAATTGATCACTAGAGGTGCCCGAAACTGGCTCTAGGAGATGTTAAAAAAATTTTAACTAGAGGTGCCCGAAACCGGCTCTAGTCAATTAAATTAACTTAAGAAAACTAAAAACAAAACACTAGAGGTGCCCAAAACTGGCTCTAGCTAAAACATGTTAAAAAGAACCCAATGAAGTAATTTGAAAACCTATTGTTTGCATAGAATCCGAAAAATCAACTTGCACACGACTCCGCACACACTCACAAGCATTATAGTTTGATTCCGAGTAATTCCTCAGTTTTCTGAAAAATAAAAAGCCAATCATACTTTGTGCCCCGGTTCAGAGAATTGAAATCAAGTTCAAAGCTGAGTTTGTGAAAACTAAAGTCTTGGCAGGTAATTATGAGTTTGCATTGCTTGAGGACAAGCAATAGTTCAAGTTTGGGGGTGTGATAAGTGTTCAAAAGTACTATTTTTCTTACCCTTTTTACTCATATTATTGTTAGACTTAGGCTCATATTAGTTGCATAGTTAGCCATTCATGCATTAATCCATGTTTCCTTCCATCATTGAGCTTGATTACATAACTTGGTAGTTTTTGTTGAAAAGATGCTGCTTTGGTGTGCTTTGTGTGTGTATGTGCAGGATCACTTGCCAAAGCAATGCCGAGCTAGTTGCCAGGGCAATGCATGAAGGATATGCCGAGCTAGTTGCCAGGGCAATGCATGAAGGAGACGCTGAGCCAGTTGCCATGGCAATTGTCGACAAAGAGAAAATGCAATAGGGATGTCGAAATTAATGACTATACAAGCCCAAGATGACGTGGAGCAAGGCCCAAGCCCAAAGGAATTTGATTGCCATGCAGAGATTAAAGAAGAATTAAATTCCAAGAAGATAGGAGAAGTTCTAATAGGAATAAAATTATAATAAAGAATTATATTCTTTAAAGATAATTTAATTCCAACTCAAACTCCTCCTCAAAGAAGGACTTTGGCCTAGCCCTATAAATAGATAGGAGATTTCGACAACTTAGATGGAGAGCAAGAGGGCAAAATTCGACAAGTCCAAGAGAGGAAGCAAGGGGAATTTTCGGCAAGCTTCTAGGGCAAGGGATTTTTGACAAACTTCATCTTTTCTTCCTTGTTCGATTGGGTTCATGCTAGGGATTAATTATCTTGTGTTTATTTGGAACCTAGCCATGAACAAAATCTATTTGGCTATGGTTATTGTGTTTTGTGGTTGTGAGAAACTATTGGTTTTTGTTTAGGTAATAAGAGTTTGCACTTTTCTATTTCAAGGTTTATTCATTCTTGGTTCTTATTATTGTTTGCGAGTGAATTGGGAGAGGATCTCGTGATATCATCCATTTATCTAATATCGAGAGAGTTAGATTCAAGAAACGAATGAATATGATCTTTATTCAATCCAATGATGGTGAAGATTAATCCGGCTTAGGAATAAGTTAAGGATTTCAACGGCTAAGAGGAGCGCAAGATTGGTTGTTGTTCACCCTTGATTCACGCAGGGGTGTATTATCAAGGCATGCACAAGTAGCTAGAGTTTCGACTTAGGGATAAGAAGAAACCATTGAAGAACGCTCCGCCGAACCTTGAAGTTGCTGCCCAGACGCCCAAGTAGTTGCCCAACTAGTCGCCCAGGCAACCCTCAATTAGTTGCCAAGGCAACCCCGTTGTGCAAGTTGCCACGGCAACTGAGTTGCCCGTGCACTCTTTTACCAAAACAATCCAATCGGCTATCACACCTCAACTCACGATAACCTGGCCTATCTCTCTCAATTGAATTCATCTTTTCTTTTACTTTTTTGCTTACTAGACTAGTTAAACTTCTATAATCTTTTATTTGTGTTTTTATTTTTACAGTGCAAGAGACTAGATTCTTGAAGTATCACCAATCCCTGTGGAGACGATATCTTTTATACTATAACTTGCGACGTGTATACTTGCACATTTGCGTAGCACTTATCACACGCAACAGAAGATCTAGGTGGAAACACATCTCACACGAAGGTTCAACAGAAAGAATCAGCTTTGAAGAGTGTCCACATAGCTGGGGCATCTACTAACAACCCAGACAACAATGTGGACATAGTTTTGAGACTAACATTGATGTGAACATCCTGGACTTGAATCTGATGAATGAGATAGAGACAAGACTGAAGAAGAAATTTGAAAAGAAGTTTGAGGAGGAACGCCTCCAGATGAAATATAAGGTCAGCTCGATGCAAGTGACTGATGACTACAGAATTGATGTTTATGAGTTGAGCTTGGTATCTGATTTGGTCATCCTGCCCAAGTTCAAAGTGCCAGATTTTGAGAAGTATGATGGGACCACTTGTCCTTCAGCCTACTTGACTATGTATTCTCGTAAGATGGCGGCACACTTGAAGAATGAGAAGCTTCTTATTTATTGCTTCCAGGATAGCTTGACAAGGGCAACTGCCCTTTGGTATGCACAGCTAAGCTGAACAAATGTAAAGTCATGGAAGGATCTATCTAGAATCTTTATCGAGCAATACAGGCACGTGAAGGACATGGTCCTAAATAGAGTTTTGCTTTAGGGTTTGACTCAAGGGCAAACCAAGAATGTCAGACAGTATGCCCAAAGATGGAAAGACATCGCGACGCAAGTTCAGCCACCCATCTTGGAGAGTGAAATCACCTGCCTGCTTGTGGACACACTGCAAGGTCCACTCTATGAGAAAATGATCAGCAACGTATCCTTGGGATTCGCCGAATTTGTGAACGCGGCAAAATCCATTGAGGATGCTTTCAAGAGCGGCAAGCTCAAGACCGGGGAAAATCTACAAAAGTACCCAAAGAAAAGAGACAACGAGGTGAGAAATGTGAGTACTCATTGCCCGAGTAACGTCATGATTACACCAAAGCAACGTCAAGTTCACAAGGACCCGGTCGAAGGGAGTCTAGAAAGGAGGAGGTTTTCACTCATTTACCCATAACTTACACTGAGTTATACTCCAAGCTTTTCGAGGCAGACTTAGTTCGCCCTTATCACCTTACTCCGATGCAACCTCTTTATCCGTCATGGTTTGACCCTAAGGCTAAGTGTGTGTATCATGTGGGAATCCCAGGGCACAACATTAACAAGTGCAAAACATTTAAGAGGGTGGTCCATTACCTGATCAACACTAGAGTTCTGCACTTTACTCTAATGCAACCTTCTTACACCCAAGTCTTTATTTCCAAAATACCCTACCCTTTTATCTTCAAACCCCCTATCCTTCATTTTCAAAACAAAAACAAGTTTTTAAAACAAAATCCCCAAAATTCAATTCACCTCTATTTTAAAATTTTTCAAAAAAGCAAAAAAAAAAGAACAAAAATTATTTTTCTAGCGATTTCAAAAAAAGGTCGCTACACATAGTCCCTTTTTAGCTTGCATATCATTAGATGAGGACAAACAATAGCTTAATTTTGTGGGTGTGATAACTTCATGGAAAATCTATATTTTATGTCCTTTTACATGATTTATTTCCTGTATTCAAGTTCATTTAGTTGCATTTATAACATTTTGCATTCATTTAATGAGTTTATTCTTGAGCTTAAATGATTTATGAATTGGTGCTTTTAATGGGAAATATGGTGCTTTTTGGTGATGATTGTGCAAGACCAAGGATCAAAGCAAGTAAAGGTACGTTGGAGTAGTTGTAACAACCTAGATTTCGAAATCTAAGGGTCCGTTTAACTAGAAATGTGGGCTTCACATTTGGGCCTTTGTGGGCTTTCTTTTGGTGGTTGGTCTTAAGTCTTTCGGTTTGGTTATGGGTTGGGAGGTTATGGAAGGGTAATGAGGTAATTACCTCTTTTTGAAGAAGGAGAAGAGGGGATCTTCTTTAATTTTCTATAGAAAGCAAAAAATAGGTGATACCATCTTGTCCCTTGTCTTCTCTCTTCATCCATTATCACTGTAACACCCTCAACGTATATTCGATATTCGAATACACATTTAAGATGTTACTAACTGATTTACACTAATTTTCAGACTTGTAATTTTTTTTATTTTAATCTCAACAAAGTAGTTTAGTGGTTGGCCCTTTCTCAGTTTTTAAAACAAAACTATGTCTGGCAACCGCAACTAGTTTTGACCCTGAATCGGTGTATAAAATACTTTAAACAATTATTAAAACGAAAATATGATTCAGGGTGAAAACTATGTGTGCTGCCTAGACCTTTTCTTGATTTAAAAATTACTACGCGCTAAACGACCAGGTAATTTTAAAATCGTCTGAAGCATCTTTCTAATATTCTTAATTTCTTAAACTTAGTCATGTTTCTAGATCATACATCCACATTAACTTATAAGTAGCGTATGAAAATTTAGTCATACAAAATAGCTACTTATTTAAATTCAATACATGCCCCACTAGACTAAGATGTGGTGATACTTACTGATAATGCAAATTAACTTGATCTAACAATGTGCAGCTCCTCCTCTGCTATCTCGTCCGAAGTACCTACATGTGATACGAAACACACACTAAGTATAACTTAGTGAGGCATAATCATAACAATGTAAAATAATAATTATAAATAACACATCCCTTCAGATTGGCAAGCGATTTCCAATTGTAGTTGATGACATTGTAATCATGTACAGTACTACCTTGCATATATAGTTCATTTAACCAATATAATATTCAAATTATAGAATTCCATCTGACTTACCAGTCTTGTGTACATTAAGATTTTTAGCTTAACTACTTGTATAAATGTATTCCAAATATTATAGCCAAAGTATAAAATCATGCTATCCGTAATGCAGGAATAATCATGTATCATGACCATTTTAAAAATCATGTTATCATTGTCTATGTTCATCAGGTATTCACATGCATAATAATTTCTTTAACATAAAAATGCTTTCATTACGTAATCATTTGCATATCTTGTTCTGTATCATGATCATACTTTCATCATGCAATCATTTTCATATCATATCTTTTAACATAGCCCAAAGTATATAATATGAAATCAAGGTACATAAGTCATCTTGATAAGACACCATAGTGTCTAACATAACATGAACATGAGTACGTACTCGAGGATGCTCTTTGCTCCTCATAAAAGCACCTTGTCAATGCTATTAGCAATGTGGGCTTGGATCCCCAGGGTGCAACACTAAGGGCTTGGGTCCCCAAGGTGGAAGTCACATCGTAGTGCCTAACTTCAACATGACATATGAGTACGTATTCGAGGACGCTCTTTGCTCCTCATTAAAGTACCTCGTTAGTGCTGTTAGCACTATGGTCTTGGATCCCCATGGTGCAACACCAAGGGCTTGGGTCCCCAAGGTGTATGTGACACCTTAGTAGTCGCAAAACATGAAACATATCCAACTATACCATGAACTCTCATATCATAATACTTGAGCATTTCATTTCATTATTAATCAATCCTTATCATTCATGTAAATGGGCAATTCACATCCCATATTTCATCACAATTTTTCATATGTACTTGCCATTACTGTATTATGCATCAATGTAAATCATATAAGTCGATATTAGGCAGTTCATACCCAATATCTAAAATCCGATTTATCTTGGATAAATCTTTATACCATATCAATGTATCACATATGCCATTTAATATTTCATGCCATTTACATAACTTTGATCAACATACATTGCATTAATATCAATGTCGACTTATCGCAAGTCTTCCACATTATATATATATATATATATATATAATAGGTAAAAATGCACTCACTCATATAGCATATATAATAAATAAGTAAAAATGTGCTCACCTGGGCCATGCATGATATTAGCCTCACTAAGCTATTTCGATACTTTTTCATTGCTTTCTTTTATTCTGGTACCCTTAGCCTCATCAATAGCTGTACAGTACCATTTGAACATACATAACAATATTCATGTTAGATTTTTAATTTAACATTGCTTAACTATACTATACTAGTATAATTATCCGAATATAAAATATTTCCAATTTTTTTTTTACTTTTTCCTTCAATAATGCTGAATTTTTCATTGTAGTCCCTAGTGACCATTTTGCACATTTTACAATTTATTCCAGCTCAAATTAAAATTATTCAATAATTCCACCATTTTCACTAACTTTTATTCAATACCTTTCATCCACTAACTTTTACCAAAGTGACATTTTAATCACTAATTTTACACATAAACTTGTAAACTTGTATCGAATAATTACTCCAACATTTCTATAATTTTTCTCACATTTTCCCTACTTTTAAACCAAAACTGAATTGGTCCTCGAACTAATCAGAGCTATCGAAATGGTCCCTTGCCATTTTCCTTTCTTGTCAATTCAGTCCCTTGGACTCTAGTTTCAATTCTAACTTCATACAACATATTCGAATCATAAAATCTCATAATCAAATTTTTCATAAAATTTTCCAATTATTCTGCCATGTGGCTGAATTGGTCACTTAGCTTCTCTAGGCTCATTTTTCATCCAAACAACATTCTAACATGCTCAAATAAATTTTCCAACATATATTCTTCATTTCCAAGAATTTACATTTAAAACCCCAATTTATTTCTAAATGCCAAATTTGGGTGTCTAAGCTTTTCAAGTACTTTATTTTAGTCCAAATGCCATAATCAAGCTTCTAAATTCATAGTCTCTTCAAATCCATCCTAATTTTCATAATATTTCTCTAAATTTCTCCATGTATACCAAAATGATCACTTAAAGGACTAATTGAGGATTTTTCATTCTAACATCAAAATCAAGTTCTAATATCATCAATCTTTCATTTTCATCATCAATTTCAAAACCCTAAATAAAATCCCAAATTCTAGGGTTAGGGTTTATGTCTTCAAACATGAAATTAATCACAATCTAAGCTTGATTTCATCTCCACAATACTAGATTTACTTAATTCAATCTTCGATCTCAACATAGAACATGAAATCCTATTTTCTCTCTCGTCAATAACATGAACAAATATTCAAAATACCATGCAAAATTACTATCAAAAGAAAGAGCATTAAGCATAGATCGTTTTTTTCAAAAGCAACATACCTTGATTCTAACTTTGAAGCCTTCAAAAATGCCTAGGAAAATTTTGTGTATTTTCCTCTTCTTTTCTCTTGCTTTTCGAAATGTAAGAATGAAGATGAACAATTTTTTGTTCATCTTTTTCCTTATTAATGCCATGTGTATTAATTAAATGAATTTTAAATTCATTTAATTTATTGATTCTAAATAACCCTCCAACTAAAACTTATTTTCTAATTTGCCATCATGTAAAAGTAGAACCAATTCTAGTTAGAATCCAACTAGAAACATTAAAATATTAATAAAAATAATATTTTATGAATTTTCCATGGCTTATAGAACTGTTTATAAAAATTCTAATTCGATCCGATTACCCGATAATGACTTACTACGATTTTCCATTCTTAGAACTATCGAATCAAATTTGAACTTCTCATAATTCTGATTTCCATAATTTTGTAAAAATTAAAATCTTGAAATTTTGACTCAGTCCAATATACTGATAATTTACCCGAAATCTTTATCGGATAAAATTCTCTTAATAATCCTTTTTATTAACTCGAACCGATTCCTTTTTATCAGTCTCAAGTACTGACATAAGACCTTCCCAGTAGGTCACCCATCCTATGCCCTGAGCACGCTTAACTTTGCAGTTCAATCGAAATTCGATATTTTATACAGCATTTTTATTCTCGGGATCTATATCAGATTTTTTTCCATGATCTGTTTAATCCATTTACATGATGAAATAATTACTGATAAATTCTCCAAATATTCATAAAATAATATGTTATAACTCTTCCAAAGTCTATGGAATTATCTCCGAAATTTTAGCTTGATCCGATTTACCGATAAATACCGAGAATTTTATCGGTTACTAAATAAATTCCTTAATCAAAATAAATCATAGTATTCATCCTGAATCGAACTAAAATATTTCCAACACTTGGAAATGACTTTTATAACCTTTCTCTATCATATGGTAAAATTTCATAATTTTTTTCAGTTCGATCCAGGTGTCCAAATTCCACTTAAACTTTGACTGGGATTTCCCAATAATCAAAATATCGGATCAAATAGTAACTCCTCATTCGATACACACCAATGGGTGCTTTATCTATTTATGAAATAAAACACCTAACTTTTGGGAAATTACAACTTTGAGTATTTGATGGAAAAGCTTGAACAAAACAATTAGAAATCACAAACTCTCTGAAACCTTGATTTTTACCTGAAGAAATTGAAGTTGGAAAGATGTTTGGCTAGAGAGAATTTGAGAGAAAGAAGTTATAAAGTTTGTTACGTGAATTTTTATTAAAAGCTTAATTATGTTTTATTAATCCTCTCCACTATTTATAGCCTTTAAAAATTCATTCAAAATAGTTAATTAAAGGGAGAAATCTGATAAAACAATTAGGATTATTAGCTCCTTAAAGATTCAAAGTTTTGATCCTTTTCAAAACAGTCACTAAAAATAGTTTTCAAAGTTTACATTTTGGTCACTAGTCCAAAATGTCTGATTTTCAAAACTCATTTTCCAAAATTGATTTAACAAAAATCATTAATATATTAATCAATGATTTTAGAACATTTTCCCACATTTTTATCACCTTTGAAAATATTTAATCTGATTTAAATCCCGAAACTGACTCGAATCTCTAACACCGGTCCACCGGACCCTTAAGACAAACCCCAAATAGCTAGTTTGTCAAAAATAAAGATGGTTCAATGAGGATGTGAATTAACAATCGTTAGCTCAACAAGCTAATAGTGAAGAAGCGTTATCCCTTACCAAGGATAAATGACATGTTTGACCAGTTAAGGAGTGCCCGTGTTTTCTCAAAGATTGATTTGAGGTCATGATATTACCAATTAAAGGTGATAGAAGAATATGTTCAGAAAACTACTTTCAGGATGTGGTACGACCATTACGAGTTCTTGGTAATGCCTTTTGGGCTTACCAATGCACCTGCAACATATATGGACTTGATGAACCGAATCTTTTAGCCTTACCTAGATTAATTTGTGGTGGTCTCCATTGATGATATCTTGGTATACTCAAGCTCGGTGGATGAGCAAGACTATCACCTTCGTGTTGTCCTCTAAACCTTGAGAAAAAGGTAGCTTTACGCCAAATTCAGTAAGTGTGAATTTTGGCTTTTTTGAGTTGGTGTTCTTGGGCCACATTGTTGCGGTGGATGAGATCTGTAAAAGATTCAGGCAGATGTAGAGTGGAAACCACCTAGAAATATCACGAAGGTCTGTAGTTTCCTTGGACTTGCCAGATATTATCATCGTTTTGTCAAGGGTTTTTCTATCATAGCGGCACCTATGTCCATGTTGTTACAAAAAAGAGTTCCATTTGAGTGGAACCAAAGAAGACATCAACACTTTGAGCAGTTAAATGCTTATTTGAAGGAGGCTTCAGTTTTGACACAACCCGAGCTGGGAAAGGATTATGTTGTGTTCAGTGATGCTTCATTGAATGAGCTTGATTGTTTTCTCATGCAAGAGGGTAAGGTGGTTGCTTATGCCTCGAGACAACTTAAGCCTCATGAATGTAATTACTTTGCACATGATTTGGAGTTTGCCACAGTTATCTTCGCATTGAAGATTTGGAGGCATTATCTTTATAGAGAAAAGTGTTATATCTACACCGATCATAAGAGTTTAAAGTATCTACTCACCCAGAAAGAGTTGAACTTGAGGCAAAGAAAATGGATTGAGCTACTAAAGGATTATGATTGCATCATAGAATATCACCCCTGTAAAGCTAATGTGGTGGTCGATGATTTGAGTCAAAAGTCTATGTTAGACATGAGGGCAATGTTTGACTGTTTAAGGATGACTAAAGATGGTGGGTTGTTACCCGAGCTTCATTTAGTGCCTCCCTTAGTGCAAGAGATCAAGAGAACACAAGTGTTAACAAAGATTTGGTGGCAAAGATAGAGATGGTTACAAGAGGAGAGACATTTGGATTTCAAGTGTGAGATGGCGGGATCTTGTATTTCAAAGGTCGGTTATGTGTTATAGACTTAGAGGATTTTCAGGATCATATTCTTTGGAAGGCACATCATAATCCATTTACTATACATCCGAGTAGCAATAAGATGTAACAAGACCTTCATTTTTATAAGTGGCCTAGTATGAAAAAAGATGTATCTGATTTTATGACCAGATACTTAGCTTGTCTACAAGTTAAGGCCGAATACCAAGTTCATTCGGGCTTGCTTTAGCCCATTTAGATTCTATAATGAATGTGGGAACGAGTGACCATGAATTTTGTGACCGGTTTGCCGTTGACCCAAAAGAAACATGATGATATATGGGTAATAGTAGATCGGTTGACCAAGTATGCTCATTTCTTGCCTGTGCGTATGGATTTTACGTTTGAGAGGTTGGCACGGTTGTACATCCAAGAGATTGCGAGGTTGCATGGAGTGCCATCGTCAATCATATCGGATAGAAATCTCGAGTTCACATCGAGACTGTAGAAGAAAATTCATGAAGCTTAGGACACAAGGTTGCATTTTAGTACTGATTTTCATCTTCATACTGATGGTCAGTCTGAGCGAGTTATCCTGATTTTAGAGGACATGCTTCGGTGTTATATCATTAATTTTGTGGGGAGTTGGGAAGAGCATCTACCGCTTGTTGAATTTTTCTATAACAACATTTTCTAATCGATCATTAAGATGGCTACGTTTGAGGCCATGTATGGACGCAAGTGTAGAACACCCTTGTGTTGGACCGAGCTGAACAAGAGAAAGATTGTAGGGATTAGATTTGATTAGACAAACCAAGGAGAAAGTTTAGATCATCAATGAAAGATTGCAAGCGGCCTTTGATCGTCAAAATGTTTATGTGGATTAGAGATGTAAGTACATTGAGTATGAGGTTGGTGACAAAGTGTTTCTCAAGGTGTTACCGTAGAAAAGAGTAATCTATTTTGGGAGGAAGGGCAAGTTGAGCTAGAGGCTTATTGGACTGTATGAGATTCTAGAAAGAGTCAGACACGTGGCTTACCGGTTATCCTTGCCTCCGAAGATGGCGCACATTCATAATTTTTTCCATGTGTCTATGTTGAGACGATACCGTTTTGACCCTCCGCATGTTATCCCGCATGAAGAGATTGAGATTAATACCGATTTGACCTATGAGGAAGAGCCGATAAGAGTGTTAGATAAAGGAGTCAAGGAGTTGCACAACAAGTCTACACCTTTAGTACAGATGTTGTGGCAGAACTATGGAGTCGAGGAGGAAACGTAGGAGACCGAAGAGGACATGAAGTTGCTCGACCTGCATCTGTTTCCATTAGGTAAATTTTTTGGGATGGAATTTTCTTTAAGAAGGGAAGAGTTGTAGCGACTCAGATTCCGATTAGGACATGTGATGGATTTCGTTCATGGTCGTAGCTTGAACTTAGTTAGTTGGTTAAATTCGGGTTAACAAACAAGTGTGTTTCCAAAAGAATATGGTAAATTGGACGTGGCTAATATTTTGGAAGGTTATTTAATTGGTTATCAAATAAAAAGAATTATGTTTTTGATGACTTTTTAAGAAGAAAAAAGACAAATTGGTTTTAAAATGATTTTTGTGAATTAAATAGCAAAAGGGCACATGCTAAGAATCTTTAGGAAGCAGTTTCACCCTTTGTATTTTAACAACTCAATTTTCTTTTGTTTTAAAAAAACTACTACCGATGGTTTACATTTTTTCTCTAAAATAAGGGTTTTCTAAATTTTCTTTCAAATTAAAAACTATTGCTTTCGTATTTTTTTACTTTCCTAAAATGTTTTTCAATGATAGATTGATATTATGATCTCATTTCTAATCTATTTTTTTATTCAAATGATTTATAAACTTAATTAAATCGGTAGATTTTGGTTCGATTATATGCTTACGCTCTCTTTTCTTTCATCAATGCAGTGAATTAAGCAAGTGCGGGGTAGTGGTTCGAGGCGAGGAGTGGTCCCAAGACAAGCATATTAAAGAGTATGTTTATGGTGTTTTATTATTTGTAATAAGGCAAATGTGGGTTAACCATTGGGATGTTATTTTGTACAATGTATGATTATATGGTTGAAGATTATATTATGTTGGATGATGGCACTATTTAATGTGTACGTTGTTGGTTTTATTTAATGCTAAATACATTTGTTGGTTATGATTTAATGATTTAAAATGGTTTAAATAATGATTGGATTGATTGCTTGTGTTCTAAGAGTACATATGGTCATAGGCTTCTATTTCTTAATTGATCTATAGTCTGTGTTGAGGTCTTGACCACTTGGTGCTTATTGGATAATGCTTTATATTGTTAGGAAGCATGCCTCTAATTTACTTGTATGAATATGAATTGTGTTGAATAATTGGCATGTAATTATTTGAGCCTACTTGTTTAATGATGGTATAATATTAGAAGCATGTCAATGTTGTTTGTAAGTAATTTGGATATGTTCGGTTTGGGATTCGAATCTCTAAGATGCAATTTAGTGCAACCTGTATCAGTACACTTGGTGTCGGTATCAGTACGCGAGGTTATTTCAGTGACCGGTAATGAAAGTGGGTATCGGTACGCAGGACCAAGTTTCGGTAAGTGTAGCCGAGTAGCGGTACGCATTTGCGTACCGATTATAATATTTGCTTTGATGTTTTCCTGTACCGGTACAATATCCCGTGTACCGGTACGGTCAGTGGTTAATTCGGTTAAAGGGCTTTACCAAGTTTTTTTTTTGGATAAGTTGTCAATTTTTATTGTCCAAAAAAACAGCGAATTGTTGCTACAAGAATCAAAACTCGTCTATACTTCTGTACATGTATACCCCAGTTAGCACATAGCTGAATGTTAGTGATATCCTCTATATCTATACATTTTTTGTGCAATTTTATACTAACAACCTCTCTTACCAAGCTGACAATATCCTCAGGGGTTTGAAATATTCCCCTAAATAACCTACGATTCCTCTCTTCCCAGATGCCATATATAAAAGCATTCTAGGACAACTTCAAGATATGAACAACCAGAGACTTACACTTCAGACGTGTAACAGTCCAGCACATATCATCATCTCACTGCATAACATTTTGATAAGCATCACAATTCGCTAGGATAGCACCCCATACAACAACAACATAAGGGCACTCAAAGAATATGTGGTTCCTACTCTCCACGTCGTGTTCACAGAGAAAGTAGGAAGTATCATCAGTTATCCCTATATGGAATAGTCTATCACGAGTAGGCAATCTATTCAAAATGGCCATCCAGCTCACCAGGGAATGCTTTACCAAGTTTAGGTTCTTTGCATTTTGATCACTACAAGTTCATGCATCAATTGAATAAGTAAATGATGTCCGTCCGACCTGAGATTTTGCAAGCATGCTTATAATGTAGCTAATTATAGTATGATGCTTCTGGAAATGTGTTAGTCCCTATTTTTTGGCAGTTTTACAATTTAGTCCTTAATTTCGTATGTTGCTCAATTGGATGCTTATTTGTTATCCATTGGAGCTGAAATTTGACACGCTAGCATGAAATATGATTAATTAATTATTGGTCACCTAAAACTTGTATAAGTCCCTGTAATTATTTAGATTTGCATTTTGGTCCGTAAAATGCTTATATTTGTAATTGAGTGCCTTATCGATGTTCGTACCGAATAAAAATTGAACCGCTGCTTGTATGAACGCCATAGGTCGTAATAATATATATAGATCAGTAAAAAGAAAAAAATGGACCATAATCCAAGTAAGATAGTTCGGGTTTGCTTCGGCAAACCCAATGTGATCTTTTTGATTTGGGTTTAACGACTAGGCCTGGTTAAGTGGGTTACAACTCCTAAGGGGTTGATTCACTTCAGGTGTAAGTTCATTTACTTGAATAACTTTTGTCAAAGTTTATCTCCTTAGTATTTGACAATTAATCCTTATCTCCTAAGTTTGTTAAGATATTAAGGGATAATGAGCATCAATTCCAACTATAGTATGGCATAAAATATTGTAATATTGAGCATATGCAAAATAGAAAATAAACCAAAAAACATTCAATTATTAAAAACTAAGCATTCACCACAAACACCACTAGCCAACTTAAAATCTTAGTTCATGGCTAGGGAAACCATCATCACATCATCGTTTTTAATCATCCTTTCAAAAACAGAAATATTATCAAGAGAAATAAAAAAATGAGATCTTTCGATGCAGCCCTTCAATGGATCCAGAGCTCTCAGCAAAACTGCCCAGTCGAACCTTTGTTTGTCTCTACCCTTTCTTCTTGCCTCGTGGCTCTCCCCTCGTAGCTCAGTCTTGAACTCCTTTATATAACCAAGGGCTAAACCCTAATTAAGGTTAGGTTAAAACTCTTCTTGATGCCCATGACCGCATCTTACACCTCATGATCACTTGGTTGTTTCGTCCATCAGTGGGAAATACTCTACCATCCGCCAAGTTGATGATTTTTGGCTTCGATGCTTTCGTGAGGAGAAGCAACCCAACCTTGCTCAATTATGTTTTCTGAGATCATCTTTCTTGTCCAACATCGCCACACCACCTTGGTTACATCGTTCACATATGGAACGACTTTGAGCTACATCTTTCATAAGATGGGTATTGATTGTTCATACGATCTTCCAGAACCTCTCACGGATCCCATTGATGAGCATTCTCTATGTCCTGCAAAGTTCACATACTACAACGGAGAATGGATTCAGAACACCGACCTTTCGGGTGGTGTACAACCCGATCCGGTGGTGGCTCCTCAAGACGCTCCTATTCTACAAGCTCTTGTGGCCCAACGAAATCTTGATGCTCTCATGACTTTCCTCAATGAGAAGTTCACCTATTTTCACACCACCATGGACTCTGGATTTTCCGTGATCGACACTCGCTTTACATCCTTGGTGGAAAGGGTGACGGTTATTGAACATCGCCAAAAATCTATGGACATCACTCTTATCACCTTTCATAGTGAATAACGTCAATCTCATGGACCTCAAGCTACAAATAATGATGAGGATGAGGATGAAGAAGATGAAACGATGGAGACGATAGAATGGACTCTTAGGCATTTTGCATATCATAGCACATCATATTAGGATTTAAGTTATGCACCCTTATTTTATGTTTTTATGAACTCCTATGCTTTGCCTTTTATTTGATTTATGTTTTTAGGATTTGAGTTGGGATTGCTTATGTTGCTTAAACTATGCTTTGAATTTTAATGATTATGTTGCTTATTTTAAATTGCTTGGAGTTACTATGTTCCTTTGATAAATATACCCTATAGAACTATGTTGATTTTTGATCTAACAAAAAGGGGGAGAAGATTTAAAGAGCCAATTTTTTTTAGCCTTAAATTAAAGGGGAGTAAATTTTCATCATTTATTAGGATACTTAAAAATTTTCATTTGGTTTTGTTATATCAAAAAGGGAGATATTGTAAAACCTATGTTTGATTTTGATATAACAAATTATCTAAGGACTAAATTGAAAAAGAAAATAAATTTTTAAGTATTCAAAAGTCTCACAAAATGACAAGGAAAAGATTTCCAAAGTTAAAGACTTAAACCCAAAAATTTTCTAAGTGTTTCAAGCAAAAAATACACAAATACGCCCAGGCATATCGATACACCCCTTGGTGTTTCGATACAGATTTTGGCTACTGGAATTTAGTTTTGTAAAACGTTTCGATACGGCCTTGGCTGTTTCGATACGGACTTCAGGATTCATCTGGGTAAACATTTTTAGCTTAATGTTTCGATACGGATCACACCCGTTTTGATACGATTTGAAATCCGAGTTTAAGAAATTTGTACTCATCGATACGGTACACTATGTTTCGATATGATTTGAAATCTGGATTTAAGAAATTTCAAAACATACTGATACGGTTAACCCCGTATTGATACGATTTGTCAAGATCTTCAAAGATCTTTGTATTAAATTTTTCGATCGTTACTTGTCAGTTATTGGAATCCCCTATTTTTAAAATATCGTTTAACCCGTATCGATACGCCCCTAGGTGTACCGATGTATTTTTTCATCCAAGATTCCGGTGAGCAAAACTCGTATCGATATGGCATTGACATTTTGATACGACCCCCATTTTGCACTATGACCATTTTAATACGCCCTTACGTGTATCGATACGCTTTCCACAATGGCTATATTTTTTTGTAACAGGTATCGATACGGTTGTTCACCAGACTATATTTATTGCGGGAAAGATGGTCCCCAACAGCTCTATTGATGACTTCAACCACCCAAATGGCTAGAATTCAATAAGATGGTACAAATACAAGTCTCCAATGTAGAGCAACAACTAATGAAACTCCATTGAATAACATTCAAGTACTCAAAAAAAATACAACCCTTGTGCTCAAAAAGTCAAATCCTTGTACCCAACTTGTGTAATCCTTTGTAATCTTCTTATTTCAAGTTTGGGGTTGAGTGTTCTTGTAAATTGTACAAATATTTACCTTGTGAGGGTTTTTATTTGTTTGCCATTTCTTTCTTTGTATTCAAGAGTGAATTGTTCAAAGCTTTGGGTAGAAAGCTTCAACTTGTAAGGGTTGCCTCCTAAGCCTAGAAAAATGGAAGGATTTCATAGTGAAATTGGTTGAAAATCCATAGTAGGAAGCTAAGGTAGTGAATGTAGAGATTGTTAGAAGCTTGAACCACTATAAATCATTGTGTCTCGTTGTCTATCTTATCCGATTTTCTTCCAAACTTTTAAAATATCCAATTCCCCCTCTTGGCCAACATCTACATTGATTGATCATCCTAACAGTTGTCTTCAAAAATGATTTTGTGCATGCAAATTGTTGGGCTTATCCCATGGCTATCAGCTATGGTCCACCCCAGGGATTGTTTATAATTGCCCAACGTTTCCAACAATCTTTTCTCCTGGTCCTCAGTTAGATCCCCAAAAATTATCACTGGCAAAGTGGAATTGTCTCCTAGGTAAGCATTTTTAAGGTAACTTGGTAATGGTTTCAACTCCAAGTTTAGTGGCTCCTCAATAGATGGTTTTGGTGCCTTGATTTCTCTGTCAGCCAACTCAAGTGACTTAGGTCTCTTGTCATAACACATGACTTCATTCAACATGGCTGGTTCTTCGAATTCTTCACTCGTCATATCTTTATCATCCTGTTATATGACATCAAGTTCTATTCCCTGGCAGATCTATGCTATGTTCACGTTAAAAATGGACTACATTAGCTCAATAGCTTGGCATTCCTCAGTTTCATCTACATACTTAAGAGCTTGAAAAATGCTAAACGTAACCTGTATAGTAAGCTCACCTTTTGAACATCAATTAATGTCCTACCCGTGCCAAGAAATGGTATTCCCAATATTATTGGGACATTAATATTAGCCTCATATTCTAAAATAATGAAATCAGCAGGGAATATGAATTTATCTACCTTTACCAACACGCCCTTATTCTTACCCTTCAAATGTGCACAAGATCGATCTTCTAGTTGAAGTGTTACCAAGTTTCTTGAAAACTGACATTGACATTAAGTTGATACTGGCTCCTAGATCACATAGTGTGTTACCCATGAATTTATTGCCAATCGTGTAGTGAATACTGAAACTCCTAGGATCCTTCAGTTTTGGTGGCAATCTTTTGGTTATCATTGCACTGCACCCCTTATTCAGTGCTACTATCTCAAAATCACCCAGTCTCCTCTTTTTAGACAAGATGTCGTTCATGAATTTAACGTAGTTGGGCATTTGTTTGAAAGCTTCCACTTTTGGCATGTTAATCTGTAGTTGTTTAAGGACTTCCAAGAATCGCTTGAATTGTTGATCCTGCTTGTGTTTCTGAAACCTTTGTAGAAAAGGTGGTGGTGGGTAGGCAAATGATGGCTCTACTGGTTTTGTCGAGGTGATGTTGGCATTAGATTGCGATATGGCGTTGCTGGTGTTTGCTTCCCCTTTTTTAGCTTCCTTGGGTTCGTATGCTAGCACTAGTTCTCCTCCTGGAAAATAATTGGTTGTTTGGCAAGTGTTTCAATCTCAACTTGTTTGCCACTCCAGAGGGTAACTGTTTTGCGTTGTTCATTTCCTTTTTGTCGAGCATTCTTTGCATCACTTGGAAAAGTTCCTGGTGGTTTGGTACTGAGTGCGTTGGTAATCTGTCCTAGCTGGACCTCCAAGTTTCTAATAGATGCTGCTAAACTCTGAATAGTCGCATCATTACACTACATATAATCTGTTAGGGTGTTCCCATTGAAAGATCTCTACCTCGGAAGGAAATTATTTTGTGCTCTTTGTGGCATCACATTATGGTTGAAACCTGGTGGTGCATTGGTGTTCTGTCGCTGGGCATTAAATTGGTTAGCTCCCTGATTCGCCCATGAAAAGTTCGGATGCTGCTTCCACCTGCAATATAAGTATTAGAGTATGGGTTGATATTGCAGTTATAATTGGCAACAAAATACACTAATCCTGGGTTTGCTGGGCATTCCTCTACGTTATGATCCTCTCCACAAACTTTGCAAAATGGTTCCAATGTCTATACTTCTCGGACTTCAACTGGCTTTTGCATTGTATTCACTATATTAATGAGGTTGGAAATTTGAGCATTGATAGATGACAGTGCATCAAGCTCCAATTTTCCAGCTACTTTCATCCCAATTTTCAATCGGCAGTAGGGTATTGAAGATCATTGATTACAATCCTTTCAAGGATGTCATAGGCATCCGTGTAATTCTTGTCTAACAACGAACCGTTTGCCGAAGCATCTACCATAGTTCTGGCATGAGCATTGAGTCCATTATAAAAGGTCTCCATCTAGGTCTAGGTAGGAAATCCATGCATGAGGCAACTTCTCAACGAGTCCTTGAATCGCTCCCAAGCATTATATAGAGTCCCATCATCATCTTGCCTAAAGGTAATGATTTCACTCCGTAGCTTGGCATTAAGTTTAGGTGACTGGAATCTCAAAAGAAACTTCAGGCATAAATCTGCCCACGCAGTAACTGATCCAGGTGGACAAGAGCTTAGCCATAATTTTACTCTATCTCTCGAAGAAAATGAGAATAGTCTCAGCTTCATTGTCTTTTCAATCATTCCAGGTTGTTGAAATAGTTGGTAAACCTCCATGAATTGCTTCAAATGCTGCCTAGGGTCTCCATTAGGTGATCAATCAAATTGACCTACATTCAATAGCGTCTGAATCATTATCGGTTTAAGCTTAAAATTAGCCAAATTTACCTCTGGACCAATCAGTTCTGGCAACAAATTATCCATGCTTGGTGCTAAGTGTTCTCTGATAGGTTGTTCTGCTGGTATCTCTATAGTAATAGCGGGAGCAGGTGGTACCCCATCATGCATTGCCGAATTCTTTTGGTTGTTGCTATTATTTAGGACACCTCCTAACTCACCATTCCCATTACGAGCTATTTTTTGACGTTCTCTTCTTAACCTACAGAGGGTTCTTTCAATTTCTGGTTGTATTGTAAATCTTCCTTCGCAGTGTGGCTCCTGGTCATACACCAAACAAAATATAACAAGTAAAAAAATAGAAACAAGTAAAAATCAAAACAATTAATCCCGTTGCAATCCCCGACAACGGCGCCAAAAACTTGTTGATGATACACTGCTTGGCAAAAAATTAAGGATTCTGCGTAATTAATCAAATATACAATGCCAAGAATATGTCTTTTTACGTGCAAGTATACACGGTCAGCAAGTAATATAGTAGTAAGAAAGTATCGTATCCACAGGGATTGTCCAAGAATTAAATGCCACAATAAATACTTGTGAAGTTTAAAATAAAGATGATGGAAATTGACCGAGGCTTTAACTAAAGAAATTAAAATGATAAAGAAAACTAAAGTAAAGATCCAGGTATATTTGGAAAACAAACAGTATAAAGATGATTGGTAGGCTTGGCAAGGGATGTTTGGATTTCACGCTAGCACAGACATCAATTAAAAATGTTAAACTTGGTTTTATTGCCAAGCAGATTTTAAGCTAGTATTGCTCCTGTCGATGACAATACTCTAAGTCAATTACTTTGAACACATATATGTCTATAGCGAGTTTTCAAGTAATTAACTTGGTGAATATTCAATCTTTACTCCTAAGGGGTAGATTCACTTAAGGTGTAAGTTCATCTACTTAAATATCTTTTCTCAAAGTTTCTCTCCTTAGTATTTGGCAATTAATCCTTACCTCCTAAGTTTGTTAAGATATTAGGGAATAATGAGCATTCAATGCCAAGTATCGTATGGCATAAAATATGGTAATATTGAGCATATGCAAAATAGACAATAAAGCCAAAGCATTCAATTATTAAAAACTAAGCGTCCGTCGCAAAGACCCCTAGCCAACTTAAAAGCTTAGTTCATGGCTGGGGAAACCATCATCACATCATCGTTTTTAACCATCCTTATAAAACCAAAAATACTATCAAGAGAAATGAAACAAAAGAAGGAGTTCTTTTGATGCAACCCTTCAATGGATCCAGAGCTCTCGGCAAAACTGCCTAGTCAAACCTTTGTCTGTCTCTACCCTTCTTATTGCCACGTGGCTCCCTCCTCTCCCCCGCAGCTCAGTCTTGAACTCCTTTATATAAGCAAGGGAAAAACTATAATTAGGTTAGGGTAAAACTCTTGAGAGTTTGTTACCACAATTCTTGGTGGCGGCACAATTTTCACTTCATAAAATTAGGGTTGACCTGGTTCTGACTCGGGGCTATTTTACCGGGCATCGACATTCCTTCTTTTGCCAACCAGGCTTGGCATTCTTCTCATGCCTTTTGCTAACTGCTCTCAACATTTTCTTTCTATGTTCACCTGCTCTAGTCCTGTCGATCATGCACACCACGACAAGAAAATGCCCCTTCACTCTGGCTATACAAACTGTGCACTCCTCAACTTCTAGATGCAAATGCATAAAACTACTAGCAAAATATAATAATATAAGCAATAGCATGGCAATATATGCATGGAAAGTATATCTTTTGAGGAGTTAACAAATATCAATAAAGAACTTTAGTTTTAAGAGAGAAGAAAAAATTTACCTTTTGAAGCTTTCCACCAAAAATTGAAGTAACTTTTCTCTAAAAAAGAAAATGATAATTGAATAGATCTTTTAGAAATTCTTTATGAGGTTTTGTAAAGAAAGAAAAGATGAATAAAATGAGATAATTTCCATTGTAAACCAACAAGAAATCTGGAAATTATAAGAAAGAGAGTAAGAAAGAAAATATGGAGAGAAATCATAGGAAATTATGAAAATAGAAAAATGATTTTGAGAAACCAATTAACCGCCAAAATCTTTAGTCAATTAAGGTGATAAAATCAATTAAAACATTTTGAAAATATACCTCTCTAAATATTCTTAGTATTGGCCCTTTTACAATTTAATCACTATAAAAACAATTTTGCAAATCTTACATTTTAGTCACTAAAATCAAAATATCACTTTAATCAATTTAATTAACATTTAATTTAAATACCAAAATGTTTAATAACATATTTGAACATTTTTAAACGTCCAAATCATCATAAATTTAACAAAATCTTAATTTTAAAATATTTATTTTAGTCGAAACCTATTTAACCAATTAATTCGATTCGACCGGTTTAAACCCAACCCGATAAACCCCTAATCCTTCTAACCCTATTTTTGGGTCATTATAACTCTCATCCTCTTAAAAACTTTTGGCCATGAAATGTACTTAAAAGGAAAAGATGAGGGTACTGCTTTTGCATATCCTTCTTCGTCGCCCACGTGGCTTCCTTGATCCCTCGATGGCGCCACACGACCTTGACCAAATCAATGGTCTTACCACGAAGAACTTTACTACTAGAGTCCAATATCTCAACTAGCTCCTCATCATATGTCAAATTTGGACATAACTCTATCTCCTCAACTGGCAATACATGCAATAGATCCGATCTATATCTCTGGAGCATCACCACATGGAAAACATCATGTATAAGCAACATTCGCTCAAGATCTACTGGAAACCTCAATCTATAAGCAACAAGACCAACATACTCAAGCACTTCATGTGGTCCAATGAACCTAGGGTTCAACTTACCCTTACGTCCAAACCTCATAATCTTCTTCCAAGGCGAAACCTTCAGAAACACTTTATCACCCACTGCATACTCAATCTCTCTTCGCTTCAAATTTGCATTAGACTTTTTCCTATCCAAATATGGCTTTAACATATCACAAATGAGCTTTACCTTGTTATTCGTACCTTTAAGCAAATTGACCCAACAACATGCTTCTCATCTGTTTCCGCCCAACATAGAGGCGTTTGTCACTTACGTCCATAAAGAGCTTCATAGGGAGCCATATGAATACTCAACTTATAGCTATTATTATAAGCAAACTCCACTAATGGTAGTTGCTTCTCCCATGTTCCCTGAAACTCAATGATACAACATCTCAACATATCCTCTAGGGTTTGAATAACATGATCAGATTAACTATCCGTCTAAGGATGATATGCGGTGCTGACATTAAGCCTTGTTCCCAAAGCTGTCTATAGGCTCTCCCAAAACCTTGAAGTGAAACAAGAATCTCTATATGATATAATCGACTTAGGAACCCCATGTAACCTTACAATCTCAGTAACATATATCTCGGCCAACATATGTAACATATACGTCGTATGCACAGTAAGTAAATATTCACACTTTGTAAAACGATTGTTAACTCCTCAAAAGTACTATTTTCATGTATATATTGCCATGCTTTTGCTTGGCTTTGAGTACATATTTATGCACGTAGTTAGTAGATTCATGCATTTGCATCTAGGAGTTAAGGAATACTTTTATTGCAAGAGTGAAAGGGTATTTTCCTTGTTGTGGCATGACAGGAGTAAGTTTGGTAGAGCAGCACAGGAGCAGTTGGCAGAAAGCAAGAGAATTAGAAGAAAAATGTCGAGTGCTGATGGAAAAAGTAGGACAAAGATTGCCAACTCGATTTGCAAAAGAAGTATGGCTGAGGCCTATCAAGAGCCGTTAGAGCCAAGTCAGCCCTAAAATTCAAAAAGATGATAAGAAGATAACACGCCAATCTTGGTGCGTAACAAACTTTCAAATTCAAAACCCAATCTAGGGTTTACACGAGTGCCTATATAAAGGAAGCTAATTGATGAGCCAATGAGGCTGCACAGTGGTGAAGAAAGAGGGTAGAGGGCAAACCGTGGTTTGACCAAGCTAAGATCGAGAGTTTTGGATCCATTGAAGGGTTGCATCAACGGATCTCCTTTTCTGTCCATTTCTCTTAGTTTTTTTATTTTGTTATGATGGTGATGTTTCAAGACGATATTTTGTTGATGGTTTTTCCAGCCATGAACTAATTCTTTTAACTTGGTTGGAGATGTTTCTACGATAAACGCTTAGTTTATTTTCAACTTTAGATAATTGAATGCCTTGGCATTTTTGTCTTTTCTGCTAGTGCTTTGTTTTCTTAAATTCTTTGCCATACGAAAATTGGCATTACATGCCTATTATCCCTTAGTATCTTAACAGACTTAGGAGATAACGATTAATTGCATATACTAAGGTGAGAAGCTTCGATAGAAGATGTTCAAGTAGATGAGCTTACTTCGGAAGTGAATATACCCCTTAGGAATAAAGATTAAAACTTTGCCAAGTTAATTATTGAAAAACATCACTATAGACATATATGAGTTATTCGTAATTAACTTAAAGTATTGATATCGATAGAGGCAATAATAACTTTAAATCTGCTCAGCAATAAAATCAAGGCTGGAAATTATTATTTGTTGTCTTCACTAAGCGTAAATCCAAGCATCTCTTGCCAACCTCAACCATCCATTTGAATACATTTGTTTGCCAATCAGCCTGAATTTACATTTTATTTTTCTTAGTCATTTCTCTTAATCAAAATCCAAAATCCAATTCAAACTCATCTGTTCCCATTCACAAGTAAATATCGTGGCATTTAATTCCTATACAATCCTTGCAGATACAATACTCAATATAATGTTGTATTACTTGCTGACTGTGTATACTTGCAAGCAAAAACACCTAAGCTTGGCATTATTTACTAGCATATTTACATTAATTCTTCAATTGTTTGTCAAGTGTTAGCCAGTCGACAAGTTTTTGGTGTCGTTGCCAGGGATTGCAACATAATTTTTTGTTTTGATTTTTACTTGTTTTGTAAAGGGATTCTTTATAAGACTTTTCCAATCCAATGGTGGAGCCACTTCAAATCTGATTTTGGATTCAATCAAGCATTGCATTACATCAGACATGAATGCCAAACTGTGCTTGGGATTCACTGCTGGGGAAGTCAAAGCTGTCTTTCTTTAGATTCATCCCTATAAGGCCCTAAGTATTGATGGTTATCCAGCCTCCTTTTACCATAAATTTTGGCATATAATTGGAAATGATTTCATTAACCTGTGTCTAGATCTTTTGGCTGGTAAAGTAGATTTTAGTGAGGTTAATAGAATTGTCATTGTGTTGATCCCTAAACTAGATGAACCTAACCTCATAAAACAATATAGACCTATAAGTCTGTGTACTATGGTTTACAAAACAGTCTCTAAAGTGTTAGTTAACAGGCTTAAAGAGGTTATGCCTTTTTGCATTACTGAAAATAAAAGTGCCTTTGTGTAGAATAGGCTTATTTTAGATAATGTGATTGTTGCACATGAATTAATTTTCTTAAGGGTGCTAGATGTGGTCCTAATAAAAGGGCAGCTATAAAATTGGATATGGAGAAAGCATATGATAGGGTTGAATGGCATTTCTTGCATGATGTGATGATAAAAATGGGTTTTGATCAACAGTGGATAGACTTGATTATGGGTTGTGTTACCTCTGTGTCTTTTTGTCTTAGGATTAATGGCAAGTTATCTGATGAGTTTAGGCCAGGAAGGGGAATAAGGCAGGGTGACCCACTATCACCTTATTTATTCTTGTTTTGTTCACAAGGTTTATCAGCTTTTTTACTGAAAGAACAGGAAGAAGGCATAATAGTTGGAATTAGAGCAAGTTTACATGGGCCTAGGGTTAACGACTTGTTGTATATTGATGATAGTCTGCTTTTTATCAAGAATTTAGTGCAAGAAGCTTCAAGGGTAAAAGAAATTTTGCAAGTGTATGAAGATGCATCTGGGTAGAAGGTGAATGTAGATAAATCCTTTATTTATTTTAGTAATGGAATGTCTGATGTGAATAAGGATGCTATCAAAAGTGCCCTTGGTATAAGAGAAGAACCTGAATTGGAATGTACTTGGGACTGCCTTTGATCGTAGGGAAAAGCAAAACAGAAGTGATGGGGTTTTTATTCAAAAAAGTGGACAAAAGAGTGAGGGGATGGACTAAAAACCTGTTATCATATGAAGGAAGGGATGTGTTGATAAAAGTAGTTGCACAGGCTTTACCAACTTATGCTATGGGTTGTTTCTTGCTTCCGGATTGTATTGTTGATCCTATGGTTTCCACCATGAGAGCCTTTTGGTTGTCAAGTAAAGCAAATGAAAGAGGATGGGATCATGTGGCTTGGCAAAAGCTGTGTAGACCCAAAAAGTTTGGCGGAATGGGATTCAAGGATCTTAAAATGTTCAATATGGCTCTGTTGGGTAAGCAA
This sequence comes from Hibiscus mutabilis, assembly GCA_019671005.1. Lineage (NCBI taxonomy): Eukaryota > Viridiplantae > Streptophyta > Magnoliopsida > Malvales > Malvaceae > Hibiscus > Hibiscus mutabilis. The sequence goes on along the minus strand of CM033728.1, from coordinate 14,901,371 downwards.
GTCTGGAGACTAATCAAGAACAAGGACTCCATGTGCTTTAAAGTTTTCTCTGCAAAGTACTTTCCAAATGGCTTTATTATGGATGCTAAGCTGTTTGACAAACCTTCATTTGTCTGGAGTTGCATTTACAAGGCTAAAGAGGTTTTAAGGAGGAGTTTCACATGAGAGTAGGTACTAACAGCCAAATGCCAATTTTTAAAGGAAAGTGGGGCAGTGACAAAGCTGTTATTCTTACAAGTGAGTAATTAGATAGTCCTAATCATCCTGTTACATGTGGTGAGTTCATGGTTCACAATGAAGCTAGTTGGGATGCCATAAAGATAATGAGTATCTTTTCTGAGGATGATGCAAGTGCAATTTTGAGCTGTCCTATTGCTGGTGTAGAACATGATGTAATGGTCTGGAATCATCATTCTTCAGGTATTTACACTACAAAGTCGGGGTATAGCTGGATCTAGAAGTTTGCAAACATTGAGAGAGATTTATCCCCAATCTGGAAAGTGATTCAAAAGCTTCTGACCTTACATAAGATAAAAAAATTTGCATAGAGGTTATGCCATAATGCATTACCTGATGGGGAAAAATTAGTTGCTGCTCACATAAGTCCTGGATTGTGTCCAATGTGTTTTGTAGAAATTGAATCTGCCCTACATGCTTTTATAGATTGTCCTACAGTTAAAGAGGCTTTTGATCTTTATGGTTTGTCAAACTGGTTACCTAGACCTATTGAGGACTCCTGTAAATAGTAGATTGTAAGATGTTGGGAAAAGTTGAATCAGGACCAATTTATCCTTGTGGTTGTGCTATTGTGGAACTTATGGAATAGAAGGAACAAACTAGTGCATGATTCTATTTTACTCCCTGCTAGAATTTTTGTGGATTATGCCAGTTGCTTGTTCATGACTTTGTGTCTGCCTTTGATTATGCTATACCAAACATTGTTTGTAACAGGTCATCCAGATGGAGATGTCCACCAGAGGATACTTTCAAAATCAACATTTATGGAGCCTTTATCCTGGAAACTAGGGTAGCAGCTTTTGGTGTCATGGCTCGTGATACTTATGGTCTAACGGTGGATGGTCACACCCAGACTATTCAAGGTGCCCTCATGGCTGAATTAGCTGAAGTTATGGCTCTCACGGAAGGTCTGAAGATGGCAATAGCAAATGGATGGACAAAGGTCATCATTGAAGGGGATTCAATTGGAGTAATCAACAGGCTTCTCTCCTCAGACCCAGACTTGTCTGTTGCGGCCATTTAGCTGGAAGAAGCAAAGCAAATTTTATGATGTAACCCAGGTTTTTCCAATACTCATGTAAGCTGTAGACTTTCTAAGTGAATACTGGCAAAAGTGGCAGAAAATATGTCTTGGAAAATATAATAATATTCCAAAATGAGTCTTTTTCATGTAAGTATACACGGTCTGCAAGTAATACAGCTGGTAAGCTTAGTATCGATCCCACAGAGATTGACTTGGAATTCAATTGCCTTAAGGAAAAGTTGATTTGTTTTGAAATTGGTTTTGGAAAATAATTAAAAAGTAAAGAAATAAAAGTAAAGTAAAGACGTTGGCAAGGAAGGTGTTTTAATGGATGATGGGCGTTGGCAGGGAATGCATGGTTTTCACGCTATTCACGCTGTGCCAGCCTTTAATAACAACCTGTCTTGGCATTGTTTGCCGAGCAGATTCAAAATTAGCAAAGCCTCTCTCGATGGTCATTGCCCTAAATTGATCATGTAAAAACCCCTATATCTCTATAGTATTTGTTTTTAAATAAACCAAATTGATTAAGTTCCAATCTATACTCTTAAGGGATAGATTTCACTCCCGAAGTAAGTTCATCTAATTGAAAGACTTCTCTCAAAGCTTTTCTCCTTAGTATTCAACAACTTATTCATTGCCACCCCAAGTCTGTTAAGATATTAAGGCACAATAGGCCAACAGTGCCAGCTTTCGCTTGGCAGAGTATTTAGGAAACATTAAAGTATGTCGAATAGATAAAACCATGCCAAGGCAGTTTTTATTATTAAAAACTAAAGCATGAAAATAACATAAAACCCAAAAATCCCCCACCAACTATTAAATTAGTTCATGGTGAGGGATTTAACCAACAATCCATAAACGTTTTCGAGATACATCATCCTTAAAAACAAGATAAAATAACTTGAAAGAGAGAATGGGCTAGAAGGGGTCTCTCGATGCAGCCCTTCAAGATCCAGGCTTCTCGGCCAAGATGATCAGACCACCCTTCCACAGTGCAGCCGGTTGTCAATCGTCACACACCAACTCCTCACGATCCCCCTTTTCTAAGTCTAGCTCGGTTGGTGTTTAAATAGGCATGCGGGGAAGGGATAAGATGAGCTCCTCATTTGAATTTTGAATTTTGAATTTTGAATTTCAACTGCCCAAGGGATAAGAGATTAATATCTTATCCAAATTTAAATGAGAGCTGATCAGGCTAGGCCTAATGTCATACTGCTGACGCTGCCTTGGTGTCCAAGCTTGGCATGAATCTGCCAACAAGTCTTGGCACCATCTTATCCGCTATTTTTTCAGAGCCTGATCATGTCCTATTTTTTTGGGGTCCAACAGCCTCTTGGCATGGCATCAAGTTCACTTCTCTGCCAACCGGTGCTTGGCATTGTCTGATCCATTTGTGGCAATAGCACTCGGCATTCTCTCTAGCGCTCCTTCCTATGTTGCTTTTCTAGGCCAAACCTACAAAAATTGCCAACAAAACAACCCTTCACACTGGCATAGACAGAATTCTAAACTCCGTATGCAAATGCATGATTCTAACAACCTAATGCAACTAAATGTACCTAAAAACAAGCAAAAGCATTGTAAGATTGGCATTAAAAACAGTACTTTTGGAAAGGTAACGCACCCTCAAACCTAACTCATTGCTTGTCCTCAAGTAATGCAATAAAAAAACAAAAACTGTGAAAAAGTTACCTCGACAAAATTTTGGTTGAATGCTAACACGTGCTGGCAAGTAGAATTTTGGCTCTATTTCTATCCTCAGTATCTCAGTGCAATAATGCCAAGTAGGTAGTAATTCAAGTGTAGCAATATAACTCTAGTCTAAGTTCATGAAGAGTGCATGATGTGTAGGCAATATGCATCAAGTATCCTTTCACTCCCTTAGACAAATTTTACTACCTAAACTGAGATTCTTCTTTCTTCTTGCCAAGGGTTTCTGTTGGCATTAATTTAGCTTGCTTCGTGACACTATTTAGCATGAGAGATAAGAGGGAGCATACCACGAATCCCCACCTTAATCTAGACATCACTAGGCTTTCTCTTCAACTCATACGCTAAGGTTTTGGACTTGAGAACTAAGAGGGAGCAAACCACGAAGCCCCAAGTAACTTATTATCCCTAGGTAGTGGAGAATTCATTTTTTTTCATTGCCCCTGGCAGAACATTGCTGCCTTATTAGTTTCTTTTACTCTGGCGTCATTTTTTTAAAATCTTAGAATAGTTTCAAAAAGTCTAAGTTTTTTAAGGAACTAGATACATACTACGTGTTAAGTGAAATTTCAGTTCCCTAAACTAGAGATCAATTGCCAAGCTAACCTGGCATACTACTGTGCTGGCATGGCATGACAACTAAAGATTAGAGTTTCCTCATTGGACAGATACCTAGATCAAATTAAACTTGCCTAACAAATGTTAACATTTTTTTCAGAATTGAACCTAGGCAAAATTTTCTTTTTCTTTTTTTAATGGTTCAGTATGCATCTATCCCTAAATGACCTATATAGCATGGAAAATGGCATGGCAATAGAAATTAAACATGAAATGTATGGCATAAATGTGAGGGAATGCACACCCCCAAACCCAAGATGTGCATTGTCCTCAATGCATGAAACAACACACACATATATAAGAAAAACAGAATAAAATAAAATAAAATGCATGATCATGTAAATGCAATGGAATGAAATGTAAAGGAGTTTAGGAAGAAGAGGACTCCCCTTCGAAGACTATTTATCGTGCGGCACGGGTTTTTCTTCTCACAAATGGCTCTCGATCAGGGGCCATGTGCTTCTTCCTTTTTAGGCTCGGTTTTGAAGCGACAATTGAGGCTCCAACTTTCTCCTTTTCCTTGGCAGGCTCCGATGCGGTAGGTGCATCGGTGGCATCATATGGCGTATGGACAACAGGTGTTATTGGCGACTTGGCTTCGACAGACTTGGCTTTGGTTTCCTTCGATTCAGATAAAGAATCAGAACTGGCAGACTCGACTTCAACTGGAGACAACGGGACTGTGGCATCGGACGGGGTATGAACTGGACTAGCTGGCATGGCATTATCGCTGGCAGAGAGCTCGGCAGGGAAGTCTGGAAACTCTGGCACAAAATCAGCTGATAATGAGCTTGCCAACATTGATTTTACACCCCATAACAATGTAGTGCAACAGGATCATCCTTTCTTCCGACACGGTCTCGTTATGGGATATGGGCATCAGATTCGCCTTGAGAAAGTGATTCTATCCTCTCCATTAGGGTTTCAATGCCAACCTCTTCACCGTACGGTGCCCCTTGGATGACACAGTCCATGTCGTGCCAGGCTCACACAGATCTATCAATATCCTCTTTCTCTTGGCAGCGTTCATTGAATTAGCGTACTCGAAATACTTATCCTCTGCACTATCTAACTCAAACATATTATTGATATACCCTTCATCGAGACGAACACATTTACCTCTAACATCAAGAATGGTGAATCCTTCATCACAAGGTGCGCATAGAATTCTTAGACGATTGTGGCATAAACCTCCCCTTTTTGCTGGCAAAACTGCGTCTATTTGTGCAAGTTAATCGTAGACATGACTTCTGAAGGGAAGCCATTGTTCGTCTCTGTGTTGAGGTCGAAGTGCTTCTCGTAGCAAAAACTCCTCAAGGCAAAATTGGATTCAAACTTTTTCTTGATCTCCTCGTTGAAGAATCGCTTGAAGGGAATAAAGGAAGAAGCCATTGAAACTCGTTGAAGAAACTTGAAACGGTGATGAAGAAAAAAAATGATTTGGATTTTTTTACTTGCTTATCGAAAGGAAAGTAAAAACTGAGAGAGTTGTTTGGGTTTCTTTTAACCGGCTAGGTGAGAGAGTGAAAGGTTTTGGGTTGGTTGAGTGTTTTAATAGGAGTAGTAATTAGGGATAATGATGGGAGAGAAAAAGAATTAATTTTAAAAAAAGAAAATGATGGAGTGATAAGGTCGAAGTGATAAGGTGATAGGTGATAAGATAGGGTAAAGATTGGAGTGATAAGGCGATTGATTTGAAGTTTAATTTCCAATCAAAATTTTAAGCGGCTAGGGTTTAAAGTCAAATAAAAATAACTCTCTCTTATTTTACTGGGCCGATAAAACTAGGGTTTTTTTTCTCTTCCTTCTATCTTTTGCACCGCTGCATGCTAAGCTACTCTAGCACTGCGTCTGGCAGATTTTTCTATTGAAGCGTTGGCTCCTGCCAACAACCCTGGCAGTGTTCCTGGCACAATTCCTGGCATAATGAATCTGCACAACTCAAAGGAAACCTTTCAACACAGTAAAGGAATAAAAACATGAAACTTAAAAGGAGAGAAAAATAATTAGAAGCCTAAAAACAAAGAAAAACACTAACCTAATATTTACAAAAGTTCAAACCTGATGGTTTTTTCATGTTACCTCTACCAAGAGGATCACCTCTTTGGCATTGTTCTTATCACCTTCCATGTAGTGCTTCAAACGTTGGCCATTCACCTTAAAGATTTCGCCCGTCTTCAAATTCTTGATGTCCACAGCTCTATGAGCATAGGGCTTCACAACTTCATAAGGGCCCGTCCATCTTGATCTGAGTTTCCCTGGAAACAACTTAAGCCGTGAGTTGAATAACAAAACATGTTGGCCTACCTCAAACTGTCTTGGCATTATCCTATTGTCATGCCAATGTTTTGCTTTTTCCTTGTAGATCCTGGCGTTCTCATAGGCTTGCGTTCTGAATTCGTCCAACTCATTTAGGTCTAGTAACCTCTTTTCTCCAGCAGCTCTCCATGCCATGCCAAGTGATCTAATGGCCCAGTAGGCTTTATGCTCAAGCTCCACTGGTAGATGGCATGGTTTTCCGAAAACAAGTCTAAATGGTGAAGTGCCCAAATGAGTTTTAAACGTAGTCCTATAAGCCCACAAGGACTCATCTAGTCTCAAGGACCAGTCTTTCCTTGATGGATTAACAGTCTTCTCTAAGATGTTTTTGATCTCCTTATTTGAAATCTCAGCTTTCCCGTTTTTTTATGGATGATATGCCATCGCAATTCTCTGCTGTATACCATACCTGCACAGGGCTTTAGAAATTAGATTACATTTAAAATGTGTGCCCTCATCATGAATAATCACTCTAGGGGTGCCAAATCTAGTGAATATATGCTTATGTAAGAACTTGGCAACGACCTTGGCATCATTTGTTGGTAGAGCAACAGCTTTACCCACTTAGATAAGTAGTCAACAGCCACAAGAATGTATACATTACCAAATAAGGGTGAAAAAGGACCCATAAAGTCTATCCCCCATACATCAAATAAATCCACAGGCATAATGTTTTGAAGTGATAGTTGGTGTTTGCCAGAGATGTTTCTTGTCCGTTGGCATCGATCATATACCTTGGCATACTCGTGGGCATCCTTATATAGTGTGGGCCAAAAGAATTTTGACTGCAGTACCTTGGCAGTAGTCTTTACCCCAGCAAAGTGACCTCTATATGGTGCGGCATGGCATAGATGCAATATGTTATGTTGTTCATCCTCAAGCACACACCGGCGAATCACTTGGTCAGCACACTGTTTGAACAATATTGGCTCTTCCCAATAGTATTGCCTGACAAGAACCTTTTCTTGGCATTGTATGCCAAGTCTGGTGGCAGAATGTTACTTACCAAGTAGTTGACAATGTCAGTATACCATGGCATGGCATGAACCGTAAGCACATACTCGTTAGGAAATTCATCTCTTATCAAATTGGTCTTACCATCTTCGAGATGATGCTCCAAATGTGAGAGATGGTCAACTACTAAGTTTTCACTGCGCTTTTTGTCTCGGATCTCAAGGTTAAATTCTTGAAGCAAGAGTTTCCATCGGATTAGTCTGGGCTAGGAATTGTTCTTTTCCAAGAGATACTTCAATGCCGAATGATCTGTAAAAACCATAACTTTTTTACCAATTAAATAAGATCTAAATTTGTCAAAAGAAAATATAACCGCAAGAAATTCTTTCTTGGTTGTAGAGTAATTTAGTTGTACTTCGTTCAAGGTTCGGCTGGCATAGTAGATGGCATGGAAAACCTTGCCATGCCTTCGTCCCAAGACTGCTCCAACGGCATAGTCACTGGCATCACACATGAGCTCGAAGGGCTCATTCCAGTCCGGTGCCATAACTATAGGGGCATTGATTAACTTCTCTTTAAGCTCCTGAAATGCTCTCAAACAAGAATCGTTAAACGCAAAAGTGGCATTATGTTCTAACAACAAGCATAAAGGTTTAGCAATCTTCGAAAAGTCTTTAATAAAACGCCGATAAAAGCCAGCATGTCCTAAAAAATCCTTATACCTTTAACACTCGTTGGAGGCGGTAGCTTCTTAATTACCTCAACTTTTGCTTGATCCACTTCTAACCCTCTCTCAGTTACCTTATGCCCGAGAACAATGCCCTCTTTCACCATGAAGTGGCATTTTTCCCAGTTCAACACTAGGTTTGTCTCTATGCATCTCTTCAAGACTAGCTCCAAACTCTGAAGCTATTCCTCAAATGTTTTGCCAAACACTAAGAAATCATCCATGAACATTTCCATGTTGTGCTCGATCATATCGAAAAAATGGACATCATGCAACATTGAAACATTGCTGGTGTATTACATAGGCCAAATAGCATCCTTATAAATACAGACGTCCCATATGGGCACGTGAACGTAGTCTTCTCTTGATCATCAGGTGTGATGGCAATTTGATTATAACCTGAATAACCATCCAGAAAACAATAGAAAGCTTTACCTTACAACCTGTCTAGCACCTGATCAATGAATGGCAATGGGAAGTGGTCCTTCCTCGTGGCATTGTTCAGCCCCCTATAGTCCATGCACACTCTCCATCATGTGATAGTTATGGAGGGGATTAGCTTAGCTTCACTATTTCGTACCACAGTCATGCCACCCTTCTTTGGCACGCATTGCCCCGGGCTAACCCAAGAGCTATCAAAAATGGGATCTATAATACCAACATCAAGCCATTTTATGATCTATTTTTTCACTACCTCCTTCATGCTTGGGTTTAGCCTTCTCTGGCCTTCAATGGTCTTGCCATGGTACTCCTCCAAGATAATCTTATGCATGCAAATGGTTGGGCTAATACCTCTGATGTCTACCAAAGTCCACCCTAGTGCCTACTTATAGTCACGTAATATTGCCAACAATCTTTCCTCCTGATCATTAGTGAGACCAGTGGCAATAATCACTGGCAGAGTTGAGTGTTCACATAAATAAACATACTTCAAGAGATCTGGCAGCGGTTTTAATTCCAATGCCGGTGGCTCCTCAATTGATGGTTTAGGTGCCTTGAGTTCTCTACCGGCCAACTGTGATCTGGCAGCGATTTTAATTCCAATGCCGGTGGCTCCTCAATTGATGGTTTAGGTGCCTTGAGTTCTCTACCGGCCAACTGTAGTGGCTCAAAATAACTCGCCTCTTCAGCCTCCAAGACCGGTTCTTTTGGTTCCTCAAATAGATCGGCTATGCCATCTAAATTGTTGGCATCAAATTATGTATCCTGGCATAACTGTGCCGTGTCCAAAGTGTAAATGGACTCCATCATCTCCTCTGCTTGGCACTCATCAGGTTCATCTGCACATTTCAAAGCTTGAAACACATTAAATGTAACTTGCTGGTCATTCATGCGCATTGTTAGTTCCCTTTTATGAACATCAATCAAAGCCCTATCTGTGGCAAGAAAAGGTCTCCCCAAAATAATCAGGACATTAATATTAGCCTCATAATCCAAAATGATAAAATCAGCTGGAAAAATAAATTTGTCTACCTTTACCAACACATCATCAATCTTACCCTTGGGATGTGCATAGGATCAGTCTGCCAACTGAAGTGTCACTGTGGTAGGTCTTGCTTCTATGCCAAGATTTTGGAAAACTTACATTGGCATCAAGTTGATGTTAGCTCCTAGGTCACACAGTACCTTGCCTATGAATTTGTTGCCAATGGTGCAGAGAATAGTGAAGCTTCCCTGATCTTTCAGGTTTGGTGGCAACTAATTTAAGATCGTGGCACTGCATCCTTCAAGAAGCGCTTGAACTGCTGATCTTGCTTATGCTTTTGGAGTCCTTCTGAAAATGGTGGTGGTGAATAGATACGTGCCTATTCTGCTAGCTTTGCCAATGTAGTGCTGGCATCAGTGTGCTGTCTGGCATCGGTGCTGGCATTAGTGTGCTATCTGGCATCGGTTCTGGCATCAGTGTATTGTCTGGCATCGGTTCTAGCATCATTTTCTTTTGTTTCCTCTTTCTCTGCTTCCTTGAGATTATCTACTGGCATAGGCTTCTCATCTTGGCAATTAATTGGCTGCTTAGCAACCTTCTCCATCTCGCACTGCTTACCACTCCGAAGAGTTATAGCTTTGCACTTCTCATTATCTTTGTGCCGAGCATCTTCTGTGTCACTTGGCAATGCTCCTTGGGGTGATTGCTAAGTGCACTGGCAATCTGCCCAAGCTGGAATTCCAAGTTTCTCATTGATGTTGTCAAACTCTAGACTGTGGCATCATTCCTTTCCATGTACTCTGTAAGAGTGCCTCCTTGGTTGAGTCTCTGCCCTTGCTGAAAATTATTTTGGGCTTTCTGTGGCATGGCATTGTTATTCTGCCTCTGAGTATTCTGGCGCTGGGCATTGTACTGGTTACCTCCTTGATTTCCCCAAGCTAAATTAGGGTGTTGTCTCCAACTTGCATTATAAGTATTGGAGTTAAGATTATAGTAACGGTTAACATTGCCAACAAAAATTACCGATTCAGGGTTGGCAGGGCATTCATCCACATGATGATTCTCTCCACATATTGTACATAATGGGTCTAATGCTTTGACTTCTTGGGACTCATTGTTCTTTTGCAACGTTCTTACCATGATAGTAATGTTGGAAATCTCAGCATGAATGGATGTTAGTTCATCAACCTGAAATTTCTCATTGGTTATAGTTCCGGTCCCAAGTCTTGCAACAGGATATTCAAAATCATTGATTGCAATCCTCTCTAAAATGTCAACAGCCTTAGTATATGTCTTGTCAAGCAATGAGCCTGCTACCAAAGCATCAACAACAGTCCTCGTTTGTGCATTCAGTCCATTGCAAAAGGTTTGGATCTGGGTCCAATTCGGGAATCCATTCATAGGACACCACCTTAACAGGTCTTTAAATCATTCCCAGGCATCATATAAGGTCTCATCCTCGGCCTTCCTGAATGTAATGATCTCACCTCGCAGCTTGGCAATGAGTGTCGGCGGCTGGAACCTTGTCAAGAACTTCTGGCATAGGTCTGCACATAAAGTAACTGAGCCAGTTGGCCATGAGTTAAGCCAAGCCTTTGCTCTGTCTCTCAAAGAAAAAGTAAAAAACTTCAGCTTCACAGTATCTTCAGGTACTCCATTTTGTTGGAATAGCTGGCAAATCTCCATGAACTACTTCAGATGTTGCCTTGGATCTCCAGTGAGTGCTCTATCAAACAGACCTACATTCAAAAGAGTTTGAATCATTACCGACTTAAGTTCGAAGTTGACAGCGTTTACCTTTGTGCCAACAAGTCCTGGCATCAAATTGTCGATGGTTGGTGCCGAATATTCTCTAATAGGTCTCTCATTAACAACTGGGACAACAGATGGTGGTGGTATCTCATTATTGAGTGGATTTCCTCCATTGTTCACCACATCATTCCCTCTATTACCTTGGTTTTGCATCTCTCAAAATCTTCTTTTTAACCTCCGCAAGGTTTTCTCAATTTCCGGATCGTATGGCCACTCGTCCACCACATGATGGCTTCTAGTCATACACCGACAAAAATAAAAGGTAAAAACAAAAATAAAAATAAAAGAAAGACAAGTAGGAATTTAAAAACAATCAATTCCATTGCAATCCCCGGCAACGGCACCAAAAACTTGTAGACTCTCTAAGTGAATGCTGGCAAAAGTGGTAGAAAATATGTCTTGAAAAATATAAGAATATGCCAAAAGGAGTCTTTTACGTGCAAGTATACACAGTCTGCAAGTAATACAGCTGGTAAGCTGAGTATCGATCCCACAGAGATTGACTTGGAATTCAATTGCCTTGATTGTTACTTGCCTTAAGGAAAAGTTGATTTGTTTTGAAATTGGTTTTGGAAAATAATTAAAAAGTAAAGAAATGAAAGTAAAGTAAAGGCGTTAGCAAGGAAAGTGTTTTAATGGATGATGAGCGTTGGCAGGGAATGACTGGTTTTCATGCTATTCACGTCGTGCCAGCCTTTAATAACAACCTATCTTGGCATTGTTTGCCGAGCAGATTCAAAATTAGCAAAGCCTCTCTCGATGGTCATTGCCCTAAATTGATCATGTCAAAACCCCTATATCTCTATAGTGTTTTTTTAAATAAACCAATTTGATTAAGCTTCAATCTACACTCCTAAGGGGTAGATTTCACTCCCGAAGTAAGTTCATTTACTTGAACGACTTCTCTCGAAGCTTCTCACCTCATTATTCAACAACTTATTTGTTGCCACCCCAAGTCTGTTAAGATATTGAGGCACAATAGGCCAATAGTGCCAGCTCTCACTTGGCAGAGTATTTAGGAAACATTAAAGTATGCTGAATAGATAAAACTGTGCCAAGGCAGTTTTATTGTTAAAAACTAAAGCATAAAAATAACATAAAACCCAAGCATCCCTCACCAACTATTAAATTAGTTCATGGTGAGGGATTTAACCAACAATCCATAAACGTTTTCGAGATACATCATCCTTAAAAACAAGATAAAATAACTTGAAAGAGAGAATGAGCTAGAAGGGACCTCTCGATACAGCCCTTCAAGATCCAGGCTTCTCGGCGAAGCTGGTCGGACCACCCTTCCACGGTGCAGCCAGTTGTCAATCGTCACACACCAACTCCTCACGATCCCCCATTTTCTAAGTCTGGCTCGGTTGGTGTTTAAATAGGCATGCGGGGAAGGGATAGGATAAGCTCTTCATTTGATTTTGAATTTCGAATTTCAACTGCCCAAGGGATAAGAGATTATCATATTATCCAAATTTAAATGAGAGCTGATCAGGCTAGGGCTGACATCATACTGTCGACGCTGCCTTGGCATCCAAGCTTGGCATGAATCTACCAACAAGTCTTGGCACCTTCTTATCTGCTATTTTTTCGGAGATTGATCCAATTGCTATCTTTTTGGAGCCTGATCATGTCCTATTTTTTCGGGGTCCAACAACCTCTTGGCATGGCATCAAGTTCACTTCTCTGCCAACCGGTGCTTGGCATTGTCTGGTCCATCTGTGCCAACAGTACTCGGTATTCTCTCTGGCGCTCCTTCTTGTGTTACTTTTCTGGGCCAAATCCTATGACAAACCTGCAAAAATTGCCAACAAAACAACCCTTCACACTGGCATTGACAGAATTCTAAACTCCATGTGCAAATGCATGATTCTAACATCCTAATGCAACTAAATGTACCTAAAAACAAGCAAAAGCATTGTAAGATTGGCATTAAAAACAGTACTTTTCGAAAGGTAATATAAGCCGATAGGCAAATCGTGTTGCTCACACTTTAGCTCATTGGTGTTTTTCATGTTTTGAGCCTTTTTATTTCTCTTTAGATGCTCTGGATTGTATTGCCAATGACTTTGTGGATGATGCTATTTTTGGTGCTTAATGTAATGTATTACTCTTTCCTCAAAAAAATCGTGGCATTTAATTCCTATACAATCCTTGTAGATACGATACTCAACATATTGTTGTATTACTTGTTGACCGTGTATACTTGCAAGCAAAAACACCTAAGCTTGGCATTATTTACTGCATATTTACATTAATTCTTCAATTGTTTGGAAAGTGTTAGTCAGTCGACAAGTTTTTGGCGCCGTTGCCAGGGATTACAACAGAATTTATTATTTTGATTTTTACTTGTTTGTTTATTTTGCTTATTTTGTTTTATTTAGTGTATGACCATGAATCGTATTGCCAAGGAAGATTTATTATACGACCCAGAGATTAAAAGAACCCTACGTAGGTTGAAAAGAAAACTTCGAGAAATGGCTCAAAACAGAAATGGTGGAAGAGATGGTATCCTTAACAACGAGAAGAACTCGACAATACATGATGGGATACTTCCCGCTCCTGCTGTCATTGTAGAGAATCTTGAAGAATGGCCTATTAGAGAAAACTTAGCACCAAACATGGATAATTTGATGCTAGGATTGATTGGTCCAAGGGTAAATACAGCTAATTTTGAACTTAAACCGATAATGATTCAGACTCTATTGAATGTAGGTCAATTTGATGGATCACCTACTTGAGACCCAAGGCAACACATGAAGCAATTCATGGAGGTTTTTCAACTATTTTAGCAACATGGTGTAGTTGAAGAGACAGTGAAGTTGAGGATATTCTCATTTTCCTGAAAGATAGAGCAAAAACGTGGCTAATTTTTTTGCCACCTGGTTTAGTTAATTCGTGGTCAGAATTATGCCAAAAGTTTCTATTGAGATTCCAACCACCTAAATTTAATGCCAAGTGCGAAGTTAAATCATTACTTTTAGGCAGGCTGATGATGAGACTTTGTATGATGCATGGGAGTGTTTCAAAGACCTGTTAAGAAGATGCCCTATGCATGGATTTCCTACTTGGAACCAGATAGAAAACTTTTATAACAGACTCAATGCTCATGCCATGATTGTGGTTGATGCTTCGACAAATGGATCATTGCTATACAAGAATTATACGGAGGCATTTGACATCCTTGAAAGGATTGCCATGAATGATTTCTAGTACCTTACTTTCAGATTGGGAACTGGAACAAAAGTCACTAGAAATTGGAACTTGATACATTGTCATCTATCAATGCTCAAATTTCCAACCTCACTAACTTAGTGAAGACGATGCAAAAACCTACTTAAACCCTAAAAGTGAAGGCAATGGAACCATTCTGCAAAATGTTTAGAGAGGATCATGATGTGGATGAATGTCCATCAAACCCTAAATTGGTAAATCTGTTGCAATTTCAATCGTAATTTTAACCCACGTGCCAATACCTATAATACAGGTTGGAAGCAGCATCCAAACTTTTCTTGGATGAATTAAGGCAGTAACCAATTTAATGCCCAGCGTCTGAACAACAATATATCGCAAGGTTTCAATCAGAATGTGATACCACAGAAAGTATAGAATAATTTCCATCCAGGGTAGAGATCTACCCAAGGGAACTCTCTAACAGAATATATAGAGAAAAATGATGCAACTGTCTAGAGTTTAGCAACATCTATGCGAAACTTAGAGGTCTAGTTAGGAGAGATTGCCAGCACACTCAGTAATAGACCCTAGTGAAATTTGCCAAGTGATACGGAAGATGCTCGAAAAAAGCGAGAGAATAATGTAAAGAAGTCACTCTTCGGAGTGGACAATAATGCGAGAATGAAGCACTTGTCAAATAGTCAACTAATTGCTAGGACGAGAAGTTGGTGCCAGAAAATGAATCCAAGGAAGCAGAGAAAAAGGAGGCAAGCACTGACAATGCCATACCTCAACGGGGAGACCAGTTCTTGCCACAGGTAGATAAATTTATATTCCCAGCTGATTTTATTATTTTAGAATATGAGGATGATGTTAATGTCCCAATAATTTTGGGGAGACCATTTCTTGCCACAGGTAGGGCCTTAATTAATGTTCAAAAGTGTGAGCTTACTGTGTGTATGAATGACCAATAGGTTACGTTTAAAGTATTTCAAGCTCTTAAGTGTGCAGATGAACCTGAAGAACTCCAAGCTGTTGAGCTGATAGAGTCTATTTTTAATATGGACATAGCAACTTTTTGCCAGGACACAGATGATGAAGCCACGGAGCTAGATGGTGAAGATATGATGAGTGAAGAAGTTAAAGAACCGACCATGTTGAACGAAGTGGTGAGCCATTACAGTATACCTGAGCCACATGAGTTGGCTGGCAGGGAAATTAAGGCACCTAAACCATCTATTGAGGAGCCACCGAAATTGGAACTGAAACCTTTGCCAAGCCACCTCAAATATGCTTACTTGGGTGATGACTCAACTTTGCTGGTGATCATTGCTGCCGATTTGAATGATGTCCAGGAGGAAAGATTGTTGGAGACATTGGGCAATCACAATCAAGCCTTGGGATAGACCCTAGCTGATATCCGAGGGGTAAGCCAAACAATTTTCATACAAAAAAATATTCTAGAGGATTATCATGAGAAAACAATCAAGGCCCAGAGGAGACTAGATCCAAGCATGAAAGAGGTAGTCAAGAAGGAAGTCATAAAGTGGCTAGATGACATGATAATTTATCTCATCTTTGATAGTTTGTGGGTCAACCCGGTGTAATGTGTGCCAAAGAATGGTGGAATGACTATGGTTCAGAATAACAAAAATGAACTGATCCCCTCGAGGACTGTGACAGGGTGGAGGGTGTGCATGGACTACAAGAAACTAAATAATGTCACTCGAAAAGATCACTTCCCACTACCCTTCATCGATCAGATGTTGTATAGATTGGTAGGGAAGGCATTTTATTACTTTCTGGATAACTACTCGGGCTATAATCAATTGCCATCGCTCTAGAAGATCAGGAGAAAATTATGTTCACTTGTCCATATGGGACATTCACTTTTAGAAAAATGCTCTTTGGATTATGTAATGCCCTAGCAACGTTTCATCATTGCATGATGTTGATTTTCTCGAATATGATTGAGAACAACTTAGAAGTTTTCATGGATGACTTCTCCTTCTTTGGCAAAAGTTTTAAAGAATGTCTTTAGAGTTTGGAACTTGTTCTATGGAGATGTATTGAAACCAACATGGTCCTGAACTGGGAAAAATCACTTCATGATGAATGAGGGCATAGTTCTCGAACATAAAGTAACCAAGAAAGAACTGGAAATAGACAAGGCAAGGAAAGAGGTAATCAAACAATTGCCACCACCCACAAGTGTCAAAGGTATTAGAAGTTTCTTAGGACATGTAGGTTTTTATCGTTGTTTTATTAAAGATTCTCAAAAATTTCTAAACCTTTATGCTTACTTTTGGAACAGAATACCACTTTTGCATTTGATGATTCTTGTTTGAAAGCTTTTCAGGAATTGAAAGACGGGTTAGTTAATGGCCCAATAGTCATGGAACCGGATTGAAATGAGCCATTAAAGCTCATGTACGACGCCAGCGAATATTCCGTTGGAGTTGTGTTAGGACAAAGGCGTGGCAAATTTTTCCATACCATCTATTATGCCAGACGCACATTAAATGACGCCCAGCTTAACTACACAACAATTAAGAAGGAATTTCTTGCAGTTGTCTTCGCATTTGAAAATTTATATCTTATCTGGTGGGTAGTAAAGTTGTGGTATACATAGACCACTCAGCACTCAAATACCTTTTGGCAAAGAAAGATGCCAAGCTCAGACTGATTCGATGGAGACTTTTATTACAAGAGTTTGCTCTAGAGATATGAGATAAAAGGGGAGTAAAAACTTGGTGGCTGATTATTTGTCTCGTGTAGCCACCTGTTGCACCTGTTTCTTTCGTCGTTCATGTAGCCCTGCTGCATCCGAGCCGGTGCGAATACTTAAGGTGGTCCTCCAGGATGTGAAGGACTTCACTGCTATCAAAGCCACAACTAAAAGGAAAGAAACACATGGAACCCAATCGAGAGAGCTTTGTTAGAAGGAAGATATGTGTCTCTCGTCCATAGCAATCTGAAGTGGAGTCATCTTCCCCTTAACTCTATATTTGTCATATTTTTCATTTTATTTATGCATAGTATTTGTATATAAATGTTTTCATGCATTGAGGACAATGCACACCTTTGGTTTGGGGGGTTGTTGCCTCGCATTTATTGCCATGACATTCATGTGTTTTTATGTTTCTATTTTCATATTGTTTTGCCATATAGATTAGGTACAACCATGATGCATACCAAACCATTAAAAAAATTGCCACGACATGCTTTTACCCTGATAATTTTGCCAACACTTTTCGCTATCATAGTTAGAATTTGCACTGGTATGTCCGGTCTGATGATGAAATTAGAATCTTTAGTTAGCATGAGACAGCAGATTAGTAATGCCAGGTAGC
Source organism: Hibiscus mutabilis (assembly GCA_019671005.1). Classification (NCBI taxonomy): domain Eukaryota; kingdom Viridiplantae; phylum Streptophyta; class Magnoliopsida; order Malvales; family Malvaceae; genus Hibiscus; species Hibiscus mutabilis. The sequence goes on along the minus strand of CM033728.1, from coordinate 14,884,014 downwards.
TAGGCAATTGATATCTATTTTTGGGAAATTTGGTTTCATTTACACACATAGTATGCATCTAAATCCCAAGACAAACTTAGGATTCTTGAACTAAACTCACTCAAAATAAAAAAAAACACATTGCCATGGTAAAAAGTGAAAAAAATAAGACAGCAATGTTTTGCCATAGGCTAAAAAAATTAAAACACTTCTCTACCTTAGAGACAATAATTAACTTGGGGCTTCATGGTTTTCTCCCTCTTAGTTCTCAAGCCAACAAAACTTTAGGGTATGAATGTAATGGGTTAGCTTACTGATACTGTCTGGATTTACGTGGGGATTCGTGGTATGCTCCCTCTTATTTCTCAGCCAAACAATAACATGGCGCGAAGTCCTAATCAAAAAATGAGTTCGGACAGTAAAGTTTTGCTAAGGGAGTTAAAAGGTTCTTGATTCAAACCACCTGCACATCATGCTTACCTCATGACCTTAGGTTAAAGTTATATTGCTGCACTTGAATTTGTTGATTTGTTGGCATTATTGATCTGGGATATCTGAGGACAAAACTAGGACCAGAATCTGCTTGCTAGCTTGTGTTGTTAATCAGGAAAAGTTTACCGATGTATTTTTCTTTATTTTCTATTTTATAACTTTTAGTTGCATTACTTGAGGACAAGCAATGAGCTAGGTTTGGGGGAGTGTTAACTCCTCAAAAGTACTATTTTCCATGTATATATTGCCATGCTTTTGCTTGGCTTTGAGTACATATTTGTGCATTTAGTTAGTAGATTCATGCATTTACATTTAGGAGTTAAGGAAAGCTTTTATTGCCAGAGTGAAGGGATATTTTCCTTGTTGTGGAATAACAAGAGCAGGTTTGGCAGAGAAGGACAGGAGCAGTTGGCAGAAAGCAAGAGAAGCAGAGGAGAAATGCTGAGTGCCGATGGCAAAAGTAGGACGAAGATTGACAGACTCAGTTGGAAAAAGAAAGCTAGTTGATGCCCGATCAATAGCCGTTAGAGCCAGGTCAGCCCTAAAATTCAAAAAGATGATAAGAAGATAGCGCGCCTATCTTGGTGTGTAACAAACTTTCAAATTCAAAACCCAATCTAGGGTTTCCACGAGTGCCTATATAAAGGAAGCTAATCGATGAGCCAAGGAGGCTGCATCGTGGCGAAGAAAGAGGGTAGAGGGTAAACCATGGTTCGACCAGGCTAAGTTGAGAGCTTTGGATCCATAAAGGGTTGCATCGACGGATCTCCTTCTTTGTCCATTTCTCTTAGTTTTTTAATTCTATTATGATAGTGATGTTTCAAACCGATATTTTACTGATGGTTTACCCAGCCATGTTCTAATTCTTTTAAGTTGACTGTGGATGTTTCTACGATGAACGCTTAGTTTATTTTCAGCTTTTAATAATTGAATGCCTTATCATTTTTGTCCTTTTTGCTTGTGCTTTTTTTCTTAAATTCTTTGCCATACGACAGTTGGCATTGCATGCCTATTATCCCTTAATATCTTAACAGACTTAGGAGATAATGATTAATTGCCAGATACTAAGGTGAAAAGCTTTGACAGAAGATGTTCAAGTAGATGAGCTTACTTCAAAAGTGGATCTGCCCCTTAGGAGTAAAAGATTAAAAGTTTTCCAAGTTAATAATTGAAAAAACATCACTATAGACATATATGAGTTACTCGTAATTAACTTAGAGTATTGCTATCGATAGAGGAAATACTAACTTTAAAATCTTCTTGGCAATAAAACCAAGGTTGGAAATTATTATTTCATGTCTTCGCTAAGCATAAATCCAAGCATCTCTTGCCATCGTCAACCATCCATCTAAATACACCTGTTTGCCAACCAGCCTGAATTTGCATTTATTTTCCTTAGTCATTTTTCTTAATCAAAATCTGAAATCCAATTCAAACTCATTTGTTCCCATTCACAAATAAATATCGTGGCATTTAATTCCTGGATAATCCCTATGGATACGATACTTAGCTTACTATTGTATTACTTGTTGACCGTGTATACTTGCACGCAAAAAGACCTAAACTTGGCATTATTTACTGGCATATTTACATTAATTTTTCAAATGTTTGCCAAGTGTTACACAGTCGACAACGACCAACAATCACCCATATCGTACCCTTTTCTGGACGACATCAAAGGCAAGCCCATCACAAAATCCATGGTAATCCTTTGCCATTTCCACTCTGAAATTTACACAGGTTGCAACAATCTAGAAGGAAACTAATGTTCAGACTTCACTCGTTGACACACCAAACATCGAGCAACAAACTCTGCTACATCCTTTTTCAAGCCAACCCAATAATACACCTGTAGTTATGTGTTTTTATCCACCCATTTCCTTTTATTTTTTATTTTTGGTATTATTATCATTGTACTTTATTTATTTTTTCAAATTACAAAATATCCTAATTACATCATATATGGGAAGATTGCAAAAGATCTTATTCAACAAGTATGGAAAGTCAAGCTATATTCAAGGAATTCTCACTACGGACTTACGGCAAATTTCTGATAGGATCTGAGCATTTTAGGGTCAAGATGTCTTCCTACTATTGATCGTCTTTCAGTTAACTTTCCAAAATATCTTGAAACACCTCAATCGGACGTCAGGAGCTCAAGATATGCTCGTTTTACTAAAGACAGCGTGTGCAAAAAATTGGATACAGATTCAATACGGGAATTTGATTTTATTACGAATTTTCAATTGTTTTATTGATTATTTGTAATTAAATTCAAGCTTAGACATTTCCTTATTTGTTTTGACTTATTTAGGATCATATTGAATGTAAGGAAAGTGGTTTGATACACAAGTAAAGGCATTATTCCCTTTCCACGTGGTTCAATATGGCTCTATTCTGTTGTAATTAACACACAACACACGACGAATACACAAAATTTACAAGAAATAAAAAGAGTTGAAGCCTTGTTGAGGTATATTTTTTCGTTTCTCTTTTGTGTTTTCTTATTTTCGAAATTGAAAAGGGGAATCTATTACCATTCGAAAGCTGTCGCTCACCATCACTGGAGCCTACATGCATGACCGTTAGAGCCCTTCTTCCATTGATCTTTCACCGCAGAACTCTAGTTTTCATTTTATTCAATTTCATCGTTTGCATGATGATTTCATCTTTTCAAGTTTTAATTTATTAATTTCAGTCCTTTCTTTTTAATTTAGCCTTTAATCTTATTTTGCTTAATCATGTTTTTTATTCTATATTCGTCATTAATCAGTTTATTACTTTTTTATGTTTACACTTCACGTCATTAAGTTTTTATTTTATCATCATATTTGATAGTTTTTCATTAGAAATCAAACCCTTAGATTATGTTTTTTTTACTTTAAATAATTAATACCCTAGCCTAGATTTCTTTCAATTAATTTTAGGATTAATAATACTTCTCTTAGGTTTAGTCGTTAGTTTCCTAGATTAGGCTTCCTAAATTAGGTCTATAAAACACACTTTTAAATTTAGTTAATTAGGCTTCAAATAAATCTTTTAATTAAGGCTTCAGTTTAGGTTCCTTATTAATAATTTTCCCCCTAATGAGTTTAATATATCTCATGCATATTTATACCATCTTTAATTGGAATAAAACTTAAAAAGCGTAGATTTAGGATCTATTAGTACATGGATGAACCCAAATTATATTAGAAAATATTAGTGACCAAATAAGTGTCGTTCTATTGGTGTTGTGGAGGGTGCTAATCCTTCCCCACACGTAACCTTGCCCTCGAACATTAAGATTTCGTAATCTCTAGTTTGTTTTTAAGTTCTCGGTCTACCTAATTTAAAAGGACCGGTGGTGACTCTATTACCACAACACCTCTTTCAAATCACGATACATATTTGTACTACTGGGATGCATAGCGAAAGGAATAGAATGAGCCTATGTCAAAATAGTGCACCTCAACTCAGAATCTTCCAGCATAACTTCAACCTTTAAGACAAAGAACACCATCATCATCGAAATGGAAATCCGTCAGCTTCCCATCCGAAATACCTTTAACATGCGAAACCAACGAATCATCATAAGGTTGCCTCACTTTAATCATTTGAGACAATGTAGGCTTAACTTGCAAATCAACCAACAAACCACTTTATCGCGTCACGCTTAAATTAGCAAACAACGCTCTCAGCTCAACGGTTGTTTTACGACTTAATGTATCCACTACAACATTAGCTTTTCCAGGATGATATTCAATCATCAAGTTATAATCCTTAAGCAACTCAGTTCTTCTTTATTCCCAAAGATTCAACTCTTTTTGAGACATCAAATACTTCAAACTCTTGTGATCGGTACAGATGATACACTTCTCTCCATAAAGATAATGTCTCCAAATCTTCAAAGCAAACACTATTGTGGCTAGCTCTAAATCATGCGTAGGATAGTTGTGCTCATGAACTTTCAATTGTCTCGATGCATAAGCCACACCTTTCTCGTCCTTCATCAACACACAACCCAATCCAACATCTGATGCATAACTATAAACCACAAACTCTTTACCAGACTCAAGTTGAATCAAAACAAGAGCATGTGTCAAGCTTCTTTTAGCTTCTCAGAACTACACTACCGACTCTCTGTCCACTCGAATGGAACATTCTTCTACAAAAGCTTTTTCAATAGGGCAACAATACTTGAGAACCCCTCAACAAAATGAAAATAAAATTCGGCCAGTCCAAGGAAACTACGGACCTCAAATACTAACTTAGATTGCTTCCAATTAAGAATAGCCTCAATCTTCTATGAATCAACAAGAATACCTTCCGCTGAAACATGTCCAAGAAACATCACCTTTTTAAGCCAAAACTCACACTTGCTCAAACTCACACATATCCAATAGATCTTTTAGAAATTATTTATGAGATTTTGTAAAGAAAGAAAAGATGAATAAAATGAGATGATTTCCATTTTAAACCAACAAGAAATCTGTAAATTATGAGAAAGAAATTGAGAAAAATATGGAGAGAAAATCTTAGGAAATTGGGAAAATAGAAAAATGATTTTGAGAAACCAATTAACCGTCAAAATATTTTAGTCACTAAAACCAAAATGTCAATTTAATCAAATTAGGTAACATTAATTTAAAAAATGAAATGTTTAATAACATATTTAAACATTTTTAGAAGTCCAAATCATCATCAATTTAACAAAATCCTATTTTTAAAATATTTGTTTTACCCGATACTTATTTAACCGATTAATCTAGTTTGACCGGTTCGAACCCAACCCTATCAAACCCCTAATCCTTCTAACCCTATTTTGGGAGTTAAAAAGAAATGAGTCTCTAAGCAACGCAAGCTATCGAGAGCGTCTTGAAGAGCTCGGAGAAGCTACGACGAAGCTCACAGCACAAGGAGGGAGCCTTGGGAGGCTTTGATTCTCAACTGTGTAGCCTTTATTTTGTTGAAATAATTTCATACTTTTGTTGGATGGATGATTATTGCTCAGACATGATCTAGATATTCTTTTAGTTGAGTTTATTGTTGAATACTTTGTTTAATCTTTGCTTAATGCTATAGCGTTTATTCTGCTTTCTATTCTGTTCATTGTGCTCATTGCTTGGCCTTGTAAAAGATCGTGGGAGAAGCCTTAGGTTAAGATTTGTGGCTTGATATCAGAGAGTTAGGCTATACCATTTGAACAATGGAGCTTAAGTTGTTAACTTGAGTTCTAACCCTACTTAGACATAATACTAGAGTTTCAACGACTAAGAAGGGGAGCTTAAAAAGATAATAGTTTGCTAGGGTTAACATACACATGTATTGCCGTAGCATTCTATTATCAGCATCTAGCTAGACATATTTTAGGAGTTCTTTCGAAAACCTTGTCGAGTAGATGAGTGTATCTTCATCGTTATAGTATTCTAGTAAAGGTTGAGGATTGTATGTGGTAGTAGACCCAGCTATCCATTCACCGTGGCAATCTTTTGTGAGTTTGCAACTGTTTGTTATCCTTCAATATTCGCTTCGATTTATCTTTCTCTACAACATTTATTTACAGTTTGTCTTTATTCATCTCATTACCATCATCTTATCCTTATTTCCTTTCTGTGCAATTCCTTTGAGTGTAATCATTCCAATCCCTGTGAGGACGATATTCTCATCATTGTATTACTTATGCGATGGGTATACTTGCTCTTAATTGTGCCTACATATTTGCATGCACCAGTATTGAATATAACCATGTCCTTATATGTCATTTTGCTTATTCAAATAATCAAACAACAATGAGCTATCAATTAATTTTACCAAATACTTTTATACAATCAATTAATGCACTCAGTTAATCAAATCAACTAATGCTATCAACTATCAGCTAATTCAGCTAATGTAATATGTTATCTGCTATCAGCTATCCACTAATTGCCAAACATGACCAATATCTATGATTGTTTATAACTAGTCATTATCACTAGGGGTGTGAAAAAATAACCAATATGACCGATGCAATTAGATTGAAAAAATAACCAATCCGACCGATGCAATTAGATTATCTGTTGATCCGATACGAAAATTTGAATATCCGATCTGATTTTAATTTTTGGATCGGATATCCGATCTAATTTTTAATTTTTTGGATCGGATACGGATCACAATTTTTCAAGTTTCAGATTACTTGGAAATTCAAAATTTCATGAATATGAATCTTGTTATATTTAGCAATTTGATGCTTGTTATATTCGAAAATTAAAAAAAAAACAAAATTTTTATAGATGCAAATCTTATTATATTTGACAGTTTGTTTCTTGTTATATTCGAAATTCCAAAATTTTCATAGATACGACCGACAAATCCGAAAAAATACTTAAACCAAATTATATATGCAGATAATTGGATATCTGAATATCCATATATCTGATTTTTTCAGATAGGATACAGATCGCTATTTTATCGATCCGAATTTAGCTATTCAATTTTTCAGATCGAATCATATTTGATATTCGAAAATAAACACTCCTAAATATCACCAACTTTATAATACTTTAATTTTATAATAGTATTAATATGTCTAGATTAATAGTAAATCACAATTATATTTGAACATTTTTATATCGATCCAACTTATTCAATTTAATGAGAAAATTTTAAAATATTATAAGGTTAGATACAATGTAAAGTCATCAAAAAATTAATAATGTAACATGACAGATAACATGAAATTATATAATTATTTTAATAATGTAACATGACAGATAACATGAAATTTAATTCGATAAACATCCAAAAAATAAAAAAATAAAAATTATTTGATAGGTTCATGGTGAAATTTTTTTCTCCCCACAAATCGCTATGTGCGCTGAATTATTTAGTTAAATATTAATTAAAGACATGTGACATTGCAGTAAAACCGTTCGAGAAGGTATCGAATAAGCATCCAATAGAAAAGTAAGAAAAAATCTTGCCTTTCACAATAAGTAAATCAAAGAGAAGGTAACATTTCAAGTAGTCATAATAAAAAAATATTATTATACTTAAGAAATCCAAATTGGAACGATTTATTTACAAGATATGTGTTATTAAAAAATTAAAAAATAATAATAAATAATACCACAAAATTATATTAATACTCAAAAAAATCAAAAAGAAGGGAAATCATTAGGTTTTGAAATCAATTTGACAACTGCAAAGATTGGTTCTATGCAAGGAACGAGAGGCATGTGACCAACCCATCAGGTCAGGCCAACACTAACGTTAAACAAATATACCCTTTAAAAAATTAAGGATATTTTTTTTATTTTGGTCATCAAACTACTACTTTATGTAAAATCGTCATTAAAATTATGTTTTTTTTATTTTGGTCACTAATTTTACTTTTTCATGTTTTAGTCACTAATCTATTGCTTCTTTCTTATTTTGGTCAATAAACTATTCTCCTTTCCTATTTTTTTTCCATGAGTTTTTTAAGGGTAGGTGACCAAAATAAGGAAAAATGCAATAGTAGTGATTATTTTGCCAAAAATAATAGTTTAGTGACCAAATCAGAAAATCAGGAATAATTTACTGGTCAATGGTGAGGTTTTCCCACAAATTAGTTAGATAAATAACCCATCTTCAACATTATTCATAGAAATACCTCATTTCAGACCCCGTAGAGACGCATTTGCTGCACCGCGAGTGAAGAAATGGATCTTGGAAGGACGCGACTTTTATCCAACATAGATGCACTTTTCATATTTTAATATAATTAAAATTAAAAAACTGCCAGACGCGACTTCCACTAAATTTGAATCGTCAAATAGGATAAATTGTAATTTATTGTTGTTATTGTTTTTAAATGGAAGTCTCGTTTGAGGGATGTGATTTTCTGTGTATAATTACAGTGATAAATTAAATTTTTTTACTTTTCACCAACCACGGAAGTCGCACCCCCACAATGTGAATTCCATTTTAAAAAAAATAATAACAATGATAAATTAGGACTTATCTGATTCGGAGATTCAAATTCTTGTAGAAGTCGCGTCCAATTAGACGGCTTTTAATTTTAATTATATTTGAATTTGAAAAGTGCATCTATGTTGGATGAAAGTCACGTCCTTCCAAGAGTGATTTCTGAATTTGCGGTCCAGGTAACGCGATTTCGTCCTACGTAGTCTGAAAGAGAGTACTTCTCTAAATAATTTTGAATAGTGTTGTTTATCTAATTACTTTTTAAAACGAGTATGTTTATTTAAATTAGTCAAGTATCTCTTTGTTGGTAAGCTTGAGTTTGTACTCTAGCATTTAGCTCTCTATATCGGTTAACCGAACTCTAAAGCTTAGTTTAGTATTGCTTTTGAAAAGTACGGTGGAAAAATGCTTTTTAAAAGTGTTTTGGATTTTTAGGTTTGAGATTTAAGTGTTTAGTATTGCTGTCAAAAAGGAATTTTTAAGAAGATAAATGGCCGTTTTAGACATGATATTATAAGTTAAAAAATATATGTATTTAAATGATGTCCATATTATTTAATGATATAATATCTGAAATATATCAACTTAAATTAAAAATATTTTTATTAATAAATAAATAATTAAAATTGTACGCATTACATGAAAATATTAAAAAATAAAATAGTTTATTTAAAAAATTTGACATGAATATATATATATAATTTCAAACTAAAAAAATAATTTATTAATCATATAATTATATATTCGTAAAAAATTATAAGTTTATAATTTCCCTCCCAAAAATACTTTTCCAACCGCAAAAGCTAGAAAATTCAAATTTTGTGTTTGGATTGAAAAGCACTCTTCAAACACAACTTTTCTTCAAAAATTATCTGTTTATCATTGCTTATGGCCGAAAATATAAATGGCAATTTAATCCAAATCTGATCCAGTTCGAAGAAAAAAAATCGATCCAAATTCGATTGGAAAAAGTTCGAATCCAAATTCGAAAAAAGGGTCTGAGTTCTAATATGAGGCAGATCGATTGTGGATACTGTCAGAATCCGATCCGAATCCAATCCAATTTCATGTCCAATCCAAATCAGATCCGATCCGAGTTCGATCCATATCCGAGTTCGAATCAGAACTTTATAACTTTTAATTCTTTAAAATAAAATACCATTTATAATATTTATGTTAAAACAATAAGACAACATATATAAAGTAAAAAGTTAAATATATATTAGATAAGTTGGAATTATGGTAAAAACAAAATTAACTTACATATATATCAATATTAAAAGTGATAATAAAAATATAAATGCATTAAAATGCAAGTTAAATAATGATAATATTTACTATGATTTATATCTATTAACTAAACTTAATATAGTGTATTATATCTACGTATACTATGTGCATATATACATAAATATGAAAAAAATGAAATAAACGTAAGATACAATCATAGACAAACAACACAAGAAAATTAATACAATAGAGAAAAAAATTAATGTGAATATTAATGAATTAACAACAATTAATGAAATTGATAAATAAAATAGTAAATGATGTGAAATTGTAAGATAAAGTTAAGATATATTAAGCTAAAATTATAATTAAAATAGGAACCAAATTAAAAGCATAAATAATAAACACAAAAATTTAAATGTAGTCAACAAACAAGGGATGAAAATGAATAAATGCAAAATTAAATGAAATAAGTTAAAAACAGAAGAAACTAAATAAACAAAATTATGGACTGACTTGCATTAAAATAAAAATATCAGAGGGTCGAAACACAATATACCCTAACGATGCTAAAATCCGCAAATTTAACCCTCAAGCATGAGTCAACACTAGGGTTGACAATTTAATCTGAATTTGATTCAAAAAAGTCCGATTAAAAAATATGATCTAAATTCGATCGGAAAAAAATCAAATCAGAATCCAAAAAATTATCCGAGTCTGATTGTAATCAAATTTAAACTTAGACTTTATACAATCCGATCCAAGTCTGATCCATTGTCATCCCTAACCGTAAAAGTGTTTTTGGCCCCAAAAGCACTTTTAAAAGCAATGTTAAACGGGCCTAAGTTTCTATTTGTTAATGTTTTATTTTATTAGTTAAACATTAATTTTTTAGGCATCATAGACCATTGTATCATAATCGAAATGGTTATCGATGATTTTCGTCAATCAAAAAAAGTCTATATTAATTTAATTTCTAGGGTAAATTACAAAAATCATCACTAAACTTTACTCTTTGACCTATTTTGGTCATTAAACTTTCAAAACGATCAATTTACTCATTGAACTTTATACATTGACCTATTTTGGTCGCTCGATATTATTTTATTAATATTTTATAATGACTTAGCATATTTTATTATTATTAAATATATAAAAAATAATTTAAAATAAAAATAATATTATATTTTATTATTATTTAATATAAAAGTAATTTAAAATCAAAACTAAAACTTCAAATCATATCCAATCTCCAATATACAATCCCCAAAACCCTTCCCCTCTACCGGTCACCCTCACCGGACATACCTCTCATCGGAAGATTTGGTTTGGTCTAATAACATAAAATCAAATTTGTCAAATCTGATGAACAAACAAAAGTGATTACTAGACCATCACCCATTAAGCTCACTACCGTTCACTCATTGTCAACCTTCATCATTGGTTTATTCATTCTCTAACCTTAATTGAGATCATCAACAAAATGTTCACCACCATCACGCCATTTTCGCCTTACCCATTCAACCCCACCAGCTCACATTGCCAAAAAAATCAATTTACCCATTTAACCTGTAACACTCTAAGTTAAAAGAGAGAGAGAGAGAGAGAAATGGGAAAGTGTGGCCAAGGAGACTCAAAACTATACCCCTTGGCAAGTGGACTGAAGTCTTAGCCATTTGTGCTAAATTTGGTTTCGATTTTAGTCTACCTCAGCTTAATTTTAAGCTTTGATTTGATGCATCTGTACCAAAAAATAAAATAAGTCTTATGACTTATCAGTTTCCCATTTTTATGTTTTGGTTCTAGAATTAGAACTCTGAGGGAGAGTTCTAGAATCCCAGCCTCCTCCCCTCCTCCCTGTTGTCCTCATCCCCTCCACCGCCGGTCCGTGGCATTACCGCCGACTCCACTGTGACCGTTGTTTTCTCGCGATACTGCTTACGGTCTCCACTCGTGAAGCCTCTAAGCCGTTCATCGTGGGAATCAAAGTGGAGCTTTGACGAGTGAGAGTTGCTCCTTTGCGTTTCATACACTTTTTCGACCGACTCATTCCTCCCTTCATCGCGCCGAGGACGGTAATGAACTACTGGTGTGAGGGCGATCAAAGCCCAGGTTGAAGTTCATGGTTTTGCTGTCGGTAAGGGGGTCGTCGGAATCGCGCCTTTGCTGTCAGTTTTGGTAAGTTTAGTAAGCTTTTTTGTTTAATTTTCGGTTAAACAACGTTGTGGGTTGATGGATCTGGTGAAATTCTATATTCTTATGCTTTTTGGTCAATTTTCAGGCCGTGAAAGGCTGTGCGTGGGCTTTACGCGCCGTCCGGAGCTATTTTTCGGCCGCCTTGGACGGTGGCCTAGAATCAGCCAATTCAAACCGGCCCTTAACCGCTCTGAACTGAGTTGAGCCGAGCCACCTGAACCAGTTATAATAGACCAGACTATTTTGGCCCAAACCCAAACCTGTCCGACCCGACCCGTCTAGCCCGTTCGACCCATTCAAACCGACCATTGACCGAGTCAACTCAGTGAGTTAACTCACCTGGGTCAGCCTAATGAGTTAATCCGTCCGATTTAACTTAGTGAGTCAACTCGCTTGAGTTAACACAGTTGAACATTTATTGATGGCGTTAGCGTTGACTGCTGGCGTCAGTATTGACCGTTGACTAGTTGACTGATGATGGCAGCATAATGTCAGCATTGACTTTGACTGTTGACGTCAGCGTTGACTTTGACCCCAAAAGTTAAAATTTTTAAAAACCCTTATTTTATGTTTCCTGACGTCCTTAGTCCGTTTTGAAGTCTGTTTTGTGAAATTCTAACCCGAAAGCCTCCTAACTTGACCTTAAACTCAAGCATGTGTAAAGTGTAAAGTGTTAGTATTCAAGTTAAGATGAATGAAATTGGATTAAGTTTTGATTATAGATTGTGATTATTTGAAGGTGTCTAAGAATTCATATTTTTGAGAATGGTGAGGAAAGTCAAAGTCGAGTTCGAGAATCGATCGAATAGGGTATCATGGGACGATCGATGTAGCGTGGATTCTAGGTAATACATTTCTACCTATTGCATGCTTTATGTAACATTGGTATATGGTTATAGCAATAAGACATTGAATGAGTGTACAATTAACTTGCTTAAGCAAATTTGACTTCAAAACAAAAGAATGATAAACCAGATAAGACCTGAAGTACTCGAATAAGAAGTCTAACGATATGGAAAATTTTTTGAGTTTGGTAAGAATTAATAATACTGTCAACTTCAGAAATGAACTATGGTTGATAAAGGAGTTGACTTCTAAATATTCAAATTTATTAAGGATGAAAATACCCTTAAGATGTAAATGAAAAAAATACCCATGACGATAAAAATGACCTAGAATTTGATTCCTGACTCGATTAAAAAATTTACTAATTTGGAACCCTCGACTTACTTGGAAAATCTTGGTATTAAGATTTGACCCTTTTAGAATGTAAAATGTGTGATTCTCCTAAAATCCTGATTAAGTCTCTGAAGATAATTTGCTATAAGTTTCTACATTTATCTGGATCAATCAAATTGGCAGAAACATCGAATTGACTGTAATGATAGACATAAATGGAATATCTTTGGGCACAAGAATCTCTATATTAACCGAAATAATGAATTTTCCTTTGATATTTGAAAAATAATCAAATTGTGTGGAAGAACAAAAAGGGATCAGAATGACTAAAATGTCATTAAGCAATTAATCGATCGAAATATCCTCGTGACTTGAAATAAGTGAATGTTCTATAAATCCTGGAATTTATCCATAGAACTCAAACGACTGAAATGCCCATGCGGGTTCAAAGACGCCATACGTACGATCATTTTTGTTTTCGATACTATTTAATTAATGGAAGAAGATCGCATAAATACATGTTTGACTGTTTAGGGTTTGTTAAATGATAATTGGTGATGGAGCTTTGTTCAGCTATACAAGCCATTCATATTAAGTATCGAGTGCGCGTGATGTGTACCTATTCGAATATTGGTATATACTACAATAATGAGAATTGTTCAGTTCATGTGGTTCAGAGGGTGGATAAGACGACATATTTTTTGGACATCACAAACATATAATTTTAACTAATTGGTTAAAATTACCAAAATGCCCTTGGAAGTCAAACGGTCAAAATACATTTATGAACTAAATTCAGATGGAATCCTTCTGATGTATCATGAATCCTAAAGGGTCTTGATCCGTCTGTATCTTGGAATTCATCACGATATATCTGAATTCATGAGTGAATCATAGTGTACTCTAAAATTCTGAACGATCATGATAAATTAAGTTCTTAAACATCTTGATAGCGTTGGTATTCATTGAACCCCTTTTCAAGGAATCTTATATTATAAACTACTTAAATCTATAGAGTGCCAGTGCACCTGTTCTGCAACTATCTTGTACCTAAGCCGTAATGGGGTAATTTAGTGTGTTCCTTGTATGCTATATGATTATTTACATGCTACTTAAATGTTTTATAAAATCGAACATGTGCACCCGACTGATATGGTAATTTAAAACAAATGAAACTCGTCTTCGAATTGAAGCATGATTTATGGAAATGTTAATGTATGTCCTAGTACTTGATATGGTATGTAACGCCTCGGTTTTGGGCCTAGCAGTTTTAGGGCTGGTTAGACGATCTAGTGGACCGGGTTAGAGATTCGAGTCAGATTCAGGAGCGAATATTTTTTTTCAAAAGATAAAAATATGGAAATATGTTTAAAAATCATATTTTATTATATTAAAAATATCGGTGAAAGCAATTTTGGAAAACAAGCTTTGGAAGGGTGACATTTTGGATAGTGACCAAAATGCAATTTTTGAAAACTGTTTAAAAGGTGACTGTTTTGTAAAGAGTTAAAACTTTGACTCTTTAAGGAGCTATTTTACCATTTGGTCTAATCTGAGTATTCCCTTGATTAGGATTATTTTAAAAAGGTCTTAATTAAAAAGAATTAAAGGAAGATTTAGTTATAAGGTGGTTATTTTTCTAAAACACATTTTGACGTAACTTTTCTTCTCTCACATTTTCTCTCAAAACACTCTCATACAAACACTCTTTTTTCATCAGATATTTAAGGTAATGATCTTAATTTCTTTATTCATTGATTTGCTAAATGATTTCTCAATTTGTTTTCCAAAAATCTCATTAAATTTCTTTGTTTTTCAAGAGCAATAACCATCCAATTAAGGGGAAACTCATTCATTGGAGGTAGTTTTGTTCTTATCCTCTAATGAAAGGTTCTTTACTGAAATTCCCAAGTTCTTGGCTCTTTACATATGTTTTCTAATAGGTTTTGATTAATTAATTATGGATTTTAGCTTAATTGAGGTTTAATTGAAGGATCTTGTGATTTTCGATTTGGATCTGTTTTTCCAGTGTTGTGGATTGATTTCAATCTTATTTCGGATGTATTATGATGTGGATAAGTTTTTTTTAATAATGGAATACCGAAATTGGTTGAATCTCTAATTGTTAGGTTGTTAGTTAAGGTTTTTGGGGTGTTTAAGGTGTTTATTCATTGCTGGAAGTAAAATGATGTTGGGAATGAGTTTCTAGATATAAATTGATGAAGTTTGATGTTCTGAATCGTTATAATATGGCTAGTTTAGGAGTGAGTAGTATTTGAGGTTGATTTCGGTAAGTTTTGGATGAGTTTTGAGTGGGATCTTGAAAGCTACGATATTTTGGGTTAAAACAGAGTATTGGATGCATTTTAATGCATGTTTCCTCTGGTTTTGTGTGGCCAAAATAGGGGATAATCAAGGCGTAGCATCTTGAGGAGTTCTAGACTTGTCGGGAGCTTGTTTCGCGGTAGCAAGCAAGGCGAAGTGAAATCGGTGAGTGGAAACGGTCTTAAAAGTCTTTCAAAGGTTTGAAAGTGGTTTTAGGAGTTTAGGATAAGTTTGAAACACTTATCTAAGCTTGGAAGTAAGTTTCCCTCTTTTGCTCTTTACTATCGGTTCAAATATGGGCATGTGTAATTCATGTTTTGGTCGTAAACATGGTTTGTTTTTACTTACTGTAAATGCATGATTTTGAGTACATATGCAGTGGCTTAAAAGCGTATTAAATTCTAGAGAGCATTGGTTTTTATTCCGGTCGGGAATGTGATATTGTTATGGCAATGTGATTTGCATATATGGGGATTTTGTGTAATGCAATGTAAAACAATGAGTAAATGGTTTTGTAAATGATATATTGGCTATGTGAAAAGGTGAGAAAATATTCGGATATAGTTGGTATGCCATAGGATAAAGTGCACTATAATATGGTTAAAAATCGATCGTGGGTTAAGAGTTCTTGAGGTATAGTTGTCGGCTACCCGGACTATGTTGTTATCACTTGGGTTGAGTGGTTGGTTCCTCTTGTTGATGTAAAGCTTGCGGCTGGCAAGGTAGTAAATTCATGCGGTCGACATGGGGTAGTCTTGATGATGGTCGGTCATTAAGAGAGATTCGTGTGTTCGATGTGTAAAGTTAATGGTCGGTTAACTAAAATTTAGCGGTCGGCTAATCAATGATAGTGGTCGACTATTCGGGGTCACTACAATTTCCAATATATGAGAATTCTGATGTTCAATCTATTTCTAATGCTTTGGGTTTTAAGCATGGTTATGTTTATAATGCTTTGGGATTTAAGCATGGTTTTGTGTTTGATGCTTTGGGATTAAGCATGTAGAACATATATATATGGTTTAGCATATGGTTGATATGCATGTTTTGATTTGAAATTATTGGAACTTGCTTAGGTCATAAGCATGGTTTGAAAACAAGAGTTGATTTCAAGGGTTTAAAATGCATCATCGTTTAAGAGCATCCTCACTAAGCATGTGTGCTTATGCTCTCTTTTCTCTAATGATGCAGAGCATTAAAGCTTGGAGGCAGCAAAAGCAAGGATTAAGTGATCCAAGGACAAGACCATTTGAGTATGAACTCGGTTTTAGTTTCTGGTTAATAAGGCAATGTGTTCGCCATGGATTTTTGGGATTTGTAATTTAGTTTTCCCTAGTGTTGAGCATATGTAATGCTGTGATTTTGGAGTTTGATTGTTATCTTTCGCTTATCATGCACCGTTACCTATGGTTGATGTTATATGGTTGCCTAGGTACGGATCTAGATGGTTTTTCTTGGATAACATGTTTTGATGAGCTAATCCTATTGAGTATGGTATTGATGTGTTGTTGGTATGGTGTTCTTGCTGATAATTGCTGAGTTAGGAATTTTGATATGTTTGGTGGTGAGGTATAGAGAGCATGCCTCTAGATCAACCCTTGGGGTGGCATAATCTTGTGTTGTAGTTAAACCTTGGTACAATTGTTGTTAAATGTGATGTTGGATGCTTATATGTATCTATGTAAGTTGCTAGGAACTAAATGCATCTAGTTCTATGTGAAAAACCAGCTCAGAATGTCATTACAGGTCCAGGCGTATCGAAACAAGTGACCTCGTACTAGTACGGCTAGGCCATTTCAGGCATAGCATTTTGATACGTGGGAGGGTATTTCGATACGGGCCTACCTTTCCAAGCTTAACGTTTCGATACTCGAGCAAGTGTTTTGATACGATCATAGGCATTTTTGCCAGGCGTACCGGTACACGAACAAACGTTTCGGCACAAGTTTTAGCTACTGGATTCTGAGTTATTGAGAATGTAAGGGCGTATCAAAACACGAGTACGCGTACCGATACGGGTACCGTTAAGTTGGTTATTTTGGAGTCTTAAAGGTTTCTGGTTCTTTCATTTTGGTCCTTGAGTCTTGGGAATGCAATTGTGTGAATTGGAATGATCAAATTGATCTAGAATTTATCATGTTGGCATGTAAACGGACTAATTGAGGATTGGTAACCTTAAATTCAATTTTGGTTTTGTAATTTAAAGTATTTACGTTTTAGTCCTCAGTTTTGAGTATGATGCTATTGATTATTTTTTGTGTCTCGTTCCATTCGAGAACCTTCCCGCTGCAAGTATGAACATATAAGAACAATAATTTGCATTTAGACAAGATAAAAGAAAAAAATGGACCGACTTTTCATAACCTTTCTCCGGTTTGCTTCGGCAAACCTAATGTAGCACTCTCAGTTCAATCAGGCGTCTAGGCCGGGTCGAGTGGGTTACATGGTAAGTATGCTTTATTGTTATCGATGATAGATCATGATTATGTTTATTGATGGCTGCATATTATAAGATGAATTGTATTAAATTATTGAGGTACTTTGGGTTATGACGTGAAGTGATAAGGTTCAGCCCTGATCTAGCTGGTAATACCACCCGTATTAGGTTTTTAGCTTCGACTAGGGTAATTTCGCCCGTATAAGGTTCCTAGCTTCTGCTAGGGTCATTCTGCCCGTATAAGGTTCCTAGCTTTCGGCTAGGGTAATTTCGCCCGTATTAGGTTCCTAGCTTCAGCTAGGGTAATTTCGCCTAGACCTAAGGTATTCCCTTAGGATGGTGCCTATGCCCAATAGGCCTGGGTTAATGCCTTTATAGATGTAGTTCTGGGAAACTGCATATTGGAGTATAGTTGGAGGGTAGATAAGAATTTAAAATAAACTGTAATTGGAACCTATTGTTACCCGTAACACCGTGATAGTTTTATGCTCTACCATATACCTGTTTTACCTTATACATGTATTTGCTTACATCATCATTTGGTAGTTTTGTATTACTGAGCTTTCCCAAGCTCATGTTGTTTTTACCATCACATGTTAGAAGAAATTTACCATGATATAGTGATCGACATCAATGTTTGAAGTTCTCTCGGTGTTTGCTTTCGAAGTATGGTACTGGTACAATTAGTGGGCATGTATATAGTGTCTTATTTTATAACAGAGTCTGTAATATTGAATTTCCGTTTTATGATTTTTTGTAATGATGTCCTAACAAAATTTTACTTTACGATTTTAAATGTATTATAAAGAAAAAAATATATTCGGGTTTTACTGTGGGTTGCTCTTGTGACCCTAATGTGACCTCCTAGAATCTCATGTAACGTATAGACGAGTTTAGGGTTTTATATTTAGTGGTATCAGATCTTAGAGTTTTGTATTTCTGGGTTAGATCGGCTGATCGTTTGTCTTAGGGTGTCTGGTAAGTACATGCCCCTAGAATATCGGGGTACTCTTCAGCGCCGGGACTCTGATATTGAATCCTCTCTAAATTATGTATCCAAGCCTTTTGTCCTTTGTGGCCTGATCTTTGATAGCAAAGAATGCACATAACGTTTGTTTGTGTTTCAGATTCACGTGATGGATCTAAATCTGGATAAGAATCTAAACTGGTTGAAGCCTGGAAAAATTGATGATTTGGTACCAGTATGAGAATGAAAGATCAAGTATTTGAAATAATAAAGTATGAAGGATTTCTGGTAAGATTTAGAGTTAAATCCACTTCGGATAAGGGAATCATAAATTTGGAATCTGAAGTGCATGTCAAGCTTCGTACCGTTATGATTTGACCATAGTAAGACTATTTGTGAGAAGCTTCTCTGCCAAAACCAAGTTATCCACATAAGATGTTTGTGTGCCAAAAAAGCTTAAATTTTGGTGTGATTCTATAATATCCGAAGGAAACAGTAATGTCCGGATGTTATACTAGAAGTGATAGTAGAACATCGACGTTTGTCCGTCCTATTATGACTTAAGATGACTCCCAAGATGAGTGATTAATTTCTGCGAATTCTATTGCTAGATTTTCTCTGACTCCTTGTAGAAAAGATTATGCTTGAGTGATCGTTGAACGACTTGACAAGCTGGCCATGTTATGTGATTCAGAGAATTGACAGGTTGGATTAAGGATTTTTGTTTTGTTTTGGGGTTCTAGGTTGCCGGCAGTCCTGGTCAAGGACGACTCGAGGTGGCCGTTACGGCCGAGCCTCGCCTGAGAACGTTTAAACATGGCAGCCGAGGGTGAATTTCAGGAGTTTAGAGTTTTGGCCATTCTAGAAATAAAATGAGGAGAGGGGAGAGGTTTTTCTTTCTCAAACAATTTTTCAAATGGCGAAAGGCCTCAATCCAACCTGAATAGGTCATTTTATAGAGTTTTAAATTTTTTTAAATGGTATAATAACGTAATAAGGACCTCCGTCCTTTGTAATTTTTCACTTCAAGTGTGCCCCTTGGTCCAATTACAAGTCCGGTCCCCCTTTCTTCTTATTTTCTTTCAATTAAACCCCGAAATTAACCGAAATCAGTTTCTAAATGGCGAAATCACCTACTTAGTCCTTCCGCATTTTTGACATTTTCACTTCGAGCTTGCCCCTTGGTTTTATTACATATTCAGTCCTTTTAAGTTTCGTTCAGTTTGCAATCCCGTCCCTAAATTATGTTTTTATTGTTTTTAATTTTTGTCATCTTGTTTTATTTTATTTCATTTCAGTCCCTTTTTATATTTTAAATATTTATATCTTTTGTTTTTTTATTTTGTTTTTAGCATGTTTATATTGCTCATCATATTTATATATGTTTTGTTTATATCATGCTTATTTATGCTTTTTTATCATGCTTTTATGTTATTAAATTTGTTTGTTCGTATTGTAAACAATTTTTTCTTTATATGTTATGTTTTAGTTTAGTTTGTATATCATATTTGTATGTTTACATGAGTTTTATGATCGTTTTTTGCATTTTTAGGTTATATTTTAGTGTGGTGATATTGGTTAGATATTAATGTCATGATGTTTTAGTATATGCATATAGATTGAGTCATATGGTAAAGCTTTAGTGTAATTTTGTGGTAATGTTGCTTTGTCGATTTAGTATCATGTTATATATCATGTCATGCATATGTTGTTGTTTTGTAATTTCAATATATTCAAGCATGTTATATACGCGCTAGTTTAATTTTGAAGTATGTTATTTCCCTTTTATATTTTCATGTTTTAATTCATTTTAGCTTTATGATATTTGGGTTTGTGTTTACGCTTATGTTCGTGTTTATGCCTTTGTGTCATAATGTTTATGTTTTTATGCTCTTATTATTATCGTGTTACTTTAGATATGTTTTATATAATATATTTGCTAAGATTGCATAATGTAATATTAATTGTCAATGCGGTGCCCTTTTATTCGAGCGTAAACGTGGCCAGTATCAAGCGTAGTGATGGTGGTCTATTGGTTTATTCTCGAATAACGGGGACCTTAAAATCTACTCGCATCTATAACAAATTTTAATGTAATCATCACTTTAATCTGGAAGGTTTAATATTAATAAAGCAGTAATTATTAAAGTACCAATTTTGGGTGGTGTGGGGGTGCTAATCCTTCCCCATCCGTAACCAACTCCCGAACCCACCCAACATTTTTTAAATCTCTGGTTTTATGGTGCCCGACCTACCTTAGTGGCCGGTGGCAACTCTATTTTTAAAATAAAACACGGTTTTTCTAAAACCCCACGAAAGACATTACTTTTAAATACCCGAAAGACCCCTAAACACCTTGAAACCCTTTTTTAGCAAAAACCTCCGTAAAAAGGATCGCTACAAATGGCGACTCTGCTGGGGATATTTTTTGGTTTTCAAAAAACAAAAAAGAGTCAAGCTTTTTAAATAATTACCGCTTTATTAATATCGGAAGTTTCGGATTAAAGTAACTATTAAATTAGCATTTGGTTATAATTTCCCGTTTATTTTAACGCATTTAAAATTTGGCATATAAACATGTCCTTTCTAAGTGGGGGAAAACACTAGTGCTTTCGTGAGGATATCGTTCCTCCGTATGGGCCTAGAAAAGTACCTTTAGGGCTCGAGTACATTATGCTTTCGTAAGGATATCATTCATTTGTATGGGCATAAGCGAATGGGTCCCCCTGAATTGAACCCGGTTGAAAGTAGCCTATAATGGGTGATGATCGGGGGCCTTGCTACTCTTAGTATGGGACAACAAAGACAATTCGGGTACCTCCTAGCACCAACACTGCATGTAGAGAACATAAAAAACCCACCTTTTAGAGCCATGTAGATAACCTAGATGTTTTAGACGACATGTAAATATGGTTGTTTTGTTTGCTTACCTTATTTAATTTGCCCTTTATTTATGTATTTATTGATTTTAACCAGTACTGACTTGTTTTCTTTTTTCTTCTTTTTGTTTTGCTTTTTTCATATATCATTGCATCTGCATTACATAAAGGTATTGAATCAAGCAGTTTGACCGATCAAAACATCTTTAATCATGGAAAAAAGGTATCTTAAGAAGGACGACCTCAACTCAGCCGTCAGACATTGGTTAGAAGTCAATCAGAGGACCCAAGGTAATAGTTTGCCGAGTGAGCGCATAGTGTCAGTGTATACTTATGTGAGCCTCCAACAGAATGACTTGTGGGAACTTAAAAGGATTTGGGAAGGATGGGATCGAAGACTACAGGACTTGTTCTTCGATAGCTATGGCGACATAGCACAGTTGATGTATGTCCGAGTCAACCAGCCTTTACTCCTGCTTTTTGCTGCTTCACTTTCAATGGACAAGATATAATGCCTACGGTAGAGGAATACACAGCCTTACTTAATCAGAAGAATGTCCATAAAGATTGGATCTGTGCGAAGCCGCCAAGGAACCAGAATTACCCTTCGAAGCTCAAAACTTTTGCCGGGATGAGTGACGATTGGGTTAACGACCTGATTCAAAATCAAAGAGACAACCTAGCCTTTGCATGAGAGAGTATTCGAGACATCATACCCGCGCACCTAGATGAAGGGTTGAAGATGGACCTATTCGCCTTAGGGATATATGGTTTGGTCATCTTTTCGAGGGTTCTTGGAAACATCGATGTAGCCATCCTAGATCTATTTGAGCATATGAAGCGAAAGGCGAATCCAGTACCGGCAATCTTCACTGAAACTTTCATTTATTTGAATGCAAGCCGGAAGCATGAAGAGGGACGTTTCAGAGGGTGTGCACAGTTACTACATGTTTGGATTCAAAGTCATATATGAAGACATCAACGAGGGACTTGCCGGGAATATCATTTCGAGACTTGTCGCCTTTGCGAGAGTACTTAGCGAAGGAATGGCGAGAAGACTTGAATAGGAAGAAATGGACCCGGATCTTTAAGGACATTGAAGACGAAGACATAGTGTGGAGAGTTCCTTGGCTCGGCAGGTTTAGTTACTTCTTATACAGCTGCGGCGATTACGAATGGCTAATGATGTTAGGGAAACATGATGGAATTGCTTGTGCTCCGCTTTTGGTGTCCCGACAATTTAGATCGCGACAATTCGTTTCTGTCACCGCCGGTTTAAGTCGAAGTGAGTTTTCTTTCAAAGACGAATTCAGGGTGAAGGTTCAGACGATCATGAGAGCTTGGGATCACTGTTATCGGAAAGAGTAGAAGGAGATACCGAATACACGTTCACCCCGGATTACGATATTTGGAGGCAGCTGAGGATTAATGACAAGATCCCAGAACCCGACCAAGGACCATCCATGTCACTTGAGGAGCATATGAAGATAGTATCGTCCGAGGCCGACATTTTGCGAAATGAACTCGAGGAGGTTAAGAAGAAGATGGAGGCTTTACAGACTCAGCATATGAGTGAGCTCTATAAGGCAAGTTTCGATATCGACGAATGAGATGGGACCATTAGGCAATTGAAGAGCTGAACCCAGATCTGAGTGAGAAAAATGCTCTTTATCAGAAAGATACTCTCTAGCTCCAAGCAAAGGTGTAGAATGCCAACCGAAGCAAATTCTTAGCCATAGAGAATGAAAGGATGAGCAGTATGCGTTTAGTTGAAGAAGAACAAGAGAAAAACAAGCAAGCAATTGAGAAAGAGTTAGAAAAGCTGCAAGTTAGACATTGAGATGAAAGACGGTCTTTTAGGGACGCCATTAACCAAGAGAAAGAAAGAGCTAGGCAAGAGATCGACAAAGGTAAGCAAGCAATCATCTACGAAAGAGAGAACACTGCCGTTCGGAAGAGAAAGTCCATGGGGAGCAGGAATAGATTACTGGAGATGCAAAACTTGTACAACGACACTGTTCAAAGCCTAAATCAGAGCCAAGATCAGAATGCCGAGTTAGAAGGGAGACTGGCAGAGTTGGAGCACTCCTTTCAGGCCTATCGTCGAAGGAATGGCTTCATCGAACTATAAGAAAGGGAGCGTGAAATTGATATGTTACAAGCCCGCATTGAGTCAATCGAGGCAACCGTTCAGGATTACAGGGGGAGAATTAGAGTATTCGAAGAAGCTGCAGCAGGTGGAGACAATTATTGGCGGCGAAGTCTTCGTGATGCCTCCCAGATGATTCAAGATAGAGATCAGTATTACAAGACCCTAATGGTGGAGATACAACAAGTTGCGGGACATGTGATAGATTTAGCTGCAAAAGTCGAAGCTCTCCGACCTTTCAAAACCTCGGACATGAAAGAAGCGCCTAGGTTCATGAAACTGCTCAGGGCTATCGAGAAGTTAGGAGCTAGGGCTAATGTGTAGAACTCTACTTTACTATTTTGTAATCTAGACCCTTTAATTCCCATGAAAGTAGTTCAAAAGGGTGATTACCAGCAGAATCAGTACCTTTATTTGCATACATTCTTGCATTGCATCATGGCATTTGCATCATTATACAAGCATTCATCTTTTTTGCAAAAATATTGATAGTGTAAATATTGTGGCAGTGAAACTAAAAGATAAGCAGCAACCATTTCGCATCCATACTTTACTCGGTTCCAAAGCAAACTAATGGAGGACAAAATAGTTGGTTTGGAAAAAGGGCAGAAGGATTTGGAAGCACATTTCGATGAAGCTAGAAAGCGCCTCAATGAGCAGATTGCTCAATCACAAGCTACGATGTTATCCGAGTTAACCGTATTGCTAGAAAAAGCTATGGGAGAAAAGGTTAAAGACGAAGTCGCCTAGGAGCCAAAAGGTATCGCATCTCCTAGCAAGGTTAAATGAAAGACTGTTCGCGAATACTCTGAAGGGAACATTGTTCGATCGACTTATCAATAATACAACTTAGAGCTTTGTTGATTTGATCAGGACCAGGGAGTCTCTCGAATTGGCAATTAAGAGTGGCAGGATTGACAGCGGGGATAACTCTCGAAAGTACAACAAGAAGAGAACGAATTAGGTAAATGCTACGAGTACTTACAATGTACCAAAGAACTCAAAACTCAAACCAGAGAGAAGAAAGAGCTCCAAGAAAGGAGCAAGAGAAAGTAACCTTTACTCCATTGTCGGTTTCGTACTCCGAGCTTTATTCTCAGTTGTACAAAAGATTACTTGGTCCATCCATACTATGTTACTCCGTTCAAACCTCTATTTCCATCATGGTATGATCCTAACGCACATTGCGATTATCATGGTGGTGCCCCCGGCCACTCAACAGAAAATTGCCCCGCGTTTAAGAAACTTGTACAAAGTTTGATTAATTCTGGAGTATTAAAATTTGAAGAACCAAATATGGCCGCTAACCCGTTGCCTAATCACGGGAACTGCGGAGTGAACGCTATCGAGGAGTACTCTGCTAGGAAGGCTAAAGAGGATGTGTCAGAAATTAGGTCTCCCTTACGGTGGGTGTTCCAACAATTATGCATGGCCCGCTTGATTGACAGGGGCATGATAGTGGTGCAGAAAGGATGTAGAGCTTATTGCGAGTTCCACCAGGATGGGGGACACGACATCCAAAAATGTGAGGAATTCAGGAGATTGATTTAACAGCTGATGGACAATAAGAAGATAGAGTTCTTTGAGGAGGTTGCAGGAAGGAAGGGGTTAGATGTATGCGCATCAGATAGCCTCAACATCAAGTATGGAATAGACAGACCCTTTGTCATCCCCTCGAGACCAAAAGAAGCAAGTTCATCTCAAGGAGAAGCTGTAAAGGTGGCCCCCAAAATCATCATCTCAGCACCAGCCCCGTTTTCGTTCAAAAACATGTGGCGAACCCCTTAGAATTATGCCGCTGAGGAAAGGCAAATTATGGCCACCAAGAAGAAACAGAAATTGTGAACTTGGAAACTGATGAGGAGAGAAAAGAAGTGAAAATCGGGACAACATTTTCCTCAGAAACCAGGCACGAACTAATAGCCCTACTCCAAGATTTCAAGGACGTCTTTGCTTGGACTTATCAAGATATACCGGGGTTGAATACGGACATAGTGGTGCACAAGCTGCCAACGAGGCCAGAATGCAAACCAATCTGCAAAAACTCAGAAGAATGAGGACTGACATAGTGATAAAGATTAGAGAATAGGTAAAAAAGCAATTTGATGTTGGCTTTTTAGAAGTTGCCAAATACCCTGAATGGGTTGCAAACATTGTACCAGTGCAAAAGAAGGATGGAAAGGTTCGCATGTGTGTATATTACAGGGATCTCAACCGAGCAAGCCCTAAAGACAATTTCCCGTTGTCGCATATTGACACGCTGGTTGACAATACTGTGGGACACTCGTTGTTCTCATTCATGGATGGTTTCTCAGGATACAACCATATAATGATGGACCCAGAAGACATGGAGAATACCACATTTGTGACCATGTAGGGCACATTTTGTTACAAGGTGATGCCTTTCGGACTCAAGAACGTAGGGGCAACTTATCAAAGAGCAATGGTGACTCTTTTCCACGATATGATGCACAAAGAGATAGAAGTATACGTGGATGATATGATCACTATGTTCCGGACCGAGGAAGAGCACATTCGAAACCTGAGAAAGCTATTTCAAAGACTATAAAAATACCAGTTGAAGCTCAACTCCGCTAAATGCACCTTCGCAATCACATCTGGAAAACTCTTGGGGTTTGTAGTGAGTAGAAAGGGGATTTAGATCGATCCAGAAAAAGTAAAGGCTATCCAGGACCTCCCGCCGCCTCAGACTCAGAAAGAAGTTTGAGGTTTCCTAGGAAGGTTAAACTATATCTTTGTTTCATCTCCCAATTAACATATAAGTGCGACCCTGTCTTCAGACTACTTAGGAAGAATAACCCAGGGGTCTGGGATGAAGAATGTCAAAAAGCTCTAGAGAATATTAAAAAGTACTTGACAAATACTCTGATTTTAGTCGCACCGGTATAGAACAGGACTTTGATCCTTCACCTGACAGTTTTTTAAACCCGATGGGTTGCGTGTTGGGGCAACATGATGAGTCTGGGAAGAAGGAAAGAGCCCCAAAATCAGAAGCTATTTTGTGCTTTGGTATGGACTACCAAAAGGCTTAGACAGTACATGCTATACCATACCACCTGGTTTATATCCAAATTGGACCCTTTGAAGTTTCTAATAGAAGCACTGGAATTAACGGGGAGGATGGCCCGCTGGCAAATGTTGTTATCCGAGTTCAACATTGTATATGTAAGCCAGAAAGCTGTGAAATAAAGTGCTATAGCGGATTTCTTAGCTAGCCACGCTTCAGGTGATTATGAATCCTTGAACTTTAATTTCCTAGATGAGGACTTGATGTGCATTACAACTGGGGAAGACGTTGTTTCAGATAACGACTCATGGAAGCTTTACTTTTATAGAGCCTACAATGCCCTTGGCCACGGAATATGAGCCGTACTAATTTCTCTAGAAAATTTCTACTATCCCTTTACCAGAAGACTAGAATTCTTTTGCACAAACAAAATAGCTGAATACGAAGCTTGTGTCATGGGACTGAATGCAGACATTGAAAGAAAGATCAAAGAACTTCGAGTATTTAGAGATTCGTCCTTAGTGATCTATCAGTTACGAGGAGAATGGGAAACTAGGGATCCGAAGCTAGTCAATTACTATGAGTTGATCCAAGAGCTCATTAAAGAATTTAAAAAGGTCAGTTTCACCTACCTTCCTAGGGAAGACAACCAGATTGCAGACGCCTTGGCAACCCTGGCCTCCATGTTCAAAGCAAATACGAAAGCAGAAATGAAGCCAATTGAGATGCTGACTTTTGAGAGGCCTGCTCACTGTTATAATGTACATGAAGAAATAGATGGCAACCCTTGGTATTACGATATCTTGCAATATATAAAGTTTCAAAAGTATCCCGAAAGGGCAAACAAAAATGACCGAAAAACACTCAGAAAGATGGCAACAAGATATGTTTTGGACAGGGAGATTATGTGCAAAAGAGGCCATGATCAAATATTGTTGAGATGTGTAGATACCCAGGAGACGAAAGAAATTTTGGCAGAAGTGCACGATGGCTTGTGTGGAACACACGACAATGGTCTGTTAATAGCCCAAAAAATCATGAGATATGGCTATATTTGGTCGACTATGGAGGGAGACTACATTGATTACGCTAGAAAATGCCATAAGTGCCAAATATATACCGACAAGATCCATGCTCCTCCTTTACCTTTACACACCATGAACTCGCCTTGGCCGTTCGCACTATGGGGTATGGATGTCATTGGACAGATTTATCCGAAGGCTTCCAACAGGCACCGTTGTATTTTGGTTGCCACTGATTACTTCACTAAATGGGTGGAGGCAGCATCTTACGCCAATATCATAAGGACAATGGTGTACAAGTTCCTGAAGAAGGAGATCATTTGCCGATATGGGTTGCCAGAAAGGATTATCACCGACAACGCTTCCAACCTGAATAATAAATTGATGACTGAGGTGTGCAACCAGTTCAAAATAACACATCATAATTTCACGACCTACCGTCCTAAGATGAATAGAGGCAGTAGAAGCGGCAAACAAGAACATAAAAAAATCATTGCGAAGAAAACAGACACCTACAAAGATTGGCATGAGAAGCTGCCATATATAGCGATATTTTTTACAGAGGTTTTCGCTAAAAAGGGTTTCAAGGTGTTTAGGGCCCTTTCAGGTATTTAAAAGTAATGTCTTCCATGAGGTTTTAGAAAAACCGTGTTTTATATTAAAAATGGAGTCGCCACCGGCCACTAAGGTAGGCCGGGCACCATAAAACCAAGGATTTAAAAAATGTTGGGTTCATGAGTCAGTTACGGATGAGGAAGGATTAGCACCCCCACACCGCCCAAAATTGGTACTTTAATAATTACCGCTTTATTAATATTAAACCTTCCATATTAAAGTGACGATTACATTAAAATTTGGTTATAAATGCGAGTAGATTTTAAGGGCCCCGTTATTCGAGAATAAACCGATAGACCACCATCACTACACTTGGTACTGGCCACGTTTACGCTCGAATAAAAGGGCACCGCATTAACAATTAATATTTCGTTATGCAATCTTAGCAAATATATTATATAAAACATATCTAAAGTAACACGATAATAATAAGAGCATAAAACATAAACATTATGACACAAAGGCATAAACATGAACATAAGCGTAAACACAAACCCAAATATCATAAAGCTAAAACGAATTAAAACATAAAAATATAAAAGGGAAATAACATACTTCAAAATTAAACTAACACATATATAACATGCTTGAATATATTGAAATTACAAAACAACAACATATGCATGACATGATAGATAACATGATACTAAATCGACAAAGCAACATTACCAAAAAATTACACTAAAGCTTTACCATATGACTCAATCTATATGCATATACTAAAACATCATGACATTAATATCTAACCAATATCACCACACTAACATATAACCTAAAAATGCAAAAAAAAAACTATCATAAAACTCATGTAAACATACAAATATGATATACAAACTAAACTAATACATAACATATAAAGAAAAAAAATGTTTAGAATGCGAACAAACAAATTAAATAACATAAAAGCATGATAAAAAAGCATAAATAAGCATGATAAAAACAAAACATATATAAATATGATGAGCAATATAAACATGCTAAAAACATAATAAAAAAATATATAAATATTTAAAATATAAAAAGGGGCTGAAATGAAATAAAATAAAACAAGATGACAGAAATTAAAAACAATAAAAACACAATTTAGGGACGGGATTGCAAATTGAACGAAACTTAAAAGGACTGAATATGTAATAAAACCAAGGGGAAAGATCGAAGTATGACGGAACTTCCTGCCCTTCCGTGCATGTGACCATGTATTGCCGAAAGATGGTAGCCTTCATCAAGGATGAAAAGCTTTTAATCCATTGTTTCCATGATGAAAAGCTTTCGTGAGGATATCGTTCCTTCGTATGGGCCTAGCAAAGTACCTTCGGGGCTCGAGTACCTTATGGTTTCGTGAGGATATCGTTCTTTCGTATGGGCATAAGCGAATGGGACCCCCTGAATTAAACCCGGTTGAAAGGAGCCTATAATAAGTGATGATCGAGGGCCTTGCTACTCTTAGTAGGGGATAGCAAGGACAATTCGGGTACCTCCTAGCACCAACACTGCATATAGAGAACATAAAAAGCCCACCTTTTAAAGCCATGCGGATAACCTAGATATTTTAGACGAGATGTAAATAGGGTTGTTTTTTTTTGCGTACCTTATTTAATTTTCCCTTTATTTATGTATTTATTGATTTTAATCGGTACTGACTTGTTTTCTTTTTTCTTCTTTTTGTTTTGTTTTTTGCATATATCATTGCATCTGCATTACATAAAGGTATTGAATCAAGTGGTTTGCCCGATCAAAAAATATTTCATCATGGAAAAAAGGTATCTTAAGAAGGACGACCTCAACTCAGCCGTCAGACATTGGTCAGAAGTCAATCAGAGGACCCAAGGTAATAGTTTGCTGAGTGAGCGCATAGTGTCAGCGTATACTTATGTGAGCCTCCAACAGAATGACTTGTGGGAACTTAAATCCTTTGGGAAGGATTGGATCGAAGACTACAAGACTTGTTCTTCGATAGTTATGGCAACATAGCACAGCTGATGTATGTCCGAGTCAACCAGCCTTTACTCTGAGCCATCTTCCAGTTCTAGAATCTTGCTTTTTGCTTATTCACTTTCAACGAACAAGATATGATGCCTACGGTAGAGGAATACACGGCCCTACTTAATCAGAAGAATGTCTAGAAAGATTGGATCTATGCGAAGCCGCCAAGGAACCAGAATTACCCTTTGAATCTCAAAACTTTTGTCAGGATGAGTTACGATTGGGTTAACGGCCTGATTCAAAATTGATGAGATAGCCTAGCCTTTGCTTGGGAGAGTATCTGAGACATCATACCCGGGCACCCAGATGAGGGGATGAAGATGGACCTATTCGCCTTAGGGATATATGGTTTGGTCATCTTTTCGAGGGTTCTTGGAAACATCGATGTAGCCATCCTAGATCTATTTGAGCGTATGAAGCGGAAGGCGAATCCAGTACCGGTAATCTTAACTAAAACTTTCATTTCTTTGAATGCAAGCTGAAAGCATGAAGAAGGATGTTTCAGAGGGTGTGCACAGTTACTATAGGTTTGGATTCAGAGTCATATGTAGAAGACATCAATGAGGGTCTTACCAGGAATATCTTTCTGAGACTTTTCACCTTTGCGAGAGTACTTAGCGAAGGAATGGCGAGAAGACTTGAACTGGAAGAAATGGACCCGGATCTTTAAGGACAATCAAGACGAACACATAGTGTGGAGAGTTCTTTGGCTCGGCAGGGTTAGTTACTTCTTATACAGCTGCGGCGATTACGACTGGCTAATGATGTTAGGGCTACATGGTGGAATTGCTTGTGCTCCGTTTTTGGTGTCCAGACAATTCGGATCGTGATAATTCATTTTTGTCACTGTCGGTTTAAGTCAAAGTGAGTTTCCTTTCATAGGAGAATTTAGGGTGAAGCCTCAGACTATCACGAGAGCTTGGGATCACTGTTATCGAATAAGAGTAGAAGGAGATACCGAATACATGTTCACCCCCAGATTACGATCTTTGGAGGCGCCTGAGGATTAACGACAAGATCCCAGAACCCGACCAAGGACCAACCATGTCACTTGAGGAGCATATAAGGATAGTATCATCCAAGGTCGACATTTTGTGAAATAAACTCGAGGAGGTTAAGAAAAAGATGAAGGCTTTACAGACTTAGCATATGAGTGAGCTCTATAAGGCAAGTTTGGATGTCGACGAATGGGATGGGACCATTAGGCAATTGAAGAAGCTGAGCGCAGATCTGAGTGAGAAGAATGCTCTTTATCAGAAAGATACTCTCCAGCTCCAAGCAAAGGTGCAGAATGCCAACTGAAGCCAATTCCTAGCCATGGAGAAGGAAAGGATGAACGATATGCGTTTAGTTGAAGAAGAACGAGAGAAAAGCAAGCAATCAATCAAGAAAGAGTTAGAAAGCTACAAGTTAGCCATCGATAGTGAAAGACGGTCTTTAAGGACGCCATTAACCAAGAGAAAGAAAGAGCTAGGCAAGAGATCGACAAAGGTAAGCAAGCAATCATCTACGAAAGAGAGAACATTGCCATTAGAAGTCCATGGGGAACAGAAATAGATTACTAGAGATCCAAAACTTGTACAACGACACTGTTCAAAGCCTAAATTAAAGCCAAGATTAGAATGCTGAGTTATAAGGGAGACTGGCAGAGTTGGAGCACTTCTTTCAGACCTATCGTCGGAGGAATGGCTTTATCGAACTACAAGAAAGGGAGCGTGAAATTGGTATGTTACGAGCCTGCATTAAGCCACTCGAGGCAACCGTTCAGGATTATAGGGGAAAATTAGGGTATTCGAATAAGCTGCAGTAGGTGGAGACAATTATTGGTAATGAAGTCTTCGTGATGCCTCCCAGATGATTCAAGATAGAGACCAGTATTACACGACCCTGATGGTAGAGATACAACGAGTTCCGGGACATGTGACGTATTTAGCTGCAGAAGCCGAAGCTCTCCGACCTTTCATAACCTCGGACATGAAAGAAGCGCCTAGGTTCATCAAACAGCTCAAGGCTATCGAGAAGTTAGGAGCTAGAGCTAGGGCTTATATGTAGAACTCTACTTTACTATTTTGTAATCTGGACCTTTTAATTCCCATGAAAGTAGTTTAAAAGGGTAATTTCCAGCGGAATCAGTACCTTTATTTGCATACATTCTAGCATTGCATCATGGCATTTGCATCATTATACAAGCATTCATATTTTTGCAAAATATTGATAGTGTAAATATCGTGGCAGTGAAACTAAAAGATAAGCTGCAACCATTCCGCATCCATACTTTACTCGATTCCAAAGCAAACTAATGGAGGACAGAATAGTTAGTTTGGAAAAAAGGAAGAAGGATTTGGAAGCACGTTTTGATGAAGCTAGACAGCGCCTCAGCGAGCAGATCGCTCAATCACAAGCTACAATATTATCCAAGTTAACCGCATTACTGGAAAAAAAGCTATGGAAAAGAAAAGGTTAAAGACAAAGTCGCCAAGAGCCAGAAGGTATCGCATCTCACAGCAAGGTTTAATCAAAGACGCCAAGTCTGGCAAGAAGAGTATACATTAACCCTGTCGGGATATCCGCTAGTCTTCAGGCATGGGCATCTGAAAACCAACCCATTGATATAGAGGCATTCTACGAAGAAGAGGTGCCGAATCTGAATTTGGTCGAGAAAATTAAAACGAAAGTGGAAAAAAAATGGGAGGAAAGATTTCGTCTCATGGAAGAAAAATTTAGAGCACTGCAAACCACAGATGAACCAGGGAATGAGGCTAATGATTTGAGCCTAGTATCCGACCTTATTTTACCACCAAAATTCAAAACTCTGAAATTTGACAATTATTACGGAACTTCTTGCCCTTCTGCGCATGTGACCATGTATTTCCGAAAGATGGCATCCTTCATCAAGGATGAAAAGCTTTTAATCTATTGTTTCTAGGATAGTCTGACTGGAGCAGCAATCTGGTGGTACACCCAATTAAGCCGAGTAAACATCAAGTCCTGGAAAGACTTTTCGAATGCATTTATTGAGCAGTAAAAACATGAGACAAATATGACCCCCAGTAGGATCATGTTGGAAAACATAGGACATAAGTCTAATGAGAGCCTACGACAATACGCCCAGAGGTGGCGAGAGGTGGCCGCTCAGATCCAGCCACCAATTCCTGAGCACGAGATTACGCCCCTATTCGTGAATACTCTGAAGGGAACATTGTTCGATCGACTTATCAATAATACAACTTAGAGCTTTTCCGATTTGATCAGGACCAAGGAGTCTCTCGAATTGGCAATTAAGAGTGGTAGGATTGAAAGCGGGGATAACTCTCGGAAGTACAACAAGAAGAGAACGAATGAGGTAAATGCTACGAGTGCTTACAATGTCCCAAAGAACTTTACGGTCTTTCAGCCGCAAGCATCAACAGGGAAGGCTCAGAACTCAAACCAGAGAGAAGAGAGAGCTCCAAGAAAGGAACAAGAGAAAACAACCTTTACTCCGTTGCCGATTTCGTACTCCAAGCTTTATTCTCAGTTGTACAAAGCTGACTTGGTCCGCCCATACTATGTTACTCCATTCAAACCTCTATTTTCGTCATGGTATGATCCTAACACACATTACGATTATCATGGTGGTGCCTCGGCCACTCAACAGAAAATTGCCTCGCATTTAAGAAACTTGTACAAAGTCTGATTAATTCTAGGGTATTAAAATTTGAGGAACCAAATGTGGCCGCTAACCCGTTGCCTAATCATGGGAACCGCAGAGTGAACGCTATCAAGTAGTACTCTGCTAGGAAGGCTAAAGAGGATGTGTTAGAAATAAGTCTCCCTTACGGTGGGTGTTCCAACAATTATGCATGGCCCGCTTGATTGACAAGGGCATGATAGTGGTGCAGAAAGGATGTAGAGCTTATTACGAGTTCCACCAGGACGGGGGGCACGACATCCAACAGTGTAAGGAATTCAGGAGATTGATTCAACAGCCGATGGATATTAAGAAGATAGAGTTCTTTTAGGAGGTTGCAGGAAGGAAAGGGGTTAGATGTATGCATGTCAAATAGCTACAACATAAAGTATGGAATAGACAAACCCTTTGTCATCCCCTATAGACCAAAAGAAGCAAGTTCATCTCAAGGAGAAGCTGTAAAGGTGGCCCCTAAAATCATCATCTCAGCACTAGCCCCATTTCTGTTCAAAGACATGCGGCAGACCCCTTGGAATTATGCCGCTAACGTGACTATACCAGAGAAGTCGGAACCTCGTGAGGAGAAGGAACAAATGGTAAGAGAAGAGCCAGACAAAGAAAGATGAAATTGTCAACGAAGTAGGCCACTTCACGAGGAGCGGAAGGTGCTACTCTTCGAAAGCTTTGAAATCATCTGAAGCTACAAAAGATAAGGGAGAAGGTACATCAACTGGTCATGCGCAGATATTTGGCGAGGAGTCCCCTCCGAAGATTAATGAGCCGGTAACTGAGGCTCAGGCACATGAATTTCTAAAGCTCCTGAGGCACAGTGAATACAATGTAGTGGAACAGCTACGAAAGCATCCAGCAAGGATTACGGTGTTATAGTTGCTTTTAAGTTCGGAAAAGCATCAGGATGCATTATTAAAGGTGCTAAACCAAATGTTTGTACCCGGTGACATTTCTGTATCTAAGCTGGACAGAATAGTAGCGCATATCACCGGATACAAGTACATCACGTTCAGCGATGACGAGATCTTGGAAAGAGGTATGGGGTCCACCAAAGCTCTCAACATCACCACCCACTGTAAAGGGTATGTTTTGCCAGGGGTACTAATTGATAATGGGTCGGCATTAAACGTACTACCGATGGTGACTCTGCAAAGACTACCGGTAGATGATTCCTACATGAAACCCTGTCATAACTCCGTGAGAGCCTTTGACAGTACTCAAAGGGGAACACTAGGAAAATTTGAGGTACCTTTGTTTATTGGCCGACAGAGTACACAATTGATTTCGTGGTAATGGACATAAAGACAACTTACAGTTTCTTATTGGGAAGACCATGGATTCAGTCTGCTAGAGCCATTCCCTCATCACTCCATCAGAAATTGAAATTTGTGATCGAAGGTAAGTTGGTCACTATAGAGGCTGAGCAAGAAATCATCGCCTCGGAAACATCGGATGCCCTCTACATCCAAAACGATGAAGATGATGTGGAATGTTCTTTCTGAGCATTGGAACTTGTTAATTCTACATTTGTTATGGAAGGTAATCGGATCCCTTCCCCTGGTTATCCAACTGCACCAAGATGATTGTTTCTGAAACTTTGGGCCGAGGAGCCAAAAAAGGAAGAGGGCTAGAAGGAGATTGCAAGGAAGCCTACGACCCAGAAGTGTCATCACCAAGAAAGATCGTTTTGGGCTTCGCTACAAACTGAGTATTCAGCAAAAGAAAGAGTAATGTAGAAGGAAAGGAGAACAAAGGAGGGCTAGGCTCAAAGGAGAGGATATCTCATGGAGACTGATTTATTTCCCTCATTTAAAAGATATTTTTTCTTTAGAGGAATGAACCACACAGAACATAAACTACAGGAAGCAAGTCGAGAAAATGACATACTTAACTAGAATGAGATGTTCAGTGAATCGCTCGAAAGGATGTCCATCAACATGATACCTGAAGATGACAATGGCGGCAACGTGTTGACCATCATCTGCCCTTGCTGTCCCAGGGAATTCTCAATAACTAGAGCTACATTAATCTACTTGTAGTCTTTAGGGCCAGATTAGAGTAATGCTCCGAACTAACCCTTTTTGTTTTCGCCCATAGGCAATAGGGATCTTTTGTATGGGGCATATATGTTAACTTTTTGTTTTCAATGAAAGAATGTCTTTCCCAATTTCTCATTTAAAATCATTCTTTTCCTAATACATTCATTCTCATATCATGCAGGGTCCCCATAATTAACTGTATGAATGATTCTAAATTCAATCTTGAGGTAGATTTTGAGCACCCTGAGATCTCAGCAGAAATTGAAGAGGACGACGACGAGGCAGAATGCGAGGTTCCTGAGGAGTTGGTAAGGATGATGGTCAATGAAGAAAGGCAAATCATGGCCCACCAAGAAAAATAGAAATTGTGAACTTGGGAACCGAGGAGGAGAGAAAAGAACTGAAAATCGGGACTACATTTTCCTCAGAAACCAGGCACAAACTAATAGCCATGCTCCAAGAGTTCAAAGACGTCTTTGCTTGGACTTATCAAGATATGCCAGGGTTGAATACGGATATAGTGGTGCATAAGCTGCCAACGACGCCAGAATGCAAACCAATCTAGTAAAAACTCAGAAGAATGAGGACTGACATGCTGATAAAGATCAGAGAAGAGGTAAAAATGCAATTTGATACTGGATTTCTAGAAGTTGCCAAATACCCTGAATGGGTTGCAAACATTGTACCAGTGCCAAAGAAGGATGTGAAGGTCCGCATGTGTGTAGATTACAGGGATCTCAACCGAGCAAGCCCTAAAGACAATTTCCCTTTGCCACATACTGACACGCTAGTGACAATACTGCGGGACACTCGTTGTTCTCATTCATGGATGGTTTCTCAGGATACAACCAGATAAAGATGGACCTAGAAGACATGGAGAAGACCACATTTGTGACCATGTGGGGCACATTTTGTTACAAGGTGATACCTTTCAGATTCAAGAACGTAGGGCAACTTATCAAAGAGTAATGGTGACTCTTTTCCACGACATGATGCACAAAGAGGTAGAAGTATACGTGGATAATATGATCGCTAAGTCCCAGACCGAGGAAGAGCACCTTCGAAACTTGAGAAAGCTATTTCAAAGATAACAAAAATACCAGTTGAAGCTCAACCCGGCTAAATGCACCTTTGCAGTCATATTTGGAAAACTCTTGGGGTTTGTAGTGAGTAGAAAAGAGATTGAGATCGACCCAGAAAAAGTAAAGGCTATCTAGGACCTCCCGCCGCCTCAGACTTAGAAAGAAGTTTGAGGTTTCCTGGGAAGGTTAAACTATATATCCCGTTTCATCTCCCAATTAACAGATAAGTGCAACCCTGTCTTCAGACTACTTAGGAAGAATAACCAGGGGTCTAGGATGAAGAATGTCAAGAAGCTCTAGAGAAGATTAAAAAGTACTTGACAAATACTCCGATTTTAGTCGCACCGGTACAAAACATGGCTTTGATCCTTTACCTTATAGTTTTTGAAAACTCGATAGGTTGTGTGTTGGAGCAACATGATGAGTCTGGGAAGAAGGAAATAGCCATCTACTACCTAAGCAAGAAGTTCACTTATTGCGAAACATGGTACCCCCCAATTCAGAAGCTATGTTGTGCTTTGGTTTGGACTACCAAAAGGCTTAGACAGTACATGTTATACCATACCACCTGGTTGATATCCAAATTTGACCCTTTGAAGTTTCTAATGGAAGCACCGACATTAACGGGGAAGATGGCCCACTAACAAATATTGTTATCCGAGTTCGACATTGTATGTGTGAGCCAGAAAGCTGTAAAAGGAAGTGCTATAGCGGATTTCTTAGCTAGCCGTGCTTCAGATGATTATGAATCGTTGAACTTCAATTTCCCAGATGAGACTTGATGTGCATTACAACTGGGGAAGACGTTGTTTCAGATAACGGCTCGTGGAAGCTTTACTTTGATGGAGCCTCCAATGCCCTTGGCCACGAAATAGGAGCCGTACTAATTTCTCCAGAAGATGTCTACTATCCCTTTACTAGTAGACTAGAATTCTTTTGCACAAACAACATAGCTGAATACGAAGCCTATGTCATGGGACTAAATGTAGCCATTGAAAGAAAGATCAAAGAACTTTGAGTATTCGAAGATTCATCCTTAGTGATCTATCAATTACGAGGAGAATAGGAAACTAGGGATCCGAAGCTAGACAAATACTATGAGTTGATCCAAGAGCTCATTAAATAATTTGAAAAGGTCAATTTCACCTACCTTCCTAGGGAAGACAACCATATGGCAGACGGCTTAGCAACCCTGGCCTCCATGTTCAAAGTAAATACGAAAGCAAAAATGAAGCCAATTGAGATGCAGACTTTTGAGAGGCTTGCTCACTGTTATAATGTACATGAAGAAATAGATGGCAACCCTTGCTATTACAATATCCTGCAATATATCAAGTTTCAAAAGTATCCCGAAGGGGAAACGAAAATGACCGAAAAACACTCAGAAAGATGGCAACATGATATGTTTTGGACGAGGAGATTCTGTACAAAAGAGGCCATGATCAAATGTTGTTGAGATGTGTAGATGCCCGGGAGGCGAAAAAATTTTTGGCAGAAGTGCCCGATGGCTTGTGTGGAACACACGCCAATGGTCTATCAATAGCCCAAAAAATCATGAGATATGGCTATTTTTGATCGACTATAGAAGGAGACTGCATCGATTACGCCAGAAAATGCCATAAGTGCCAAATATATGCCGATAAGATCCATGCTCCTCCTTTACCTTTGCACACCATGAACTCGCCTTGGCCGTTGGCAGCATGGATGTCATTGGACAGATTTATCCGAAGGCTTCCAACGGGCACCATTTTATTTTGGTTGCCATTGATTACTTCACTAAATGGGTAGAGGCAGCATCTTTTGCCAATATCACAAGGACAACGGTGTGCAAGTTCCTGAAAAATGAGATCATTTGCCAATATGGGTTGCCAGAAAGGATTATCACGATAATGCTTCTAACCTGAATAATAAATTGATGACTGAGGTGTGCAACCAGTTCAAAATAACACATCATAATTCCACGACCTACCGTCCTAAGATGAATGGGGCAGTAGAAGCAGCAAATAAAAACATAAAGAAAATTATTACGAAGACAACATACACATACAAAGATTGGCATAAGAAGCTGCCATTTGCTTTGTTCGCCTACCGGACATCTGTTCGCACATCAATAGGGGCAACGCCTTATTCTCTAGTGTACGGTACAGAGGCGGTACTACCCATTGAGGTTAAAATTCTGTCACTCCAGTTCTGAATGAAGTAGCATTGGATGACTCAGAGTGGGTGCAAACTAGGCTCGACCAGTTAAATCTCATCGAAGTGAAGAGGCTGAAAGCCATCTGCCATGGTTAAATGTACCAAAAACGAATGATGCGGACATATGATAAGAAAGTGCACCCGAGAGAATTCTGAGAGGGAGATCTGGTGCTTAAGAAGATCCTCCCAATTCAGAAAGATTTTCGAGAGAAGTGGATGCCTAATTGGGAAGGACCATATGTCGTCAAGAAGGCCTTTTCCGGAGGAGCATTGATTTTAATTGAAATGGATAGAGAAGAATTGAAAAATCCCACGAATTCCGATTCAGTTAAGAAGTATTATGTTTGAGAAAAAAAGAAAAAACACAAAACAAAACAAAAAAACAAAATGAAAAATGAGGCGAAAACCTGAAAAGGTGCTTCATAAGATGAAAACCTAAGGTGAAAATTTTTTATTTATGGCATTTATTCGATCCAAATATTCGAATTTCACTCAATACGATTTCCAAATTTTCTTCCTTTGAGCTTTATTGCTTTATAGTCACTCTATCAGAATCTAACTAAATCTAGTTAGAATCCAACTAAAAATACTAAAATATTCATAAAATAATATTTTATGAATTTTCCATAACCTTTGGAACTGTCTTTAAAATTTCAACTCAATTCGATGTACCGATAATTACTGAGAAGTTTATCAGGTACAATCCCCACTTGAAAACTTATAACAATAATCTATTACGAATATTGTTGACTCATGCTGAATCATTTTTATCAATAAAAAAACCTAACATGGAACCTTCCCAATAGGTCACCCATCCTTGTGCTGCTCTGGGCTGAGCACGCTTAACAATTTTTATTCAATCCAAGATACGATTTCCAAATTTCTAAATTTTATCGCTTTATAGCCATTAATATAAACTTCAGACGAAAAAATAGGGTAACACGGGGATGTCACTATTGGGGGTGAACTATTCATTTACGGGGTTATATTACATAACTTTTGAAATTACACTGTGGTCCCTGAACTTTTCCAAAGTTTATACTTTAACCCCCTAAACTTTCAAAAATTACATTTTCGTCCCTAG
The DNA here is from genome assembly GCA_019671005.1 of Hibiscus mutabilis. NCBI lineage: Eukaryota > Viridiplantae > Streptophyta > Magnoliopsida > Malvales > Malvaceae > Hibiscus > Hibiscus mutabilis. Next base: position 14,843,518 of record CM033728.1, on the reverse strand, counting down.
TCAAAAATTTGGAATATTACAGAGCGAGCTGCATTAGGTTTACCGAAGTAAACCATGAAGAGAAAACCTGAAACGCATCCATTTTTTTCTTTTATCTTGCCTAGATGCACAATTATCATCTTACATGTAAACACTGGACTCAGGTGAAAAACCAACTCAATCGGGCATCAAAACTATATCCAATTGACCACAATTTTCGGTTAGGGACCAAATTGCAATTTCATAAAATTACAAAGACTCTAATCCAATTTTTGTTACCAACCTTTAATTAATCAGATTCCATACCCACATGTCAAAAATCAGAACAAAAAGATCATCCAATCTCAATCAATTGCATTGCCAATATCCAGGGACTAAAATGCGAGAAAACAGAACCTTCTTTCCAGGAAATTAATAGCTTTAACGGCCACCTGTATCGATTCACCACAATCCATATCGATACGGCCTACTAGCCCTGTTTCGATACGTTGTAAGTTGTACCGGTACACCGTGTCAGATTAAAACATGATTTGAAATTTGTCAAAGGCCGTACCGGTACGGGTTACAGGCGGGATCCATCCCAAAAAGCATTTTTCCAGAAGCGTAAGAAAGTATCGATAGCCCTTAGCCCGTATCGGTACGCTTAAGCTTATATTGCCTATTCGTACCGATACCTGAGTACCCGTACCGATCCCAAGTGTCTAAAATCGCACAGCCGTACCAATACGGTCCCCCGCGTATCGGTACGCCTGAGCCTGTAATGTCATTTTTAGTTGATTTATCATACATTCAACCATACCAAACATCCTAACTTGCTCCTAACATACAACCAACATAATCCAAAATCAAACCACCTCATTACATCACAGATTCAACATCATTTCATGGCATCTTGCATCAAATGTAAATTTATAGGCATGCAACCTAGAAAACCAAACAAAACATGAAACTTCAGACCATCACCAAAGTCAATCCATAATGGCCATTTACAACTCAAGAGCAGCAAAACAAACTTTCTCAATAGGGAGTTCAACAAAACATCTCCCAAATAACAATGGAAACCCCCATTGCCCTTATTACTTATAGTCTAAATCAAAACATACTTTGGTTACCAAGTCTTGTACCGATCCCTTGCTTCCCGCTACCTTCCAAGCTTTTAGTTATCTGCATTGATGGACAAAGAGAGTGTAACCACACTAGGCTTAATGAGGAGTGCTCAAAAACAACACACCATCAATGCATTAAAACTATTTACCGACATTACATTGAAATCTCATTTCAAACATCACTTAAACATTATCATGCCTTTAAAACATGCACTTGACATCTTTAAAACCAGCATATTAAACCATATGCAACATGTATCATTAACCAACAGCAAGTCCCATTGCTCAACCTCAATGTAAGCCTCCCCACGCATAACAACCATATGCAAAGCTTAAAGAGTAAACATGTATAAATCACATTATACAACATAAACTTTTCAGTGATACATCAACAGTTATATTGGCTCACAAGTGATCATGAACCAAGTTCCTTTACCAAAATAGTTCACCGGATACACGGATTCAACAAGTGTTCTCCCAACACTTCAAGCCATCTCAATCGAAAATAGCGATACAATCACAATCGCGGTACCTAACAATCGGGTACACTTTCAACCCACGGGGACACCAACCCCTTACCTCAGTTAGATGCTTAATCCACTAGTGGGAGTATACGGTATACGAATCAAAACCCCTCAACATCCAAGGCGACTTATTATAGTGCACTATCAATCCTATGGCTGGCCAACTATATCCGATAACAATTTTAAAACCACATCACTTGCCAATATAATTAACCATTTACCATTACCTCACTGTTTTCAACAAGAATTAACCAAACCAATTTTCCAAAGCAACAACCATGCTTTAAAACACAAGTATAAACCATATACTTAGAAGGATCACTTACCATGTGCATCCTTAAGCAATTCATGCTTAAAAACAATATCTCAAATACTCTAAATCATGCTTAAACAGTATGCTCAATCTAAATCAAAACAAGTGCATAAAAACCATTTCAGGCTAGTACGACCGAGAGAGAAAAACCACATTTACTTACTTTCGAGTTTACACCAACGTATCAAGCTAAGTTTAAACTCCCATAAACCACCTTTAAAATATTCCAAAGCTAGAATCCACATTCTCACTCACCGATAAGCGAAACCTCAATTCGTGGACGCAAAATCAAGCATCTGAAGCCTCCAAAGCTTCACCGATCACTTCTGGATCAATCTCCGCTTGTTTTGATCACATTATAACAGAGGATTAATGCATCTCAATGCATTCAAAACACTGCAACAACAATTCCTTGCAGACTTCCACAATCCTCTCAAAATTACCCAACCACAATAACCGAAATCATCACCTAACCTTCCAAACACAACCCAGCCACAATCTAACAATCTACCACTTTCTTAATCATCAATTAACACTCAAAAATAGGATTGATTCATTCATATACTTCCAGCAATTAAACAGCCACCACAACTCCACAAAACACCAATCTAACAACCTAAACAACTAGGGATTCAAAAGTTTCGGATTCTATTGTTAAAAAAACTTATCAACATAATAATACATACAAAATATGATTAAAATCAATCTCCATCACTAGAAAACAGATCCAATACAAATTTTTCTCTTTTTCATCAATTTCACCCAATTAAAACAATTAATTCAATATAAAAACACAAAATACGATTATAAACCTTAAATCAAGGATCAAACACTTGGGAATATCAATAAAGAACCATTAAATAGAGGAGATCACGGTCCTTACCCCTATTGTGTGATTTCTCCCTCAATTGGCTTGTTTAAAGCTAAGAAAACACAAGATTTCAATAAGGTTTTGTAAACCAAAGATAAAGAATCATTTACAAATCAATAATCTGAGTAAAATGATCACTCACCTCTGGTTTTTGATGAAAACTTGAGTGTTTGGCAGAAATGAAGTGGAGAGAAAAGTTACGTAGATTTTCTTTAAAGTGATAACTAACTTTTAATAACCAAATTTCCTTTTTAATTAACTTTTAAAACACATGTTAAAATGATTTAATTGAAGGGACAAATCACCAGCAAAAACTTGGTAAAATAGCTCCTTAAGGATTCTAAGAATTTGATCCTTTTCATTTTAGTCACCTTTAAAAATAGTTTTCAAAAATCGTATTTTGGTCACTAGCCAAAATGTGACACCTCCAAATCTCATTTTCAAAAATTGATTTCACCAATATTAATCATATATTAAAAGATGAATTTTAACCATTTTTCCATATTTTTATCTTACAGAAAAATATACGATCCCGAATCTAACTCGAATCACTAACCCCATCCACTGGACCGTCTAACAAGCCACAAAACCGCTAGGCCCAAAATTGGGGCGTTACAACTCTCTCTCACTTAAGAAATTTCGTCCTTAAATTTTACCTGGTGGAAACAGGTGCGAAACTGTTCCAACATATCCGACTTGCGTTCTCACGTGGCCTCCTCAACATCGCGATGCCTCCTCAACACCTTAACAAGCTCGACCGTCTTGCCACACATCAAGAATCTCTACCGGTTCTTCATCATAAGATATATCCGAACTCAACTCAATATCCTTCACTAGCATTACATGCGAGGGATCCGACCGATACCTCCGCAACATCGAAACATGAAACACATCATGAATCCTCTCCAACTCAGGAGGTAACCTTAAACAGTAAGCAACAGGACCCATACACTTAGCAACCTCGTATGGTCTAATAAAACTCAAGCTAAGCTTCCCTTTTCGCCCGAAACGCATCAATTTCTTCCAAGGCGACATCTTCAAAAACACTTGATCACCAATCTCAAACTCAACATCCCTACGCTTCAAATCTGCGTAGGATTTCTGCTGGTCCGAAGCCGCTTTCAAGCGCTCACATATCAACTTCACTTTCTCGTCCTTGTGTTTCAAAACATCAGGCAAGGAAAGATGCTTCTCTCCAACCTCAGCCCAACACACGGGCGTATGGCACCTCCTTCCATACAACGCCTCATACGGTGCCATCTCTATACTAGCCTAATAACTGTTATTATAGGAAACTCCACCAGAGGCAATTGCTTCTTCCACGTTCCCTGGAACTCAATAATAAAGCATCTCAACATATCCTTGAGAACCTAAATCACGGGCTCCGACTGACCATCCGTCTGAGGATGATACGAAGTGCTAAAATTCAGTCGAGTTCTCAGAGCACGATGCAAACACACCCAAAACCTTACGGTGAAACGCGGATCTCTATCCGAAACTATAGATTTAATCACCCCGTAAAAATGCACAATCTCGGAGATGTACAGATCAGCCAACCTATCTATGGTATACATAGTATGCACTAGTACAAAATGTGCACACTTTGTAAACCGATCAACAATAACCCAAATGGAATCTTTTTTGGTCGGCGTCAAAGGAAACCCAGACACAAAATCCATGATGATTCTTTCCCACTTCCATTCCGGCATCCTCAAAGGTTGCAACAACCTGGAAGAAAACTGATGCTCAGCCTTCACCCGCTGACATACCATGCAACGAGAAACAAAATCAGCCACGTCTTTCTTCAGGCCAACCCAATATAACTTTTCCTTCAAACCACAATACATCTTGGTACTACCGGGATGCATAGCAAAAGGACTAGCATGCGCTTTGGTCAAAATGGTATGCCTCAACTTATCATCTTCAGGTACCACAATTCAACCTTTAAAACACAACACCCCATCATCACTAAAATGAAAATCCGTAAGATTTCCATCCATGATATCCTTCACATGCGGCACCAAACTCTCTTCATACGGTTTCTTTTCCTTAATCAACTACGACAAGGATGTTTTCACTTGCAACACAGCTAGCAACCCTCCATCACAAGTCACACTCAATCGAGTGAACATAGCTCTCAACTCTATAGTAGCCTTCCTACTCAAAGCATCAGCCACGACGTTAGCTTTGCCTGGATGATACTCAATAGTCTGATCATAATCCTTAAGCAACTTCAACCATCTTCGTTGCCTAAGATTCAGCTACTTCTGGGACATCAAATACTTTAGATTTTTGTGATCTGTATAAACCACACATTTCTCACCATAAAGGTAATGCCTCTAGATTTTCAAGGCAAACACAATTGCGGCAAGCTCAAGATCATAAGTAAGGTAATTACGTTAATGCACCTTCAACTATCTAGATGCATACACAACTACCTTACCTTCCTGCATCAACACGCATCCAAGCCCAATATATGATGCATCACTATAAACAACGAACTCTCTTCTCAATTCAGGCTGAACCAAGACTGGAGCTCGTGTCAGAGCTTCTTTCAATCTTTCAAAAGCCCGCTGCCTATCATTCGTCCACTCAAAATGAACATTCTTCTACAACAACTTGGTTAAAGGAGCTGCCAAACTAGAGAACCCTTCAACAAACCTACGATAATAACCAGCCATCCTAAGGAAACTCTGAACTTATGTCACAGATTTAGGCACCTTCCAACTTATCACAGCCTCAATCTTGTGCGGATCAATACGTATTCCCTCAGCCGACACAACATGCCCAAGGAATACAACCTCCCTAAGCCAAAACTCTCATTTGTTTAACTTGGCATACAATCGATTAGCCAACAACTTCTGAAGCACAATCTGTAAATGTCTATCATGATCCTCCTCGGTACGAGAGTACACAAGGATATCATCGATAAACACAACCACATATTAGTCCAAAAACTCATAAAATACACTATTCATCGTGTCCATGAAAGCAGGTGGTTCATTGGTCAAACCAAACGGCATCACCAAAAACTCATAATGCTCGTACCTCGTACGAAAAGCTAATCTTGGGCACATCTAAATTCTTCACTTTCAACTGATAGTACCTAGATGTCAAATCTATCTTAGAAAACACCGAAGCACCCTTGAACTGATCAAACAGATCATCAATCCGCGGCAAGGGATACTTGTTCTTTAACGTCAACTTGCTCAATTATCGATAATCTATACACATCTACAACATACCATCATTCTTCTTTACAAACAACACCGGTGCTCCCCACGGTGAAATACTAGGTCTAATAAAACCTCGATCAAGCAACTCCTACAGTTGCATCTTCAAGTCCTTTAACTTTTTCAGAGCCATGCAATACGGAGTAATAGACACTAGTGTCGTATCCACAAAGACCTCGATGCCAAACTCAACCTCACGGTCTGGTGGCAACCCCGGTAACTCTTTTAAAAAACCTAGAAACTCACATACGGTGCGAATATCTTGCACCCTCAACTTTCTCGAACCAGGATTCATAACGTAGGCCAATAAAGCCTGACATTCAGAATCCAACATTCGACTTGCTTCCAAAGCCGAAATAGCATCAGACAAAAACTTAGCATTCTCACCAACAACTATCACCTCAAAATTATCCGATAACCTCAAGGATATCCGTTTGGTCTCAAAATCCACCACAGCCCTATGTTCGGTTAACCAATCCATACCCAAAATCACATCAGAACCATGGAATGGCAACTCCATCAAGTCCACGGAAAACTCATGTCCCTGAACCATCAGCGGACACCTACAATACAACCTCCTAACCACGACTGTCTCCCCAAAATAAATAGTCACCCTAACACCCACATTAAGAATTTCAACAGATATATCCAGCAACTGTGCATGCTCACTCAAGATGTATGAATGGGTAAAACCAGAATCAACTAACGAAAATAACAATAAAGATTGTAAGGTAAAAGTACCTACAATCACATCAGTGTCATTGCGAACCTCTCGATGCACATACACCCTAGCCGGTCCACCTCCCTCAGGCTGGATAGCAACGGTATGAGCCACAGTCCTCTGCCCATCATCTCTACACTAGAACAGTCCATGACCACGACCATAGCCTCTCTGTGTGGCAGAGGTAAAGCACCTTGTCCACCTCTAGCCAACAAAGGACAATCACGTATCAGATGGTCTCCAGACCTACAACTCCAAAAAGCATTGGCAACAACAGGCGCAGGGACCTGACCCTTCCTGGCCAGACGCGGACAATCTCACCTCAGATGATCTCAGGATCCACAAACCCAACAGGTGTTAAATAGAGCTCTAACTTGGGTACCCTGCCCCTGGACTCCACGTCCAACAACACCTCTGCCACGCCTTGGCTCCGGGTAAAACCTTCGATCACGGTGTCTCTTAGCCTGACCACCGCTACTCCTAGAATCAGCCACCCTCTTACCAGAGCTAAAGCCTCGAGACTTAGACCCAGATTCTGCTCAACGTCCTTAGCTCGTGAAACCAACATATCAAAACTTGTGTAATCAGCAGCAAGCATGTATGTCTTAACCTCCTACACAAGCCCGTAGTAGAAATGGTCATATCGCGTACGCTCGTCAGGAACTAACTCGGGTGCATACTTACTCAACCTCATAAACTGTACCTCGTACTCAGCAACAGACATACTACCCTGTGCCAAAGCCATAAACTCACGCTTCATATCATCTTGATATTAGACTCCCAGGTACTTCTTCCAGAAAGCACCACAAAAGAACTCCCAGGTCACATCTTCGATCATCATACCGAATATCGTGGTAGTCCACCATGTATACACATCACCTTATAACAGGGACACAACACAACCCAACTTACGAGCATCAGAATAGCCCATCTGGCCCAGTATCCCCTCAGTACTGGCCAACCATCCCTCAAAAACCTTAGGTGAAAAACCTCAGAACTCAACTTTGCCCAAACTACGAAGACGCTCTAGCGGTAAACCCTGCCCAACTACTGGTGGTGCCGACACATGGACACCCACAACTGCTGCCTGAAAAACACCGGTCATGGCCTGAATCAACGATGCCATATCACCCATCCCTAGCCCAGCTGGCGCATGTGGTACTTGCTCTACTACCTCATGTGGATTAGGTGGGGGTGGCAACCCTCTAAGAAGTATAACATTCTCCTCGATTTCTTGCCTAGTGGCAGCAACAATCATACCAGATCATAACTCTTTCCTCGGTCCCATCGTGCTAATAATATATCTAAGGCATAATAATTATTCAAATATAAAACAATTAGGTTAGCTTCAAGCAAGGATCCAAGACATCCTTTTCAAATCATAACATTCTAGACTGTAATAATAAGGCAATGGGTTTCCCAAATTTCCCCCCAACATGGCATAAAGCAACCACCGTGCATATCAAACATTAGATAACAACTCACAATAGCACCACAACAATCAGACCAACTCCTAACTATCGTAAAGCTGGCTCTGATACCACCAAATATAACCCCATCGACCTGTCCTAGTCGCAAGATCAAACTGAGCGAGCTGCATTAGGTTTACTAAAGTAAACCGTGAAGAGAAAACCCGAAACACGTCCATTTTTTCTTTTATCTTGCCTAGATGCACAATTATCATCCTACATGTACACACTGGACTCAGGTGAAAAACAAACTTAATCGGGCATCAAAACGATATCCAATTGACCACAATTACCGGTTAGGGACCAAATTGCAATTTCATAAAATTACAAAGACTTTAATCCAATTTTTTGTTACCAGCCTTTAATTAATCAGATTCCATGCCCACATGTCAAAAATCAGAACAAAAAGATTATCCAATCTCAATCAATTGCATTACCAATATTCAGGGACTAAAACGTGAGAAAACATAACCTTCTTTCCATGACATTAACAACTTTAACGGCCATCTGTATCGATACGCCACAAGCCGTATCGATACGGCCTACCAGCCCTGTTTTGATACATTGTAAGCTGTACTGGTACGCCACGTCGAATTAAAACACGATTTGAAATTTGTCAAAGGCCATACCGATACGAGTTACAGGCGGGATCCATCCCAAAAAGCATTTTTCCAGTAGCGTAAGATAGTACCGATACCCCTTAGCCCATATCGATACGCTTAAACTTATATTGCCTAATCGTACCGATACCTGAATACCCGTACTGATCCCAGGTGTCTAAAATTGCCTAGTTGTACCGATACGATCCCCTGCGTATCGGTACGTCTGGGCTTGTAATGTCATTTTTAGCTAATTTATCATACATTCAACCATACCAAACATCCTAACTTGCTCCTAATACACAGCCAACATAATCCAAAATCAAACCACCTCATTACATCACAGATTCAACATCATTTCATGGCATCTTGCATCAAATGTAAATCTATAGGCATGCAACCTAGAAAACCAAACAAGTGAAACATGAAACTTCAAACCATCACCAAAGCCAATCCATAATGGCCATTTACAACTCAAGAGCAGCAAAACAAACTTTCTCAACAGGGATTTCAACAAACATCTCCCAAATAACAATGGAAACCCTCATCGCCCTTATAACTTATACTCTAAATCAAAGCATACTTTGGTTACCAAGTCTTGTACTGATCTCGTGCTTCCCGATGCGTTACAAACTTTTAGTTCTCTGTATTGATGGACAAAGAGAGCATAAGTACACTAGGCTTAGTAAGGAGTGATCAAAAACAACACACCATCAATGCATTAAAACCATTTCTTGGCATTACATTGAAATCTCATTTCAAACATCTTTCAAAACATTACTTAAACATTATCATGCCTTTAAAACATGCACATGACATCTTTAAAACCAGCATATTAAACCATATGCAACATGTATCATTAACCAACATCAAGTGTCATTGCTCAACCTCAATTTAAGCCTTCCCATGCATAACAACCATATGCAAAGCTTAAAGAGTAAACATGTATAAATCACATTATACAACATAAACTTTTTAGTGATACATCAACAGTTATATTGGCTCACAAGTGATCATGAACCAAGTTCCTTTACCAAAATAGTTCACCGGATACACGGATTCGACAAGTGTTCTCCCAACACTTCAAGCCATCTCAACCGGAAATAGCGATACAATCACAATCGCTGTACCTAACAACCGGGTACACTTTCAACCCACGAGGACACCAACCCCTTACCTCGATTAGATGCTTAATCCACTAGCGGGAGTATACGGTACTGTAAAACCCCTCTACTGTTAGGGTACTTGGATGGAGTTTATGGTACACGGATCAAAACCCCTCAACATCCAATGCGACTTATTATAGTGCACTATCAATCCTATGGTTGGCCAACTATATCCGATAACAATTTTAAAACCACATAACTTGCCAATATAATTAACCATTTACCATTACCTCACTGTTTTCAACAAGCATTAACCAAACCAATTTTCCAAAGCAACAACCATGCTTTAAAACACGAGTATAAACCATATACTTACAAGGATCACTTACCATGTGCATTCTTCAGCAATTCATGCTTAAAAATAGTATCTTAAATACTCTAAATCATGCTTAAACAATAGGCTCAATGTAAATCAAAACAAGTGCATAAAAACCATTTCACGCTAGCACGACCGAAAGAGAAAACCCACATTTACTTACTTCTGAGTTTAAACCAGCGTATCAAGCTAAGTTTAAAATCACATAAACCACCTTTAAAACATTCCAAAGCTAGAATCCACATTCTCACTCACCGATGCGCGAAACCTTGATTCGCCGATGTGAAATCAAACGTCTGAAGCCTCTAAAGCTTCACCGATCACTTTTGGATCAATCTCCCCTGTTTTGATCACATTACAACAAAGGATTAATGCATCTCAATGCATTCAATTAACTCTCAAAAATAGGATTGATTCATTCATATACTTCCAGTAATTAAACAACCACCACAACTTCACAAAAACATCAATCTAACAACCTAAACAACTAGGGATTCAAGAGTTTCAGGATTCTATTGTTAAAAACAACTTATCAACATAATAATACATCCAAAATATGATTAAAATCAATCTTCATCAATGGAAAATAGATCCAATACGAATCTTTCTCTTTTTCATCAATTTCACCCAATTAAAACAATTAATTCAATATAAAAACACAAAATCAGATTATAAACCTTAAATCAAGGATCAAACACTTGGGAATATCAATAAAGAACCATTCAATAAAGGAAATAACGGACCTTACCCCTATTGTGTGATTTCTCCCTCAATTGGCTTGTTTAAAGCTAAGAAAACACAAGATTTCAATAAGGTTTTGTAAATCAAAGATAAAGAACCATTTACAAATCAATAATCTGAGTAAAATGATCTCTCACCTCTGGTTTTTGATGAAAACTTGAGTGTTTGGCAGAAATGAAGTGGAGATAAAAGTTGAGAGAAAAATTACGTAGATTTTCTTTAAAGTGATAACTAACTTTTTATAACCAAATTTCCTTTTTAATTAACTTTTAAAACACATGTTAAAATGATTTAATTGAAGGGAGAAATCACCAGAAAAAACTTGGTAAAATAGATCCTTAAGGATTCTAAGAATTTGATCCTTTTCATTTTAGTCACCTTTAAAAATAGTTTTCAAAAATCGCATTTTGCTCACTAGCCAAAATGTCACACTTCCAAATCTCATTTTCGAAAATTGATTTCACCGATATTAATCATATATTAAAAGATAGTTTTTAACTATTTTCCATATTTTTATCTTATAAAAAAATATACGGTCCCGAATCCGACTCGAATCCCTAACCCAGTCCACTAGACCGTCTAACAAGCCACAAAATTGCTAGGCCCAAAATCGGGGCGTTACATACAGACTGTAATATACTTATTGAATTTCTGTTTTATGATTTTCTATAATGATGTCCTAACAAAATTTTGCTTTACGATTTTAAATATATTAGAAAGAAAAGAAATTATTTCGGGTTTTACTGTGGGTCGCTCTTGTGACCCTAATGTGACCTCCTAGAATCTCATGTAACGCATAGGCAAGTTTAGGGGGTTACATAACCCCACCTCTCGATTCCCCTCTTCATCACTACCTCTGCTCATCACCCCTTCTTGTAACCCATAAACAACAACACCATTACCTCTCATTCCATTCTCTAACACTATTATCTAAACCCACCATTGAAACCTCCTTCACCTTCACTGCCATAATTAAAGCCCAAATCAAAAACCATTAGGCATTAAACCCAAAAAAAAGAAACCAACACCAAAAAGGGGATAATTTTTGCCTTCGATAGGTGATTTTTTTTTATGGTCGCAGAGTTCATCTGTCGGTTGAGTTCGTCCGCGCGATGACTGGTGCCTCCTTCCTTCAATCCCAATGGTGGGTAGCTGAGAAATAAAACTAGAAACAACATATTTTGGTTTCGATTCAATTCAATGATGGTGGAGAGAGATCAGAGGCAAGAAAACTAAAAGGTTTCAGTCGAGATTCGTGAGCTTTGGAGCGTCATTTGGTGAAATGGCCGCTGGATTCAGACTCAGCATGTCGAGATGAGTCTTTTGGTAAAATTCGAACTATAATGGCTGCCTTCGACGGTGAACGGCGGTGGCCAAAAAAGATAGATGCATAGAACAAATAATATTTTTTTTATGTTGAAGGAGATATAATTTTTTATTTTAAATTATATTTATAATTAAATATTTAACAAAAGTAATAAAATTTTATTTTAAATTATTTTTATATTTAATAATAATAAAATATGCCAAGTCATTACAGAATATTAATAAAATAATATTGAGTGACCAAAATAGGTTAATGTATAAAGTTCAGTGAGTAAATTGACCGTTCTGAAAGTTCAGTGATGATTTTTATAATTTACCCTAATTTTTAATTTGAGAGTCACTGTGTGAGGGCACAATACAAAAAAAAATGAGGGTAAAATTAATTTTTCAAAAGCACGTGGGTCTTTACAACCAATAAGTCTAATATTTTATAAATATATTTAAAAAACATATATTTTAAATGCATTGTAAGAATTAGTATAATGTTATAAATAAAATAACCAAGAACAATAGTAAGAATAAAAGAACAAAGAGATGAGAGAAAGAAGGAGATTTGTATTATTCTCAATATAGACTTGTGTACAATGCCTTTATCAAATCATCTATTTATAGACATAAAAAGTACATAATATATTAAACTCTAATTAATAAAGATAATATTCCTAATAATAAAGTAAATCAAATCTCCTTGATAAAGTTCTTATCATGATAAACACCCATATAGATAAATATTCATAACACTCTCCTTTGGATGTCTATGAAGATAATGTATCTCACTAAAACCTTTCTAAAATAAAAACCTAGTGGAAAAAATTTCTTTAGTGGAGGAAAAAAAGTACACACATCTTTGATACGCATAACATGTTGCCTCATTAAAAACCTTACCATAAAAACACATTGGGACAAAACCTCGGTTAAGGGAAAAATAGTGCAACACGTATTTACTCCCCTCATGAAAATGTCATATAAGATCGTTGAATATTCATAATTCAATTTTGAAAGCTCTTCACGAGTTTCCAATTTGAAGCTCTTCAGGAGTTCTAATGATATTCTAATTATCCTAATGAATCTTGATTCAAACTCCTTTTTAAATGCATAAAGGAAATATGATTATTCTTATAGTATTTCCTCAATAATTACTCACTAAGGCGATTATATCAAATGCGCCAAAATATAAATATTCAAGAGGACATACCTAAATAAATTTCTTTGAAAATTTCCAAACGCTTCTAGCATTTTAAATAGGGATCTCCAAAATAATTACACGCATATAAAGTATTTCATAGCTGCCAAATTAATTGCATCCACTATGAAGTAATTAAAAATTCTTTGTAATTCAAGTCGTGTTATATCTCACGACTACTTATTTGTACCACACTTACATTACACTTTTATGTGTTTGGACTACTAGTCCAAAAACTTCACTTTTAAAAGTTTAAATCATCTTTTTATATTGGCCAATCATTTCAGTATTTATAGATTTCTATACAAGATCCTCGTTTTCTTTCTTTACTTCTATAGAAGTTTTCTATGTAAAATTGTTGTCGTTAACTTTTCATTTCTAGTTCCATTCTTTTGTCGTATTGACATAACTTGTCGAGATCTCTTTTAAATCTTTATTTCAAGTACTTGAAACTCTTTTAGAGTTTTATTATTAGTTATGTCTTGGGTCTCTTCAGGAGCACTCACCTCCAATATATGACCATCTCATACTATTTTCCATTTACGATAATTTCGATCATTGAAACCAATTTTAACTATCATGCTTTAGGCATGATTTACATTCATTCGCTCTAACATGTAATTTAAATTTATAACATTTCTAGCTGGTATATAAGACTTGGTTACTCTTATTAGGTCAGTAAATATGTCCGGCAGTTGACATGTAATAGTATGAATTATCTTATGAACTTTAGGTTCATATACGAGGATCAAGATAATAATAATTTATTTTCCTTTATCCAGCTGATTATTAGTTCCCTTAGAAAAATCGTGTCATAAATGATTTTCCAATTAATGTTTAAAAATTTAAACATAAAAGGAGACTCATAATCAATATATATTCTCAACCCTTTTCATATACTCATTTTGTGTGTTGTGGTGGAGCAATTCAAACATATATCATATATCCAAAAATGAAAAATATTTGGCTTCGAACTAAAAGCCAATAATAATGGAGAGTATAAATAATTTATTGGCTTGATGTGTATATGTATGGCTACATTTGAAATGCCATATAGGTATTGGAGGTTTTGTTCTCGTGGTTTAGCTATTAACCGGAGGAATTCAATCAATAATTTTGATAATCATTTGGCCGTGAACTCACTTATTTTAGCAAGACGAATAGTCTTAATTGCATAATCTAAAGTTTATCATTTTTTATTTATTCGAATAAATAATTTCACAAGCTACAGGTTGTGAGTAGATGCATCTACTGAAATATTATTAAAACTTTCCATATTGTGGATAATATGCCCATATTTCATTTAGATATGCAAGACATTCAGTCTCTACTTCAACAAGTGATGTTCTAATAATTAATTTTTTGAGAACAAGCAACATAAAAACTTCAGGTTCTTTTGATAAATATTCTTGTGAATCTCAATAAATTTTCGCATCATTATTGATCGGGATGGTCTAACCACCGATCATGCCAACTAATAAAAATTTTCAACGTGCAAACTTCTGGTTTACCGTAACATATGATTCAACTTTAATATATATGTGCTTCAAAGAGAATAAATGTTACGAAAGTATTTAAAATATATAAATAAGCAAAACATATAAATATTCAAAATATGTAAAGAAATATAAAACATAACAACAATAATATAAAGTAAATTGACATAAAAAAAATCAATTATTCCGAGTTATGAGAAAATAAATTAAAATGTGAAGTATTCCCTTCAGGGATTATAAGTAAATAAATTAAAATGCGAAGCATTTCATTTGACAATAATATATTTGCTCTTCTTGAGTATTCTATGATATTAGTACTTCCGGATATAATACTCGTATTATTCCCTAACATTTTTAAATGGAAAAAATATGTACAATTATGCACCTTTCAATATGTGTTTTGTTCCATTCACTTCGGTAAATGAAAGATATTGAATATAGTACATATCAAATCGATTATCTATCAATGATAATGTCTCAATAGCTTATTTCTCTCTCGAAGCATTAGTATTTTTAGTACTTTGAAATATAGTACTCACAATTTTTCTTTACATTTAAATGAGAAAATAATTCTTATGGTTCTACTACTCATAAACCGACATTATAGATTATATTTGATAAATAATCATGTTAATAAATGTCATACTATATATATAAATATAAAACGTAAATGATTATTTTGTAAAGTAAATAAACATAAAATAAAATAAAAGACCAATAATTTTCTTCAAGGCTATGAGAATAATTAGAAGATGATTTATTCTCTTTCAAGGGTTATAAGAAAATCAACAATGTCCAAATGAGTTAGACAAATATCATCTTCAGCATTTTCGAAAATAAAATTTGCTTCTATTTTCTTTCTTTTATCATTTAATGATTGTTGATGTTTTCCGTGTATGACAAGTACGAGATCAATGGTTTGTAACATCACATTGATAATAAAAGGATTTCACTTTCTTAGAATGACCTTTATCAATCTTGGCATCCTTATAACCTCACTTTTGGTGGTTATAAACATTCTTAAAATAATTATATTTTCCATGTCTATGTTCATGGCTTCAATCGTGACCACAACTATTAATGTCACATTTATTCTTTCTATTATATAATCTCATATTCACTTCAAGGAATGAAGTGGAGCCAGTGTGCCTTTAAAACCTTTTTTCACGATATTGTATCTGAAGACAATATTATTTGCGTGAGAAGTAGAGTATGTTTTTATTAACATATCCTCATCAGTGATACTTACCATATAACTTCAGTTGTGAAGTAATTTGAATAATATCTTAGTTATATTCCCTAATTAAATAGTGTTTTATCATATTTGCATTCACTTTAGGGAATACCTCCCATAAAAATTCTTATCAAGATGATTTTTTTGTAACATTAACTTGGGAGAAGCCTATGGTCGAGTTTTTTAACGTATAAGAATTACTGCTTTCAAGCAAATATAGATTTTATAACAGTCTTCTTGTAGATTCAAAATCTCCACAATTTATGGCATTTTAAAATTATAGTTTAAAGAATAAAAATAAAAGTAGAGTTTACCGATATTGATTTTCCTCTCAAGGACAATGGAGACATAGCTAATAGACTAAGACATCTTCTCATAATCTTTTTACGTCGTGTCTCTTTTCAAGCTATTTAAACACATATAAAACTCAAAACATGATTAAAAATACTAACTTTTATTAAATAAAATAACATAAACATATATCTTAATTATAATATGACGTAAGAAGAAATGTGATCCAAAATAAAAGCCTACTCAACGTATAACTAATCACCATTGCTTTTCAACTAGTTACTGGAAACAAAAATAAATACCTGGCAGTATATAAATGAGGCAATCATCGTGAGTAGGGTGGTTCAAAGATTTTGGGGGCCTTGTGCAGTTTTTAAAATACGTCTCTTAATTTATATTCGGTAAGAGATATAATTTTTTCTTTCAAAAAATTACCGTAATAGAAAAATATCATTATATTATCCTCTTGACCAACAAAAAAGTTAACTTATAAACACTTAAAAATCAAACATTTTCACTTAAAATGTGTCATTTTTTGCATGTATAAAGTTTTAGATAATTGTTATATATATATACACATAATTATATATACAAATTTATAATTTTTTACAACTATTAAACTTAAGCTCTCTATTTTTGGGGCCCTTCTCTATCGGGGGCCCTGTACGATCTCTCCTATCACTCCTGTCCAAAACCCCCCCACTGATCGTGAGTGTGATGAAATTGAAAGGAAATCAAGCCTAAGCAATGACAAATGCGATCATCTCCACCTTTTTGGGTTGCCACGTAGATTTCAATATCATATTGAAATATTTTCGAGAACCAAAATTGTTGAGTGAAACCATGCTGATAACATATTATAAATAAAATAATAAAGAATAAGAACAAGAATAAAAGAACATAGAGACGAGAGAAAGAAAAAAATTTATATTATTGTGTACAATGCCTTTAATAAATCATCTATTTATAGGTATAAGAGGTACATAATATATTAAACTTTAATTAATGAAATAATATTCTTAATAATGAAGTAAATCAAATCTCCTTAATAAAGTTTTTTCAGGTTTATTTTAAATATATAAATAATATTTTAAAAGCTAAAATTATATATATTATCTTATATATTTAAAAGAAATTTCAACCGAAAAATAATTGTATAAATATTATAGAAAATATATTAGTGCTGATTTCGTTAAACTACAAGCGGTGACAATATAAATATAAAATACATTAGTGCTTCCTATTTAAAAGAACTTCATTAAACAACAAGCTATGACGCTAAAAAAATTACATTATTGCTTGCAATTGAAATTGAATTCATTAAACAAGCTATGACTCCTAATATTAACATTACAAAAATATATCAATGTTTGCAATTTAGAGTGGATTCATTAAAGTAGAAAGTATGACATCTATCATTAATTTAATTTTATAATCAGATGAAGCGTTTAATTTATCATTATTATTACTCTTTGCGCCATCTATACTTACATATTTTTCGAATAAAATTGTATATCGTCATGGTACATACAATGATCGTTGTTTGCTTTTTAAAATTATATCTAGGCATATTTCTTAGAATGATTATTTTCTTCTTAAGTTCGTTAAATGATCATTCTAAGTCCGAATAAAATTGTATATCGTCATCGTTCATGCAATGATCATCGTTTGCTTTATAAAATGATAGCTTGCATGCACATAGCTATAGCAGATGCATCAGAACGCGAGCCTCAGTGGCGTGAGCAAAGTTCAGCAAGGCTTGAAAAATCTCCTTATTTGTTGAGGTACAAAATTGGAGTATCAAACAAGGGTGTAATGCCGAGACTGAAATAGAGATTGATGATTATTAAGAAACACACATGCAGACATTCTTTATTTAAAACATCAACAACAACAGAAACGAAAACGACAGCGACAGCAACTACATGATGTAAAGGCAGAATCTCAACATAATTAAGTAGGAACTTTGGATTGAGAAGAGAGAAGCCATGGGAAGAAGTTGTGAAGGTCGAAAACGGTGGTTATTAGTGAAGTCCAGCAGACAGGACCAGGTGAAATCTGGCTAAACCCTGCTTGAGCCGACCACCAGATCTTCCGGTGGTTTCACCACCATGTCTTCTTTGGGGCTCACAAAACAAACCAACGATCTCCTCCCCCTCTCCTCGTTCACCATTGCCCTATGTATGCAGCTTTTGTACATCCCGTTGGAAAAAGCCTACAACAATAACGTAAACACATTCGGAATTCAGATATCTAATAATAAATCATGGCATCAAATAAAAACAAATACTATATATTAATGTACCATGAAAGTGTCACCAATGTTAATGTTGAACGCATCCTGCCGAGGTGGAACCGCCAGCCATTTGTCACCGGCCAATATTTCGAGCCCTCCGACCCGGTTTTGGTGAATTATCGTGATGAAATTAGGGCCGGGGTTCTTGCACGGGGATAGTAATTGCACCTCATTATAGAAGTACCATCTTCGAAAAATTTGCGATAATAGGAACGATCCACTCCTAAACTCAGTGCCAAAAGCTCCATGATGATTAGAGACAACTCGCTCATCTTTTCACAATACTTTTGGTAAACCCGCCTCCAAAAATCAAGACATAACATTCTTGTTAGTCAATAAAACACTTTTTTTTTTCTTTATCATACAAATCGATAAAGCAAGTATATAGGAATTTTTTTGTCAGAGCTATTTACACCTTCTGTCCCACTTAATATGTTCATTTTGTGTTTTGAAATTGTCTAACTTAAAATGTCTCATTGGAAAAATCAACAATTTTTAAAAGGCATATTTCCCTTTATACCCTTTTTTTAGTTTCCCAACAAAACAAAATTTAACTTTTCAAAGATAAAATTGTTGTTTCAATTATTTTACAGCATCTTTCTTACACAAACTTTTTTCTTAAAATTACGTGAAAAGTCAACGATGGACGTTTTTGGTGGGACGGAGGGAGTATTAATTTGGTAAAAGATTAATATCAATATACTTTTGATGGCGTAATTAACTATGAGAGGATAAATTTTGTCAAAAAAAAAAAAACTATGAGTGCACAAATTTAGACTTACCCAGCGTGCTCAAATTCTTGTCCCAAAGTAGACGTAAAATAATCCACCACAGCAGAGTCAGAGTTCATTCCTCGGTACCTGAAGCTAAATGTTTCCTTCCAAGGCAAACTGGACGAGAATCGTTCAGCATGAGCAGAAGAAAACCCTGTGTAACCACCCGGCTTTTGTCGAAAACCGAGCTTCTTGTTAAAGGGCAAGTCAAAGACGGCATCGATTTCCCGATACGCAGCTTGAATGAGATCTGCGTCGACACCGTGGTTGATGACTTGGAAGAAGCCATGGTTTGTGCAAGCAGACCTCACAAGCTCGATTGCCTTGGCAGTGGCGTTCTCGTCTCCTTTGATGAACCCTTCCAAGTCTATAAGGGGCTCGTTGAACACTCCGTCGGTGCCGACCAGGTCATCCTTGGGCCACATGAATTGTGTGGGTATGTTGTCTTGCCTTTGAAGCTTGTTTAGGTCTAAAAGATGAAGAGTGTCTTCATCTTTTGGTTTCATGGAAAGAATTGAAAGAAGGGTTGAAGAACTCGAATGCATTGGAGAGAGGGAGAGAGAGGGAGAATTGCGAAGTCTTAGAAAAAAGGAGTAGTGATAGAGAAGAAACCGTAACGTATATATAGAGATTTGAGAAATGTTGTGAATAACTGATGAGACTAGAGGACGTACACTTGTTCACTTTCTTTTTAATACTTGTCAACACCATGCATGCATCAGCTCATTATTCATGAAATTTGCTTTCTTTTATGGTATACTACATAAATGACCGCTCAATTATAGGGTTGGTCTCGATTTGACCACTATACTTTTAATTGGAGCAATATGACCACTCAACTATGTAAATGAACTCAATGTGATAATCTGCCATTAAAACCTAACTGAGGAAGTGACGTGACAGTTAATAAAAATTTGTATGATTACACATTTGGTCCTCGTTACTTATATATTCTATCAATTTGGTCCTAATTTTAATTTAATAAAATAAATTACACATCCAATTAGGTGGTGATACGTGTCATCACCTTATTGGAGGAATTTAATTATTTATATTTGATTAAATTTATTAAATCAAATATAAATAATTAAATTCCTCCAATAAGGTGATAACACGTGTCATCACCTAATTGGATGTGTAATTTATTTTATTAAATTAAAATTATGATCAAATTGATAGAATGTATATGTAACGAGGACACATTGAGTCCATTTATATAGTTGAGTAGTCTTATTGCTCCAATTAGAAGTATAGTGGTCAAATCAAGACCAACCCTATAGTTGAGTGGTCATTTATGTAGTTTACCCTTTTTTAATAATCATACGGTGATTACAAATTAGTGTTTGTTCATACTTTTTCTTAACTCTTTGATAAGGTATACAACTTGCAGAAAAAACTGCACAAACTCAAGTCTCCTATAATGAAAACGGTCTCTTTTTTCACTGAAACCACTTATTAGATTCATAAAATTTACTTGTTCTAAAAAATTATAATTTAAATGAAACAGTTGTATGAATCGATTCAATTAAGGGTTTACATATTAATTTGATTTAAATAACGCTTTAGTCTAAAATAATCATTATAAGAATGAATAAAACAAATTTAAGTTTTAATTAAATGTCGAAATTTACTAATTGACCTAGTGGTTAAAGATGCTCATATTATCCCATTTTGTATGAGTTCAAATCCCGGTATGAAAATATAATACTTATCTAATTAATTAAAAAAGTTTGAATTAAATGCCCACTAAATACTTTATATAATTAATTGTACATTCTATAAATAAAATTCTATTGATTGTTTCTATTATTCTAACTGGTCATTATCACCCCCTTCATCTTACTCTAATTTTATAATATTATTACTCTATTTTTATATTATTAGTCTAAAGGTGTTTATAAGGTAATTTATTCTCATAGATATTCTTAAGCTTTTGACAATGCAGACACCTTGTAGACAGATCGATTGAACTAAAGTATTTTAAGATGGATATTATATTTTTTTTCACTAAAATCACTTGTTAGGTTTAACAAAGAATAATATTTTTTAATATGTAACAAAGAATAATATCAATGTTTGTGAGAGTATATATCCACAAATTGGTAATCATATTTATTCCATTTTGGACTAAACTTTTATAGAAAATACATATAGTTTTTAATTTCATACTCATAAGTTGAATATTTAACGAGAGAGTTTTATTATTATTATAGTCATATACAATTCAACAAAATTAATTAATTTTTATTTAGACCATTAAACCGGAGAGATAATATATATTCATGGTTCAAAGTAATATATATCTCTATTCATCTTATTCAATTTAATAAGAAGTTTTTTTAATATTGTAAAGTTAGATTAAATATATATGACTTAATTTAAAACTCAAAAAATTATTTTCATAAATGCAACGTGGCAGATTGTTCATAAAAAAATACTACGTAACAGAAAAGATGAAATTCAATTCCATAAATAACTTTCAAAAAATAAAGGGAGATAATTATTTTTTTATATATATAAGAGAGATAATTATTTGATACATTAATTATGGATTTTTTTCTCCACAAACCGTTGTCATGCGTCCTTAATTATATAATTAAATATTAATTAAAAACATGTAACGGTGAAAATTAGTTTATAAAAGAAAAAATTCTAACACCAATATATCGAATAATTATTTAATATAAAAGTAGGAAAAAATCATGCCTTTCACGATATAAATGAATCCAAGAGAGGGATTTTGAAATCAATTTGATAACTCCAAATATTTGATTTTTTTTTTCCTTTTTTTGAACATAAACTCCAAAGATTTGTTTGTATCTAAGGAAGGCACGAAAGGCATGTGACCACCCCATTAGGCCAACACTTTTTAGGGAAACTGACGGTTAGAGTAGAGTATAAATTTTTGTATTATATCTAAAAGTTTATTTTAATTTCACTATTATTAAAAATATTACTAAAAAAACATTTTTGTCCCTGTATATTTAAAAAGTTAATGTTTTGGTTTTTATACGTTTGAAAAGTTAATATTTTGGTCCCTATACATTTTAAAATGTTAAACTTATTGTTAGTTCACTTAGATATTTTGGTTTAAACATTATTTAGGCCCCTCTTAATTTTGAACTCGAACAAATTAATCTCTCTAAAAAATTGTGTGAATTTTTGATTAAAATATTTAGTCACTTATGAAATTTACAAATTAATTCATATTCTAACTCCAAAGTTCTCTTCACTTACAATAATATTATAATTACAAGTCAAAACATAAATAATGTTTAAAATGTTTAATTAAAAAAGTGTACATTGAATTTTCTTAAAATTTTTAGATTTGGAGTGAGAATAAGGGTTTAATTGAAAAACATGATACAAATTCACTAAAACTTTTTTAAAAATCGAATCTATGAAAACTATCATAAAATTATATAAAATTTTTTGTTTATTTCAATTAAAAAATTATTCAATCAAAAAAATTATTCAATCATAGTTGGTATATATCATGTACTGACGGGTTAACATCATCATAGATTGTTCTTATTTACTCACTTTCAAAATGTACATTGAATAGAGCAAGCACATTTGACCGGTTGGCCAAGTTGCTCATCTTTGTTCCTTCATATTCGCTTAGGTCATGGGTTCTAGACCCACTAGAAGCACCTCTTTCCTTCCCCTAGAGTCCCCATTCCCCTCTCCTCTATGTGGGATTAGGATTAGAATTAGGATTTGTCAATAATATATATATTAAATAAAGTACTCGCCTTTTTTCAATAAGGGTCAATTTGCTCAATTTCAAAATTGACATGAACTTAATGAGTGCTTGAACCAAAATATTTAAGCCACAAACCGTAACTTTAAAATCTTGGACCCAATTATTCACTTTTCAAACGTACATGAACTAAAATGTCTCTTTTTATAGTAGTGGGACTAAAATGAACTTTTATGTATAATACAAATATTAAAATATTCATTTTTATGGTAGAGGGACTAAAATGAACTTTCAATATAGTACAAAGACTTTTATCGTACTTTAACGTAAACTAACGTATGAAGTATCTCTTTGTTGGTAATTGCTTTTTAAAAGTACAATGGAAAATTGACTTTAAAAATTGGATTTAAGATTTTAGTGTATGTCATTGATGTTAAAAAGGTGTGTAATCACTCATTTTTGTCCGAGTTGTAAATATTATAATAATATTAATTACTATTGTGGTAATGTGTATATTTAAGCATATGTATGTGTGCATATGTTAGTATGTGTACATATTATGGCAAATATATTATTGCATGCATATATTGTATGTATTAATTAATATTGCATGCATGTGGTATATGAATCTTTATGTGTGCTTTATTATTATGTATGAATTGCGTGTATATATTATTAGTTATGTATTGCATGTATGTATCAGTATATGTGTGTATTTATGATTATGTGTTTGTATATGTATGTATGTATGAATATATTTATATGTGAATGTATAATTATTATATGTGTATTATTATTGTATGCATGTAATATTGTTATCTTTAATATTGTTATTATTTATGTGTATATGTGTATGTATAATACATATGTGTTATGGTTATGGTATGTATGTATAACGTATGTATGCATGTTAATTTGTTTGTATAATTATAACGTATGTATGCATGTTAATTTGTATGTATGCGAGTATGTATATATATGTGTGTGTAATAAACAGATCATGTATAAAACCCATATTTATATTAAATGTCCAGTCCAATACATAACTTAAAAAAAACAAAAAATATTTACACAAGGCCCAACCAACCAGCCCAAAACCTAAAAAAAACTAGAAAATATTAACCCTACTATATCCTCTTTTTGCAAGCGGCCGAAGGAGAGCCGTTGGATCAAATCTGATCCAACAGCCATGATCAACCCAGGCATCATCCAGCTGGACCGAATAGGGAACACGCTTCAGACCATTTGCATGTGAGACCGTCTGCCTGCCCCACGCCACGTGGCATGATCCAGGACCACCTCGTTATCGCCAAGATCCAATCTAAGCTGTTCATCTTCGAAGAGCCTCAACCGTTGGATCAAATCTGATCCAACGGTCCAAAATGCAGCTGGCCAAGAGACTCTTTCTCTTCCCTTCCATGTGGCGCCACCGCAACGTCCGTACCAAATTGGACTTGCAAAATCAGAAACACAGAAGTCAAATCCCAAATCACTATCAACCACAACAATAGCAATTATTTAGCTTAATCATTTAAGCAAAGAAATCAGAAAGAAAAGAGCATATATAGAGATGTAATCCACCATTATGTACTCAAGAAATCAAACTCATAATCAATAAAAAAACAAGATTTTCTGTGGTAATCTCTCCTTTTCATTTTTCTTTGCAAATATTCGAAATAAAGAGAAATAAATAACAAAAACACAAAAGGTTCGAGAGAATCTTACCTCCGCCATAGGATAGCCGTCTGGTGACAAGCTTTGCGGCCTCACCTCGAGCCATGCATGGTGAATCGGACGGCTAAGGTTCGATTTGGATTTCGGTTTTATTAAAAATGGGAGGGTTCTTAGGTTTCAAATCTGAAAATAAAGGTTCTAAAAATATGAGTCTTTTGGTTTTTTTGGTGCCGAATAGTGACGGCCGGAGGTTGTAGATGGTGGCCGGAGTAGCCGAACCACCGTCAGAGGGTGAATTTTGTGGTGGCCAGTGTAATTTCTGGAAAAAGGGAAGGGTTTTGATTTGAGAGAAAAATAAGGAAGGGGTATTTTTTTCCCTGAGTAAAAAATTTTAATGGCCAAAGGTCGGATTTGAATCCTAAAGGGTCCATATATAGACTTTTTTTTATTTTAAAAAAGGTTTAACTCGGTGTTAGTCCCTCCGCCCTTTCAGGTTTTTCGTTTTGGGCTTGCCGCATGGGTAAATCACCCTTTCAGTCCTCCTTTATTTTACAAAAAATTCAATTTTATCCCTAAATCGAATTAAACCAGATTTTTAAGGGTAAAATTCCCTCTCCAGTCCCTCCGCCCTT
Source organism: Hibiscus mutabilis (assembly GCA_019671005.1). Taxonomy (NCBI): domain Eukaryota; kingdom Viridiplantae; phylum Streptophyta; class Magnoliopsida; order Malvales; family Malvaceae; genus Hibiscus; species Hibiscus mutabilis. The sequence goes on along the minus strand of CM033728.1, from coordinate 14,817,872 downwards.
TTGATATTTTCAAAAGTTCTCTACCGCATGGGCAAATTACACAAAGGGTCCCCTCAAGTTCTGGCCTATTTTTAATATCATCCCCGAAATTGTTTTAATTATTTCTAAGGAAAAATTACAGTTCAATCCTCCCTCTTTTAATTGTTTTTGCAATTCAGTCCCTTTTCTCTTAATTTTAAAACTGTTTTTTATGGGTTGTTTTCTATCTAGTCCTTGTTCTTTTAATTTATTTTGTTTTCGGCCTTATATTTATGTTTGTATATTTATTATTTTATTATGTTTTTGTTATATTTATGTTTCTATTATATTCGATACATGCTTTTTTATTTTTTTGTTTAATATATTATTTTTTACATTTATTTAATTGTTCAATATCGTCGTTTATTTTTGTTATTTATTAATATGTATATTAGTGTAGGTTTATATTTTTGTGTATACGTATATATTTTATACTATGCTATTATGTATATATGTATATGTAGTATGTTACGTATATATTAAATAATAGTATATATTATGTGTTATTATATGTTACATATGTCATATTATATTTAGGTAATTTATAGTATATATACATGTATAACAACCTTCAAAAGTATTTTATATATTGTTTCAGTCATTGTATATTATACGTAATGTGTTATTTTAAATATTAATGTACGGTAATAATAATTGTAGTATATATTATATTTATATATGTATGGATATTTTATTGTGATCATGTATATTTATTTGTAATTACATGCACGTAGTTTTGTTTTTTATTAAGTTTTATTAATCTTATTTACCGCATTTTTATTTTGTTAAGTGTACTTTAGGCTTTCTATCCCGGTATTCTAGTGAGAGTGTCATCCCGGTTTCTGGGTGTCATCTCCTTTGGTACCGTGAATCGAGGCAAATTTATTATTCGAAACATGCGCTTTAAGAATTAAATATTAAATTAAACCGGATTTGTATTCTTCTTTGTAAATACGATACAAATCTTTTTGGGTACCAATTTTGGGCGTAGCGAGGGTGCTAACCCTTCCCCGTGCGTAATCAACTCTCGAACCCAATTAAAATCTCTGGTTTTGTTTTTCGGTGTTCGGTTTACCTAATCCAAGTGACCGATGGCGACTCCATATTTTCTAAAATACATTTTTCCCAAATCCCCTTTTAAATAAAGTTTTTTCAATAAAAGCGAGACTCCCCCCATTTTATAATTTATTATTTTCATAGCGGCCTTCGACGCCCATAAGAAAAAAATAGTCGCTACAGCATGGCAACTCCACTGGGGACCAAAATTTTGTTTTCAAAAATACAAAAGGAGTTAAGCCCTAATTAGATTCGTATCGTAATTATTCAGAAAAATTTAAATTTGGCTTAATTTAATTTTTAATTCCTAAGTTTTTTTTTCAACATCATATAGTAGTCTTAGAACCTTTAGGAGGAGTGGTTACTTCGCTTCGTGGGGTTTTCACCTCCGTATAGTGTTGTAATTCACTTCAGGAATTAGGTCTTTATATTTCGTGGGGTTTTCACCTCCGTATGGTATAATGGTCACATTCCCTCGAATCGATGTCCAAGCGATAGTTCGAGTACCGTTTACTTTAGAATTCAACGGCATATAGTGAGATATAGAGCCTACCTGTTAGAGTCATGCCGATACTTTGTCCGTTTAGCGGATGACCTGTTTAAGTTTTTGTTCGCATTTGTGTTTGTTAGTTTTCTTTTTAACTGCTTGATTTGAGTGTTTTAAATTGTTTCTGCTTATTAACCATTTATTATTCTTTTCAAATTGACACAATTTTCTTTTTGTGTTTGCCTTTTTCTTTTTATTTTATGAATTACATTTTCATAAACATAAAGGTATTTATTTCGCAAGTGGTCGTCACTGTGGAAGGCAGTCATAATGGATAAGAGGTCTTGTATTCAGATAAATCGAGCAGATTTCGAGCATTGTCAGAAGAGTCAAAAGGGCGAATCATACGAAGAGTTCAAACAAGATAAGGTAGCTAGTACTCTTACTAGGGATAAGCAGGATGAAGTGCAAGAGTTGAAGAAGCAAATGGCCGAGATGATGAGTAGGATGACCACTATGGCTAAAGGAAAGAGGTATGTAGAGCCAAAAGAAGAGCCAATTGAAGGTCAGAATAAAGAGTTTGATGGTCAGAAATCCATTCCCAGGCAAGGTAACGTTGGTAAGTACGACCAATCGAACCCTTTTATGATTCGCGTCAACCAATCAGTGGGAAGTGCATCTGAATCAAGCTCCTAGAAAATAAAGATAAGTCCAGAAGAAACCTGAGAAACCGATAATATGAAGAAGTACATCCTGAAGCCTGTGAGGTATACCGAGCTGCTTCTAATGCTCGTTGAAAGGAACCTTATCGCCCATGTTCATTTTATTCCGAAAGAACCACCTTATTCAAAAGGTTACAACAGTCGAGCCAGGTGCGGTTACCACTTAGGAAGTTCGGGGCACACTACAAAGAATTATGGGGCTTTAAAGAACCAAGTTAGGGATCTTGTCGTTATGGGAACACTGACTTTCGAAGATAGAAGGCCCATATTTTATAGTGAGTCGACAAGCACAAGAGGGGCAAAGTCAACCAAGAGCCAAGACTCGGGGCAAAGGTTGAATGAAGGCGAGTCAAGTTTTGAGACCAAAGATGGGGGCATCTCGGAAGAGAGACAGTCATCCGAAAAACTCAGACAAGAAAGAGAAGAATTAAACAAGAAACTGAAGAATCTGCAAAAGGAGCATCATAAGCTTTATCGCATGTTCCAGAACGCTGGCTTGGGTTACACTTTTGAATAATGGAATAAAGGCATCCTACAATTGAAGAATGATTTGGGGCATTGGAAACGAAAAAGCCAGGCAAGTGGAAATAGTGCCAGATTGTTGTCACAAAAGTTAAAAGAAGCCGAGACTCAGCGCGATGTCCTTAAGACTGAGCTGGAAAGTAGTTTAGATATGAATGAGATTTTGAAATCAAGTCTGCAGGAGAGCGAGGATGAATTCCGCACATTTCAAACATAGAATGCAAGGCTTAAGGGACAAATAGATGTGCTTAGGACTTCTTTACGTACGGGCGAGATTCGTGTTGAAGCCTACAAGCAAGCTGGTTATGAAAGTGTTGAAAAAGTAACTCTTCAGCTACGAAAGGCCGAGCGAGAAATACAAGAGAATGATAAGGATATGAAGAGTGTCATAACCCAAGCACGCAAGGTGGCTTAGCAGGTGGAAGATGTGGCCGATGCAGCTATGCCATTAAGTCAGAATATGAATTCTTAACTGGACCATGAAGGGAAGATGGCTCAGTTGCTAGAAGAAGTCCAAAAGTTAGGGGCTAGGGCTCATCAGTATTTGTAAAGTTTACAAGACTGAAATCTGATGTAACAAGACTTTTTGTTTAATGATACTCTTTCTACGATAATCACTTTACGACTAATACCTTATTGCATTCATGTTTGCATTTTGTTGATTCAAAAATATTATATATTAGGGGATTTTTTATAAATGGGAAGATATTCGGTAATGTACAAAGATTATAATGCTACGGTTGGAAACAATCTAAGCACAAAGCAAATAGAGAAGACAGAAGTGGGGCATCGAGTATGCATTTTGCTCCAAGAAGAGTGGCCAACAAACGCCAGTAGAATATTGTCAATCTTTTGTACACAGACACCCCTCATTTATAAAAATCCTCCTAAAAGTACTATTAATGAATCAACACTTCATTCACTCACTTCATTTGCATTCATTCATTTTATTTTGCACTCATTTTTTGATGGTCCATACTTACTGTTTGTTTTTACATTTTAGACATTTATGATGCATTTCATACATTAATGAAATAATAATAAAATTTATGGGTTCGGTGGCAGTATCCGAGGACCAGTTGAAAAAATGATGGAATAAAAACTGGGCTAATTAGAGGATAGAGCTAAGAGAGAGCTCAAAAAGAAGGAAAAATGAATGCTTTCAATACAAGAGAGTTTTGCCTAGTCCTTGATTTGGTTATTCCTCCAGATTTCAAGATTCCTAGATTTATGCAGTATGATGGCACCAGCTGTCCAAGGGTGCACTTGACTATGTTATGCAAAAAGATGGAGGGCTACATAAAGAACGAAAAGCTACTGATCCACTACTTTCACGATAGTTTGGTAGGACCCCCTGCAGTTTGGTACAACTGATTGAGCAAAGATTAGATTCAGTCTTGGAGTGACCTAGCCAACGCCTTTTTAAGTCAATACAAATATGCCTTAGATTTAACTCCAAGTCGGCAATTCCTTTAGAGCATGAAAATGAGATCAGGCGAGAACTTCAGAGATTATGCTTTGAGATGGCAAAGTCTGGAGGCCCAAGTACAACCTCCTATTACCGAAGAGGAAATAACTCTATTGTTTCATGCGACGCTTCCCATTCCCTTCTTCGATATAATGTTAGAGAAATCAAGAAGCAAATTTGAGGACTTCATGGCAGTGGGAGAGAGAATAGAGCACGCCATCCAAGAAGGAAAATTGGGATCTAAGTCTAAGGACCAAACTGATGAGGAAATAGATGGAAGCAAAGAGATAAATGAGTGTTGTCTGTGTAGCACTCATAATCGCAAGAGAAGAATACCTGCTGGGTATTCTGAGCCACCAAAGAAAGTTCCTCGAACAAGTACAGACTTGGAAGTGTTCGGGGTACCCATTTCAGATATATTTTCTCGTCTAGTTGAGGGTCGCCACATTATCCCCAAATCGATAAAGATTATACCTGACCCTTCTGCTCACAATTTTGACCCAAGGAGCATATGTAATTTCCATATGGGGGCACCGGGGCATCCCACCAGGAAGTGTCGACCGTTGCTAGAAGAAATTAAGAAGCTAGTCAACGAAGGAGTCCTAAAAGAAGGTTTAATCCAGCAATGGAGGGTGTAAGAATTGGGGCAAGTATGCATCAATCCAAGTAGGCCGAAATGAAATGGTCCCTATGCTTGGATGTCTTACTTTTTTTCTGCAAAAATGGCAGTTTGATTCACCATATTTCGTTCTTTTCCTTTTGAAATATATATAGAAAAAGCCTACTGCTTAGGCCCAAAAGAAGTGTGGATATTTTAAAGACGTATGTCTAATTATTTTCGAAAATCCTATTTAGAAAATATTTTTGCTTTGGTATTCTTTGATTCTTTACATTTTCATTCATTATTATGGGGGTAGTTTTTGTTCTCCCATACGCGTATACATATTCATAAAAAGGCGTACATAGAAACATACCATTTTATTAGGTCATAAGCATACCCTTCAATTTAGATTCACAGATCAACTCTAAGCTATTTATATTTTGAAAATTGAATACCGTGGGGGTGTTGCAAATGTGAGTATCCGCTAGTCCATTTAGACCGACATAGGAACAAAACAAGTGTTTAGATAATGGGCAGTTCCCATTTTAGGAAATTAACTTTTATCCCCCTGAAGATTTTCTCTCGATGTCTATGAATGAGATGACGAATTGTACTCTCCCACCTACCAAAAAAAGAAGAAATGAAGCCAGGAATATCGGATACGAAGACCATAGAATAACCAGAAAGAGAACTAAAACAATAAAGAGAGTGAGCGCTTTAAGTCGAACAGTACAATAAAAGAAGACACATGAAGAAGTCGCTAGCCAATAAACATTAATTTAAGAGAACCGTGAAGAATTGACTGCTTCCAAGCAAAAATAACATCAAGTGTTAATACAGATACAATAAAAGAAAAAAATTCGAGACTGAATGCTCTAAAATAGTTAGAGGTAAAAAAGAGAGAGAGAGAAAGAAAAAAAGAAAAAAATATGGAAAAATAATAAAAGAGAGGAAAGAAAAATAGAAAAGAATAGAAGGAAAGAAAAAAGAAGAAAAAATGAAGATTAAAGAAAGAAAGGAAGAAAAGAAAAGAATACATGCAAGGATGAAGCTTAGATTGAAGAAATAAGTAGGAGACTACAGGGAATTTCAATTTTTGAAGAACTTCGGAAGACCATTCACCTTTAAACAGAAAGCAAGTCTTAACTCTGATCAGAATACAAGTCGGTCAAAAGATACAGGAAATAGGGCGAAAACCCAAAAATGGGCGGTCTAGAGTGATCCAAAAAATAAAGAGAAAATAGTGATCTGCCTAAGCATGTTGGCATCAAAATTCGACCAGGACACATCGATCCAAAGATACAGAAGATCAAAATGACCTCTAGGGTGAAAACCCAAAAAATGGGCAGTCTAAAGCGATCCCAAAAATAAAGAGAAAAGAGTATCCTATCTGAGCAAGTTAAGTATAAGATAAAGGTTTTGACTAGAAGAAAAATCCCAAAGAATTCATACAAACTCTTTCATCAGTTTTGAAGAGTTATAGAAGATTGATTACTTGGCTGACCAAATTCCAAATCGATTTGAAAATAGAGAAAGGAAATGAACTCTAGGGTGAAAACCCAAAAATGGGGAGTCTAAAGTGATCTAATGAATGAAAGAGAAGAAAATACTTCACACGAGCATATATTGGTCAAACGAGCGCAAAAGCATGGTCTACAATACAAGCCTCCAAAGACCATTTTGATCATTTATAGATATCTAAGTGAGATAGTCTTCAGATTACGTCCCGCTTATAAGGGTTAACCTTTCTTCAAGGAACGTCAAACCTTGAAGTGCCTGATCGACACCCAAATAAGGGAAGAACGGGAGGCATAATGAGTGGTGAGATCAAGAGAGCCACCTTCAATGGGCTAGAAAATAGGTATGGGAAGTGTTCCTCTCGAAAACCTAAATGGACTATGGGAGACCATACATATGCTTACATAGACCAGATTTTCTAAACATACAATTTTGCTAGTAGGACTAAACATTAGTTTTCAAAAATGACTAAACCCTAAAAAAATCAATTCTTCTGCATATTTACCACTTGTTCCAAGCATTAGTTTCCAAAAATGTTTGAGCATGTTTTCTCCAAATTTTAATTCTTTCAAGCATTGGGCATTTTTTTCAAATTTCAATTCTTTACACATTTGTCATTTACTTCCAAACATCAATTGTCAAAAATGTTGGGCATTTTGAATCTCAAATCATCCAAACATTAATTTTTCAAAATGTTTGATATTTTTTCGAATTATATTTCTTTCCAAACATCAATTTTTGAAAATGTTTGACATTCTTTTCCAAACTTTGATTTTTAATATATCTATAATGTTTCTCAAGCATTAATTTTCAAAGATGGTTGACATTTTATCCAAGTTTATTTTTGGAAACGACTGCTTCTTCGTTAAAAACTTTTTTAAATGAGAATTAAAGTATAGGGACCGAGAGTTGGTTACCGCTCAGACGCTATAAAAAGATTATATTTCAGAAACGAGTTCAAGGCGTGGAGGCATTTTGCCTGCCCTAATGTTGAGACAGATCAAGACTATGAATGATGGGCCAAGAACTTAGAAGTAGTTTAGCCCAGAGATTGGATGGGGCAATGTGGAGGCGAGAAAAGTGGTAAAAAGTCCCTACTTGAGGATAGAGTGGGAACTAGAAGAAGGACTTGCAAAGTGGGTAGAGACCCCAAAAAAGAAGAAGAGAGTTACTTGCGCAAAAGAGATAAGAGCGTGGGTATTTAATTGATGAACCAAAGATTGATAAAATAAAGATTATTGAGCATACTGCAAAGAGAAAATGAAGAAATCCGAAGAATAACCTTTTAGGGAATATAATTTCAAAATAGAATGAAATAGAAAAGAAAAAATAGAGAAAAAATAAAAAGAAAAAAAAAGACAAAAAAGACAAAAAAGAAAGAAAAGAAGAAGAAAAAGAAAGAAAAAGAAAGAAAAAAAGAAAAAGAAGAAAAAGGAAAAGGAAAAAGAAACAAGAAGAAAGAAAAGAAAGAAAGAAGAAAAGAAAAAGTTTTACACTACATGCATCATATAGATAGGGTTATGCTAATTTAAAGGCATTTTGCTTGTGTTTAAACAGATATTTGAAGATTTCCAAAGATTTTGATCTGCAACTTCATGTTGAAGAAGCTGATTTTATTGAAGATTTATATCGGTAGCCATTTTCGACGTGAATCTATATTTTAAGTCCTTTAAGCCATCAATAAGTCCTTCGGGCATGGTGATAAGACCTTTGGGCCACTGGTAAGTCCTTCGGGCATGGTGATAAGACCTTCGGGCCATCAGTAAGTCCTTCGGGCATGGTGCTAATCTTGTTGTGATGTCAAGACTAGTAAGAACCTGGGCATCATTTTAAGGGATATTGGTAGCCATTTTGGCGTGAATCCAGATTTTAATGAAGATTGGTAGCCATTTTCGGCGTGAATCCATATTTTAAGTCCTTCGGACCATTAGTAAGTCCTTCGGGCATGATGATAAGTCCTTCGGGCCATCGGTAAGTCCTTTGGGCATGGTGATAAGACCTTCGGGCCATCAGTAAGACCTTTGGGCATGATGTCGAGCTTTCCTTTTGAATGTTGAAACTAGTACAAAACGGGGCATTGAAGAGATTGAAGCTTGAAGATATAACCGAGGAAGAGCGGAAAGTTCCAGAAGAACCCGTGGTTCCAGAGCTAAGGATAGGGAAGTAGGACAAAAATGAGTGTTTTTTGGTCTTTACTTTGTTCTCATTTCACTAGAACAAAAAAAGAGAGGCAACTGTAATCACTCATTTTTGTCCGGATTGTAAATATTATAATAATATTAATTAGTACGTGTGGTAGTGTGTATATTTAAGCATATGTATGTGTGCATATGTTAGTATGTGTACATATTATGGCAAATATATTATTGCATGCATATATTGTATGTATTAATTAGTATTGCATGCATGTGGTATATGAATCTTTATGTGTGTTTATTATTATGTATGAATTGCGTGTATGTATTATTAGTTATGTATTGCATGTATGTATTAGTATATGTGTGTATTTATGCGTATGTGTTTGCATATGTATGTATGAATATATTTATATGTGAATGTATAATTATTATATGTGTATTATTATTGTATGCATGTAATATTGTTATCTTTAATATTGTTATTATTTATGTGTGTATGTGTATCTATAATACATATGTGTTATGGTTATGGTATGTATGTATAACGTATGTATGCATGTTAATTTGTATGTATGCGAGTATGTATATATATGTATGTATATTAATATATGTGTGTAATAAATAGATCATATATAAAAACCATATTTATATTATATGTCCAGTCCAATACATAACTAAAAAACCCCAAAAAATATTTACACAAGGCCCAACCGGCCAGCCCAAAACCTAAAAAAAACCTAGAAAAATATTAACCCTACTATATCCTCTTTTTGCAGGCGGGCGAAGGAGAGCCGTTGGATCAGATATGATTCAACGACCATGATCAACCCAAGCATCATCCAGCTGGCACGATTGGGGAACACGCTCCAAACCATCTACATGCGAGACCGTCTGCCTGCCCCACACCACATGGCATGATCCAAGACCACCTCGTTATCGCCAAGATCCAATCTGAGTCGTTCATCTCTGAAGAGCCTCAACCATTGGATCAGATCTAATCTAACGGTCCAAACTGCACCTGGCCGAGAGACTCTTTCTCTTCCCTGCCATGGGCGCCACTATCAGAAAACCCCGCCACCGTCGTACGCGCCACCTCACCGGTCGTACCAAATTGGACATGCAAAATTAGAAACACAGAAGTCAAATCCCAAATCACTATCAACCACAGCAATAACAATTATTTAGCTTAATCTTGTAAGTAAAGAAATCAGAAAGAAAAGAGCATATATAGAGATGTAATCCACCATTATGTACTCAAGAAATCAGACTCAGAATCAATAAAAAACAAGATTTTCTGTGGTAATCTCTCTTTTTCATTTTTCTTTGCAAATATTCAAAATAAAGAGAAATAAATAACAAAAACACAAAAAGGGTCGAGAGAATCTTACCTCCGCCATAGGATAGCCGTTTGGTGACAATCTTTGCGGCCTCACCTCGAGCCATGCATGGTGAATCAGACGACTAAGGTTCGATTTGAATTTTGGTTTTATTAAAAATGGGAGGGGTTCTTAGGTTTCAAATCTGAAAATAAAGGTTCTAAAAATGAGAGTCTTTTGGGGGTTTTTTTGGTGCCGAATAGCGGCGGCCGGAGGTTGTAGACGGTGGCCAGAGTAGCCGAACCATCGTCAGAGGGTGAATTTTTTGGCGGCCGGTGTAATTTCTGGAAAAGGGAAGGGTTTTGACTTGAGAGAAAAATAAATAAGGGGTATTTTTTGCCTGAGTAAAAAATTTTAATGGCCAAAGGCCTTGATTTGAATCCTAAAGGGTCCATATATAGACTTTTTTATTTTAAAAATTGCTTAATTCGGTGTTAGTCCCTCAGCCCTTTCAGGTTTTTTGTTTTGGGCTTGCCGCATGGGTAAATCACCCTTTCAGTCCTCATTTATTTTACAAAAATTTCAATTTCATCCCTAAATTGGATTAAACCATATTTTTAATGGTAAAATTTCCTCTCCAGTCCCTCTACCCTTTTGATATTTTCAAAAGTTCTCTGCCGCATGGGCAAATTACACAAAGGGTCCCCTCAAGTTCTGGCCTGTTTTTAATATCATCCCCGAAATTGTTTTAATTATTTATAAGGAAAAATTATAGTTCTGTCCTCCCTCTTTTCATTGTTTTTGCAATTCATTCCCTTTTCTCTTAATTTTAAAACTATTTTTATGGGTTGTTTTCTATCTAGTCCTTGTTCTTTTTATTTATTTTGTTTTCGGCCTTATATTTATGTTTGTATATTTATTATTTTATTATGTTTTTGTTATATTTATGTTTCTATTATATTCGATACATGTTTCTTTATTTTTGCGTTTAATATATTATTGTTTTTACATTTATTTAATTGTTCAATATCGTCGTTTATTTTTGTTATTTATTAATATATATATTAATGTAGGTTTATATTTTTGTGTATACGTATATATAATGTACTATGCTATTATGTGTATATGTAGTATGTTACGTATATATTAATATATATTATGTGTTATTATATGTTATATATGTCATATTATATTTAGGTAATTTATAGTATATATACATGTATAACAACCTTTAAAAGTATTTTATATATTGTTTCAGTCATTGTATATTATATGTAATGTGTTATTTTAAATATTAATGTACGGTAATAATAATTGTAGTATATATTATATTTATATATGTATGGATATTTTATTGTGATCATGTATATTTATTTGTAATTACATGCACGTAGTTTTGTTTTTTATTACGTTTTATTAATCTTATTTACCGCATTTTTATTTTGTTACGTGTACTTTAGGCTTTCTATCCTGGTATTCTAGTGGCAGTGTTATCCCGTTCTCTGGGTGTCATCTTCTTTGGTATCGTAAATCGAGGCAAATTTAATATTCGAAACATGCGCTTTAAGAATTAAATATTAAATTAAACCGGATTTGTATTCTTCTTTGTAAATACGATACAAATCTTTTTGGGTACCAATTTTGGGCATAGCGGGGTGCTAACCCTTCTCCGTGCGTAATCAACTCTCGAACCCAATTAAAATCTTTGAGTTTTTTTCGGCGTCCGGTCTACCTAATCTAAGTGACTGGTGGCGACTCCATATTTTCTAAAATTTGCAGTTTTCCAAATCCCCTTTTAAATAAAGATTTTTTAATAAAAGCGGGACTCCCCCCATTTTATAATTTATTATTTTCGTAGCGGCCTTCGACGCCCATAAGAAAAAAATAGTCACTACAAGGTGATTTTGAAAAGATCAAATATCTATTTTAGACATGATATTATAAAGTAAAATAAGTGACTTCGGTGATGTTCAAATTCGTTAATATCATAATATATGAAATACATCAACTTAAATTATAATAAAAATATTTTTTTAAAAATTAATTTAAAAATATAAATTATAGTATCGATTATATAAGGATATAACAATTATAAATTCATAATAAATTTGAAAAAAATGCAAATAAAATAATTGTATTTTCAATATAAATATTATAAAATATATATTATTTTATAATTCTTCATGTATAAACATTAGATTAACAATCGATTATAATTAAATAATAGAGGATAAAAATATAATTTTATTTTCAAACCAACTTTTCTACCAAAAAAAAATTACTATAAAATCTAACTTTTTAGTTTGGGTGAGAAATTACTTTTAAAAGTGATTTTAGTGCTGAAAACTTAAGTGTTTTGCATTAATTTCACTTAAAAAGTGATTCTAAGTTGCTAAAAGTAACCAAAAAAACCATAATAACAGACCATTAGCTTTATTTGTTTTGCTATAAAACAATTAATATTAAATAAATAACCATAAGCTTTATTTGTTTTCTAAAAGCAGTGGTGGTTTTAGTCTAGCTTTTTTTACGTTAGTTTTGGTTTTAATTTTTTTCCTTTTTTATTTTAATGTATGTTTAATCTGAAAGTGGTGGTGGTTTTTTTTTAATGAAAGAAAAAGATTGTCACCGTGTGCCTCCTTAAAAACCTCCCTAAACCTAAATAGAGGAAAAGAGTACACACGATGTCAATTTACAAGAAATCCGAAGGGAAAATCCCCTGCCTACTAAACCAAAGAAATCGTCCAAACAAACTAACTAAACAAATGGTCCCAAGTGCAGCAAAGGAACTGCCTCCCAAGGAGGTAAATCAAACACAATGCATTCCAAATCACCACTGCCTGCGAGTTTAGTCATACCATCCGCCACGCGGTTGGCACTCCGGTGAATTAAGCTTCCCAATTTAGATCCAGGAGCATGCGAATATGAGCCAGTAATGTTACCCGTAAGCTTCCGCACTGCATCTGATTTACCGCTTGAAAAACCTCCAGGTTATCAAGTTCAATCAAAACAAGCCTTTCTCCAACATCCCATGCACAAATGAGACCTTGGTAAACTCCCCAAAGCTCTGCCTCCAGCACCAAGTTAACACCAATAAATTTGGCGAACCACAAAGTGATGGTGATTTTAGTTTTGGTTTTTAAAAATTTGATTTTGGTTTTCAATCTTTATTTCATTTAAATTATAGTTTATGTTTAATATGAAATCAGTATCCAGTAATTAAAGGACCATAAAAACGAACATTTGCTCATGTATCTTTCTAGACTGTTAGTCATGGGTACAGATGTTTTGTGTCACGGACTTAACTTAGTTTATCTGATTGTTAGTTCGTGTGGGCATCCTTGGTGAAATATTGTAGTGGGGAAAATTACTTTCTCAAGTATTGTACTCATGTTTTTATTTTTCAATGCATAGCACTTGCTACGGTAAAAGTAAAGTTGGGGTACTACTGGCTTTACTGTGTATCATATTTTTTAATTAAAATATGTGAAAGTCGGGGTACTTACATACCGACTTCACTGTAGGTATGCCAACCGAATTCACCTAACATGTTTGCATTGGCTTGGGTGACTTCGATTTTTTAAAATAAAAAACTGGAATGATCAGTGAAGTCGGTGTGTAAACATGTTGACTTCATTTTTACTATAGCAAGTGTTATTGTTGAGTTGATCAATAAATGAAGATGGTCAAGAGGGGTGAATTGGCAATTAAAAAATTGGTGGAAGCAAATTGCAAAAAGAAAAAAAAGACACGTGATATATAATAGTTCAACCTTCTCATCAAGGTCCTACATCCACTACCTTAGCTATCCACACTAAGGATGTTTACAAAGTCACTAATTTGTCTTTCCTTTTAGGCTAAATGAGATAACCTTACAAATCCTAGACTTATACCCCAAAGTCTAGCAATTTCTCTTTCCTAAAGTTGGAAATAAAGAAGCAAGCTATGAAAATCATACAAGGTAATGTGTTTGCACAATTGAAGTTCACTAAACCCCAACACTTGAATGAAAATGAAATTACAATGAAGAACACTCAAGTGGGTTACAATAATTTGATAATAAAAGCTCAAAGATGTTGGATATGTGCTTGAATACTTTAGAATGGTTGCCTTGTTGTTAAGAAGCTTTGGAGACTTATTTTTATACCCCTTCATTAATTTCTAGTCGTTTGGGTTGTTGGGAAATTGAATAGAGTCGTTGGGCTGCAATTTTCCCACATTAGATATTGTCTGGCAAGGATGGGTATCGGTACACGAATCTCCTTATTGATACCTGCTCAAAATAGAAATAATCGTTGCAACAAAGAGGTACCGGTACACGAGCTAGTGTATCGGCACTAAACATTATGAACTTAGTATATCGGTACTCGTATTCTCGTACCGCTACTTAGTTCAACTTATATTAAGTTTAGCTCCAAAATTTTGACAAGGCTTAACGGTCAAAAATATTTAAAAATATTTGATCCCCGTACCGGTACGCCAAAGGCCGTAGAGGTACTCATTGCAAATTTTGGTTTTAAAGTGAAGAAAAGTCATACCGGTACGCATATAGCCGTACCGGTACTCACTTACCAAAATGGTTGGTTTAAGTACCGAAACACTTAGAAAAATAGGATTGAAAATATTGACTTAGAAAATTATTTTGGTTCAAATGCTTGTCAATTTGTGAGTAAATTCAAGTATCTTAAAATTTTATTTATTTTCAATTAAGCCCTTGTTTTATCAAAATCAAAATATAGGTTTAACAATCTCCCCTTTTTGATATAACAAAACCAAATAAATTTTTAGATCACTTCCCTATCTTTAAGTCTAAAAGACTATTTGTTTTTGAAAAGATTTTAAAAAATTTATACCCTTTTCCCCTTTTTATTAGATCAAAATCAATAGGGTAAAATAAAACATAACAATATAATCCAAAATATCTCAAAAATGTAATATAAAATCTATAAATAATATTAAATTCAAAGCATAATATCCGAAACATAGAATCCAACATAATATCCAAAAGAAAAACATAAGCCAAAACACAATGTCATAGGAAATAATAGAAATCAACTAAGGTGCATAAAATCAAATAAGTCTATATGATATGATATGAAAACACTAAGACTAAGCCATCGCATCATCATCATCATCGTTGGCCTCATCATCATCTTCTCAATGAACATGACCACGCCACTCATGATAAAAGGTGGTAAGGGAAATATCTATCAAAGAGGCGTGATTCTCTACGGTAGTCAATCTCGTGTCCATGGAAGCCAATCTCGTATCCAAGGAGTCGAACGTCAAATCTATCGCGAAAAACTTCCTATCAAGATAGGTCATGAGAGCATCAATGGAAGGTGGAGCAAATGGAGCCGCGGGAACATCCTTGACTGGAACATCCTCATGTGGCTCATCTTGAACATTGGGATCCCAAATACATTCACCATATATAAAGTGAAACTTAACCTTGCGGAGGGATCTAGCATCAATAGGCTCGGTGAAAGGAACCGGGAGATCAAAGGAACAATCTACCTCAAGCTTGTGGAAGATGTGGCTCAAGATAGTCCCATAGGTGAAAAACTTGATGAGGGTGGTGTGACGGTTGTTAACGATGTAAACCATCTCGGGGAAGATAATTTGGGCTAGGTTTGGACGTTTACCCTCACAGAAGCAGTAGAGCCAATAATCTTTGACAGCTCGGATTGAGGACCACTTACCATCGAATGGTCAAAACTACCAAATGATAAGGAGATGAAGGAAACGTTCATGGGCTCCGAGGATTTTGACAGAGGCACCCGAGTTATGAGTTTGGGGATAAGAAGTTTCATCATCTAAGCCTATGTCCTTCATACAAAGTTAATCGGCTAAAATCTTAGAGTTAAGATAAATTGTTTTTTCCCATAACATAATACTCAATGTCGATGGTTTTGATTTTCTCGGGATTTAAAACACACCTAGCATTTGAATAAAAAGCTCGAACAAGAGTTTTGTAAGGAAAACCGAGGATTCGAAGAAAATACATAAATTTCCATTGCCTCATCAAATAAAGGTATTTGAATTTAAATTCTTTAGAGCACATATAGGTATAATCAACGACTCGCTCATGACAGACAGTAAAGTTTTGAAATTGTTTAAATTAGTCCAATTGGTGAGGGTTATCGGGTTCATTAAAACATTGTTTATAAATTTGGGCAAGATTAGGTTTAGCATTGTTACCGAAATCAGAAGAGCTAGCACTAGGAACGTTTCTAGGATGCTTTTTAGGAGGCATGATGAAAAAGTTTGGGAATTAAAACCTGTAAAAATTCAAACCACAATATATATATATATGCAAATACATCAAATTCTATCTAATAAATCAACCATGATCAAGGTAATGTAAAAATCGTAAAAATTATATACGAGTATAAATATATATTCGAATGAAAAATTTTTAGTTTTGAAAAAGATTTTGTAAAAACTTCGAACCTATGGAGTTATACATTCTAAAAATACTAAATTGAAACTTAAAAACCATACAAATATAGAGAAAATTTGAAAAAGTATAAAAATAGGGTTTTTACCTTGAGATATAGATGAATGGATGAATGAGGAGATGCTTTGCACAAATCTTGATGAATATAACTTGGGTTTGATGTTGAAAACAAAAGCCCCAAAAAGATTTGAGTAAATTTGATGGAAAAATTGAGAGTTTGAGAGGGCTTTTATAAGAGGTTTCGGCTAGGGTTTTTGAGGAAAAAGGGTTGTGTTTTAATTTAATTAGGAAAGCCCCATTTAAAGCCTCAGCGATACGCGTACCGGTATAGCTTATACGCGTACTGGACCTATGTGTACCGGTATGAAACTAGCCTGTACCGATCCTCGATGCGTACTGGTACTGTGCTTTCAGTACTGAAATGTCTTCCCAAGAACCCATACCGGTATAGTAACCCCCGTACCAGTACCTTTACACAAAATGGACAATTTTGGCTGCAAATGACCCAAAAATTCAATTTTTCTTGAATCGATATGCATGTTTATGATATATGAGCAACATGTATAGACAATCAAAGATACATAATTCCCCTAACTATATGAATAGATACATTCAAGGTGAAAATCACGTAGACATGAAAATCATACAAATTCAAGCAATTTTAATATCAAACAAAGGCTCTAAGGTTCAAGAAAGGCTTGTAAGCTCCAACTCTCTCCTAAGAGTCCAAAAACGCTCTTTATCTAAAGGTTTGGTAAAGATATTCGCTACTTGATGCAAGGTATCTACATATTCTAGAATTAAATCATTTTTAGGACATAATCTCTAATGAAATGATGTCTTATCTCTAATCTAAGAGTTGTTGTTTCATCCATAAGAGTTGAGCACAACAACTACCAGCCAAAATATATTTCCCCCAGTGGTAAATAGCGCAATGTTATTTTGCTTTTTAAAAAACCATGATATGAGTATGTTACCTAGGAATTGACAAGTATCGCATGTACTATTTTTATCTATCTTACAACCTCCATAATCCGCATCCGAATAAGCATGCAAACTAAAGGATGAGTCTTTAGGATACCAAAGACCTTTACTAGGTGTATCTCTAAGGTATCTAAAGATTCTCTTGATGGCTTGTAAATGTGATTCTCTAGGAATCGCTTGAAATGTAGCACACAAGCAAACACTAAACATTATATATGGTCTACTTGTGGTAAGATAAAGCAAAGATCCTATCATAGATCTATAAAGCTTAAGATCGACACATTTACATCATTCGTCTTTGTCAAGCTTTATAGATGTGCTCATTGGAGTGTCTTGAGGCTTCACATTCTCTAAGCCAAACTTCTTGAGCATATCCTTGATGTACTTTGCTTGATTGATGAAGATGTCATCCTTCCTTTGTTTAATTTGGTGTCCTAAGAAGAATGAGAGCTCCCCCATCATGTTGATTTCAAACTCACCTTGCATTAACTTAGCAAATTCTTGGCAAAGAGATTCATTAGTAGAATAAAAAATAATATCATCAACATAAATTTAAACTACTAAAATATCCTTTCCTTTTAATAAAAAGTGTAGTATCTACCTTCCATTTGTCAAAACCTTTTTCAACTAGAAAATTTAACAATCTTTCCTACCAAGCTCTAGGAGCTTGTTTCAAACCATATAAAGCTTTTGAAAGTTTAAAAATACGGTTTGGATATTTTGGATCTTCAAAACTGGGAGGTTGTTCTACATACACTTCCTCATTTATAAAACCATTTAGAAAAGCACTTTTAACATCCATTTGAAAAGGCTTGAATTCATGAAGACATACAAATGCAAGCAACATTCTAATAGCTTCCATTCTAGCTACGGGACCATAGGTTTCATCAAAATCAATTCCTTCTTCTTGAGTGTCACCTTGAGCAACAAGTCTAGCCTTGTTTCTCACTATGTTACCAATCTCATCTAGTTTGTTTCTAAAAACGCATTTAGTGCCAATAGTAGATTTATTACTAAGTTTATCAACTATTGTCTAAACTTGACTCCTCTCAAATTGATTTAACTCTTCTTGCAGAGCCATAATCCAATAATCATCATTTAATGCTTCTTTGATTTTTTTAGGCTCTATGCATGAGATAAATGCAACATAATTACATGTATTTCTAAGAGAGGATCTAGTGGTTACCCCTTTGAATAGATCACCCAAAATATCATCACCTTTGACATAGTTGAATTCCCTTGGGTAGGTGACCTCGATTTCCTCTAGAGACATGTCCTTTAAGGCTTCTAGAGGTCGATCTTGTGGTTCTTCTTTTGATGGAACTTTATCTACCTTTGATGATTGTCCTTCACCATCATTGGCATCCAAAATTCCTACATCATCATCACAAGTATCCTTCCTCAGAAGGAGGTTATCATCGAAAACATGTATAGACTCTTCAACCACTAAAATTCTTTTATTAAATACAAGATAAGCTTTAGAATTTAAAAAGTAACCAAGAAAAATGTCTTCATCACTTTTTGCATCAAACTTGCTTAAATTGTCTTTTCCATTGTTTAAAACAAAATATTTGAATCCAAAATGATGAAAATAGCTAATATTAGGCTTTTTATTTTTGAAAAGTCCATAAGGGGTTTTCTTTAAAAGTGCCCTAATCATTACTCGATTAACACTATAACAAGCGGTATTTGTGACTTCCGTCTAAAAATGCTTTGGCAAATTATTTTCACAAAGTATGATTCTAGCCATTTCTTCTAAAGTTCTAATTTTTCTCTCAACAGCCCATTTTGTTGAGGTGTACGAAGAGCCAAAAAATTAAGGCTAATTTCATTAGAGTTGCAAAACTCTTCAAAACCAAGATTTTGAAATTCGGTACGCCAATGGCCGTATCGGTACTCAGTGCACATTTTGGTTTTACATTGAAGAAAAGACGTACCGATACACATATAGCCGTACCAGTACTCAACTGACCATTTGAATAAAATTGGTTTCCAGTAACAAAAATCTGTACCAGTATGCATATAGCCGTATCGGTACTCACTTACTAAAACGGCTAGTTTGAATACCAAAATACTTAGAAAAATAATGGGATTGAAAATATTGACTTAGAAAATTATTTTAGTTCGAATGCTTGTTAATTTGTGAGTAAATTCACGCACCTTAAAAATTTATTTGTTTGCAATTAAATCCTTGATATATCAAAAATCAAAATATAAGTTTAACAGTTATATATTGGAAAATAAAAAATAAGGTGCCATAGTTTGAAAAAAAAAAACAAATACAATATCTAAGTAATTTCCCCGTTCGAAAGTGACGTTTCTCAAACATGTCAACCTTATTTTCAATGATCGAGCTTGATTTACTTGGACATTTGATCTTGTGCACTTGAAAGGGACTTCCCAAACAAATTAGACTTACAATGATCTACTCAAATATAAACAAGTAATAGATAGTCTCCAAGTCACAACGTGATCCTTAAACCACAAATCTGTTGAAAAATAGAAATAGAAAATGATGGAGATTTTGAATAAGTAAACTAGATGGAAGGAAGTGAATTGATGCAAACTTTATTCAGCAAAGAGGACTTTAAATAGGCTGTACATAAAACAAATAAAAGCTAAAATTAGCAACTAATGCAGAAAATACTAACTTGCAACCTAATAATTAGGAACTAATTCCATGAATAAAAAAATCCTAAAGACTAGGACACCAAGAATTTACTTAACATTTCTTCCCTTAAACTGAAAGTTCTTAAGCATTCAGTTTAGTAAAGGCTAATTAAGCGAACAGACTCTCATTAACTTTCTAAATTTCTGAAACATAAACAACTTCAATGACTTGGTCATTATATCAGCAATTTGATCTTCACTTCAGCAATAGAAAAGATCAATTGTTTCATCCTTTGTAAAATTCCTTAAGAAATGAAACTTCACATCTATGTGTTTTCTTCTCCCACGTAGAACATAACTTTTTGAAAGTTTAATGGATGAGTTGTTGTCGCAATAAATTGCAATAGTTTTTGGCCTTGAGATCCTTCAATTTCATTCCTTCATTCTCTATCTTTTGTGCATCTGTCATCGCTGTTGTTAATTCCGGTACATCATCCGAGACAACTTGTCAATATTCTTTTGATCTCAGGAAATTCTCCATTAGCATTCCCCAATGATCATAATGACCATAAATCGAGGAATCACAGGTTGCATAAAGCTATCCATGGGCATTGTTATGAAGTGAAAACTGCTCTTTTCCCTCAAGTGAACCTCACTCGATGAATATCCTAATTTTCGACCACTTATTTGATGAAACCTTAATTTAATTTGTCACATAATTATTCGATGGCTCTTTTTAATAATAAATCATATTGATTGAGCAAAAAAATATTTGAAATACAAAATTAAAAAAAAAAGTTGTCAATGGTCTATCATGCCTTCAAACAAACTCAATCTTCAACTAATTGGTTACCACATTGAAAACTGACATAAGAACAATAGCAAGAAGAGCAAACCCATATTTAAATCATGTTGATTATACTCTATTTATATTGATTTTGTTTCTACTGTCAAATTCTCTCTAGCTCTCATTTTAGCTTTTTCAATGGGGAATTAAAATCGAAGCAATAGTGTAGGAAGAAGCATAGTTGGAAATCGATAAAAGAAAGAGGAAAGAGTCGTGAGCTTTACAAAGGAAGCATGATTGAATCCCAAAATGAAAAAAATTGAAACAACAAAAAACTCAACTTTAAACGGGAAATTTGTTCTAATAATGCATTTGGAGAAATTTAAATGATCATCTAAGGTGCTCAAGCAAATATTTGTTGAACTAAGAATAACTTTGCAGTATCATAAAAATTATTGCAAAGATATGAAGATTTTTTTCAAGTTGTCCGGGAAGTACAACGATTTTTTTTTTAAAATTTGTGTCAAAATCACTGGAAGAGAAAACGACTTTCCAAAGTCTTCGAAAAAAGAGGCCGACTTCTTAATGTACTTTAAAAACATCTCTATAAGAGTAAATGATTGGTTTTGTACTTTATTTCAACCATTTTTTCAACAATAATATCTGAGCAAGGGAACTAGTTCAAACTGAAAAAAAATTATCAAAAAAACCAAGAATCAATAAAGCAATAACAAATTGAAATATAAATGTTTAAAATCTTGATTCGCACTTATCTCTCAGTATTCTACTTTGAATTTTGTTTTTGTGTTATTCACACTCATTGTAACGACCCATATTTTAGAATTCAAGGGTCGTTTTCACCCGAGTGGAGGGCCCCGCGCGTTGGGCCACAATGTTGGGCTTGTTAGAGGCTTAATGGATCTCTTTTAGGCTCCCCTTAGTTGTTGGACTTAAGGCCTTGGCTTAATAAGTGAATGGGTGGAGGAGAGGGGGCAAGGAAGTAATTTCCTCATATCTTAAGAGGAAGAAGGCTGGTTTTTCTTAATGGTTCTGTAGAAAATGTTGGGATAGTGATCTCATGTTGTCTCCAACCCCACCCCATCTCTCTCTCCTTCATTCTTCCTTGTAAACCCAAGGGTAAAGGTCAAATCTTTGCCTCTTGAGTTAGATTCCCGAAATTGTTGTGGAGAGGGCTATAATCATCATCCAATGATCTATCTTTTGAGGTAAGAATAGAAGGTTTTGGTGGAGGAAGGAAAAATATGGGTTTTGGTGGGGTTGGAAAAGAAGAACGTGAATGGAAGATTTAATCACCTTTTTGTTGTTAGAATCTTCCTTAGTCGTCCTTATTTTCATTTTAACAGTTTTGTAACTCATTTTACAACATTTGATTGTAGTTAAGCTGGTTGGAGAGTACTCCAAGGACCAAGGAAAGAGGGAGGCTTGAGCTAGGGGAATGGACTGTTTTCCAGCTTTGGAAGGAAGGTTAGTTCACTACTAACTCTATTGTATTCCTGGAAATCATAAAATTAGATTGCTTGTTGCTTGGTTTGATGTTTTGGTTGTTTGAGAACTTGAGACCCCATTAATGGCTAAATCCAAATTTGGTGTAAACATGATAGGAAACCACATAAACTATCTTCCATAACTTATAGGTTTGATTTGGGGTTTTACCATAAAGGTTTGGGGGTGTTGGGGATGATTTACGAGCTCTAGAATTCGAATTCTGGG
Organism: Hibiscus mutabilis; assembly: GCA_019671005.1. Taxonomy (NCBI): domain Eukaryota; kingdom Viridiplantae; phylum Streptophyta; class Magnoliopsida; order Malvales; family Malvaceae; genus Hibiscus; species Hibiscus mutabilis. The sequence goes on along the minus strand of CM033728.1, from coordinate 14,795,454 downwards.
CTCGTGTACCGATACCACCGATATCGGTACCTTTTGGTTTTGAATGGCTAACTCAAGTAGAGTTTGAAGGGCATATCGGTACGCCTATAGGGGTATCGTTACCTCATGCTTCATCCAAATTCCAGTAGCAAAAATGGGTATCATACGCTTAAAAGGGTATTTGTATAGTTGGGGTATCGGTACACATCCCCGTGTATCGATACAGGTTGCTAGTTAAATCCCTCTGTAATACCCCAAAATTTATAGTACTGTTTAAGGGTCATTTAGTGCTAAGATAATTGCTTAAAAGCTTACTTAGTGACTAAAATAACAAAAATGTAAAAGTTAGAGTTTTCTAAATTATGGACTGTAGAAAACAAATTTATGAGGTTTTAAGGTGTCATGTGATAGAGAACGAGTAAAATAGGATACTCACAAAATTTGGTTAAAATCCAATGAAAATTGGAATGGGAATTCAAGGCTAAAGTTTAGTGACCAAAATGATAAGTTTTTAAAACTTGGGTGTACAAGTTGAAATATGAAAAGTTGAAGGACCAAAGTTGTAATTTCCCAAAAGTTAGGTGTTTTATTTCGTAAATAGATAGAGCACCTATTGGTGTGGATCGAATAAGGAATTATTGGTTTGATCCGATATTTCGATTATTGAAAAATCGCAATCAAAGTTTAAATGGAATTTGGATACCCGGATCGAATTGAAAAATTATGAAATTTTATCATATGATAGAGAAAGGTAATAAAAGTCATTTCCATGTGTTGGAAATATTTTATTTCAATTCAGGATGAATCTTATCATTTATTTCGATTAAAGATTTTATTTAGTAACCCATAAAATTCTAGCCATTTATCGGTAAATCAGATCAAGCTAAAATTTCGGAGATGATTCCAAACACTTTGGAAGAGTTATAAAATATTATTTTTATGAATATTTGGAGAATTTAACAGTAATTATTTCATCATGTACATAGATTAAACTGATCATGGAGAAAAATACAGTATAAGATATCGAATTTCGATTGAACTACAAAGTTAAGCGTGCTCAAGGTATAAGATGGGTGACCTATTGGGAAGGTCTTATGTCAGTATTTGGGAGTGATAAAAAAAAGAATAAGTTCGAGTTAATATTATTCGTATGGATATTTGATAAAGGATTATTAAGAGAATTTTATTCCATAAAGATTTCGGGTAAAATTATCAGTATATTGGACCGAGTCAAAACTTTAAGTTTGACTTCATGAATATGGAATATTTTATTTGATAATATTATTTATTTTTCAAATATGGAAATAAGGAATTTTTTAGAATTTATTTGATAGCCCGGTAAAGGGGAAATCGCAGTAGAAGTAGTAAGTAAATATCGGGAAATCGGATCGAATCAAAATTTTAGAAGTTGTTCCAAAAGTCATGGAAAATTCATAAAATATTATTTTATGAATAAATTATTAATTGGTTAATTGTGATCTAACTAGAATAGTTGGATTTTTACAAAATGATAAAAATTTATGACTTAAGTGACTAGTTTTGGTAATTCGGTCACAATGGCAATTTTGAAATATTTTGAAAGTACCATGGGTAATATGGTAATTTCCAATGTGAAAGCATTACTCTAGTTTGGTTAGAGTTGAATGGGATTTGGTTTGAATTGAACTAGAATGACAACTAGTAAATATGAATTCAGTTAGGGGACATTTTGGTAAATTAGAATAACATATGGTATAAAATAAGAAAAAGATGAACAAAATGTTCATTTTTCTCTCCTTCATTTTTGAAAACTAGGGGAAAGGGGAGAGAAAAATACCAAAAATTTTCTCCAAGCATTTTAAAGGCTTTCGAACAAGAATCAAGGTATGTTGCTTTGGGAAAAATTTTATCTATGCTTCGTGCTCTTTCTTTTGATAGTAATTTTGCATAGTAAATTAAAGAATTGTTAATGTTATTGATGAGAGAGAAAATAGGGTTTTATGTTCTATGTTGAGATTGAAGTTTGAATTAAGTAAATCAAGTGTTGTGGAGTTGAAATGAAGTTTGAATTTAGATTAATTTCATGTTTGAAGACATAAACCCTAACCTTAGACTTTAGGGTTTCATTTAGGGTTTTGAAAATTAAGGATGAATATGGAAGATTTATGATTTTACAAGTTTTCTAAGTGACTATTTTGGCATGTTTGGTAAATTAGGGAAATATTGTGAAAATTATCCTAGTGAATGGATTTGAAGAGATTATGAATTTAGAAGCTTGATTATGGCATTTGGATTAAAATAAAGTCCTTGAAAAGTTTAGACACCCAAATTTGGCAAGTAGGAATAAATTGGGGGTTTAAATGTTAATATTTGGAAATGAAGAATATATGTTGGAAAATTTATTTAAGCATGTTAGAATGTTGATTGGATGAAAAGTGAGACAAGAGAAGCCAAGTAACCAATTCGGCCACATGGAAGAATAATGGGAAAATTTTATGAAAATTTTGATTATGAGATTTTATGAATCGAATATATTGTATGAAGTTAGAATTAAAATTAGAATACATAGGGACTAATTCGGCAAGTTTCAAAGTTAAGGAACCGAATCTGAATTTTATGAAATTGGAGTGTATTTATGTAATTAATGATGTTGGAGATGTGAAAATAATGTTAGAATGCTAAACTGACGTTGAATCGAATTAGTGACCATTTTGACAATTTGTCAAAATCAAGAGACCAAATAGGAAAATGAATTCTGGGATGGGGATTAAATCTGATTTTTTTAGATAAAATAATAGAATTAAGGTAGTAACGTTGATTTGAGGACTAAATTGCAAAGTTGAGAAGTTTGAATCATTACCTTTGCATTTTAGTGACTATTTTGGCAAAGAAAGAAAATTAGAGAGAATTATTTTGAATAACTATTTGATGAAGAAGATGATGAATTGGTGGTTTGAAGTAAGTAATGGGACTAAATTGACAAGTAGGAAAATAAGAAGAAGTTAGTATAAATTAGAAGTTATTATGGAAAATTTTATGTTAAATGATTAGATAGCTTGATCGAAATATTGTTAAAAATGTATCTAACAAATGTTTGTTTATATTTATGTGGTTAATGAAATCAAATCCGAATAAAGAAGATTCGAGGTACTATGAAGGAAAGGATCGAGTAGAATTTAGTGAGGCATGCTAATAAATGGCCCAGGTGAGTGCATTTTTACTTATTTATTATATATATAATATGTATGAGTACATTTTTATTTATTTTATATATATGACATGAGAGAGACTTGCAATAAGTCGATCTTAATACTAATGAAAATGTAAGTTGATCAAAGTTATGTAAATGAAATGAAATATAAAATGGCATATGTGATACACTGATATGGCATAATGATTTATCTAAGATAAATCAGATTTTTTATATTGGGTATGAACTGCCTAATATAAACTATATGATTTAAGTTGATGCATAATACAGTAATGGCAAGTACATATAAAAATATTATGATGAAATATGGGATGTGAATTGTTCGATTACATGAATGATAAGGATTGAATGATAATGAAATGAAATGCCCAAGTATTATGATATGAGAGTTCTTGGTATAGTTGGATATGTTTCATGTTTTGTGACTACTACAGTGTCACATACACCTTAGGGACCCAAGCCCTTGGTGTAGCACCCTGGGGATCCAAGCCCATAGTGCTAATGGCACGAACGAGGTGCTTTAATGAGGAGCAAAGAGCGTCCTCGAATATACTCATCTGTCATGTTTGAGTTAGGCACTACGATGTCACTTCCACCTTGGGGACCCAAGCCCTTGGTGTGCACCATGGGGATCCAAGCCGACATTGCTAATGGCATTGACGAGGTGCTTTTATGAGGAGCAAAGAGCGTCCTCGAGTACGTACTCATGTTCACGTTATGTTAGACACTATGGTGTCGTATCAAGATGACTCGCGTACCTTGATCTCATATTATATACTTTGGGCTATCTCTAAAGGAAAGTTATATTGCAAATGATTACGTAATGAAAGCATGACTACTTGATAATCATGAACCATTGATATCACGATTTTATGACAGAATTAATAGATGATATGAATCATATTGAAATGCATTTATGCAAGTAGTTAAGCTAAAAAGCTTAATTTACACGAGACTGGTAAGACAGGTCGAATTCTATGATTTGAATATTTGGTTAAATGAACTATACAAGTAAAATAGTTCATTACACGATAAACTATTGTCAACTGCAAATGGAATCATTGGTCATTTTATAGAACTGAGTTATTTATAATCATTATTTTACATTGTTATGATTATGCTTCATTAAGTTATAATTAACGTGTGTTTTGTATCACACGTAGGTACTTCGGATTATATAGAAGAGGAGGAGCTGCACATCATTGAATCAAGTTAGCATGTATTATCAGTAAGTATCCACATCTTAGTCTAGTGGGGCATGTATAGATATTAAATACGTAGTTATTCTGTATAATTTAGCATCATGACTTAGTTTGAAGAATTAAAAATATTAGAAAAGATGCTTTAAACGGTTTAAAACTTAGCTGGTCATTTATCGCATAGTGATTTTGAAATCAAGAAAGGGTCTAGGCAGCATACATAGTTTTCACCCTGAATTATATTCTCATTTTAATATCTGCTTAAAGTATTTTACAAACCAATTCAGGGTCAAAACTAGTTGTGGTTACTAGACATAGTTTTATTTGAAAGCTGAGAAAGATCCAACCACTAAACTACTTTGTTGAAAAAAATTTACAAGTCTGAAAATTAGTGTAAATCAGTTAGTAACATCTTTAATTTGTATTCGAATATCAAATTCACGTTGAGGGTGTTACACCATGTGTGTGCAAAGCTGGGTATCGATACACTTTGGTGGGTATTGGCTATAAAACCGCCTGAAGAGATTTGATATGACTATCAATAAATCATTTTGTTACAAAGATAGAGTGATATGAATTAGTAAGAGCTGCCTATTAGTAAACCAAGGAATATAATTATCATTCGATGAATTTAAGGTCATTCTTGAGATAAATTGGCTATCTACATGAGATGTAGATGTAAAATATAAGGAGAAATTAAAATATATATCCAAAATATGATAGATCTGGGATGATCATAGAGAAAGAAAGAAATGACTATTAAAGTTGGTGATCTTTTCAGTGATTACTCAGAAAATGCTGTGTATGGTTGTGAAGCTTACCTAGCTTACGTAGCGAAATTGCAGAAAACTAGATAAGAAGATTGAGGATACTCTGATTTTAAGGGAATTTTTGAATGTGTTTTTGGATGGATTACTAAAATTACCTCCAAATAAAGAGGTACAGTTTGATATTGATGTTAAATTCGAAAACAAAGCAGTTATTGATAGCACTTTATAGAATGACACCAATCAAGTTAGAGGAGCTGAAAGCTCAGCTACAAGAGCTATTAGATTGGAGTTATATTTGATCAAGTGAGTTACTATAAAGTGCTCCAGTATTATTCGTAAAGAAGAAAGATGATTCTTTACGATTAAGTATCGATCATCGATAGTAAAATAGCGTGATAATAAATAATAAATAATCCATTACCAAGGATTTGGGGATTTGTTGATAACACCCAGGACTCGCTATGGACACTACGAGTTCTTAGTGATGACGTTTGGACTTACAAATACCCCGCCGCATATAATGATCTAATAAACAGAGTGTTTCAACCCTATTTGGACCAGTCCATGGTGAAATAAAGAAGAACCGATAAAAATCTTAGCATATAGAATTAAAAGGAATATGGAATAAGAAATTTTCATTAGTAAAAATTAGATAGAGGAATTATAAAGTAGAAGTAACTACTTGAGAAATCAAGAAGAAAACGAAAGAGCAGTACCTGTAACTTTTTGAACCATGCACGTTTTGAAAATTCGAGGACGAATTTTCTTAAGGGGGAGAGAATTATAATACCCCAAAATTTATAGTACTGTTAAAGGGTCATTTAGTGCTAAGATAATTGCTTAAAAGCTTACTTAGTGACTAAAATGACAAAAATGTAAAAGTTAGGGTTTTCTCAATTATGGACTGTAGAAAAGAAATTTCTAAGGTTTTAAGATGTCATGTGATAGAGAACGGTTAAAATAGGATACTCACAAAATTTGGTTAAAATCCAAGGAAAATTGGAATGGGAATTCAAGGCTAAAGTTTAGTGACCACAATGATAAGTTTTTAAAACTTGGGTGGTACAAGTTGAAATATGAAAAGTTGAAGGACCAAAGTTGTAATTTCCTAAAAGTTAGGTGTTTTATTTCATAAATAGATAGAGCACCTATTGGTTTGGATCGAATAAGGAATTACTGGTTTGATCCGATACTTCGATTATTGAAAAATCGTAGTCAAAGTTTAAATGGAATTCGGATACCCAGATCAAATTGAAAAATTATGAAATTTTATCATATGATAGAGAAAGGTTATAAAAGTCATTTCCAAGTTTTGGAAATATTTTAGTTCGACTCAGGATGAATCCTATCATTTATTTTGATTAAGGAATTTATTTAGTAACCCATAAAATTCTCGGCATTTATCGGTAAATCGGATCAAGCTAAAATTTCGAAGATGATTCGATAGACTTTGAAAGAGTTATGACATATTATTTTATAGATATTTGGAGAATTTAACAGTAATTATTTCATCATGTACATGGATTAAACAAATCATGGAGAAAAATGCAGTATAAGATATCGAATTTCGATTGAACTACAAAGTTAAGCGTGCTCAGGGTATAGGATGGGTGACCTATTGGGAAGGTCTTATGTCAGTATTTGGGACTGATAAAAAAAGAATTAGTTCGAGTTAATATTATTCGTATAGATATTTGATAAAGGATTATTAAGAGAATTTTATCCGATAAAGATTTCAGGTAAAATTATCAGTATATTGGACCGAGTCAAAATTTTAAGTTTGACTTCATAAATATGGAATATTTTATTTGATAATATTATTTATTTTTCAGATATGGAAATAAAGAATTTTTTTAGAATTTATTATGATATGAGAGTTCTTGGTATAGTTGGATATGTTTCATGTTTTGTGACTACTGCGGTGTCACATACACCTTGCGGACTAAGCCCATGGTGTTGCACCCTGGGGATCAAAGCCCATAGTGCTAATGGCACTAACAAGGTGCTTTAATGAGGAGCAAAGAGCGTCCTCGAATACGTACTCATCTGTCATGTACAAGTTTGGCACTACGATGTCACTTCCACCTTGGGGACCCAATTCCTTGGTGCGCACCTTGGGGATCCAAGCCCACATTGCTAATGGCATTGACGAGGTGCTTTTATGAGGAGCAAAGAGTGTCCTCGAGTACGTACTCATGTTCACGTTATGTTAGACACTATGGTGTCTTATCAAGATGACTCACGTACCTTGATCTCATATTATATACCTTGGGCTATCTCTAAAGGAAAATCATATTGTAAATGGTTATGTAATGAAAGCATGACTACTTGATGATCATAAACCATTGATATCATGATTTTATGACAGAATAAATAGATGATATGAATCATATTGAAATGCATTTATGCAAGTAGTTAAGCTAAAATGTTTAATTTACACAAGACTGGTAAGACATATCGAATTCTATGATTTGAATACTATATTGGTTAAATGAAATATACAAGTAAAATAGTTCTATACACGATAAACTATTGTCAACTGCAATTGGAATCGTTGGTCATTTTGCAGAACTGAGTTATTTATAATCATTATTTTATATTGTTATGATTATGCTTCATTAAGTTATAATTAATGTGTGTTTTGTATCACACGTAGGTACTTCTGATTAGATAGCAGAAGAGGAGCTGCACATCATTGAATCAAGTTAGCCTGTATTATCAGTAAGTATCACCACATCCTAGTCTAGTGGGGCATGTATAGATATTAAATACGTAGTTATTCCGTATGATCTAGCATCATGACTTAGTTTGAAGAATTAAAAATATTAGAAAAAATGCTTTAAACGGTTTAAAACTTAGCTGGTCATTTATCGCGTAGTGATTTTGAAATCAAGAAAGGGTCTAGGCAGCATACATAGTTTTCACCATGAATTATATTCTCATTTTAATAACAGCTTAAACAATTTTACAAACCAATTCAGGGTCAAAACAAACTGCGGATACTAGACATAGTTTTGTTTGAAAGCTAAGAAAGGGCCAACAACTGAATTACATTGTTGAAAAAAAATTACAAGTCTGAAAATTAGTGTAAATCTGTTAGTAACATCTTTAATGTGTATTCGAATATCGAATATACGTTTAGGGTGTTACATTTAGTGGTATCAGAGTAAATGTTTAGCCGATTCTGGAGGTTAAACCGAGTCCAATATGATTTTGTTAAAGTGTACATGCCTCTAGGATATGATGCTACTGATGTATTGCTTGATGTAGCTCCTCAATAGTATGAGTAAGACTCTAATGGCTATAAGAAAAATAAGATACTGTTAGATTTTCTCAGATGATGAATTTTGAGAGTTAAGAAAAGACCCATATTGGATAGAACACAGTGAAATAAATATGGTAGTTAACTCCTAACCAGGATGAGTTATCTGTATAATAGAGAACTAGTACAAGAATAATTTTCCACAGGGATGATCTGGAAAATTCTTCCAGAGGGTAATTAAGACTGTATAATGACAACTAGTTCATAAGAGAAATATTTTGTTAATAATTGAATTTATAACAGTTACCCACAACGTCTATGATATTAGGGTGAGTTTAATGAATTAAAACAATATGTAGTTGGTATAATACCGACTGAAGAGATTTGATATGATTATCAGTAAATCATTTGGCTACAAAGATAGAGTGATATGAATCAGTAAGAGCTGCCTATTAGTAAACCAAGGAATATAATTATCATTCGATGACTTTAAGGTCATTCTTGAGATAAATTGGCTATCTACATGAGATGTAGATGTAAAATATATGGAGAAATTAAAATATATAACCAAAATATGATAGATCTGGGATGATCATAGATAAAGAAAGAAATGACTATTAAAGTTGGTGATCTCTACAGTGATTACTCAGAAAATGTTGTGTATGGTTGTCAAGTTTACCTAACTTACGTAGCGAAATTGCAGAAAACTAGATAAGAAGATTGAGGATACTCTGATTGTAAGGGAATTTTTGAATGCATTTTTGGATGAATTACTAAGATTACCTCCAAATAAAGAGGCACAGTTTGATATTTATGTTAAATTCGAAAACAAATCAGTTATTGATAGCACTTTATAGAATGGCACCAATCAAGTTAGATGAGCTGAAAGCTTAGCTACAAGAGCTATTAGATTGGAGTTATATTTGACCAAGTGAGTTATTATAAAGTGCTCCATTATTATTCGTAAAGAAGAAAGACGTTTCTTTACGATTAAGTATCGATCATCGACAGTAAAATAGGGTAACAATAAAGAATAAATAATCTGTTACCAAGGATTTGGGGATTTGTTGATAGCACCCAGGACTCGCTATGGACACTATGAGTTCTTAGAGATGCCTTTTGGACTTACAAATGCCCCGCCGCATTTAAGGATCTGATAAACAGAGTGTTTCAACCCTACTTGGACCAGTCCATGGTGAAATAAAGAATAACCGATAAAAATCTTAGCATATAGAATTAAAATGAATAAGGAATAAGAAAATTTCATTAGTAAAAATCAGATAGAGGAATTATAAAGTAGAAGTAACTACTTGAGAAATCAAGAAGAAAACGAAAGAGCAGTACTTGCAACTTTTTGAACTAAGCATGTTTTGAAAATTCGAGGACGGATTTTCTTATGGGGGAGAGAATTGTAATACCCCAAAATTTATAGTACTGTTTAAGGGTCATTTAGTGCTAAGATAATATCTTAAAAGCTTACTTAGTGACTAAAATGACAAAAATGTAAAAGTTAGGGTTTAATCAATTATGGACTTTAAAAAAGAACTTCCTGAGGTTTTAAGGTGTCATGTGATAGAGAACGAGTAAAATAGGATACTCACATAATTTGATTAAAATCCAAGGAAAATTGAAATGGGTATTCAAGGCTAAAGTTTAGTGACCACGCTGATAAGTTTTTAAAACTTAGGTGGTACAAGTTGAAATATGAAAAGTTAAAGGACCAAAGTTGTAATTTCCCAAAAGTTAGGTGTTTTGTTTCATAAATATATAGAGCACCTATTGGTGTGGATCGAATAAGGAATTAGTGGTTTGATCCGAAATTTCGATTATTGGAAAATCGTAGTCAATGTTTAAATGGAATTCAGATACCCGGATCGAATTGAAAAATTATGAATTCTTATCATATGATAGAGAAAGGTTATAAAAGTCATTTCTAAGTGTTGGAAATATTTTAGTTCGATTCAGGATTAATCCTATCATTTATTTTGATTAAGGAATTTATTTAGTAACCCATAAAATTCTCGGCATTTATCGGTAAATCGGATCAAGCTAAAAATTTCAAGATGATTCCATAGACTTTGGAAGAGTTATAACATATTGTTGTATGGATATTTGGATAATTTAACAGTAATTATTTCATCATGTACATGGATTAAACAAATCATGGAGAAAAAATGCGTATAAGATATCAAATTTGATTGAACTGCAAAGTTAAGCGTGCTCAAGGTATAGGATAGGTGACCTATTGGGAAGGTCTTATGTCAGTATTTGGGAATGATAAAAAAAGAATTAGTTCAAGTTAATATTATTCGTATAGATATTTGATAAAGGATTATTAAGAGAATTTTATCAGATAAAGATTTCTGGTAAAATTATCAATATATTGAACCGAGTCAAAATTTTAAGTTTGACTTCATAAATATGGAATATTTTATTTGATAATATTATTTATTTTTCAGATATGGAAATAAGGAATTTTTTTTAGAATTTATTATGATATGAGAGTTCTTGGTATAGTTGGATATGTTTCATATTTTGTGACTACTACGATGTCATACACATTGGGGACTAAGCCCTTGGTGTTGCACCCTGGGATCAAACCTATAGTGCTAATGGCACTAACAAGGTGCTTTAATGAGGAGCAAAGAGCGCCCTCGAATACGTACTCATTTGTCATGTTCAAGTTTGGCACAACACGATGTCACTTCCACTTTGGGGACCCAAGCCCTTGGTGTGCACCATAGGGATCCAAGCCCACATTGCTAATGGCATTGACAAGGCACTTTTATGAGGAGTAAAGAGCGTCTTCGAGTATGTACTCATATTCACGTTATGTTAGACACTATGGTGTCTTATCAAGATGACTCACGTACCTTGATCTCATATTATATACTTTGGGATATCTCTAAAGGAAAATTATATTGCAAATGGTTACGTAATGAAAGCATGACTACTTGATGATCATAAACCATTGATATCATGATTTTAAGACAGAATTAATAAATGATATGAATCATATTGAAATGCATTTATTCAAGTAGTTAATCTAAAAATCTTAATTTACACGAGACTGGTAAGACAGATCGAATTCTATGATTTCAATACTATATTGGTTAAATGAACTATACAAGTAAAATAGTTCTATACACGATAAACTATTATCAATCGCAAAATGGAATCATTGGTCATTTTGCAGAACTTGAGTTATTTATAATCATTATTTTACATTGTTATGATTATGCTTCACTAAGTTATAATTAACATGTGTTTTGTATCACACGTAGGTACTTCGGATTAGATAGCAGAGGAGGAGTTGCACATTATTGAATCAAGTTAGCATGTATTATCAGTAAGTATCACCACATCCTAGTCTAGTGGGGCATGTATAGATATTAAATACGTAGTTATTCAGTATGATCTAGCATCATGACTTAGTTTAAAGAATTAAAAATGTTAGAAAAAATGCTTTAAACGGTTTAAAACTTATTTGGTCATTTATCGCGTAGTGATTTTGAAATCAAGAAAGGGTCTAGGCAGCATACATAGTTTTCACCATGAATTATATTCTCATTTTAATAACTACTTAAAGTATTTTACAAACCAATTTAGGGTCAAAACAAAGCTGCGGTTACTAGACATGGTTTTGTTTGAAAGCTAAGAAAGGGCCAACAACTGAACTACTTTGTTGAAAAAAAAAATTACAAGTCTGAAAATCAGTGTAAATCTGTTAGTAACATCTTTAATGTGTATTAGAATATCGAATATACGTTGAGGGTGTTACATTTAATGGTATATCGAGCAAATGATTAGCCGATTCGGAGGTTAAACCGAGTCCAATATGATTTTGTTAAAGTGTACATGCCTTTAGGATGTGATGCTGCGATAGGATGTGAAAATCAGTGTAAATCTGTTAGTAACATCTTTAATGTGTATTCGAATATCGAATATACGTTGAGGGTATTACATTTAGTGGTATCGAGTAAAAGGTTTAGCCGATTCTGGAGGTTAAACCGAGTCCAATATGATTTTGTTAAAGTGTATATGCCTTTAGGATGTGATGCTACTGATGTATTGCTTGTATAATGATTTAGCTCCTCAATAGTATGAGTAAGACTCTAATGGCTATAAGAAAAATAAGATCTTTGTTAGATTTTGTCAGATGAAAAATTTTGAGAGTTAAGAAAAAACCCATATTGGATACAACACATTGAAATAAATATGGTAGTTAACTCCTAATCAGGATGAGTTATCGGTATAATAGAGAACTAGTACAATAATAATTTTCCACAGGGATGACCTGGAAAATTCTTCCAGAGGGTAATTAAGACCGTATAATGACAACTAGTTCATAAGAGAAATATTTTGTTAATAATTGAATTTATAACAGTTACCCGCACCGTCTATGATATTAGGGTGAGTTTAATGAATTAAAACAATATGTAGTTGGTATAATACTGACTGAAGAGATTTGATATGATTATCAGTAAATCATTTGGTTACAAAGATAGAGTGATATGAATCGGTAAGAACTGCCTATTAGTAAACCAAGAAATATAATTATCGTTCAATGAATTTAAGGTCATTCTTGAGATAAATTGGCTATCTACATGAGATGTAGATGTAAAATATGTGGAGAAAATAATATATATATCCAAAATATGATAGATCCGGGATGATTATAGATAAAGAAAGAAATGACTATTAAAGTTGGTGATCTCTGTTGTGATTACTCAGAAAATGTTGTGTATGGTTGTCAAGTTTACCTAACTTATGTAGCGAAATTGCAGAAAATTAGATAAGAAGATTGAGGATACTCCGATTGTAATGGAATTTTTGAATGCATTTTTGGATGAATTACTAAGATTACCTCCAAATAAAGAGGCCTAGTTTGATATTTATGTTAAATTCAAAAACAAATCGATTATTGATAGCACTTTATAGAATGGCACCAATCATGTTAGATGAGCTAAAAGCTCATCTACAAGAGCTATTAGATTGGAGTTATATTTGATCAAGTGAGTTATTATAAAGTGCTCCATTATTATTCGTAAAGAAGAAAAGAGCGTTTCTTTACGATTAAGTATCGATCATCGACAAGTAAAATAGGGTAACAATAAAGAATAAATAATCTGTTACCAAGGATTTGGGGATTTGTTGATAGCACCCAGGACTCGCTATGGACACTATGAGTTCTTAGAGATGCCTTTTGGACTTACAAATGCCCCGCCGCATTTAAGGATCTGATAAACAGAGTGTTTCAACCCTACTTGGACCAGTCCATGGTGAAATAAAGAATAACCGATAAAAATCTTAGCATATAGAATTAAAATGAATAAGGAATAAGAAAATTTCATTAGTAAAAATCAGATAGAGGAATTATAAAGTAGAAGTAACTACTTGAGAAATCAAGAAGAAAACGAAAGAGCAGTACTTGCAACTTTTTGAACTAAGCATGTTTTGAAAATTCGAGGACGGATTTTCTTATGGGGGAGAGAATTGTAATACCCCAAAATTTATAGTACTGTTTAAGGGTCATTTAGTGCTAAGATAATATCTTAAAAGCTTACTTAGTGACTAAAATGACAAAAATGTAAAAGTTAGGGTTTAATCAATTATGGACTTTAAAAAGAATTTTCTGAGGTTTTAAGGTGTCATGTGATAGAGAACGAGTAAAATAGGATACTCAAAAATTTGATTAAAATCCAAGGAAAATTGAAATGGGTATTCAAGGCTAAAGTTTAGTGACCACGCTGATAAGTTTTTAAAACTTAGGTGGTACAAGTTGAAATATGAAAAGTTAAAGGACCAAAGTTGTAATTTCCCAAAAGTTAGGTGTTTTGTTTCATAAATATATAGAGCACCTATTGGTGTGGATCGAATAAGGAATTAGTGGTTTGATCCGAAATTTCGATTATTGGAAAATCGTAGTCAATGTTTAAATGGAATTCAGATACCCGGATCGAATTGAAAAATTATGAATTCTTATCATATGATAGAGAAAGGTTATAAAAGTCATTTCTAAGTGTTGGAAATATTTTAGTTCGATTCAGGATTAATCCTATCATTTATTTCGATTAAGGAATTTATTTAGTAACCCATAAAATTCTCGGCATTTATCGGTAAATCGGATCAAGCTAAAATTTCGAAGATGATTCCATAGACTTTGGAAGAGTTATAACATATTGTTGTATGGATATTTGGATAACTTAACAGTAATTATTTCATCCTGTACATGGATTAAACAGATCATGGAGAAAAATGCAGTGTAAGATATCAAATTTCGATTGAACTGCAAAGTTAAGCGTGCTCAAGGTATAGGATAGGTGACCTATTGGGAAGGTCTTATGTCAGTATTTGGGAATGATAAAAAAAGAATTAGTTCAAGTTAATATTATTCGTATAGATATTTGATAAAGGATTATTAAGAGAATTTTATCAGATAAAGATTTCTGGTAAAATTATCAATATATTGAACCGAGTCAAAATTTTAAGTTTGACTTCATAAATATGGAATATTTTATTTGATAATATTATTTATTTTTCAGATATGGAAATAAGGAATTTTTTTTAGAATTTATTATGATATGAGAGTTCTTGGTATAGTTGGATATGTTTCATATTTTGTGACTACTACGATGTCATACACATTGGGGACCAAGCCCTTGGTGTTGCACCCTAAGGATCCAAACCTATAGTGCTAATGGCACTAACGAGGTGCTTTAATGAGGAGCAAAGAGCGTCCTCGAATACGTACTCATTTGTCATGTTCAAGTTAGGCACAACAGTGTCACTTCCACTTTGGGGACCCAAGCCCTTGGTGTGCACCATAGGGATCCAAGCCCACATTGCTAATGGCATTGACAAGGCACTTTTATGAGGAGTAAAGAGCGTCTTCGAGTATGTACTCATATTCACGTTATGTTAGACACTATGGTGTCTTATCAAGATGACTCACGTACCTTGATCTCATATTATATACTTTGGGATATCTCTAAAGGAAAGTTATATTGCAAATGGTTACGTAATGAAAGCATGACTACTTGATGATCATGAACCATTGATATCATGATTTTAAGACAGAATTAATAAATGATATGAATCATATTGAAATGCATTTATTCAAGTAGTTAATCTAAAAATCTTAATTTACACGAGACTGGTAAGACAGATCGAATTCTATGATTTCAATACTATATTGGTTAAATGAACTATACAAGTAAAATAGTTCTATACACGATAAACTATTATCAACTGCAAATGGAATCATTGGTCATTTTGCAGAACTTGTTATTTATAATCATTATTTTACATTGTTATGATTATGCTTCACTAAGTTATAATTAACATGTGTTTTGTATCACACGTAGGTACTTCGGATTAGATAGCAGAGGAGGAGTTGCACATTATTGAATCAAGTTAGCATGTATTATCAGTAAGTATCACCACATCCTAGTCTAGTGGGGCATGTATAGATATTAAATACGTAGTTATTCAGTATGATCTAGCATCATGACTTAGTTTAAAGAATTAAAAATGTTAGAAAAGATGCTTTAAACGGTTTAAAACTTAGCTGGTCATTTATCGCATAGTGATTTTGAAATCAAGAAAGGGTCTAGGCAGCATACATAGTTTTCACCCTGAATTATATTCTCATCTTAATAACTACTTAAAGTATTTTACAAACCAATTTAGGGTCAAAACTAGCTGCGGTTACTAGACATGGTTTTGTTTGAAAGCTAAGAAAGGGCCAACAACTGAACTACTTTGTTGAAAAAAAAAATTACAAGTCTGAAAATCAGTGTAAATCTGTTAGTAACATCTTTAATGTGTATTAGAATATCGAATATACGTTGAGGGTGTTACATTTAATGGTATCAGAGCAAATGATTAGCCGATTCTGGAGGTTAAACCGAGTCCAATATGATTTTGTTAAAGTGTACATGCCTTTAGGATGTGATGCTACTGATAGGATGTGAAAATCAGTGTAAATCTGTTAGTAACATCTTTAATGTGTATTCGAATATCGAATATACGTTGAGGGTATTACATTTAGTGGTATCAGAGCAAAGGTTTAGCCGATTCTGGAGGTTAAACCGAGTCCAATATGATTTTGTTAAAGTGTATATGCCTTTAGGATGTGATGCTACTGATATATTGCTTGTATAACTTGATTTAGCTCCTCAATAGTATGAGTAAGACTCTAATGGCTATAAGAAAAATAAGATGCTGTTAGATTTTGTCAGATGAAAAATTTTGAGAGTTAAGAAAAAACCCATATTGGATACAACACATTGAAATAAATATGGTAGTTAACTCCTAATCAGGATGAGTTATCGGTATAATAGAGAACTAGTACAATAATAATTTTCCACAGGGATGACCTGGAAAATTCTTCCAGAGGGTAATTAAGACCGTATAATGACAACTAGTTCATAAGAGAAATATTTTGTTAATAATTGAATTTATAACAGTTACCCGCACCGTCTATGATATTAGGGTGAGTTTAATGAATTAAAACAATATGTAGTTGGTATAATACTGACTGAAGAGATTTGATATGATTATCAGTAAATCATTTGGTTACAAAGATAGAGTGATATGAATCGGTAAGAACTGCCTATTAGTAAACCAAGAAATATAATTATCGTTCAATGAATTTAAGGTCATTCTTGAGATAAATTGGCTATCTACATGAGATGTAGATGTAAAATATGTGGAGAAAATAATATATATATCCAAAATATGATAGATCTGGGATGATTATAGAGAAAGAAAGAAATGACTATTAAAGTTGGTGATCTCTGTTGTGATTACTCAGTAAATGTTGTGTATGGTTGTGAAGCTTACCTAGCTTATGTAACGAATTGCAGAAAATTAGATAAGAAGATAAAGGATACTCCGATTGTAATGGAATTTTTGAATGTGTTTTTGGATGAATTACTAAGATTACCTCCAAATAAAGAGGCCTAGTTTGATATTGATGTTAAATTCAAGAACAAAGCAGTTATTGATAGCACTTTATAGAATGACACCAATCATGTTAGAGGAGCTAAAAGCTCATCTACAAGAGCTATTAGATTGAAGTTATATTTGATCAAGTGAGTTACTATAAAGTGCTTTAGTATTATTCGTAAAGAAGAAAGATGATTCTTTACGATTAAGTACCGATCATCGACAGTAAAATAGGGTAACAATAAAGAATAAATAATCTGTTACCAAGGATTTGGGGATTTGTTGATAGCACCCAGGACTCGTTATGGACGCTAAGAGTTCTTAGTGATGCCGTTTGGACTTACAAATGCCCCGCCGCATATAAGGATATGATAAATAGAGTGTTTCAACCCTACTTGGACTAGTCCATGGTGAAATGAAGAAGAACAGATGAAAATCTTAGCATATAGAATTAAAAGGAATAAGAAAATTTCATTAGTAAAAATCATTTAGAGGAATTCTAAAGTAGAAGTAACTACTTGAGAAATCAAGAAGAAAACAAAAGAGCAGTACCTGCAACTTTTTAAACCATGCACGTTTTGAAAATTCGAGGATGAATTTTCTTAAGGGGAGAGAATTGTAATAGCCCAAAATTTATAGTACTGTTTAAGGGTCATTTAGTGCTAAGATAATTGCTTAAAAGCTTACTTAGTGACTAAAATGACAAAAATGTAAAAGTTAGGGTTTTCTCAATTATGGACTGTAAAAAAGAATTTTCTGAGGTTTTAAGGTGTCATGTGATAGAGAACGAGTAAAATAGGATACTCAAAAAATTTGGTTAAAATCCAAGGAAAACTGGAATGGGAATTCAAGGCTAAAGTTTAGTGACCAAAATGATATGTTTTTAAAACTTGGGTGTACAAGTTGAAATATGAAAAGTTGAAGGACCAAAGTTGTAATTTTCCAAAAGTTTGGTGTTTTATTTCATAAATAGATAGAGCACATATAGGTGTGGATCGAATAAGGAATTATTGGTTTGATCCGATATTTTTTATTATTGGAAAATCGCGGTCAAAGTTTAAATGGAATTCGGATACCCAGATCGAATTGAAAAATTATGAAATTTTATCATATGATAGAGAAAGGTTATAAAAGTCATTTCCAAGTGTTGGAAATATTTTAGTTCGATTCAGGATGAATCCTATCATTTATTTCGATTAAGGAATTTATTTAGTAACCCATAAAATTCTCGCTATTTATCGATAAATCGGATCAAGCTAAAATTTCAGAGATGATTCCATAGACATTAGAAGAGTTATAACATATCACTAATTAAGTTTATTTATAGTCATTATCATGTCTTAGTAATTTTTAATTTAAAATTTTTATGATTTTAAATATAGTTTTTAATAACTTATTCAATGTACTCTCGATTTACACGTCATTGTATTTATTATTGGTAAGCGAACCACCAAGTCCAAATTTCTGGATCCGCCCCTGTTTGTATAGTTTATCCGAAGAAAAAAAATCATAGTATTATTTAATTGATCAACTTTATAAATTCTTTTTGACAGAAGCAGCTAGTTCTATCAAAAGGAAAAATATCTCAAAATTACAATGAGGATTTATGACCATAATCGTAAACTAACCACATAATTTGGATAGCTTTTTAAAGTCATTGACACAAAAAATTAGCCATTTCAGATATACAAGGACCGTACCAGGAAAAGGTTAAAAATCCAATAAAAAACTCGAACAAAATATAGATACGGACAAATTTGACTGGATCGATAAATAAACCACAAAAGGGGATTAAAGTACTGAAAGACCACCGAAAATCGCAAATCAAGTCGAGCATCGTGAGAAAACTATCCACAACACAAATCGTGTATCTAAATCCACTCTGAGGGTCCAAAGAAGGGAAGATCAACTGGATAATGAAGCAAGAACCATCTTGATCGGTCGAGACGACGTCAAATCTAAACCTGGGAAAAAAATAAAAAAGAAAAGAACAGCCAAATAACCGTCAATGAAACTAAAAACGAGCCAAAAGACAAAGGAAGACGTACGACAAAGGCATAGTTATTCTTATTAAAAACTAAAAAAAAAGCAAAAATTGGATCTAATATAACAAAGAAAAAAGAAAGATTATCGCCTGTTGACAACCAACACCGAGACTAGTGTCGTCCCCAACGGTCGAACCAAATGAAAAGGAGATGCAACGCCAGAGAACTCTTTGAGAAGAGTACGCTTATTATTAGGGGTGTTCACGGTTAATCAACATACTACAACGGTTAACTTATAAGTTTTGTTCCTAGCATAATTAGAAGATAGTGTCTAAAAATAATATATTTGTCTTATTATAATTAACTAAAATACTACAACGGCTAACCATCAACGTCCAAACTTATTACTTAAAATTAGTAGGGCAGATTTAATGGAAATCTTTTATATTATCCAACACGTGTATCAGTATACTTTGTTATTTAAGATCAACTGCGTAAATTTTAAAAACTGCATTAAATACCAATCTTACAGATCACTCGTCTACGCTCTGGTCACTGTTGGCTAACAGTCAACGCATCCCAACAAATCCCCATGACAGCCAAATAGAATGAATCCAACGTAATTGTAGGACTGTGACAACCGACGATCAAAAATGACCTGTAGGAAGGACTAGAACGATGGCTGTGGAAACTGGAATCTGAAATCAGACAAGGGAACCGCTCAGACAAGTAACTAGAAAAGAAAAAGGCATGAAAAAATAAGGGTAACTACATTGAAGGTCACTCAATTATTAGTAAAGTTACGATTGAGTTACTAAATTATTAAAACTTACAATTAGGCCACTTAATTAATGTTTTAGTTACGAATCATGTCATTTTTCTGTTAAAATACAAAGAAACATCTAACAAGGTTTGGTATAATGATATTTTGAGTCCACAAAACTTATATGTTCTACCAATGTAATCCTAATTCAATAAATTTAACCCTTTATATTTAAAAAAATATGAATTTAGTCATTTTTCTTCTCCCAAATCGCTTGTATACCCTCCCTAACACTAGAGTACATCATTAATTAATCTACTACACAAATTTATAAATGTAAAAAATATTTATAATTACTTTTTGATATTAGATCTATAAGTAGTATCTACATTAAAATTAAACCCATTGAAATTTATTTATGAAAACCTTCAAGTTTTAGTTACTGCTATCATGTAATTTTCTACGAAAAGTTTAGGTTTTCGTATTATTATACAATGTTCTTAGTAATTTAATATTTTGAATGATTTTTTTAAAAATAAGATACTTTTATAGTTATAATCATTTGGCATGTATTAAATATTTTTAAGATCATATATATAATTATTTTTAAATTTAATTATAATTAAATTTTATATTTTATCATATGAACTACTAGATCTGAATGAAATGAGATAAAAAATATTACTCAAAATATAAAGTTAGAAATAATAATAATAGAAAATATGCATATTTATGATTAATTGAAAATATCAAGTTTGGTATAACTCATGTTATCGAGGGTGCCCAAGTAGAAATTATGGTGAATGGTGAAGAACAAACAATTTGGTAGAAGAAAAGTGACTAAATTGATATAATTTTTAAATATGAATGATTAAATTTATTAAATTATTTAGAATTAGGACTAAAATGGTAGAATATATAAGTTTTAAAGACTAAAACTATCATTCTACCTAACCTTTTTAGATGTTCGTTTGTTTTTGACGGATGAGTGACCCTATCATAACTAAAACTTTAATTGAGTAACCCAATTGTAACTTTTAATAGTTGAGTGACCAAAATATAATTTTTAATAATTAAGTGACCAATATAATTTTACTAATAATTGAGTGACCTCTAGTGTAGTTTACCCAAATATAAATAAAAAACAGTCAACAAACGTATCTTTATCCATAGATATCTATTTTTAAACTCGAAAAGCCTTCAATCCAATTGAATCTTACGCACTGTTTATTTTTCTTTTCTCTCTCTCTCTTAATCAGAAAGGTAACTTTCTCTGCAAAATTCCCTTTGTTTCCATGCAAATGACTTCCTTTATCTTCTTTCATTTTCGACAGTTTGCTTTCTGGGATTACATTCATCACCTTTGATCTGTTTCTGTCTTCATTTTTCTGATTTATATATGTTTTGTGTTAATCTTATTAAAGGAATGGAATTTGAGCTGATTTAGATAAATTTTCATTGCTGGGGACTAATTTAGAGGAAGACAGAAATCGGTCTAATTAGAGAAACTGAGTATAAAGTAGTTTTCATCTCAGAGAAAATTTGATTTCCCCCCCATAAATTTCTAGCTGGTTGCTGGGAGATTGTTATCGAAGAAGTTAAAGTCTTAAAGGAAGGGGAATTTTGGAATCATAAATTCAGCTTTGAATTGCGTTTAAAATGAAAATTATAGGATATAGGATAGATAAACGAACTTCAGGTAGATAATGGCTGTGGCTCTGTTAAACTGTTTTGGACTTTTCACGGGTATATGTTTGCTTTTCTGAGTTAACATTTTAAGTTCTAATTCTTCTTTTTTCCTACTTCCTTTTGGTGAAATTTGTCTATATGATCTAAGGTGCGAGAAGAAAAGGCTCATCGATATTAATATCATCTTGATTCTTGAATTGATTTTGATTTGTCTATTTTTTTTAAGAAAAGAAAAAGGCTTCTCCTACACTTATTGGCTTTTTTACTTCCACAAGAGTTTTCTATAAAGTAAAAGCGATTTAGTTGAAAGCAAAATCATTGCTTAAATGCTATTATAATTGTGTTCCATATAGAAGTAAGACCGGAGCATTTTTTTATTATCGCAGAAATTGAATTGTTAACCCTTCTTTTTTTTTTCCTTTTCAAAAGTATGGTCTGCTTTTTTATTCAGAATCTTGGTAAAATCATCCCTGCATGCATTAGCAATTGTTGGAGTTGATTTATGTCTTAGCTGTTATTGTTTAAAGTAGTTGGCTGGTTTTAGATTTTGATGTCTAATCAGAAAACATATTATGGTATGGTTCTCTTTCCAAAGCAAGTTATTGAATGAAGCTATGAGAGAGAAAATGCTTGAAATGGAAACTATAAGTGTTCTGCCTTGTGCCATTGAACTCTCAATGCATGCATAATTTTTTTTTCTCGTGAGCTCAATTTGATGTAAAGGTGTGTCTGTGTTTTCATAAAGGTACCAATTCCTCAGGTATGGGAAATACCGAATCAGGATATGATGATACTTCTCACTCTGACTTTTGGAATCGACCTTCTTATGAACCTTCATCCCTAGCAGGAACTTCAGCCGATCTAAACCATCACCCCAGACAGCAAGCCCCGTTTATACCTTCTTATGCACCTTCATCCCTAGCTGGAACTTCAATGGATCGAAACCATCACCCCAAACCGCAAGCCCCATCTATACCTGACAATTTCAGGTCGTTGGATCAGGTTTTTACCGTTACTTTAACTTTGAATTATTAATTTGGTTAATAGGAGATATTAGTTGTTGATAGTACAACTCATAAGGTGAAAATATGAAGCAGACCATAAGAGAATGACAAGTACTTTTTTTACCATAGTTGTTGACTGCAAAGTCTTGTTTGGTTTGGCTTGTTTGAAAAGCAATACTTTTTCGGTTGCATTGCTAGTCTCAATAGAAATATGACCTATTTTGATATTTGAACTGATACATTAAATTTTAAGCCTAGTAAAAACAGAAAATAACCAATTCCAGAATTGATTGGTTATCATGAAATGAATAATACAAAACCATTCATCATAAATTTAAAGGATGACTTGAATGGTTTTAAAATATTGAATGCAGGCTGAGGATGCACATTAGCTGGAGTAATGAAATAAATGGAGGGATTGAGGTAAACTAAGATCACGTTTTAAGCAGTAAACAAGGATTTGGCATCCCTACAGCAATTGGAGAACATAGTCCTTGATTTAGCAGAAACAAGTTCAAACAAATCTTTGACTTAAATTGTAGATTAGATTGTGGGTTGGGTTAACATGTCTTGACTTGAAATAACTTATCTGAAAGTGGTTAAGATCGATGACAGTTGCTGGCTAAGGAAGATGTCATAAACTTAGCATGGAAGTTGTGATGGAGTATTGTGATCATGTTGCATTATTGTAATATACTTTGTGACAGTATAACCTCCCTAGGAGTTAAATAAGTACCAGGTAATACACCACGTGAAAAATGATTAAAATAGTACTTCATATTCAAAAATGGCGCTGAGGACTAAATATAAGCAAAAAAGATATTAAAATTTGGAGGTCAATAGACCACTAGAAAATGTACAAGCAATGAAGTGCGATGCGGTCAATGTAGAATATAGGAACGTGCAGAGAAAAGAGAGTTATTCTCTGTCGATTATTTTCATTAATTCAAATGTACACAGGAAGAGTCTTTAATAGACTAAGTACGAAGAGTTTGAGTCCTAGTAGTCTTCTATAAGAGTTGATCTTTATCTAAAGTAAAGATAGAGTCACTATACATTTAAACTACTAATTAGGATAATATTTACAGTAGTACAATTAAATCTTTACACATCTCTAACCACACGCCCCCTCAAGCTGGTGAGTATATGTTATATGCTCCTAGCTTGGATGTGAAGTCATCGAAAGTCATTCTAGGTAATGCCTTGGTGAGAACGTAAGCAAGCTGACTTTTTGTTGGAACATAATGAAGCCTTGCAACTCCATTGTTAACCTTCTCATAGATGAAATGTCTATCAATCTCCACGTGCTTGGTCCTATCATGTTGGATTGGGTTTTTAGCAATATTGATTGATGATTGACTGTCACTAAATAATTCAAAATTCTGACTTACATCTAGTTGCAATTCTAATAGAAGTTTCTTTAACCACTTTCCTTCGCAAATTCCAAGTGTCGTTGCTCTATACTCAAATTCTGCACTGCACACCACAACCTGTTTTTTACTTCTCCAAGTCACTAGGTTGCCTCCACAAAAGAGCAATATCCACTGTTAGATTTTCTATCAGTTAACTCCCTTGCCCAGCTAGAATCAGTTTATATTTTCACTAATCTATCCTTGTTTTTCCTGAAAATCAGACCATAATTAGGTGTAAACTTCATGTATCTAAGAATCCTGTTGAGTGCCTCTAAGTGTTCTTCTCTAGGGTCACTCGTGTACTGACTGATAACACTAATTGAGTAGGCTATGTCTGTTCGTGTGAGGGAAAGATAAATTAGTTTTCCCACAAGTTTCTGACATGACTCCCTATTCACAGGGCTTCCCATCTCATCTCTTTTTATTTTCAAGTTTGAATCCATAGGAGTATCTGTTGGTTTGCAACTGAGCATCCCAATTTTCGAGAGCAAATCCAAATATATTTCCTCGTTAATTACAATTCCATCAGTTGATCTGGCAACTTCCATTCCCAAAAAATATCTGAGACTTCCAAGATCCTTAGTCTCTAATTCCCTTGCCAGGAATTTCTTCAATCTTTCAATTTCTTCAGTGTTGTCACCAGTAATTATTATGTCATCGACATAAACAATCAAAAAAAATTTCTTCTTGTATGGTGTGACTTTTGTAAACAGTGTATGGTCTGCTTGGCATTGTTTGTATCTATTCCTCACAACTGCTTTAGCAAGCCTATCAAACCAGGCTCTTAGAGACTATTTTAACTCATATAAAAATTTGTTTATCCTGCATAGCTTCTGTTTGGTTGAGTGATTTTCCAAACCTGCTGGAATCTGCATATACTCTTCCTCTTCAAGGGTTTCATTCAAGAATGCATTCTTGCTGTCTAACTGAAGCAGCTTCCAATCTTCATTTGCAGTTAAAGATAGTAATACCCTAATAGTATTTAACTTAGCCACATGTGCAAATGTCTCCTGGTAGTCTACCCCATACGACTGGGTAAACCCTTTGGATACCAACCGAGCTTTGAACCTCTCTGCACTTCCATCTGAGTTGTACTTCACTATGAATACCCATTTGCACCTAACCACTTTCTTCCCTTTCGACATCTCAGTTAAGTTCCAGGTTTGGTTAAATTGAAGAGCTTTAATTTCTTCCTCAATTGACTTTCTCTACTTAGGATCCTCTAGAGCCTCATCCACTGTCTTTGGAATGCTTACATTGTCCACCTTGGCTATAAAAGCTTTAAAACCAGCCATTAAATTTTACATAAGCAACAAACCTTTCAATAGGATGGTTTGTACATTTTCTCACACCTTTCCTCTGGGCAATAGGAAGGTCTGTTATATCAATAGTATGAGCAAAAATTTGAGAAACATCATTACCTTCTAGGTTTTCCAAAGCCGCAGAATCCAATTCCAGCTCTCGCCAATGCTAGGCTGAGTAATAGCTTCTGGAACATGTTTTTTTCTCCTTTTATTAACACTTAGTTGTTTATTTTCAAGATGTGGAGTTAAGGTTTTTCTGAGGAGTCTTTGGTTATGATCTGGGTGTTGGAATGGGAGTGGTGCAAATGCTAGGAGTTTTAGGATTCAGCGAGGTTATATTTGGTGAAACAAAAGAAATACCAGGCTGATATAAAGGTGTTTGAAGAGGTTGGCTATTCTGATGTGAATGAAATTCATAAAAGGCAGGTTGTGGAGATAAATAATAAAGCAACTGAATGTTGTTAAAGGATTGAAATTCTTTTAAACTCTTCGAATGAATTTCAGTGGGAGAGAAATATGGTCTACTTTAAAAAAAGGTAGCATCAAGAGAGGTGTAAAGCCTTTTGGTTGTGGGAGAGTAATATTTGTAGCCCTTCTAACTCGATGAATACCCTAGAAATAAACACTTAAGAGATCTAGGATCAAGTTTACTTCGAGAATGACTATGAGCATGGACAAAAGTGAAGAAAGATAGGTTTGTATAGAGAAAGAACATGTTTTATTCTCTATGTATTTTTCACACTAAAATATGCTTTACAGAAAACAATCTTTAAAAGACTATACAAGTAATTTGATCTAAGTAAGACTACTTTAAAATACCATTATCTCTAAGTAAGATAAAACTAAGAGTTAGACTTAATTTAAATTATTGACTTAGTACAATTACACTAAAACTCTTCTATTTACACCGTTAACAACCTACACTCCCCCTCAAGTTGGTGAGTATACGTTGTAGAGTCCCAACTTGGATGTAAACTCGTCGAAGGTGCTTCTTAGAAGGGTCCTGGTGAGAACATCAGCTAGTTGGTCTTTGGTAGGTACAAAATTGAGTTGGATTTCTCCATTATTCATCTTTTCTGAGATAAAATGTCTATCTATCTCAATATGCTTAGTTTGGTCGTGATGAACTGGGTTTTTAGCAATGTTCATAGCAGACTGACTATCACTTTGTAGCTTAGTTTTCTGGCTACAATCAATATTTAATTATGAAATTAGTCTTTTCAGCCAATTTCCTTCACAAATTCCGAGAGCTAAAGCTCTATATTTGGCTTCAGCATTACTTCTTACTACCACTAATTGTTTCTTGCTCCTCTATGTCACAAGATTACTTCTGTCTGTCAGTTCTCCAGCCCAACTAGAATCTGTAAAAATCTTTATAGTTCTGTCATCACTCTTCTTGAAAATTAGGCCATGTCCGGGGGTAATTTTAAGGTACCTTAGTATCCTATGGACTGCATCAAGATGCTCTTCCCTCGGATCATTCATATGTCGACTTACAATTCCAACAGAAAAAGCAATGTCAGTTCTAGCCAAAGACAAGTAAATTAGCTTACCTACAAGTCTTTGATATTGTTCCTTATTCACAGGAACACCCATTTCCTCCCTTCTTGGTTTGAAGTTGCTGTCCATAGGAGCTTCTATGGGCTTGCATCCTATCATTCCTATTTCTGAAAGTAGATCAAGGATATACTTTCTCTGATTAATGACAATCCCAGCTCGAGATCTTGCAACTTTCATTCCAAGGAAATATTTGAGATTTCCAAGGTCTTTAGTTTCAAACTCGGATAATATTTTCTTCAAATTATCTATTTCGACAACATCATTTCCAGTGATGATAATGTCATCAACATAGACAATTAAGATGGCCATTTTTCCATTCGGTCCTATTTTTACAAACAGTGTGTGATCAGTTTGACACTGTTTATAACCATTCTTTACGACAGCTTTGGTGAACCTCTTGAACCAAGCCCTTGGAGACTGTTTTAGGCCATATAAAGATTTTTTTAGCTTGCAAACTTTCTGCTCACTGCCCTTCTCTTCCATCCCTGGAGGTATTTGCATGTAGACATCTTCCTCTAGGTTGCCATTAAGGAATGCGTTTTTAATATCTAACTGGTGAAGTTTCCAATTTTCATTTATAGCTAAGGATAATATAACTCTTATTGTATTTAATTTGGCAACAGGGGCAAAAGTCTCCTAATAATCAATCCCAAAAGACTGTGTAAATCCTTTTACCACTAACCTTGGCTTGAATCTCTCCACACTTCCATCTGAATTGTACTTCACAGTAAATACCCACTTACAGCCAACAGTCTTCTTTCCTTGTGGTAACTCAGTCAATGTCCAAGTCACATTGCTTTTGAGAGCCTCTATCTTATCTTCTACAGCCTTTCTCCATTTAGGATCCCCCAAGGCTTCCTCAACAGTTTGTGGAATCTGGATGCCGTCAATTTTTGCTGTAAAAGCTCGAAAAGAAGGCTGTAATTTTCCATAAGCAATAGATCTCTGTATAGGATGATTAGTGCACTTCATTAAACCTTTCCTCTGAGCAATAGGAAGGTCAATATTATCAATAGAAGGAATAGGAACAGTATCATTAACCACATCCTTACCAGGTAACTCATTACCTTTCAGATTTTCAAAGGCAGAAGAATTGAAGTTGAGTTCTTGGCAAAAACTAGGCTGTATGGCAGACTCCAATATTGGCCTTTTTCTCCTCTTGTAGACATTGATTTCTCCTCTTTCATGCGCATTATTTTGAGTTTCTTGGGGGGTTTTAGGGAGCCTCAAATTAGGAGAAGGTAAAGGTGTTGAAGGAGTGGTATGGATATGTGTTTTAGGAGAGAAAAGAGGTGAGACAAGATTCTGCACAGAAGTAGGCTGTGAAGATGAATTTTGAATCTGATTTTCCTGATTTTTCACAACAGTAGGCTGTGAAGGATAATTTTGAGTCTGATTTTCCTGATTTTGCACAGTAGTAGGCTGTGAAGGTGAAGTTTGGAACTATAAAGGCTGTATTGGTGTAGGCTGAAATTCAAATAAAGTCTCCCCTGAATTTCAGAGGTGGTAAAATAGGGTCTATTTTCAAAAAAAGAAACATTCATAGAGGTATAGGTCTTTTTAGTAATGGGTTAGTAACACTTGTAGCCCTTCTGAGTAGAGGGATAACCCAAAAATACATATTTTATGGACCTTGGATCTAACTTACCCTGGGATGGATGATGATTATACACAAAAGCTGTACATCCAAACACTCTCAAAGGTAAATTGCATGATATGGGTTATGAGGAAAAAATTGAAGAAAAACATCTCTAGGAACTCGAAAGTTTAAGGGTTTACTAGGCATCCTATTGATAAGATGGTTAGCAGTGAGAGCAGCTTCACCCCAAAGGTACTTGGGAACATTGGTATAAAAAATTAAGGATCTAGCAACCTCTAAAAGCTGCCTGTTTTTTTCTTTCGGCAATCCCATTTTGCTGGGGTGTTTCAACACAAGAGGTAAGGTGAACAATGCCTTTGGTTTGGAAAAAAGATCCCAATGTTTTAGTAAAAAACTCACTCACATTGTCACTATGAAACATTTAGGTTTTAGTGTGGAATTGAGTTTCAATCATAGCAGCAAACTTTTTAAAAATCCCTTCAACCTCAGATTTTTCTTTCATTAGGAAGGTCTATGTAATCCTAAAGTGGTCATCAATAAAGGTTATAAATCATCTAGCTCCATTGACATTTTTTACTCTCGAAATGCCCTAAATATCACTGTGTATAAGTGAGAAAGGATGAAAAGATTTATAAGTGGATGCAGGGTATGTTGATTTAGCTTGTTTGGCAATCTGACAAATATCACAGGAAAAAGACTTTGGATCTTTATTACTGAATAGTTGAGGGAATAACTTGGCAAGATAAATAAAATTGGGATGACCTAACCTAAAGTGCCATAACAAAATATCATTTGAGTAATCAAAAATACTCTGTCCAAAGGTAGAAGTCTGAAAGGAGAGGTTTTTATTTGCTTGTCCCTGAATACGAGTTCCTCCTTGAAGAATGTAGAGTCCTCCATACAGCCTAGCGTTGCCAATCACCTTCCCTGAATCCATCGCCTGAAATTCACAAACATTAAAAGCAAACTTAGTTGTACAGTTAAGATCTTTCATAAGTTTGTTGACAGATATGGGATTGCAAGCCAACTTTGGTACATATAACACAGAATTTAGATTAACATTCTGATTGAGTTTAACTGAACCACTTCCTATAATTTCGGAGAAGGAACC
This sequence comes from Hibiscus mutabilis, assembly GCA_019671005.1. Lineage (NCBI taxonomy): Eukaryota > Viridiplantae > Streptophyta > Magnoliopsida > Malvales > Malvaceae > Hibiscus > Hibiscus mutabilis. The sequence goes on along the minus strand of CM033728.1, from coordinate 14,765,674 downwards.
ATCAGCAGATTTTATGTATGAATGAGAACTCAGTTTCTAAAGACTTGTAAACATAGAAATGTCCCTTGTCATATGGTCAGAAGCCCCAGAATCGACAATCCAAGTGGAGTTATCACCACGATTTGCCAAGCTCACAAAGGGAAGATTACCTGCATTGGATGTTGATTGCTGTCATCTGACTAAAAAATTTTTGGATGCTGATTTTGGATGGACCAACTTTAGAATTAACTTCAGAACTCTCCTCGCAGGCCATGTAAGCTAGGTTTATTGTTTAGGATCGACAAGAAACCTAATCTGATACCATGAAGAAAGATAGGTTTGTATAGAGAAAGAACAAGTTTTATTATCTGTGTATTTTCACACTAAAATATGCTTTACAGACAATAGTCTTTAAAAGACTATACAAGTAATTTGATCTAAGTAGGACTACTTTAAAATACCATTATCTCTAAGTAAGATAAGACTAAGAGTTAGACTTAATTTAAACTACTGACTTAGTACAATTACACTAAAACTCTTCTATTTACACAGTTAACAACCTACAAAAAGAAGTGCATTCAAATACTCGAAAGTGAAGAGTAGATGATAAGGGTTTAAAGTGAGCAAAAGTAGCAAGAAGAACATCTTTAGGAATTTTGAAGTTTAATGTTTTACTGGGCATCCTATTAATTAAATAGGTGGCAGTAAGAAGAGCTTTCCCCAAAAGTGTTTAGTTACATCAGCAGAAAAAAGAAGGGACCTAACAACCTCTAAAAGGTGCCTATTTTTTTGTTCAACCACTACATTCTGTTGAGGGGTATTAACACAAGAAGTAAGATGTAAAATCCCTTTTTCTTTGAAGTAAGAACCTAAGGTCTTAGTAAAATATTTACTGCCATTATCACTTTCGAAAATTTTAATAGTACCTTGGAATTGGTTTTCTATCATTTTATGGAAGGTTTTGAAAATATTCTCAACCTCAGATTTTTCACTCATTAAATATGTCCATGTTGTTCTAGAGTGGTCATCAATAAAGGAAATAAACCATCTTGAACCATTAAAATTTAACCTTAGAAGGGCCCCAAATGTCACTATGTATAACCGAGAAAGGTGCAGAAGGTTTAAATTTGGATGGGGCATAAGTCTGTCTAGTGTGTTTAGCAAGTTGGCATATATCACAAACAAAAGAAGTTGGACTTTTATCCATAAATAATTTAGGAATCAACTTTGCTAGATAATGAAAATTTGTATGTCCTAACCTAAAATTTCATAACATGAAACAAGGTAGATTGAAAACAACTTGAAAGAACTTGTTTATTTGGAGAGGACCCATCAATTATGTAGAGTCCATTACGCAGCCTAGCATTGCCAACCACTTTCTCCGAATCCTGTGCCGAAAATTCACAAACATGCAAGCTAAATTTAATATTGCAACTTAAATCAATGGTGAGTCTTCTGATAGATAATAAATTGTAGGCAAGTTTTGGAACATAAAGAACAATAGATAACATAATATGTTCATTAAGTCGAATTGAACCACTCCCTTTAATAACCAAGAGTGAACCATCTGCTGTTTTGACTAAAGATACAGACTGCACTGCTTTGAATGTGTGAAAGAGACTACAATTTCCTTTCATGTGATCATATGCCCCTTGAATGTATGAAAGAGACTACAATTTCCTGTCATATGATCAGATGCCCCTGAGTCGACTACCCAGCTGGAAGAATTACATGTAGCTAAGAAAGAAATACTACCTTCAGTAACAGTAAAGGCAGAAGAGGATTCAGGCTTAGGAGACAAGTAACCAAAGAGTTGTTGTAGCTCCTCTATTTGCTTTTTACTGAATGCGCTGGTGGAAGAACTTTTAGGAACGACGACATTAGCCTGAGCATCTCTTTGACTCTTGAATCTCTGAAGTTTTCAGTCTGTTGGTTTGCCGTGTAGCTTCCAACATTGATCCATCATGTGTCATACTCTCTTGCAGTGGTCGCACCAAGGCTTCCCCCTCCTGTGTTTGCTACTGGAACTGAGATTGGTAAGAAGGGTAGATCCCTCAGAGTGCACTGGTTCAGGTAACATCAGCACTCGCCTGCTTTCTTCCCTCCTTATTTCTGAAAAAGCCTCTCGGACAAGGGGAAAAGGCTTTGTAGCCAGGATTATGCTCTTGGCTTCATCTAATTATATATTTAAACCAAACAGAAATTGAAAAACTCTTTTTTGGTTTGTAGCTTTTTGTAAAAGGTAATATCATATGTACACTTCCACTCATTCATCTCATAGATATCTATTTACTGCCAAAACCGACCACTTGTTGTAGACTGGACCAGATTCTGCTGGAACTTCCATCGAATCTGAGAGATAGGCTGCTTCCTTCTTCCAATGATGTAAAGTTTTAGTGATTGAGACTAGGGTAGGTAGTTGTTGCCATTTAATTTATAGGAAGTGATTGGGGAAGGAGAAGCATCCAAAATACCGAGATCAGATGCACGATGGTCAAAAGAAGAACTGACTTTTGAATTTTCTGGTGTAACCATGGTGGTTAAGGTTTGTAGGTAGGATCCACAAACCTAATTTGATACCATGTAGAATATAGGAATGTGCATAGAAAAGAGAGTTTTTCTCTATCGATTATTTTTCATTAATTCAAATGTACACAAGAAGAGTCTTTAATAGAGACTAAGTTCAAAGAGTTTGAGTCCTAGTAGTCTTCTATAAGAGTTAATCTTTATCTAAAGTAAAGATAGAGTCACTATACATTTAAACTACTAATTAGGATAATATTTACTGTAGTAGAATTAAATCTCTACACGTCTCTAACCTACAGTCAAGTATAAAAAATGTCACTATGATGCATTTTTTCTATTTCTCATCTTTTAGATTTTGAGTTTCATGAGTTACTCTATGTTTGGATGTGCTTATCATGTTGTTGTATGGTGTTATTTTAACTAATAGATGTAGTTTTGAATGGAATGCATTTAGTAACAAGAAATATTTACGCTTTAATTAGGTTATTTCAGCATTGAGAGAGGCAGGACTTGAATCATCCAACTTTATACTTGGTATTGACTTCACAAAGAGCAATGAGTGGACAGGTACCCCGGCCCAATTTTATCTTAATGAATGGTTCATATCACACTGTATAAATAATTAGTACGAAAGAAGCTCACATTCTTTTTACTATAGGGAGATATTCATTCAACAGAAGAAGCCTTCAAGCTATTGGTGGCTCACCTAATCCATACGAGCAAGCCATCTCTATAATTGGCCGTACTTTATCTCCTTTTGATGAAGATAATTTAATACCTTGTTTTGGTTTTGGTGATGGTTAGTATATTTATTTAGCATTATTTTTCGGAGTGATTTCTCTCTTACTTGAATAAGTTGTCTTATTATGCTTTTGTTTTTGGTAGCGTCAACGCATGATAAATATGCATTCAGCTTTTATCCTGATCACCGACCTTGTCATGGGTTTGAGGAAGCTCTTGCACGATATAAAGAGATTGTTCCACACATAAAGTTGGCAGGTTTTGAATATCTTTCCTTCTATTCTCTTTAATTTATTTAAGCACTTTTTAAGCCATACACCATTGTGGTTTACATATCTATTCTTCTCTTCTAATTTCTTTGGCAGAGAAATGGTTGTACTAAATTTCATGATTATCATCTATTTTTATCCTTGAAAGATGTTAATGCTCATAAATAGTAACTTGTATGAGACGGTTATTTACTCATAAAACAGTCGTCGTAAGTATAAATCTTTTCTTCATACGAATAAATGCACACATCGAAATACCTGTGATCAATAACAAATTAAGACTTCCCCTCATGTGGAGTAGCTATAAAAACCACATTGTACCTGTAACCCCTCAATTTAACCTACTTTCTTAGGTTAAATCTTAGGAGTCAAGTTTGAAAACTTTCCCCTCAAATAACAAATTTTAGGTTTACTTATTAACTAATCAAAATTTAAATAATAATAATTATCGTAAAATATCACATTTAAAGTCTCATTTGTTATAAAACACAATCGTACAAAAAATTATTCTAATAGCTCAATTAAATATCTTAAAATCACATTATAAATGCATGCATCCGATAATTCTCAGATTGTAAAATGTCCCAAAGTCTGAATTTACATAATTACCCCAAATAACATAATCAATATTTTGAAAGACTAATTAAAAATAGTTCATACTTATGATTGAATATTCGAGTAAAACACGAGATGCTCCAAATACCGAGTCGCCTAAGAGAGTTTGAATATCTGGAAGAAAATTATTAGGGTGCAAGCTAAAGAGCTTAGTGTCTCTACAGTGCAACAACCACAACCAAAACAATATTTTTATTTTCTAATAAAGTTTTTTTAAAACACATTAAATCTGATAAATCTGAATCATAATGATATGATGTCCGGTGCATATGAAAACTCAATACCCAATCTCCGATACACCGAAGAGTAAGGTTCCCCAGAACCTACTCTCTCCATCATCACCATCCGAAGTGGAACTCAGCCCGAACAGCCAGAAGGGTGGAACCACTGATCCGAAGCGAAATTCAGCCCAAAGGGTGAAACCACTAAACTTCCCCGAACAATCTCAAACCACATACCCACAATGATATGATGCTGATTTTAAAAATCCGAAACTTGAATTGCTAAAATTCAAGTTGTAAAATTTTATAAATCCAAGGTTTTACAATTCAAAAAGTTTGATATTTCATAATCTGAAAATTTTGATTTTAATTAAACCACAGTCCGATATGCTATGCATGATGTCTGAAAACTTTCACAAATCGCAACATGGAATAATTCACACAAGATGTAGAAATATCATTTCACACAAGCATTAAGCATAGAAAGAAAACACAAGTTTATAGTACAGGAAGAGACACCTTCAACGGGTAAAAGCTCTAATGCCGAGAAAGACGAGTCTCATACTCAAGCCTAGCTGAATTAGAACCTATAAGGTAAAATTACTACATTAATATTTATTATTAACACTAAGCCACCAACTATAAACATAAGAACTAAACTAAAAGCATACTCACGTGAAAACCTCCAAGAATATGCACGGTCAAACTGGATCGGATGAGGAGGAGGTAGCTCGACAGCGTCAGAGTCTATACCTGAACGCGAGAATAACTCGCGTCAAACCAATAATCCATTCTTTTAAAATTACTAAATACAAATTAATTGTAAATAGCAAACCGAGCCTTTGGATTCCAATTTGACAAATCGGGCAGCGGATACAGACTTAGGACGTCAAAAAAGGTCAGGAAAAAGGTTATGAAATGAAACTTGACTAGTATAACTCATTTTGCTTCATTGTTATCGGAAAGTTAATTGATATTTTTAGGTATTGGATCCTTGGATGTCATCACTGTGGGGTGGGTTAAATGAGATCAAACCCAATTTCTTTCCAAAAGGTCCAGATTTCTTGGTTCAGATTGAGGAATTAATTGGCCAACAGAAATTTCAAGTCACTTACCAAAATATAGACAATATGGATTCGTAATTATTAACTGCAACAGATAACTTGGAAAAAGAAAAAGAAGTAAAGGGGTGTTGAGCTAGAGGAAGCTAAAAATCGGAACAGATTAAAATCAGATTGTAGTTGTAGTCATATGGCAATTCAAGATGTGTATCAGGGAAAAAGAATGAACCACATTATTATCTATGGGCTACAGATGATTAGTTTCTTTTGAAATTTTGCCATCATTTATTCAATTTCAACCAACATTCTCTCTGATATGCAAATTGTAAACCAGATTGATTTCTAGATATAGTTATTTCACATGTTCTCTTTTCTGTTTTTTTTTTTTCCTTTTCATCTGAGAACATAATATGTCTTATGTTTCTCTCAGATTTTAAATACCTTCAGATGCAAATTGGGAGGGATCGCTCAATGTCCTCTGGAAAAGTTTCTCATGAAAAGAGCAAGCCTTTCTTAAAATGGTATTTGACCCTTTTAGTATCTTTTCTATATTGTGATAGAAATCTATGTTATTTGATTCAATGCTCTTCATTTTAAATTCCATTTGCTGACCCATCGTGTTTAATCCACTTTATGATACTAGAACAAGGGAAATCACAAAAGACTCAATAATTACAATCCACAACTCAAAAACCAACTATTAAAACAAAACATGAATTCGATGCTTACCAACTCAAATCTAAACAAGGAATAGACGGTAGCACCGAGAGGAGATGGAAACTGACTGGTTCAATAACGATTTCTGAGCAAAACACGAACAAAAATGATGCACCACGAGTAGGGTTTTGACCACACGATGATGAGGAGTCGATTGATAGAGGCGGTGCACTACATGACCAAGATTTGGGGCTTGGTCAGGGCTCCGATCAGAATTAAAGGGGTGGGGATGCGTTATTTCAAAAGAGAAAGAGAAGCTAGGGAGAGAGCGACCGCATATGTGCAAAAAGGCAATATGAAAGGGTGTCTAATTCTGATAAAAGGGGTTAAATTTAATGGGTAAAATACAGAGTAAGACCTCAATATAACATAGGTTTTACACAAAGAAACACAAGGTTTTCCCGAATTACAAAATGACCCTCAAGTTTCCAAATTAAGCCACAAATTTCTGAATTTACTCCATTTAATCCTCGCATTCAATTAGGGTTTTTGAATTAAAATTCCCAAATTCTAGGGTTCTGAATTAAGGATTCAAAAAATTAGGGATTTTTGAATTGGGGAAATTTTAGGGTGTTACAGTACCATTGTACTTCCATTCATGACTTCTTCGGTCTCCGTCTCCTGTTGACATGCCCGTTCTCTTAATGAGTAATATCTTTTATGGGGCATATGGTTCTCTGATGTGGCATTCTTACTTTAGATGACATGCATTCTCCTTTTAGTGTTGTTATTTTGTTTCCCAACCTTTAGACTTTAGAGCATCTGATTTTTCCTTCAACTGAAGGATAAATAAAAGAAATTAATTATTTTAATTGAAACGAAGGGGTGAAGTAGTACAATCAGAATATGGAATAAAATTACCAACTTATGCACATTTGAGTTTCATAATTAATGTATAAAATGTGAAAAAAGAATTATCATATAAGGTCAGGTACTGAGCCATGATTGAATGGCAGGGGCACTTTTGTTTTGGTTAAGAGAGAATATACATTATTACATGATATAATAAGAGCTAGGACACGGATGATTTTACTGAGATTTTGAATACAAAAGCAAAACATACTTTTGAAGATCTTAAATTAAAACTGTAATTTTGTGGAATAGAAAAGAAAACAATACTATTGATTCTGTGTAGGTCATAGCTTTTTCATTCATTTCAAGAACATATAATGTGAGAAGTTTATGTTTAAAATTTGAGAAACATTTCTGTTAAGGCCATTTTGAAAAATACTTTATCTTCAAAAACGAGTGTTTGCAGCTTCATTTCTCTTGCTTCATCACTTGATTATAATTCTAAGCCAGCAATTGATACCTGGCATTTCAATTTTCAGTTCAGAGTTATATGCTCGGAATGGCATTTGAGATTTCTTTTCAATGGTGTCTGAGCCAATCTCTTAATCGCAGTCATCAGAATGGTTGCAGAGATTTGAATATGATAATTTATTGTTCTTGTTATTAGGTCCAACTTCATTTGCTCCGATTATTAATGCTGCAATTGACATTGTGGATAGCAGTAGTGGACAGTATCATGTTCTTGTCATTATCGCAGATGGACAAGTTTAAAAAAACATGCTTTATGCACCTAGTTTTAAATCATTCGTTTCTTCTTCTATTCATCAGTCTTGCCAAATGTTTATTTGATTGCATAGGTTACGAGGAATCCCGACATACCGCGTGGAAGGCTTAGTCCACAAGAACAAGCAACTGTTGATTCCATTGTTGCTTCTAGGTAAAGAACTGTTTCTTTTAATGATTAAGATTTTATTGCGTTCTTATTGTATTGATCATGGTATTCAATAAACAGTCATTATCCTCTCTCGATTATTTTGGTTGGAGTGGGGGATGGACCGTGGGATTCGATGCAACAATTTGATGATAATATTCCTCATTGTGCCTTTGACAACTTCAAGGTATGTCGCAATTCTTTGAATCAATATGCAAAGAGCAATCTTTCTGGTGTTAAGTTACAACGTAATTTTCACATATGGTGATCTCTTTACAAAGGATTGTCTTTTCCAACTTATTTTGTGACAGTAAGTAAAACCTTTGAACATTTTCTGTGCCACCAATTCTTTGCAGTTTGTCAACTTCACGAAAATCATGTCTGAGAACACGCAAACATCAAAGAAAGAAACAGCCTTTGCTCTTGCTGCCCTCATGGAAATTCCATATCAGTACAGAGCTACCCTGAATATTCGTTTTGATAAGTAAGGCCAGAACTCCAGCTTTCGGTTAATACCTAATTTCAGTTTGGAACAATTTTAAACATAAAACTATTAAAATATGCAGTAGAGAACTAGAACGCGGACACCAAAGACCACTTCTGCCTCCACGAGAAGTGATCGATCATGATAATGCCGTTCGATCAATCCCACACATGACAAACTATGAAACAGTGCAGCCAACAGCCCCTGCGGAACCTGTAATAAGTTCTGCAGCAGACCTGGTATTAAGTTTTTACTTTCTTTTTCACAAAATATCCATTCAAATTAGTATGTTGGTGTTGAGTGGTGTTGAGATATGCATTTGTTTCTTCAAGGTCTGCCCTATCTGCCTGACAAACCCAAAGGACATGGCTTTTGGATGCGGTCACACGGTATGTCCATTTTGATCAAATTGTATAATGTTTTCAAATTTCTATCACTAATTCAAAATACGGTTTTGGTATAGATTCTTAGGTGACTGCATCAGAAAATATTTAGAGATAATCTCTTCTGATGAGAAATTAGTAATGTTTCATCTTCATCATCTTGATTTCATAATTAAAAAGCTTTGCCTCTGTGATATATACATGTATGCCTAGGTATCTCTTACATAACATCATAGATATCTCGGTTGATGTCATACTTCAATATGAAGTGTTAGATATACATGTCTAGGTAGACGCCGGGAGCATGTTCTTGTGGAAGCAGTTTTCATGATAATGAACTCTGAATTTTCAGATCAATAAACCTAAATTGTAATAGATGTTCAACACTGCTCTATGGAATATTTTATATGCTTATCGTGTTTTATCTTGTGTTGTTCAAGACTTGCAAGGATTGTGGGGTGACAATTTCATCATGCCCGATGTGCTGGCAACCAATAACGACACGTCTGAGGCTGTATACCTAAACGAGAGAGTGATTTCCGGGTTCTGGATGTTGAGTCGAGTCGAGTGCTATGAAGCATATTCAGGACAGGACCTCCTACAAAATCTCAGTCATTATACAGAGTGTATAAACTCCTGTTTCATTTATATTAGAGGATTAGTCAACAAATTTATTTACGTTTCTTTTTTTCTTATTCTCTTCAAAGGATAAATTATTAAATGGATGTATAAAATCTATATGTGCTTGTGAAATTAAAATTTCTAATAATAATAATACATGAAGTCTTGTACTCAAATACCTTCTAAGTTCTATGAGCTCTTAAAATGGTCAAATTTTGTCATTGGTCCTTGTATTATGTGTAACATGCGGATTTAATCAATTAACTCATTATGTTTTAAATTAGTTTATTCGATTTTAGATCTTGTACTTTTCATATGATCAAGTTGAAAAACATGAATGAAATCTATAATACATAGTATATAGATTAATGACTGTATTTGATTCAACAGATTTAACTGCTATAGTTTAGGTTAAAATTGAAATTTTAAAATCTAAAAAGTTTGAAATTAAAAATGACTAAATTAACATATAAAGACTAAATCGATAATATATGTATAATAAAAAAACTAATAATAAAACTTAACATCTTATTCTTATTTATTCCTTTCTATTTTTTTGAATATAATATAAAATGCTTGCATCACTTTTTTAACTGAGAAAAACATTTAATATATGTCTATTACAAATATAGATTAATAAATTTCAAATATAAAATATTTATGCGTTTTACTCAGTCTTATACATTAAAAGGTATATTACACAAATGGTCCTTAAATTTTTAGATTATTTGTATTTTAGTCACCAAATTTTTAAAACATACTATATAATCACCAAATTGAATTTTTCTTGATAATTCTGTCATGATTTCATATACCTAATTCAAATCATTCTCATGGGTATTTTCTATTAAAGCTCAGTATCAAAATCTTCTCTATTCAAGTAAGAATTTTAGCAAAATATTTAATACAAAGTTAATGTAAAATTTTTACACAAACATACCTATTTAAATTTCACTATATAAAATTTAAATCTCTAAATCCTAAATCTAGAATCTTAAACTCTAAATCTTAAATTATAATCTCAAACTCTAAAATATAAATCCTTAAATTCTAAATTAAACTTTTAATCTTAAATTAAATCTGTTTGAGAAAAACAAATTTTCTACAGTTTGACAAATTGAAATATGAGTTATATTTTGATACACAAGTCGTATAAAAAATTACACAACCGTTCATATTTAAACTATAAAATATAAAACTTAAACACCTAACCCCTAACACCCTAAATCTTAAAGTCTAAACATTAATCCCTAAACTCTAAATTCTAATATTAAATTTTACACCATATAACTTAAACTTTAAATCTCAATCTAAATTTCTAAACCTAGAATTAAAAAATTTGTGTATCAAAGTATTTTCATTGAAATCTTGACATGAAAATGTAATTCTTCTCTATTTAATAAAAAATATTTTCGTTCAAATATTTCTCAAATTTTGGATACTATTGGGAAGATCAATCAATAATGATAAATGGCCATGGCTTGATGGTAGATTGATTGAATCACCTTAGGATCGACTCAAGAGGATGTTATTTCTTCCAATGAGTGTATCTCTGATACCAATTATTCGGAAGATCAATCAGTGATAAATGACCAAGATAAGGTGAATTGGCAAATAAAAAATTTGGTGGAAGTAATAGAAATATAAAAAGATTGGGACACAAGAATTTATAGTGGCTCAACCTTCTAACAAGGTTTACATCCACTGCCTTAGCTATACACACTAAGGATTTTCTCAAATCCACTAGATTTGCTTTCCTTTTGAGGCTCAATGAGATAACCTTACAACCCCCTTAAGACTTATACCCTAAAGTCTTAAGAACAGTCACAAAGAAAATTACAAATGATAGCAAACTGAAAAATCCTCTCAAAGGCTAATGTTTGCACAATTATAGGATCACTCAACCCCAAAAACTTGAGTAAAAAAGATTACAATGATGAACTCTCAAGTGAGTTACAAGGATTTGACAATAAATGCCCAAAGGTTGTTGGATGTGTGCTTGAATGCTTTAGCCTTGATCAATAGTTGTTGTTGAAGCTTTGGAGACTTGTTTTTATACCCCATCATTGATTTCTAACAGTTTGGGTAGAAAGGATATTGAATAGAGCCGTTGAGCTGCAATTTTCCCGCAATAAATGTTGTCTGCCAACACTGGATATCGGTACACGAGGGCTCGTATCGGTACCTGCAATAAAAAGAAATAGACATTGCAACAAAGGGGTACTAGTACGCGAGCAGGTGTATCAGCACATAGAGTGAATTTTACAAAGGGTGTCGATACGGGCTGTACCATATCGGTACTGATTTTGGTCACTGAAATCCTAGAAAGTTTGGATTAAAAACTCGTATCGATATGCCTATAGGCTGTATCGGTACGGGTAACCGTTTTTCAAAGATTAGGTTTCCAATAACTGACAAGGTAACGGTCAAAAAATTAAATGTAAAGATTTGAGAAATCTTTAACCCTGTATCGGTACCGATACTCATAAGCAATTTTGGTTCCAGGTTTAACAAGGTGTACTGATACGACTACACGCGTATCGGTATCCTATAGCCAACAAGTATAAATCGAAATTCTAGTAGCTAAAATCCGTATCGATACGGCCTAAGGTGTATCGATACTCTTGGACCAATTTGACTATTTTGAGTACCAAAATACTTAGAAAATATTTGGGGTTTAAAGTTTTGACTTAGGAAAAATTTAAGTTCGATTTACGTGTCAATTTAGTGACTAAAACAAGTTCTTAAAAATTTATTTCTTTTTACAAATTAGTCCTTGTTATATCAAAATCAAATATAGGTTTATCAATCTCCCCCTTTTTGATATAACAAAACCAAGATAAATTTTTAAGTCTTTTGAAATCACTCCCCCTTTCTTTAAGGCTAGTTTATTTTGAAAATCTTTTGAAAATTTGAAAATTGTAAATTTATATCCCATACACTTCTCCCCTTTTTAGATCAAAATCAATAGGGCAATTAAGAATAAAGCACAATATAACTCCAAAAATAGCATAAATATCATAAATTCAAAGCAACATAATAATATCCAACTTATAAATATCATAAATTGAAAGCAACATAATAATATCCAACTTAAAACTTAAATCCATAAAGCAAATCATAAACATAAAGTCATAGGAAATCAAATAAAAACAAAGGTGCATAAAACTCAAATCCTAATATGATAATATGATATGAATGAGGTGCAAAAGCCTAATGAGCATCCTCATCTTCATTATCCTCGTCTTCAGCTTCCTCATAATCATCACCAAGAGCATGACCATGCCATTCGGTATGAAACGCAATAAGGGTCATATCCATCGAAGATTGGCAGTTCTCAATAGAGGCAACTCGAGCATTAAGAAAATCAAACCTTGTAACTATGGCGGCAAAACGAGTGTCGATGCTAGCAAACTTCCCATCAAGGTAGGCCATGAGAGCATCGAGGGAAGGTTGAGCAACTGGAGCCACCGGAGCAACTGGAGCATCTTCTACTGGATCAGGTTGAGCATCACCGGTAAGATCGGCAATACGAATTCATTGTCCATTGTAGAAGGTGAACTTGGCTCGTCGGAGAGAACGATCATCAATGGAATCAGTGAGAGGCACTCCAAGGTCAAGGGAACAATCTATCCCAAGCTTGTGGAACATGTAGCTAAGGGTAGTGCCATAGGTGAAAGAAGTCACAAGAGAGGTGTGATGGTTTTGGACAAGGAAGACTAGCTCAAAAAAACATAATTTGGGCTAGGTTTGGGCGTATTCCTCAAGAAAACAATGTAGCCAAAAATCATCAACTTGGCGAATGGTAGACCACTTACCACCGGATGGTCAAAACCACCAATTGATGAGAAGGTGAAGGAAACGCTTATGGGCATCAAGTACGGTTACGAAGCCACTATAGGTTTGACCAAAAGAATTTTCATCATCTATACTCCTATCATCCATTCCCAAAAGATCAACAATAATTTTAGAATCAAGACATAATTTTTCCCCTATAAGATAAGACTCAAAAGATATAACCTCGGTTTTTTCATGATTTAAAATACACCGGGCATTAGAGTAAAAAATAAGAACAAGATTTTTGTAAAGAATACCATGAATGCTCAAAAAAGTCATGAATTTCCAACGCCTCATTAAATCAAAATAATGAAAGTTAAATTCATCAGAGCTCATAAAAGGCATGGAAACAACACGCTCATGACGGATTTTGAAAGATTGAAATTGTTTAAAACGTTCCATGTCATTTGGATTTTCTGGTTCATTAAAACATTGGATGAAAAGTTGGTTAAGGTTTGGTCTTGTACCATTGTTTTCTGAATTGAGATCTAGATTGGTAGGATTGCTAGAACTAGACCCCAACTCTTTTATAGATCTCTTCTTAAGAGGCATGGTGAAAAACCTGAAACATCCAAACTACAAAATACATGTATGCATAAACATCACATTCAATCCAATGATCAAGGTAAGATAAAAATCTATATTGTATAGTTTAAAAACATATACAAGTATAAAGAAAAATTTTGATAACTTAAAAACTTTAAAACAGTAAAATAAAATATACGAGTATAATATTATATTTTAATAAAAAAAATTAGTTTTGAAAGAATTTTTGTAAAAACTTTGAAAACAAGGTTATATACATCATATATATATAAATTTTAAGCATAAAGACTATATAAATATAAAAAAAACAAAATTTAAAGTAAGTAAAGTTTTTTACTTTGAGTTATGGAAGAATGGATGAATGAGAGATGATTTGCGCTAGACTTGATGACAATAGTTTGGGTTTAATGTTGAAAATAAGAGCCCCAAAAGATTTGATGATTTTTGATGAAAAAACAAGATATTTGAAGGGTTTTTATATGGTATTGCCATCTAAGGTTTTTGAAAATAAAGAGAGTTTGAGTTAAATTTGGAAAACCCATTTTTAATGCTTTATTAAAGCTCCAACGGCTATGCGTACCGATATGCTACATACGCACTCCGAAACTGCGTACCAGTACGAGTTTACCTCATACCGATCCTTGACCTATACCGGTACAAGCTAACCTGTACTAAAATGCTACCCTTAATACCCGTATTGATAAGCTATACCCTGTATCGATACCCCTTTACCAAATTTGATAGATTTAGCTGTAAGGGACCCAAAAATTTGATTTTACTTGAATCGATATGCATGATTATGATATGAGATCATCATGAATGGGCAAAAACATATACATACTCCCCCTAACAACGTGAATAGATGCATATAGGAGCAAAAACACATAAACATATAAATCAACCAGAAAGGCTAGTAAGCCCTAACTCTCTTCTAAGAGACCAAAAACGCTCTTTGTCTAAAGGTTTGGTAAATATATCCATTAATTGGTTCAACATGTCTACATACTCTAGAACAACATCATTTTTCAAGACATGATCTCTAATGAAATGATGTCTTATCTCTATGTGCTTGGTTCTAGAATGTTGGATGAGATTCTTAATGAGACAAATAACACTAGTATTGTCATACTTTAAGGGGATGGTACCAACATCAATTCTATAATCTAAGAGTTGTTGCTTCATCCAAAGGACTTGAGCACAACAACTATCGGCCAAAATATATTCCACCTCAATGGTAGATAGCGCTACGCTATTTTACTTCTTAGAAAACCATGATATGAGCATGCTACCTAGGAATTGACAAGTACTAGATGTACTCTTCCTATTTATCTTACAACCTCCATAATCCACATCCTAATAATCATGAAAACTAAAGGATGGATCTCTAGGATACCAAAGACCTAATCAAGGTATGTCTCTAAGGTATCTACAGATTCTCTTAACGGCTTGTAGATGTAATTCTCTAGAACTAGCCTGAAATCTAGCATACAAGCAAACACTAAACATGATATCTGGTTTACTTGTGGTAAGATAAAGCAAAGAACTTATCATAGATCTATAAAGCTTAAGATCAACACATTTACCTCCTTCATCTTTGTCAAGCTTTGTAGAAGAGTTCATCGGTGTGCTTGAGGTTTCACGTTCTCCAAGACAAACTTCTTGAGCATATCCTTGATGTACTTTGCTTGATTGATGAAGATGCCATCCTTCCTTTGTTTGATTTGGATTCCCAAAAAGAATTAGAGCTTCCCCATCATGCTCATTTCAAATTCACCTTGCATCAACTTAGCAAATTCTTGGCAAAGCAATTCATTAGTAGAACCAAAAATGATACCATCAACATAAATTTGATCTACTAAAATGTCTTTGCCTTTTTTTTATAAAAAAGTAGTATCAACCTTCCCTTTGTTAAAACCTTTTTCAATAAGAAAATTTGACAATCTTTCATACCAAGCTCTAGGATCTTGTTTCAAACCATATAAAGCCTTTGAAAGTTTAAAAATTATGGTTTGGATATTTTGGGTCTTTAAAACCGTGTGGTTGTTCTAC
Organism: Hibiscus mutabilis; assembly: GCA_019671005.1. Lineage (NCBI taxonomy): Eukaryota > Viridiplantae > Streptophyta > Magnoliopsida > Malvales > Malvaceae > Hibiscus > Hibiscus mutabilis. Next base: position 14,749,902 of record CM033728.1, on the reverse strand, counting down.
ATACACTTATTCATTTATAAAACCATTTAGAAAAGCACTTTTAACATCCATTTGAAAAAGCTTGAATTCATGATAACATGCAAATGCAAACAACATCCTAATAGCTTCCATTCTTGCTACGGCTGCATAGGTTTCATCAAAATCATCAAAATCAATTCCTTCTTCTTGAGTGTAACCTTGAGCAACAATTCTAGCCTTGTTTCTCACTATGTTACCACTCTCATCTAGTTTGTTTCTGAAAACCCATTTAGTACCTATAGTAGATTTATTACTAGGCCTATCAACTAATGTCCAAACTTTACTCCTCTCAAATTGATTTAACTCTTCTTGCATGGCCATTATCCAATAATCATCATTTATTGCTTTTTTGATATTTTTAGGCTCAATGCATGAGATAAATGCAACAAAATTACAAGTATTTCTAAGAGAGGATCTAATGGTTACCCCTTTGGATGGACCACTCAAAATCTCACCACCTTTGACATAGTTGAACTCCCTTGGGTAAGTGACCTCTTTTTCCTCTAGAGACATGTCCTTCAAGGCTTCTAGGGGTGGATCTTGTGGTTCTTCTTTTTTTGGAACCTCATCTACCTTTGATGATTGTCCTTCACCATCGTTGGCATAAAAATCCCTATATCATCATCATCACAAGTATCCTTCTTCAGAAGGAGGTTATCATCGAAAACCACATGAATTAACTTTTCAACTACTAAAGTTATTTTGTTAAATACACGATAGGCTTTAGAGTTTAAAGAATAACCTAGAAAAACAGCTTCATCACTTTTTGCATCAAATTTGCCTAAATTGTCTTTTCCATTGTTTAAAACAACACATTTGCATCCAAAAGGATAAAAATAGCTAATGTTGGGCTTTTTATTTTTGAAAAGTTCATAAGGTGTTTTCTTTAAAATAGGCCTAATTATTACTCGATTAACAATATAACAAGCCGTATTTGTGGCATCTGCCCAAAAATACTTAGGCAAATTGTTTTCACAGAGCATGGTTCTAGCCATTTCTTCTAAAGTTCGATTTTTCCACTCAACAACCCCATTATGTTAAGGTGTGCGAGGAGCGAAAAAATTATAGCTAATCTTATTAGAGTTGCAAAACTCTTCAAAACCTAGATTTTAAAATTCAGTTCCATGTTCACTCCTAACATGTGAAATGGAGTAACCAACATCGTTTTGATTAGATTTCGAAAACATGATAAATTTTTCTAAAGCCTCATCCTTGATACTTTAAAATAGAACCCAAGTAAATCTAGAGTAATCATCTACTAAAACAAATGCATATGATTTTCCACCCAAGCTCATAGTTCTAATAGGTCCAAAAAGATCTATATGGATCAATTGTAATACTCTACTAGTAGAAACATCATTAATAGGTTTAAAAGAAACTCTTTTATGTTTGCCTTTTGCACATGCATCACAAATTTTGTCAAGAGAAAACTTTATTTTTGGCAAACCTCTTACTAGATCATTTGAAATTAATTTTTCCAAAACATTCATGCTTGCATGCCCTAGTTTTCTATGCATAACCATGAATCATGCTCATCTTTTGCAACAAAACATGCATTTGAAATATGAATATCATCTAGATGCACCATGTAAATGTTTCCTATTCTATGACCAATAAGCACAATTTTATTGGAATCAATGTCAATAATTTTGCAACCATTTAAATAAAAAGGACATTGAAACCTTTATCACATAATTGGCTTATGCTCAAAAGATTATGCTTAAGACCGTTGACATACAAAATATTATCAATGAGTATAGAGGAGTCATTACTAATGAAACCAATTCCTTCAATGTGCCCTTTGGAGTTTTCATTGAAAGTCACTACTCATCCAGACTTTGGTTTTAGCTCAAAGAATCTACTCTTGTCGCCGATCATGTGTCTCGAGCATCCACTATCAAGGTACCACAAATTTGCACTTAAAGCTTTGCCTTGTAGCAATGCTCCCGCTACAAACATAGCATCAAGTCTTGATTTTTGGTAACCAAATTATTTTGGGTCCATAGATATAGCTCCCAACATCTTGGTCCCCTTGGTAATCCAAGAAGCAATGCCATCAATATTATTAGAAGCAATTAGTTCCTTAGGAACCCAAACACTTCTAATTCTCTTACCACTAGAGGGCCTTGGGTAGCCTCTATGTTTGTAGCCACCAAAGTTTCTTTTCACATAGTTGGGTTTTGAAGTTGTTCCTTTTTCAAAACGTGGTTTCCCAACTTTGTTCAATGAAGCTTTGAGATCACTCATTTCCTTTTGGCGATCATTATGAACTTTAGATAGAAGGTTATGCAAATCTTGATTTTTCTTTTCAAAATCATTTTGTTTAGTTTGCACATCCATAGCCTTCTTCTCAAGTTCCAAGTTGGCTTTGGATAAGAAATTATTTTGGCTTTTCAAATTTGAAATTGTTTTCTTGTTTTCAAAAGTGATTCCTTATACTTCTCCACCAACTAGTCATAAACCTCTTGCAACTCATCATAAGCTTCTTGAAGCTCATCAAACGTAAAATCAAGGTTATATGAGTTTGAGGTTACCTTAGGATCCTCCTCCAATGCCATGAGACAAAGATTTGCTACATCTTGCTTTTCCTCATCGAATAAGTCCTCATCGCTCCAAGTAGCAACATGAGCCTAGCTTTTTCTTCTTCCAAAAGCTCTTATTATTTAGTTAGGACAATCAAATTTGATGTGTCCTGGCTTTTTGCACTCATAGCATATGGTTTGATCCTTCTCTTCCTCCTTTTGCTTATTCTTGAAACCCTCTCTCCGTTGGAACTTTCTTCCCCGGTTGGATTTCATGAACCTTGTGAATCTCTTGGCAAGCATATTCATTTTTTATCTTCTTCTTTACTAGAATCTCTCTCCTCTTGTGAAGCTTTGAGAGCAATTTTCATCTTCTTCTTCTTCTTTATTTTTTTCTTCTCTATCTTCTTCTCCTTTTTTCTTCTTATCTTCTATTCCTTTCTTTATTATCTCATGAGTGAGAATAGACCATTACCTCTCCAAAAGTACTATTTTTAATGCCAATCTTGCAATGCTTTTGCTTGTTTTTAGGTATATTTAGTTGCATAAGCTTGCTAAAATCATGCATTTGAATAAGGAGTTTAGAATTCTGTCTATGCCAGTGTAAATGGTTGTTTTGTTGACAATTTTACAGGTTTGGCATAGTATTTGGCCCAGAAATGAAACACATGAAAGAATGCCAGAGAGAATGTCAAGTTGCTGTTGGTAGCAAAGGACCAAAAGAGAAATTCCAAGCACCATTGGCAATAGGGTACCAGAAGAGTTATGCCAAGAACCCTTGGCAATGCCAGCCCGAAAAAATAGGACCAGATCAGGCTGCGAAAAAATAGCATTTGATCAAACTTTGAAAAAAATAGGATGCCAAGTCTGTCTAGCACATATAGATAGAACGATGCCAAGCTCGGCTGCCAAAGGATCAACGGCATATGACGTCAGCCCTAGTGAAAACTTGATCAGCTTATCACCTTATCAACTTATCACTTCAAATCTGGATAAGATGATCACATCCCTTATCCCTTGCGCATTCAAATTCAAACTCAAAGGCTCATCCTATGCCCTCTTTGCACGCCTATTTAAAGACCAACCAAGCAAGCACTCGATGAGTGGTTTTGGGGGATTTTTGGTGGTGCTTGATCGTGAGTGATCGGAGTGAGGAGTTGCCGGCCGCATCAAGGAGGGTGGTTCGACCAGCTTGGCCGAGAGCCTGGATCTTGAGGGCTATATCGAGAGACCCTTCTCGCCCATTCTCTTGTTTTAAGTTATTTTGAATTCTTTTTAATGATGGTGTATTTGGAAAATGTTTATGGTTTTTTGGTTAAATCCCTCATCATGAACTAATCTAATAGTTGGTGGGGGATGTTTTGCGTTGAACACTATTCTAATAGTTGAATTTTTTTAGTTTTTAATAATAAATCTGCCTTTGGCATTGTTTTATCTATTCGGCATACTTTAATGTTTTCTAAATACTATGTCAAGCGAGAGTTGGCACTGTTGGCCTATTGCTCATCAATATCTTAACAGAATTGGGATGGCAACGATTAAGTTGTTGAATACTGAGGAGAGAAGCTTCGAGAGAAGTCGTTCAAGTAGATGAACTTACTTCGGGAGTGAATCTACCCCTTAGGAGTATAGATTGGATCTTAATCAAATTGGTTTATTTAAAGGCATGCACTATAGAGATTAGGGGTTTTTACATTATCAATTTAGAGCAATGACCATCGAGAAAGGCTTTGCTAATTTTGAATCTGCTCGGCAAACAATGCCAAGACAGGTTGTTATTAAAGGCTGGCATGACATGAATAGCTTGAAAACCAGGCATTCCCTGCCAACACTCATCATTCATTAAAGCACTTTCCTTGCCAACATCTTTACTTTACTTTCATTTCTTTTCTTTCCAATTATTTCCAAAACCAATTTCAAAACAAAACAACTTTTCCTTAAAGCAAGTAACAATTAAAGCAATTGAATTCCATGTAAACCACTGTGTGATCGATACTCAGCTTACTGCTGTATTACTTGCAGGCCGTGTATACTTGCACGCAAAAGACTCATCTTGGCAATGTTTATTACTTTTCCAATACATATCTTTTGCCGCATTTTGCCAGCATTTCACCTAGAGAGTCTACAAGTTTTTGGCGCCGTTGCCGGGGGTTGCGACGAAATTTATTGCTTTAATTTTTACTTGTTTTTTTGTTTTCATTTTACTAACTTTTTTATTTGTTTTGATCATTTTTTCATTTTTAGGAAAGCTACAAAGAAGAGTATGGGCAGCCACATATGGTACGATGATGAATACATTTTTCCCACTTATGACTGCCAATATCCAACTCCAAGAGCGGTCCATGAGCAAAGACGATATGAAACACATAAAGAAGATGCCTATACAACAATCTCGGCACAGATTTCTGAACTGAAAAGCATGATTACATCAATGCAAGTGCCTGACAAGTTCAACAAAAAGCAAGCAACACTTGTTGTTTGTGCCTATTGTAGAGGATGCCACTCATTTGATAATTGCCGCTTCAACCCTAATTCTTATTGTTACACGGGGTACTGTAATGTGAACAATCATTCCTCCTACAACTTCGACCAAGGATAGAACCATCAGCAAAATAGTTTTTGGAATAATCAAGACGAGGATTATTTTTACGTACCTAACAACTTTGCTGCACCACTAGACTTCAAACAAATGCCATCCCAAAATATGTTGATGCATAACAATCCACCTCAAGAGAAACAAATTACATTGGAAACGCACATGAAGAAGCCAAGGATGCTATGAGAAGCTTGGAAGAACAAGTCAGGAGGCTTGCAAATGATGTGAATGGCATGCCTCAAGAGAACGAGATAGAGCTTCCATCAAGGCAGTAGAAGGTGGCAAACACTTCGGTTAGTGGTAACAATGCCATGGCAACGCTACATCAACAAGCTGGCAATTTTCTTCCTCCATCTGCTCCTCAAGGAATTCAGAATCAACATTACGAGTATTAGGTTTTTCCTAACACACTTGAATCAATATATTATACTAATGAAGAATATTCAACAACATGTACATTGGACTCATTAGTGGTAATAAAGTGTGAGGAAAAATTTGAGGGCAAGGATCTTGAACACAACAACATCGAGGGAAATCCAAATAATGTTACCAAGTTCAATGCCATGATAGAAGGGGATTCTGAAGTTCCAAACCAAGAAGACGAAGGCAATCAGCCAATTATTTGCCAGGAAGAGAAATTAGTGCCAGCAGGTGAACCCAAGGACGTAGAGAAAGAAGAGGTAGATGTTGATGATGCCATAGCACTATCTGATGCCAAAGCACTATCTGATGCCAGACCACTGCCTGATGCCATACCACTATCTGATGCCAGACCTCCAGAAACTCTTCCATGTGATATAGATGATGCTCGACAAAAAGAGAGAGAACAAAACAAAGCTGTCACTTCCCTAAGTGGCAACCAAGTCAAGATTTTAATGTATGAAGAAGAGCCAATTGTTTTCCATGCGAATAAATCAATTCCAGTGAAAGAAACCAAAGAAGCTGAGAAAAGGGAAGCAAGCACCAGCAATGCCAGATCTGAATCTGATGCCAACACCATCTCGGCAAAACCAGTGGAGCCAGTAATTGCCAACCCTGCATTGGTAAGACAAATAAATATCACTTTTAATGTTGACAAAGCTCTTAAGTGTACAGATAAACCTAAAGAATGCCATGCAGTTGAGCCAATAGAATCCATTTTGGATGAGAAACCTGGCATTGACTTACCAAGGAATGAAAGTTGATGCCATAAAACAACAGTGCGATGGCAAAACAATTGAGCCACAGAGAAGATCAATTCTGGTCAAGATTGATGCCATAAAGCGAGGTGTGCTCAAATGGCTTGTTGCTGGAAGGAAAAGTGGATGCCAATTGACTGAGAATGAAGAGCTGAAGCAAGAGAATTTGGTTGTGACAATAATGCTAGAGATGGTGCTGCCAGAAATTAAAGATTTACCTAAGAATGCTATGGCAAGTCTGGAACCGGTTGAGGATACATACACCGTGGCATCAAACGAAATAGAAAGACCACAGCCTCAGCACTACTGGGGTGCTGAATTCAATCAAAGATTTGATAGGCCTACATGGAAGAGGTATTTTGGTTTTCTGAGATGGTTATTCAAAACCCCTCATGGCAAAACATTCTCCCTTGTTGAGCAATCTAGAGTTCGGCATACTTAAAGGTAAACAATTCTTTGGATTTCTATGTTGGTTATTCAAACAAAAGAATGCCACAGACTGAAGCACTACCAGGAAGGAAATCAGAATAATGCCAAAGAGACCATTCTCATTGCGAAAATTTAGTAACTCTTTGCCAACTCAGTTTGATCATTGTGAATAATTTAGGAGAATTATTTTTTCAGTACTTAGGATATCTCAGTTTTAAATTTTTAGCTTTTTGTTTATTTTCTTTTTCTATTTTGAAAGGTTCCTTTGAGTGAATGCATGATTTTGTTGCCAAGCAAAATGCCAAGGCAAGGACTGGCATGGGGTGATTGAACAAAATGCGGAGAATGAACTTGTTGTAGAGGATGAAAACACCAAGTTTGCAGAAGCCTTGGATGATGCCAAGAGGAAGATGATGTTGAAGGAACTTTGTGAACTTGTCACTAAGTGGACCGTGTCATCAAAATGCCATCAGACGGTGAAGCAGCTAGCATTGAAAGACTGGCATTGTTACATTCAATCATCATGGGCTGCAAGATCAATATCGGCCGTATCATTATTGATGAAACTTATAAATGCGCCGATAAGGATAATGGGAGTTTATGTTTCCTTTTATTGATTTCTAACATTTGCATGTAGCATATCGTGCCAAAGTTTGATATAGATAAAGCTCAAGAGCTCAAGGGAACGACGATCACTCCTGTCCTGTATAGGTAACTCATTACCGATGATAAAGGTAAGAGAAAGGTTATCGAGTCTGTGCCAAAGGCAGTGCCCGAAACTCTGATGCCATCTGGTTTATTGGCAATGCTTTCCCAGATATATCAACGCCATGAGGTCATCCTCCAGAAATTAAAGAAAGCCAAGGAGCGAAACTCGATGCTTTGGCAGTATGTTCATGTTAGGGACCATGCCATGAAGAAAACACGTAAGGACATGTCTGTCCACACACTACCAGTATTTTTTGAGTTCCATGCAGACCTCCTTGCCAAGGATGACATGCCAGCCAGACCACACTCTATCCACGTGCTGACCCAGTCTGATGCCACCATTGTTCAAGAATTATATGTCCATTTTGGGATGAATATTTTGAGTATGCCAATTCGATGAATGCTGCCAAGAGAAAGAAGTTCCTGGCAGATTCGTGTAAGCCTGACACAGCCTGGACATTGAAACATCAACCGAGAGGATGTAATCAAGTTTTAAAGGCCAATATGATGCCTACAACCCACAATGAGACTATCTTCGAAGAAAGGCTGATTTTATTGCACTCAATCATGATTGGGTGCAAAATTAACGTTGGCAGGCTCATCATCGATGAAACTATAAATGTGCAGCAAGAGGCAATGGCAGTTTGTTCTTTCCTTTGTTAATTTATAACATTTGCATGCTCTATGGTGTGCCAAAGCTTGATACAGATAAAGGTCAAAGGATCAAGGGAACAACAAACACAGCTGCTATTTGGAGAAACCTCACCGTTGCCAAGCCAAAATACAAAGGCAAGGGGAAGGCAAAAGTGCCTACACCAAAGCCAAAGGTGTCAAAAGCAGTGCCAGCCACCATGCCAGCCAGTTCATTGGTAGTGCTGTCTCAAATTTACCATCGCAGGAGATCATTCTCTGAAAGATAGAGACAGTCGAGGAACTCAATGATAAGATAAGACACTACACAAAAGAGAGGGATGCTATCATCAGGATGTTCTTGAATAAAATGTACCATGATTTTGTGACAGCATTTCCAGATTTCCCTGTCGAGCCCTCTGCCAGCTATGATGCCATGCCAGCTAATCCATACGAGAAGAAGTCTACGAAGGGGAGTCTTCTTCTTCACAAACTCCTTTACATTTAATTACATTGCATTTACATGATCATGCATTTTATTTTTCTATTTTTTTCTTTTTTCGTATATATGTATTGTTTCATGCATTGAGGACAATGCACATCTTGGGTTTGGGGGTGTGCATTTCTTCACATTTATGTCATGCATTTCATGTTTAATTTTTGTTGCCATGCCATCTAGGTTATTTAGAATAGGTGCATATTGAACCACTAAAAAAAGAAAAAAAGTTTGCCTCGGTTTAATTTTGAAAAATGTTAACACTTGTTAGGCAAGTTTAATTTGATCTAGGTGTCTGTCCAATGAAGAAAATTTAATCTTTAGTTGCAATGTCATGCCAGCAGAATAGTTATGCCAGGTTTGCTTGGTAATTGATCTCTAGTTTAAGGAATTGAACTTACACTTAACACGCAGTATGTATCTAGTTCCTTAGTAAACTTATACTTTTTGAAACTATGCTCAGACTTTAAAAAAGAAGAAAAAAAAAGAACAAATGATGCCAGGGTAAAAAAAGTAAATAAGGCAGCAATGTTCTGCCAAGGCAAGAAAAAATAGAACTCTCATCTACCCTAGGGATAATAAGCTACTTGGGGCTTCGTGGTTTTCTCCCTCTTAATTCTCAAGTCCAAAACCTTAGAGTATGAGTTGAAGAGAAAGCCTAGTGATGTCTAGATTAAGGTGGGGATTCATGGTATGCTCCCTCTTATCTCTCACGCTAAATAGTATCACGAAGCAAGCTTAAATTAATGCAATAGAAACCCTTGGACAAGCTTAAATTCTGCTTGCCAGCACTTGTTGGCAATCTAACCAAAATTTTGTCGAGGTAACATTTTCACAACTTTTGTTTTTATTTGTTTGCATTACTTGAGGACAAGCAATGAGTTAGGTTTAGGGGTGTGTTACCTCTCCAAAAGTACTATTTTCAATGCCAATCTTACAATGCTTTTGCTTGTTTTTAGGTACATTTAGTTGCATAAGCTTGCTAAAATCATGCATTTGCATAAGGAGTTTAGAATTCTGTCTATGCCAGTGTGAATGGTTGTTTTGTTGGCAATTTTGTAGGTTTGGCATAGTATGTGGCCCAGAAATGAAACACATGAAAGAATGGCAGAGAGAATGCCGAGTTGCTGTTGGTAGCGAAGGACCAGAAGAGAAATGCCAAGCACCATTGGCAATAGGATGCCAGAAGAGTAATGCCAAGAACCCTTGGCAATGCCAGCCCGAAAAAATAGGACCAGATCAGGCTGCAAAAAAATATCATTTGATCAAACTCCAAAAAAATAGGATGGCAAAAAAATAGGATGCCAAGTCTGTCTGGCACATATGGATCGAACGATGCCAAGCTCGGCTGCCAAAGGATCGACGGCATATGACGTCAGCCCTAGTGAAAACTTGATCAGCTAATCACTTCAAATCTGGATAAGATGATCACATCCCTTATCCCTTGCGCATCCAATTCAAACTCAAAGGCTCATCCTATACCCTCCTTGCACGCCTATTTAAAGACCAACCAAGCAAGCACTCGATGAGTTGTTTTTGGGGATTTTTGGTGGTGCTTGATCGTGAGTGATCGGAGTGAGGAATTAGAGTGCGACGATTGACAACCGTCCGCACCAAGGAGGGTGGTTCGACCAGCTTAGCCGAGAGTCTGTATCTTGAGGGATACATCGAGAGACCCCTCTCGCCCATTCTCTTGTTTTAAGTTGTTTTGAATTCTTTTCAATGATGGTGTATTTGGAAAACGTTTATGGTTTTTTGGTTAAATCCCTCACCATGAACTAATCTAATAGTTGGTGGGGGATGTTTTCCGTTGAACACTATTTATGTTTTAGTTTTTAATAATAAATCTGCCTTTAGCATTGTTTTATCTATTCGGCATACTTTAATGTTTTCTAAATACTATGCCAAGCGAGAGCTGGCACTGTTGGCCTATTGCTCCTCAATATCTTAACAGACTTGGGGTGACAACGATTAAGTTGTTGAATACTGAGGAGAGAAGCTTCGAGAGAAGTCGTTCAAGTAGATGAACTTACTTCGGGAGTGAAATCTACCCCTTAGAAGTATAGATTGGATCTTAATCAAATTGGTTTATTTAAAAGCATGCACTATAGAGATATATGGGTTTTTACATGATCAATTTATGGCAATGACCATCGAGAGAGGCTTTGCTAATTTTGAATCTACTCGGCAAACAATGCCAAGACAGGTTGTTATTAAAGGCTGGCACGACATGAATAGCGTGAAAACCATGCATTCCCTGCCAACGCTCATCATTTATTAAAGCACATTCCTTGCCAACGTCTTTACTTTACTTTCATTTCTTTTATTTCCAATTATTTCCAAAACCAATTTCAAAACAAAACAACTTTTTCTTAAAGCAAGTAACAATCAAAGCAATTGAATTCCAAGTCAATCTCTGTGGGATCGATACTCAGCTTACTGCTGTATTACTTGCAGACCGTGTATACTTGCACGCAAAAGACTCATCTTGGCACTGTTTATTACTTTTCCAATACATATATTTTGTCGCATTTTGCCAGCAATTCACCTATAGAGTCTATAGAGACCCCATAAGAGCACCAAGCTTCAAGGTCTTGAGATCTTTAGCTCCGCTGATGACGGTCTTCTTTGAGTCTCATGACTCTAGGAAAAAAGTAGATAAGCTGCCAAATAAGCTTATCTTCTGAAATGATTTCTCCTAAGCCTTTAAGCTCATTGACGATGATGGAGAAACGATCGGACATCTTGGTGATGTCTTTATCTGGTTCCATCTTAAAGTTCTCATAGCTCAAGTTGAGGAGTCCAATCTTGGTTCCTTTCACTTTATTCGTGCCCTCGTATATAACTTCAAGCTTGTCCTATATCTCTTTTGCACTCGTGCAAGAAGACATATTAGCGTACTCATCCGGTCTAAGAGCACAAAAGAAAATGTGCATGGCTTTGTCATTTATTTGCGATCTTTTCTTATCTTTATCGGTCATCTCTTTTTTAGCCTTGGGAACGAGCCAGTCTCCTTTTCTCTTCATTGGGATAGCCGGTCTATCTTCTGTAACATTCCAAAAAAAGAAATCGTTTAACTTGATGAAAAGCCTCATTTTATTCTTCCAATAAGGATAGGTATATTCATTGAAATAAGGCGTTTAGTGATGGATTGAGACTTGTAGAGGTTGTTGCTAGAAGTAGAGGCTATAGCTTGATGGTAGATTGATTGGATCACCTTAGGATTGACTCAAGAGGGTGTTAATCCTTCCAATGAGTGTACTTCTGATACCAATTGTTGAGATGATCAATCAATGATAAATGGCCAAGAGGGGGTGAATTGGTAAATAAAAATTTTGGTAGAAGTAATGGAAATGTAAAAAAATTGGGACACACAAATTTACAGTGGTTCAACCTTCTAACAAGGTTTACATCCACTACCTTAGCTATACACACTAAGAATTTTCTCAAATCCACTAGATTTGCTTTCCTTTTGAGGCTCAAAGAGATAACCTTACAACTACCTTAACGCTTATACCCAAAGTCTTAAGAACACTCACAAAGAAAATTACAAATGATAGAAAACTAAAAAATCCTCTCAAAGGCTAATGTTTGCACAATTCTAAGATCACTCAACCCCAAAAACTTGAGTAAAAGATTACAATGATAAACTCTCAAGTGGGTTACAAGGATTTGACAATAAATGCTCAAAGGTTGTTGGATGTGTGCTTGAATGCTTTAGGCTTGATCAATAGTTGTTGTTGAAGCTTTGGAGACTTGTTTTTATACCCCCCTCATTGAGTTTTAACTGTTTGGGTAGATAGGATATTGAATAGAGCTGTTGGGCTGCAATTTTCCCATAATGAATGTTGTCTGCCAACACTAGGTATCGGTACACAAAGGTTCATATCGGTACCTATAATAAGAAGAAATAGACGTTGCAAGAAAAGCGTACCGGTACGCGAGCAGGCGTATCGATGCGGAGTATGAATTTTACTAAGGGTATCGATACGGGTCGTACCATATCAGTACTGATTTTGGTCACTGGAATCCTGGAAAGTTTGGATTAAAAATTCCAAAAACTGATAAGGCAATGGTCAAAAAATTAAACGTAAAGATTTGGGGTATCGATACGGCTACACGCGTATTTTGGTTCTAGGTTTAACAAGGCCTATCGATACGGCTACACGCGTATTGGTACCCTATAGCCAACAAGTATAAATCAAATTTTTTGTAGCTAAAAACCGTATCAATACAGCCTAAGTCGTATCGATACTCATGGACCAATTTGACTATTTTGAGTACCAAAATACTTAGAAAATATTTGGCGTTTAAAGTTTTGACTTAGGAAAAATTTAAGTTTGATTTACCTGTGAATTTAGTGACTAAAACAAGTTCTTAAAAATTTATTTCTTTTTACAAATTAGTCATTGTTATATCAAAATCAAATGTAGGTTTATCAAATACCAAATTTGGAAAATTACACATGTGTGTGGACAAATTTTGGAAGCCTCATAGTTTGGATGGAAATTGTCTGCCCCCTAAGCATGCTCCCATTTATGCCCCACACTAAAAATTAGGGTATAGGGTTAGGGTTAGAGAAGTATAGGTTTTAAAGTTTAGGATTTGAATTTAAGGTTAAGGTTCCTAATTTAATTTTAAGTATTTTTTAGTATATGGCATAAGAAAGAGCATGCTTAAAGAGCAGAGGATTTTTGTTCTCATAGTTTATCCCGTTGAGTAGAGCTTGTAGTTAATGAATGAATATATTATATATCTGTATTTAAAGCATGATGTCATAGCCGTCACATTTGGGTCCGAGATAATGGCGTATGTATCGAACGGAGAGGTCCCATGCGGGACATTGGGCTTCCCAAGACCACCAGATTTGGCCCAACACTTGGATAATGATAGGAAGCCCGATCATATTGGCTTTTTAGAAATGGCAGGAGGCAACAAATCAAAGGAGATTGTGAAAGAATCCTGCCATATCGAGCGTGATTACCTATCCGAGGAAAGATACATTCTAATTGATGTGATTAGATAGGAATTGATATTTTTTCCTAGATTAGTGTATCTTGTAAAGATCTAGGTTAATCTTGGCCATCCATGTAAATCGATCCAGACCATTGATTGAGGGGGAGCTCAACTATAAATAGAGAGCTTCCTCACTCATTTGTATCATCTCATTCCATTCATTCTCTGAGTAAAAATGAATTTACTCTAAATTTTTTCTTGTGTTCTTGAGCGTTCTTGTAACGTCCCAATTTTAGGTCTAGGTGTTAGCTAGGTCGGATAGACGGTCTAGTGGACCGGATTAGAGGATTCGAGTTGGTTTCGGGATTAATTTGAAATAAATAATTTTAAAAGGGATAAAAATATGGGGAAATATGGTAAAATCTTTATTAATTATATAAAAGATTGTGGTGGAATCAATTTTGGAAAATAATTTTTGGAAAAGTGACATTTCGGATAGGTGACCAAAATGTAAAAATGGAAAATCTATTTTTCTAGTGACTAAATTGTAATGGGTCAAAAATTTGAATCTTTAAGGAGCTATTTTGCCCAAAGTCTAATATCAGACTTTACTCCTTAATTGCCTATTTTAAAAGGTTTAAGAAGAGTATAAATAGGCTTGGAAAATTAATTTTATAATTAATTGCCAAAACAAACTTTACATAACTAACTTTTCTCTAAAAGGTTTTCTCTCAACTTCTCTCCAGCCAAACACTCTTTTCATCTTCAAAATCTTCAGGTAACATTTTGATTTCTTTAAACTTTTGATTTCAAATGAGTTTCCTATGATTTTCTATAAAAACCTTATTGTTTTAATCTTGTTTTCTCATGTAAATCAATCCAATTAAGGGGGAAAGTCAACATTAAAGGTGAGCTTTGTTCTTCTCCTCTAATGAATGGTTCTTTACTGAAATTCCCAAGTTATTGATCCTCTATATGTGTTTTCTAATGAGTTTTAATGTTATAATGAGGTAAATTGCTTTAACTGAAGTTTAACTGAGAAATTGAAAGAATCTTGTAATGATTCTATTTTTCTGATTTATTGATTGGTTTTGATCATAATTTTGATAGTTTATAATGTTAATAAGTTGGGTTTAGCATTGGAATCTTGAAACCAAGTGAATCTCTAATTTCTTAGGTTGTTAGTAATGAGGTTTTTGAGGAGTTATGGATGTTTAATAAATGTTGGAGGTATAAGGATATTGTAAATGTGTTTTTGGATGTTAATTGGTGATAATTATTGGATTAAACCTTTAGGTTTTGGCCGGGTTAAGTTTAGAAGGTGTTTGATGTTGTTTTCGATTGTTGTGGAAGGAAATTGGTTAGAGATTGATGAGGATTTGTGTGAATTGATGTTGCTGGGTTTATGGATGCATTTAGATGCATTAAATCCTATGTTATGTTGTGGTTAAAACATAGAAAGATTATCCTTAAGCTTGTGGAAGGGTTTCAGAAGCTTTGGAGGATTAATTCGCATCCACGAATAAAGCTTTGCATTGTCGGCGAGTGAGAACGTGGAATTTAGCTTTGAATTGGTTTAAGGGTTGTTATGGGAGTTTAAATTAAGCTAGAAATGTTGGTTTAAACTCAAAAGTAAGATTGAAAGGAATTCTCTCTCATTTTCGGTTGGTGAAATTGGTTTTATGCACTTGTTTTTGAATTACATAGAACTTACTGTTTATGCATGGTTTAAGGCATGTTTTATACTATTTTTGATCATATAATGATGATGAATGCATTTGGAAAATGGTTCATGAAGTATTGTGATATACTTGTTAATGCATGGTTGATGGATTGTAAATGGTTTTGTTGATGCATATAAAAACAGTGAGGTGCACAGTTGAAATGAATTATATTGGCAAGAGATGTAGTTTAAAATCTTATCAGATATAGTTGGCCAGCCATAGGATTGATAGTGCACTATAAAAAGTCACCTTGGATGTTGAAGGGTTCATGTGTATAGAAAAATCCATCCAAGTACCCTAACGGTTGAGGGGTTATATGGTACCAAAACCTCTTGTTAGTGGATTTTGCATCTAACCAATGATTGGGTTGTGATTGTACCCGGTTGTGATTGTACCTTGAATTCCGGTTGAGATTGCGTGAAGTGTTGAGAGGACACTTGTGAATCCATGTATCCAATATAATAATTTGTAAAGCGAAACTTGGTTGATGATCATTTATAAGCCAATATAATTGATGATGTATCATGATGATGGATTATGTTGTATAATGTTGGTTTATACATGTTACTCTTTAAGCCTTGCATATGGGTTGTTATGCATGGGAAAGCTTAAATTGAGTGTTGCAATAGAGATTTTTGTTGTTAATCCATGATACATGTTGCATATGGTTTAATATACATGTTTTGGAAATGTGAAGTGCGTAGTTTTGTAAGGCGTGATATTTTGAAAGATGTTTTAAATGAGGTTTTCAAAGTGGTTTGAATAACCGGTTTTAAATACATTGATGGTGGTTTGTTTTAGAGCACTTCTCACTAAGCCTTGTGTTCTTACGCTCTTTTTTTCCATCAATGCAGAGAATTAAATGTTGGAGGCAACGAGCAGGCAAAGGGGGATTCCAATGACTTACTCATTTTCAAGTATGGATTTTGCAATAGACTTGTAGTAATAAACGCAATATGGTTAATTGATGTTTAGGAGGGTTGTTTTGTGTAAACTCCCTCGTTGTGCAAGTTTTAAATGTTGTTTTGGACTTGTATAAGGATTTATATGCTTGTGAATGGCTTGAAACCATATTTTACATGTTTGGGTAGGAAGCATGCTTATAGACATTTTGGTGATTCAAATTTTGTATGTTGAATGTCCTTACATGCTTGAATAGTTGTGATAAGTATGCCATTGATGACGAATGATGTCTATGTAAGGTTTGGACATGTTTACAGTGAGCCAAAGTGTCATATGTTGGACCTAGAGGTCATTACAGCCATTCCCGTAGCGGTACTGGTACCTTGGTTTCGGTATGCGGGGTCTGGTGAGGCTCAGAGATATGAAATTAAACAAAGGGTATCGGTACTCCTAGCCACCGTATCGGTACGTTCTTTTGCCACTGGAATTTGGGTTTTGACAATATTTCTTAAGGGATCGGTAAGGGGGTGGCACCATATTAGTTTTGGTTTGTCTTATACACTGTATTGATACGGGGTAACAAGTATCGGTACGTAAAGCCTTTTTGTTAGTTAGGCCGTATCGATACGCAGTGGTGTTTTTTTAGGTTCTTACCTGTTAAAGTTTAATATTGTGTGTTTTAGTCCCTAAATGTTATGTATGCAAATAGATGAGTTCGGATGTTTGTTTTAAGATGGAAATTGATATGTGAGCATGAAACCTGAATAATAAAGAATTGGTAACTTGGAACTTGGTTAAGTCCTTGTAATTTGTGGAAATTACATTTTGGTCCCCGAAGCGCATGTTTGAGAAATTGAACTCTGTATGTAATCTGATCGCATTGTTATCATATCCACTATTGCATGTTCACCTTAAGATCTAAATCAATGCATTTAGATAAGATAAAAGAAAAAAATGGACCCAATTTAAGTTATTAGTTCAAACTTGCTTCGGCAAACCTAATGTAGCCCTTTTAGCTTAATTTCGGCTAGACCGGGCTAAGAGGGTTACATTTGTTGGTATCAGAGCCAAGTTTATGAAAAGTTAGGATGTTGTTGATGATTGTTCATTGTTGTTTCAATGCACGGTGATTGTTTATACGTATGGTGATTGGTATATGCTATGTCGGGGTATTTTTGGGACACATTGCCTTATTACTACAGTTTTGAAATGGTTTTGATTTGAAATGAAAGTCTTGGATCCTTGCTTGAAGCTGGTCTGATCGTTTTTGTTTTGGTGTAATTATCATGCCTTAGATACATTTTTATATGATGCCACCAAGGAGAGAATTAAGGTCGAGCATGAATGTTGTTGTCGTGGAGCAGGGGGATGAGGAGAATGTCATACCTCCTAGAGGTTTTCCACCTCCTCTGCCTTATCTACCTGAAGGAGTGGAGTAAGTACCACCTGCACCACATGGTCTGGTGAACAGTGATATAACGCATTTGATACTAGCATTTACTAGAGCATTTCAGGCTGCGATGGCTAGAGTGCATGTACCTACACGAAAACCAGTTGCCGCTGCTAATTCGGGTTTACCGTTAGAGTGTTTATATAGTTTATGAGGAGTTAAGTTTAGAGGGTTGGCACCCAAGGCATCTGAAGAGTGGTTTGCCAGTACATATCATATTTTGGATTAAATGGGGTGCAATGATGCTCGTAAGCTGGATGTGTTATGTCTCTGCTGCATGGGGTGCCTATAGTTGGTAGACTACCATGATCGTGGGCATAGAACTCAATGATGTGACATGGGAATTCTTTCAAGTTTCCTTTAGAAGAAAGTATTTGAGAGTTAGATACTTGGATGAAAGGAAACAAGAGTTCATGGCCTTGGTTCAGGGCAGTATGTCAATGTCTGAGTATGAGGTGCAGTTTGTCAGGCTGAGTCAGTATGCTCCTAAGTTGGCGTCGGATGAGGGGCATCGCTGTGACCAATTTTGTTACGAATTGGTATAGGATGTTACAACATATATGTTGGCTTCTAACTATACAAATTTCGATGTGTTGGTTACACGGGCGAAGGACATTGAGCAAAACCTGGGTTTACTCTCTTATTTGGGAGGTTCTGGATCTGGAAAGAGAGCTACAGATTTTGGTTCTGGTGGTGGTCAATTTAAGAGACACTGTGATAAGAGGTATCGCCCTGAACAGAGACGAGGTGGAAGTAATACTGGGTGAGGGTCGCAGGGCTAGAGTACCCAGGTTAAAGCATTACATAATACCTGTTAGGTATGTGGATTGTGAGATTACTTGAAACGAGACTGTCCATGTATGGCCAGGGAGGGGCAACCTCCTTCGTTTGTTGTTGCTAATTCTTGTTGGATTTGTGGATCTGGGGATCATTTGAGACATGCTCATCCGTTGTTGGCTAAGGGTAGACAGGCACCTACACTTGATATTGCACCACAAAAAGGCCGTGGGTGTGGTCGAGTTAATTTCCAGTGAAGAAAGGAAGGTCAGAGGACTGTTTCTCATATAGTGATGGTTCAACCTGAGGGCGGTTGACCCACAAGGATCTATGCGCATTATGAGGGAAGGAATAACACTGATGTGATTGTAGGTACTTTTACCTTGCAATCTATGTCATTACTTTCTCTGGTAGATTCTGGTTCTACGCATTTATATATTTTGTATGAGTATGCACATTTGCTTAACATACCGGTAGAAGTGTTAAATGTGGGTATGCAAGTAACTAGCTCTTTTGGAGAGACGGTTGTTACTAGAAGGTTGTATAAGAGATGTCCTTTGGTAGTTCATGGTCACGTGTTTGCGGATGATTTGATGGAGTTATTGTTTTATGGTTTTGATGTGATCTTTGGGATGGACTAGTTAACTGAGCATAGGGTTGTGGTTGACTTCGTAACCAAGTGAGTTTTGTTAAAATGTATCAACGATTACAAAGTGGTGGTTGTGGGTGAGAATGTTATGTTCTTATCCAATGTGGTTTCGACTTTAGAAGGACATAAGTTGTTGGAGCTTGGGTGTCAAGCATATCTGGCTTATGTTATGAACCCAAATATGAAAGAAGTGCGGACTAAGGATATCCGTACCGTTTATGATTTTTTGGGGGTGTTTCTAGAGGAGTTACCTGGGTTGCCGCCAGATAGAGAGGTAGAGTTTAATATTGATACGTACACAGATACGGCTCCAGTGTTGATTGCTCCGTATCGTATGACACCAAAAGAGTTAAAGGAGTTGAAAAAACAACTTCAGGAGTTGTTGGATCATGGTTTCATCCGACCTAGTGTGTCACCGTAGGGAGCACCAGTGTTGTTCGTGAAAAAGAAGGACGACACTAAGAGGATGTGCAATGATTATCAGTAACTGAACAAGTTGACGATTAAGAATAAGTATCCTTTACCATAAATTAATGACTCGTTCGATCAATTTTGGGGTACTAAGGTGTTTTCTAAGATCGATTTGAGATCTGGATGCTATCATTTAAAGGTTAAAGATAAGGACGTGCCAAATACTGCTTTTCGCACATCTTACGAGCATTATGAGTTCTTAGTGATGCCGTTCAGGTTGACAAATGCACCTGCAACTTTCATGGACATGATGAATCAGGTGTTCCAAGAATGCTTAGATTAATTCGAGGTAATTTTCATTGATGATATTTTCGTGTACTCTCGCACTGAAGAGAATCGTGATCGACACTTGCGAATCGTGTTGCAAGCCTTGCTAGATAATCGACTTTATGCTAAATTGAGCAAGTGTGAGTTTTGGATTAAAGAAGTGGTCTTTCTTGGTCATATTATTTTAGTGGAAGGTATCCATGTGGATCCCAAAAAGATTGGGGTGGTGGTGAATTGGAGGCAACCTATGTCAGTGACGGAGGTTTGTAGTTTCTTGGGGTTGGCAGGTTATTATCGTCGCTTTGTGGATTGGTTCTCAAAGGTTGCTGATCTGTTGACTAAGTTGTTAAAAAAGGATGTTCGTTGTGAGTGGACGGAGGTTAGACAACAAGCTTTTGAGAAGTTAAAGGAAGCTTCGACGCAAGCTATGATCTTGATTCAACCTGAGTTAGGAAAAGAGTTTATGGTTTATGGAGATGCATCTTATGTTGATTTAGGGTGTGTGTTGATGCAGGACGAGAAAGTTGTGGCTTATGCATCTAACAGTTAAAGGTGCACGAGCGCAATTATCCTACGCATGTTTTAGAGCTTGTGTAGTAGTGTTTGCGTTGAAGATTTAGAGGCATTATATGTATGGTGAAAAGTGTATTATGTACACAAAATATAAGAGTTTGAAGTATTTGATGTCACAAAAAGAGTTGAATCTTAGGCAACTTAGATGGTTGGAGTTGCTTAGGGATTATGATTTGATGATCGAGTATCACCCGGGCAAGAAGAATATTGTGGCTGATGCTTTGAGTAGAAAAGCAATTGTTGAGTTGAGGGCTATGTTTTCAAGGTTGAGTGTGACGAAGGATGGAGGGTTGGTGGTCGAGTTGCAGGTGAAGCCATCTTTGTCACAGTTCATTAAAAAGAAACAACCTTATGATGAGGTGTTGGTACCATATGTTAAAGATATCATGGATGAAAATCTGACAGATTTTCACTTTAATGATGATGGGGTGTTATGTTTCAATGATCGGATAGTGGTGCCTAGTGATGATGAGTTGAGGCGTACTATTTTAGCCGAGGATCATGCTTGACCTTTTGCTATGCATCCCAGTAGTACCAAGATGTATCAAGGTCTAAAGGAAGAGTACTATTGGGTGGGTTTGAAAAAAAGATGTGGCTGATTTTGTTGCTAGATGTATGGTGTGTCAGCGTGTTAAGGCTGAGCATCAGTTTTTGTCTGGGTTATTGCAACCGTTGAGGATTCCAAAGTGGAAATGAGAGAGGATCACCATGGATTTTGTGTCGGGGTTACCTTTGACACAGACTAAAAAGGATTCCATTTGGGTGATTGATGATAGGTTTACGAAGTGTGCACATTTTCTGCCAGTGCATATGACGTATACCTTGGATAAGTTGGCAGATCTTTATATCACTGAGATTGTGAGGTTGTAGAGGGTGCCCAAGTTGATTGTTTTAGATAGGGATCACCGGGTTACATCAAGGTTTTGGGAGTGTTTGCATCGAACATTGGGTACTCGCTTGAATTTCAGTACTTCGTATCATCCTCAAATGGATGGTCAGTCTGAGCGTTTGATTCAGGCTTTGGAGGATATGTTAAGGTGTTGTATCATTGGTTCCAAGGAGCTTGGGTAAGACAATTTCCTTTGGTGGAGTTTGCGTACAATAATAGTTATTAGGCAAGTATAAAGATGGCATTGTATGAGGCCTTGTATGGTTGAAAGTGTCGTACGCCTTTGTGTTGGGTTGAGGCTGGGGAAAAGTATGTTTCCATGCTTGATGTGTTGAAAGATACGGATGAGAGAGTAAAGCTTATTTGTGATCGCTTGAAAGTGGCCTCGGATAGGTAAAAATCCTATGTAGATTTGAAGCGTAGGGAAGTTGAGTATGCGGTTGGTGAAAAGGTTTTCTTAAAGGTTTTACCTTGGAAGAAGGTGTTGCGTTTTGGGCGTAAAGGAAAGTTAAGTCTGAGGTTTATTGGACCGTATGAGGTGTTGGAACGCGTAGGTCCTGAGGATTACTGGTTAAGGTTGACTCTTGAGTTAAAGAAAATTCATGACGTGTTTCATGTATCCATGTTGTAGAGGTATCGTCCGGATCTGTCGCATGTGATGCCAGTGGGGATTTTGAGTTGCGACTGGACTTATCCTATGAGGAGGAACCGATGGAGATTCTTGACTCTAGTAGTAAAGTTTTTCGTGGTAGGAAGATTGAGCTTGTTAGAGTGTTGTGGCGATATAGTGGCGTTGAGGAGGCCACGTGAGAGAGTAAGTCAGACATTGAGAGATAGTTTCCGTATTTGCTTCTATCAGGTAAATTTCAAGGACAAAATTTCTTAAGTGGGGGAGAGTTGTAACATCCCGGTTTTGGGCCTAGGTGTTAGCTAGGTTGGATAAACGGTCTGGTGGACCGAATTAGAGGATTCGAGTTGGTTTCAAGATTAATTTGAAATGAATAATTTTAAAAAGGATAAAAATATGGAAAATATGGTAAAATCTTTATTTATTATATAAAATATTTTGGTGGAATCAATTTTGTAAAATGAGTTTTTGGAAAAGTGACATTTTGGATAGGTGATCAAAATGTAAAAATGGAAAATATGTTTTTCTAGTGACTAAATTGTAAAGGGTCAAAACTTTGAATCTTTAAGGAGCTATTTTTTCCAAAGTCTAATATCAGACTTTACTCCTGAATTGGCTATTTTAAAAGGTTTAAGAAGAGTATAAATAGGCTTGGAGAATTAATTTTATAATTAATTGCCTAAACAAACTTTTCTCGAAAATGTTTTCTCTCGACTTCTCTCCAGCCAAACACTATTTTCTTCTTCAAAATCTTCAGGTAAAATTTTGTTTTCTTTAATCTTTTGATTTCAAATGAGTTTCCTATGATTTCTTATCAAAACCTTATTGTTTTAATCTTGTTTTCTCATGTAAATCAATCCAATTAAGGGGAAAAGTCAACATTAGAGGTGAGCTTCGTTCTTCTCCTCTAATGAATGGTTTTTTACTGAAATTCCCAAGTTATTGATCCTATATATGTGTTTTCTAATGAGTTTTAATGTTATAATGAGGTAAATTGCTTTAATTGAAGTTTAATTGAGAAATTAAAAGAATCTTGTAATGATTCTTTTTTGCTGAGTTCTTGATTGGTTTTGACCATAATTTTGATAGTTTATAATGTTAATAAGTTGGTTTTAACATTAGAATCCCAAAACTAAGTGAATCTTTAATTTCCTAGGTTGTTAGTAAAAAGTTTTTGAGGAGTTGTGAATGTTTAAGGAATACTGGAGGTATAAGGATGTTGTAAATGTGTTTTTGCAAACCTTTAGGTTTTGGCTGGGTTAAGTTTGGAAGGTGTTTGATATTATTTTCCGTTGTTGTGGAGGGAAATTGGTTAGAGATTGATGAGGATTTGTGTGAATTGATGTTGCTGGGTTTATGGATGCATTTAGACGCATTAAATCCTTTGTTATGTTGTGGTTAAAACAGGGGAAGTTTATCCTCAAGCTTGTGGAAGGGTTTCAGAAGGTTTAGAGGAGTAATTCACATCGACAAATAATGTTTTGCATTGTCGGTGAGTGAGAATGTGGAATTCAGCTTTGAATTGGTTTAAAGGTTGTTATGGGAGTTTAAATTAAGCTTGAAAAGCTGGTTTAAACTCAAAAGTAAGTATAAAATGAATTCTCTCTCGTTTTCGGTTGGCGAAATTGATTTTATGCACCTATTTTTGAATTACATGGTACATACTATTTATGCAAGGTTTAAGGTATGTTTTATACTATTTTTGATCATATAATAATGATGAATGCATTTGGAAAATGTTCATGAAGTATTATGATATACTTGTTAATGCATGGTTGATGGATTGTAAATGGCTTTGTTAATGCATATAAAAAGAGTGAGGTACACGGGTAAAATGAATTATATTGGCAAGTGATGTGGTTTAAAATGGTATCATATATATTTGGCCAGCCATAGGATTGATAGTGCATTATTGGGTTGTGATTTGCTCGGTTGTGATTGTACCCTGAATTTCGTTTGAGATTACATGAAGTGTTGAGAGGACACTTGTGAATCTGTGTATCGATATATTATTTTGTAAAGCGGAACTTGGTTGATGATTGATAAGTGTTCAAAAGTATTATTTTTCTTACCCTTTTTACTCATATTATTGTTAGACTTAGGCTCATATTAGTTGCATAATTAGCCTTTCATGCATTAATCCATGTTTCCTTCCAACGTTGAGCTTGATTACATAACTTGGTAGTTTTGTGGGAAAAGATGCTGCTTTGGTGTGTTTTGTGTGTATGTGCAGGATTATTTGCCAAAGCAAGGCTAGAGCTAGTTGCCAGGGCAATGCATGAAGGAGATGCCGAGCTAGTTGCCAGGGCAATGCATGAAGGAGTCGCCGAGCCAGTTGCCAGGGCAATTGTCGACAAAGAATAAGGTGATATGGTAGTCGAAATTGATGATTAGACAAGCCCAAGATGACGTGGAGCAAAGCTAAATCCCAAAGGAGTTTGATTTCCATGAAGAGATTAAAGAAGAATTAAATTCCAAGAAGATATGATAAGTTCTAGAAGGAATATAATTATAATAAAGAATTATATTCTTTAAAGATAATTTAATTCCAACTTAACTTCCTCCTCAAAGAAGTACTTTGACCTAGCCCTATAAATTAGAGGAATTTTGACAACTCCAAGAGAGAGAGCAAGAGGAGAGAATTTTCGACAAGCATCTACGGTAAGGAGATTTCGACAAGCTTCATTCTTCATCTTTTTCTTTCTTGTTCAATTAGGTTCATGCTAGGGATTATTTATCTTGTGTTTCTTTGGAACCTAGTCATGAACTAAATCTATTTGGCTATGGTTATTGTGTTTTGTGGTTGTGAGAAACTATTGGATTTTGTTTAGGTAATAAGAGTTTGCATTTTTCTATTCAAGGTTTATTCATTCTTGGTTCTTATTCTTGTTTGCGATTGAATTGGGAGAGGATATCGTAACTTCATCTATTTATCTAATATCGGGAGAGTTAGATTCAAGAAACGAATGAATATTATCTTTATTCAATCTATTGATGGTGAAGATTAATCCGGCGTATGAATAAGTTAAGGATTTCAACGGCTAAGAGGAGCGCAAGATTGGTTGTTGTTCACCCTTGATTCACGCAGGGATGTATTATCAAGGCATGCACAAGTAGCTAGAGTTTCGACTTAGGGATAAGAAGAAACCATTGAAGAACGCTCTGCCGAACCTTGAAGGTTGCTGCCCAGACGCCCAAGTAGTTGCCAAACTAGTCGCCGAGGCAACCATCGATTAGTTGCCAAGGCAACCCCGTTGTGCAAATTGCCACGGCAACTGAGTTGCCCGTGCATTCTTTTACCAAGAAGATCCAATCGGCTATCACACATCAACTCACGATAACCTGGCCTATCTTTCTCATTTAATTACATCGCCTTTTACTTATTTGCTTTCTAGATTAGTTATTAGTTAAACTCCTATAATCTTCTATTTGTGTTTTCTTTTACTTTTTTCAGTGCAAGAGACTAGATTCTTGAAGTGGCACCAATCCCTGTGGAGACGATATCTTTATACTATAACTTGCAATGTGTATGCTTGCACAATTGCGTAGCACTTATTACGCGCAACAAGTTTTTGGAGCCGTTGCCGGGGATTGGCAATAGCGACTTTGTTTTTATTTTCTTGCACTTTCTTTTTACTTTTCTTGTTTAAGATTCAAAGGGCTAACAAACTTTGGTTTTGCATTGGTATATGACCAGGGCGAGACCGATTTCACCAGAATATCCCTTTGATCCAGAAATAGAACGAACCTTACAAAGACTTAGACGAAGGATAAGAGTAGCAATGGCTAATCAAGAAGGCAATATGAATCAAGATGTTCCAGCAGGAGGATGAGTGATTCTTGCACGAAACAGAACTATTCGAGACTATCTTGAAGAAGATCTTGATGGACTTAACCCAGGAGTTGTCGCGCCTGAAATTGAAGCCGACCACTTTGAGTTGAAACCGGTAATGTTTAATATGATCAACACAATAGGTCAATTTGGCGGCTCAACAATTGAAGATGCACGGAAACATCTTAAATCTTTCCTCGAGATTTGTAACTCGTTCAATATACACTGAGTCACCCCCGATGTTTTACGATTAAGATTATTCCCCTATTCACTGAGGGATAGGGCGAAAGCATGGTTGAATAGCATTCCTGCCGGATCAATAGGATCTTGGACCGATCTTTGTCGTGATTTCCTTGCTCGATTTAATCCTACAAATTTGACTGATAAGCTTCGTAACGACATTACTTCTTTTCGATAGGCAGATGATGAATCCATACACGAGGCTTGGGAGCAATATAGAGAACTTCAACACAAATGCCCCCTACACGGATTCCCGGTGTGGACTCAAGTAACAATGTTTTACAACACCGTGAATACACCACCAAGGATGATGCTAGATGCCTCGGCAAACGGCATACTTCTAGATAAGTCGCTGGAGGAAGCAATGCAAATTCTAAACAGGCTGGCCAAGAATGATTATCAATTCCCCTCTACTAGAAGAGGAGGAGTTAGACGCCAAGCCACAATACATGAACTAGGATCATCAGATTCAATTTCGGCACAATTGGCCACTTTAACCAAGATGGTCCATAACATGCGAAAACCAAACAACACACATGAGGTAAAGGTAATGGATTCTTTTTGTGAGTTATGTGGTGATAACCATGATTCTTATGAATGTATGCAGAATCTGGAATCCAGCTTCTATGTGGGGAATTCAATCGGAACAACAATGTGATGTCCAATACATACAATCCAGCTTGGAAGAAGCACCCGAATTTTTCATGGAGTAATCCCAACAATGCTCTAAACCAGAACAATTAGAATGCACAAGCATCGGGATTCCAGCAGAATATGCCACGGCAACAGTTGCCACAGCAACAACCGACGACATCTAGTTATTTGGAAAATTCTCTAAATGCTTTTATGATGAAAACTGAATCTTATATGGTTGAGAATAGTAACTTCATAAAAAGAACTGATGCTTTTATTAACAGGACCGAGATGAGATTGCAAAACCAAGAGGCGGCAATCAACTCATTGGAAAATCAAGTCGGACAGTTTGCTCAAAATCTGAATACTAGACCACAAGGAGGTTTACCTAGCGATACTGAAGTCGCAAGAGGAACTGGCCATGAGCAATGTAAGGCAATCACCACTAGAAGTGGCCAACAACTTAGAGAGACTCAAGCCCGCTCATCAAACAAAACTCCACAAAAAGATCAAGACGAACCTAGCGGCAAAACCTCAGATGCTGAACCAGGAATTGTCGCGGCAACCGGCAATAAACATGCCTCAGCAACTGACGATAAGAATGCTTCGACAACTTGCGATAAGCATGCCTCGGCAACCCTAGTTGATAACGCCTCGGCAACTCCAGTTTTCCTGGCAATGCCGTCAATCACGTTCCAAACCAATGAAAGGATCGAAGATATCCGACTTCCACCACCATTCCCACAAAGGTTGAAGCGACAAAAGCAAGAATATAAATTCAAGAAGTTTCTTGATATCCTAAAGCAAGTCCACATCAACTTGCCATTGGTGGAAGCAATTGAACAAATTCCAAACTATGCCAAGTTTCTTAAAGACATTGTGTCCAAGAGAACAAGGCTAGGAGAGTTTGAAACAGTTGCCGCAACAGAGGGATGCATGGCCATGTTGCACAATCGTATGCCACATAAGTTGAAGGATCCCGGAAGTTTCACAATACCCTGTTCCATTGGAAACCACTATGTTGGGAAAGCATTATGCGACCTTGGGGCTAGCATAAATTTGATGCCTAAATCGGTTTTCTAGAAACTAGGAATTGGGAAGGCAAGACCTACAACAGTTATGCTACAGCTAGCCGATAGATCCTATGTGCATCTAGAGGGAAAAATCGAAGACATACTGGTAAAAGTTGAAAATTTTATTTTTCCCGCTGAATTTATTGTATTGGATTGTGAAGTAGATGAGCATGCACCTATCATTCTCGGGAGACCATTCCTAGCAACAGGGAGAACCTTGATCGATGTTGAAAAGGGAGAACTCATAATGAGGGTGAATGACTAGCAAGTTAGACTAAATGTGTTCCAAACACTAAGGCATGCCGATGATCCAGAAGAATGCCAACTTCTTTATGCCACGGCAGAGTTTAACTTTGATGAGGAATTTAGTTGCCTCGGCAACTACATTGCCAAACAAGAGGAACCTGAGGAGTATGAAGAACCGGTCAATGAGGAACAACAAGAGGAGGCAAATTGGCTAGTCAATCGACCAGGAAAAGAAGCTGATCAAAATGTTGATGCTACACAAGAAGGCAATAGGGAGGAGGACGCGAATCTAGAGATATGCGATGCATTCCCGGATGAGCAACTTTTAGTTGCCTCGGCAACCATGGATGCGCATGCCTCGGTAACCCTCGACGCCGCAGCAGCCCTTGACGCGTATGGCTCGGTAATTTTGGAAGCAGTCGCCACGGCAACACATGCCTCGGCAATACCCTGCTATGCGGATTTAGTTAATTTCCTTGTTTGTGGAATTTTACCTTATGGCCTTACTCACCAAGGGAAGAAGCGGTTCCGCCATGATGCTAAGCGTTACTTTTGGGACGAGCCTCTTTTGTTTAAACAATGTGCATATCAGGTTATACGCCGATGTGTCCCTGAAGAAGAGCAACAGAATGTACTCCGGCAATGCCATTCTTCACCCTATGGAGGACATTTTGGAGGAACTCGTACCGCGGCCAAAGTTTTGCAATCCGGTTTGTATTGGCCAACATTTTACAAAGATGCCCAAGACTTTTACAAGCAATGTGATCGTTGCCAGAGGACGGGCAATATCTCTAGACAACATGAGATGCCGCTCCAGAACATCATCGAGGTGGAATTGTTCGATGTATGGGGGATCAATTTTATGGGACCTTTCTCATCTTCATTCGGCAACCTCTACATTCTACTTGCCGTCGACTACGTGTCTAAATGGGTTGAGGCAGCTGCAGTTCCCAACAACGATTCCAAGACCGTGCAACGATTCTTGCAGAAAAACATATTTACACGGTTTGGGATGCCGAGAGCAATTATCAGTGACGAAGGCAAGCATTTTGACAACAGACTTATTGCCAAGATGTTGCAACGCTTCGGCGTATCACACAAGATCGCCATGGCATATCACCCACAAACCAACGGGCAAGCAGAAATTTCCAACCGGGAATTGAAGGGTATACTCTAGAAAGTTGTAAATCCCTCTAGGAAGGATTGGTCATTATGACTAGATGACGCACTTTGGGCATATCGCACTGCATTCAAAACACCCTTAGGTATGTCTCCTTTTCGACTTGTCTATGGCAAAACATGCCATCTATTGGTGGAAATCGAATACAAGGCATATTGGGCAATCAAGACCGTGAATATGGATTGGGAAAGTGCCAGAAAAAAGCGTTTGGTGGACCTCAACGAGATAGAAGAATTCCGTGTACTCGCCTATAACAATGCACGAATCTACAAGGAGAAAACAAAGCAATGGCATGACAAGAAACTATTGCCACGGCAATTCACGCCAGGGCAACTAGTTCTCCTATTCAATTCTCGGCTAAAACTTTTCCCGAGAAAGCTGAAATCAAGATGGTCGGGACCATTCGAAGTTGTCCAACCATTCTCCCATGGTGTCGTGATAATCAAGTCCATCACTGACAAACATGAATTCAAAGTTAATGGACAAAGATTAAAGCACTACAATGGTGCCCATGTGGAACGTAACAAAGAAGTGGTCAACTTAGGAGATGCATGAGCATGCTCTCCCTTCGATATTTTATTTTTTATTTTTATTTTTATTATTTTCGATTATTATTTTTTTTATTATTCTTTATTTTAGTTTTTTTAACTAATTATTCTTTTATTTCCGATTAGTATTATATTTTTAGGATAGATTTTTTTTATCTTTTTAAGTTTAAGAATCCCTTTACACATCTTTATTTATTTTCTTTTATTAGTCTATCTTTAATTTTAATCCTTATTTGATTTGTCTTTGAATTGTAGGAAAATAGTTCAAGATAAAGAGGAATTTTGATCCAAGAAGGAAAACATCTTTAACAAGGAAATTAATGGGCTGAATCTAAGGCTTATATAAAGCCTCCAACTTACCCTAATTAAACCCCCCTTGCCGTCACCCTTCCCCTAAACCAAAACCCACTTTTTCGTCTTCCCCTAATCCCACCCACCATATATACCACCTATTTTTTCTATAAAACCCATCACCCTTAACCTATTCCTACTTTTTATCTTGCAACTCTTTAGTTTCTTTTATTTTCTTTTATTTGTTTCTACAAAACTCACAACCAAGATCATCTATTGCACATCAAAAGTGGCAAATCTTTTGCCATCAACCGGAATCGGGCAACATCTCATGGGTAAGAGAATTCTATGCTCACTCACCTAACCCGGATAATCCTTATGTTTTTTTCGTGACAAGGCCATACTCATAAGCCCCGAAAACGTCAACACCTTTTACGGGCTTTACATTAAGAATGAAGAGCATCAAGCCTTCGTTGATCAAATCACGCCCAAGCAACTCGACAAGGTGATTCAAGAACTCAGTCAACTGGGAACTCATTGGAACGACGGTAAATACAAGGGCACGGTAAATCGCCTTCGGCTTAAACCTGAGGCAAAACTATGGAATAAGTTCGTTAAAACTTCTTTAATGCCCACCACACACAATACTACCGTTGATATACCACGTCTTTTGCTCATACATTCTATTTTGCATAATCGCATCATTAACATTGGAAAAATTATTTGTGATGAGATTTTTCTATGTAGCTCAAAAGATAAGGGTTCTCTTTTCTTCCCTTGCTTAATTTCTAATCTTTGCAAGGAGATGCATGTCCCAAGTAAGTCCATCGATGAAAAGGCCCTACCAAAGTCCGGTTGGAATCAAGCACAAATCTGAAAGCTAATAGGAGAGGCACCGAAAAAATCCTCAAGGCCTCCAATTGCCGCAGCAACTCCTGCCGCCCCGACAATCCCTATGCCCAAGCACCTAACTCCCGAGCAACTCGGCCATCAACCCCGGGACACTTTGAAGCACTCTTGCAACCATTGGTGAGCCACCTAAGGCAAATTGAAGACCGAAAAATAATGTTCATGCGGTACATGAAGGAGCACAACAATGCCATCACCCAAGTCATCCTAGAAAAGTACCCGGACAATCGCGTGCCATTCCCAATCTTTCCTGCCGAGATCCTTACCTCGGCACCCAATAAAGCAGTCACCACGGCAACTACAACAGATGATGCCGCGGCAACCTACATCGTGCCTGCACAAGCTAATGCCACGGCAACCAACCCTGAAGATGCCACGGTAACCAAAGCTAAAGAAATCCCGACAACCACTGCAAAAGCCAAAGGTAAAGCACCTATGCCTGAATCAACTCCTACGGAATCATTTTCTGATTTTTCAGATTCGGATGAGTCCTCCATTGCACCAACAAAGACCGCACCAATTGAATCCTCCAAGCAAAAATCCAATGACATTGATGAAGAGGACGATTAGGACAACCCCGTACGAGGATCGATTCCACCACCGGTAACAAGGAAACAACCATCGCGTTCAAGCAAGAGAATCAAGACACCGACCAAAAGGAAACTAATCATCCACGATGACGAACTCTCGGAGTAAGTCCTCGTTTGCATTTTATTTTTCGTTAAATTTATTTACTACATGCATTGAGGACAATGCCTCACTCGAGTTTGGGCGGATTGTTATTAGTAGTTACCATGTTTAGTTACATTCATCTTAAGTATTACATTTATGATACATAAATTGCTTGCCATGCCTTTAGTTGGAACAAGAATTGCTTAGATTTGATGAATATCCGATGATGACTTTGCCAATGCACTTAATTGATAGAATTTTTATTCTAGGATAACCATGGAAAAACTTAGAATTTTACTATGATGCTAAATTTGATGAAATACTGTTGTGGTTTGATTGATTTAAGGAATTCTACTGAACTTAGGTTGATAATTAAAGAAATTGGGGGATTAGAATAAAAATTGGATGAATGCTAGAGGTGCCCGAAATTGGCTCTAGCATGTGCTAAAAAAATTGATTGCTAGAGGTGCCCGAAACTGGCTCTAGTATATGCTAAAAAATTGATCGCTAGAGGTGCCCGAAACTGGCTCTGGTCGAATAAATTAACTTAAGAAAACTAAAAACAAAACACTAGAGGTGCCCAAAACTGGCTCTAGTTAAAACATGTTAAAAAAAACCCAATGAAGTAATTTGGAAACCTCTTGTTTGCATAGAATCCGAAAAATCAACTTGCACACAACTCCGCACACACTCACAAGAATTATAGTTTGATTCTGAGTAACTCCTAAGTTTTTCGAAAAATAAAAAGCCAATCATACTTTGTGCCCCGGTTCTGAGAATTGAAATCAAGTTCAAAGCTAAGTTTGTGAAAATTAAAGTCTTGGCAGGTAATTATTAGTTTGCATTGCTTGAGGACAAGCAATAGTTTGAGTTTGGGGGTGTGATAAGTGTTCAAAATTACTATTTTTCTTACCCTTTTTACTCATATTATTGTTAGACTTAGGCTCATATTAGTTGCATAATTAGCCATTCATGCATTAATCCATGTTTCCTTCCAACGTTGAGCTTGATTACATAACTTGGTAGTTTTTGTGGGAAAAGATGTTGCTTTGGTGTGCTTTGTGTGTATGTGCAGGATCATTTGCCAAAGCAAGGCTAGAGCTAGTTGCCAGGGCAATGCATGAAGGAGATGCCGAGCTAGTTGCCAGGGCAATGCATGAAGGAGACGCCGAGCCAGTTGCCAGGGCAATTGTCGACAAAGAATAAGGTGATATGGTAGTCGAAATTGATGATTAGACAAGCCCAAGATGACGTGGAGCAAAGCTAAATCCCAAAGGAGTTTGATTTCCATGAAGAGATTAAAGAAGAATTAATTTCCAAGAAGATAGGAGAACTTCTAGAAGGAATATAATTACAATAAAGAATTATATTCTTTAAAGATAATTTAATTCCAACTTAACTTCCTCCTCAAAGAAGGACTTTGACCTAGCCCTATAAATTAAAGGAATTTCGACAACTCTAAGAGAGAGAGCAAGAGGAGAGAATTTTCGACAAGCATCTAGGGCAAGGAGATTTCGACAAGCTTCATTCTTCATCTTTTTCTTTCTTGTTCAATTAGGTTCATGCTAGGGATTATTTATCTTGTGTTTCTTTGGAAGCTAGCCATGAACTAAATCTATTTGGCTATGCTTATTGTGTTTTGTAGTTGTGAGAAACTATTGGATTTTGTTTAGGTAATAAGAGTTTGCACTTTTCTATTCAAGGTTTATTCATTCTTGGTTCTTATTCTTGTTTGCGAGTGAATTGGGAGAGGATCTCGTAACTTCATCTATTTATCTAATATCGGGAGAGTTAGATTCAAGAAACGAATGAATATGATCTTTATTCAATCTATTGATGGTGAAGATTAATCCGGCTTAGGAATAAGTTAAGGATTTCAATGGCTAAGAGGAGCGCAAGATTGGTTGTTGTTCACCCTTGATTCACGCAGGGATGTATTATCAAGGCATGCACAAGTAGCTAGAGTTTTAACTTAGGGATAAGAAGAAACCATTAAAGAACGCTCTGTCGAACCTTGAAGGTTGCTGCCCAGACGCCCAAGTAGTTGCCCAACTAGTCACCCAGACAATGTGGTTAATTGATGTTTGGGAGGGTTGTTTTGGGTAAACTCCCTAGTTGTGCAAGTTTTAAATGTTGTTTTGGACTTGTATGAGGATTTATATGCTTGTGAATGGCTTGAAACCATATTTTGCATGTTTGGGTAGGAAGCATGCTTATAGACATTTTGGTAATTCAAGTTTTGTATGTTGAATGTCTTTGCATGCTTGAATAGTTGTCATAAGTATGCCATTGATGATGAATGATGTCTATGTAAGGTTTGGACATGTTTAGAGTGAGCCAAAGTGTCATATGTTGGACCTAGAGGTCATTACAGGCCTTCACGTTACGGTACGGGTACCTTGTTTAATTGCATACCGATACTTGTAACCCCGTATCAATACGATGTATAAGACAAACGAGTACCGATACGATGCCACCCCCGTACCGATCCCTTAAGAAATATTTTCAAAACCCAAATTTCAGTGGCAAAAGAGCGTACCGATACGGTGGCTAGGAGTATCGATACCCTTTGTTTAATTTCATAGCTCTGATCCTCACCGTATCGGTACGCTCTTTTGCCACTGAAATTTGGGTTTTGAAAATATTTCTTAAGGGATCGGTACGGGGGTGGCATCGTATCGGTACTCGTTTGTCTTATACATCGTATTGATACGGGGTTACAAGTATCGGTATGCAGAGCCATTTGTTAGTTAGGCCGTATCGATAATGTCATGTTCGTACCGATACGCGGTGGTGCTTCTTTAGGTTTTTGCCTGCTGAAGTTTAATATTGTGCGTTTTAGTCCCTAAATGTTATGTATGCAAATAGATGAGTTCAGATGTTTGTTTTAAGATGGAAATTGACATGTGATCATAAAACCTGAATAATAAAGAATTCGTAACTTGGAAATTGATTAAGTCCTTGTAATTTATGAAAATTACATTTTGGTCCCCGAAGCGCATGTTTGAGAAATTGAACTTCGTATGTAATCTGATCGCATTGTTATCGTATCCGCTATTGCATGTTCACCTTAAGATCTAAATCAATGCATTTAGATAAGATAAAATGAAAAAAATGGACCTGGTTTAGGTTATTAGTTCGGGTTTGCTTTGGCAAACCTAATGTAGCCCTTTTAGCTCGGTTTCGGCTAGACTAGGCTAAGGGGGTTACAGTTCTTGAATGTTCTTGGCGTTCTTATTTTGTTCTTGAGTTGCCTTCTCATTTGTTTGCTTCCCCTAGAACGATTTAGCGTTCTTAGTGCCTATGAAGAATTTGATCTTCCTAAAAGGAATTTCAGGCTGACTTAGTCGTTTGTCTAAGGAACATGGACTAAGGCCGTGTGGTTTGCTAGGTCAAGACTCTAGCCTAGTGACAGGTGGTATCAGACCGAGTGTAGCGACTAAAAAAATTTGAAGGTTTCCCACTTTTCTTGAAAAAATTTGGTTTCGGGGGAATCTTGAAAAAGTTCGAGTTTTGAATTAAAATTTGTAGAGTCGCCACCGGTCACTTAGTTTAGGTAGACCGGACACCAAAAGAAAAACTAGAGATTCGATTTGGGTTCGGAAATCGGTTACGAGTGGAGACGGTTTCGCACCCCCACCACGCCCGAAAATCGGTACCTAAGGGTTCATATTATATTTGCAAAGAATGGTATAAATTCTGTCTAATTTAATTAATAATCCCTAAAAATCCATTCATGCATGGTCATACGATTCGAATATGAACTAATTCACAACCTACAATAACCAAAGAAGATGATGCCCGAAGACTCGTGCGACACTCCCACTAGGATATCGAGGCTTCTAGAACTAAACTATACTACTACAATAAATAAACATGACAATTAACATGCATGGACAATTTACGATATACTAACATTAGATAAACGTGGGCAAGAATATAGATTTACCAACAAAATAAATGTACCGAACAAACACTGTCAGTTAGATATGTAAACAACCATACTATAATATAGTATATATTAATATGTAAAACCATATAAATATATTATATTAGGTATATATATACTATACGGCACTAGGGCATATACAAAAACATACAAAAGCTACCTATATATATATATTATATACGGCAAATGCCAAAAACCTTGTATAAATAAACTATACATATTAAAACGTACTAATGTAGAAAGCTATATATATAATATAGGGCTATAAAGTAAGCTGCATTATACTATATATAAAACCATAATAAAAATAAACACATACATATTTAAATAAAGAAGGTAAAAGGGTAATATATATATATATATATAATTTATGTTATATAAAATTAATACACACTTACCAAATGTATAGAAACATATGTTGTTCCAATATAGTAACAAAACGAATGTTGATAAAAATATAAGACTGACCGAATATGAACATAACGAATATAAAACTTAACTAATATACTAACGAAATTTAAGGGCACAAATCAAAGATAATTATCATGCAATTACTATAAAATTAAAAGACATTGCAAGAATTAAAATGCATAAGTTAAATAAGACAAAATAAATATACAAGGGAATTATAGGGAAATTATATCATAAATCTCGGACCAAAATGAAGACAAAACAAAACTGTAACGCCCCGATTTTGGGCCTAGCAGTTTTGAGGGTTATTAGACGGTTCGGTGGACCGGGTTAGAGATTTGAGTCAGATTCGGGGTCGTATATTTTTCGGTAAGATAAAAATATAGAAAAATGGTTAAAAATCATTTTAAAATATATGATTAATATTGGTAAAACCAATTTTAGAAAATAAGATTTGGAAGTATGACATTTTGGCTAGTGACCAAAATGTAAATTTTGAAAACTGTTTTAATGGTGACTAAAACGAAAAGGGTCAAATTCTTAGAATCCTTAAGGAGCTATTTTACCAAGATTTTTCTGATGATTTATCCCTTCAATTAAATCATTTTAACATGTGTTTTAAAAGTTAATTAAAAAGACTCGTTGTTCTTCAGTAGCTCAGCGGTAGAGCGGTCAGTTGTTAACTGACTGGTCGTAGGTTCGAATCCTACTAAGAAAAATATTCTTGTGATAGGTCATGTTCCTGGTCAAAAATATAGTGAAATCACCTTTCTTATTCTTTCCCCAGACCCTGCTAGTAATAAGGATGTTTATTTCTTAAAATATCTCATATACGTAGGAAGGAGGCATATTTTTTGGATATTAAAGTTAGCTATTTCTCTTAAGCCAATTTCACATAATTTTACTCTCAACTTTTCTCTCCATTTCTTTTCTGCCAAACACTTTTGCTTTCAACAAATTCCAGAGGTGAGAGACCTATATTCTTGATTTCTTGATTTGTAATTGTTTCTTTATCATTGTTTTATCAAAATCTTATTGAAATCTTGTGTTTTCTAGCTTTAAACAAGCCAATTGAGGGAGAAATCACACAATAGGGGTAAGGTCCGTGATCTCCTCTATTGAATGGTTCTTTATTGATATTCCCAAGTATTTGATCCTTGATTTATGATTTATAATCTGATTTTGTGTTTTTATATTGATTTAATGGATTTAATTGAGATAAATTGATGAAATAGTGAAAGATCTAGATTGAATCTGTTTTCCAGAGATGAGGATTGATTTTAAACATATAATGGATGGTTTATAATGTTGTTAAGTCGTTGTTAATAAAGGAATCCCGAAACTCTTGAATCTCTAATTGATTAGGTTGTTAGTTTGGTGTTTTGTGGAGTTGTGGTGGCTGTGTAGTTGCTGGAAGTAATTGGATGGATTAATCCTATTTTTAAGTGTTAATTGATGATTAGGGAATTGTTAGATTGTTAGTTTGTGGCTGGGTTGCGTTTGGAAGGGTTCAGATGATGTTTTCGGTTGTTGTGGTTGGGTATTTGTGAGAGGATTGTGGAAGTCCGTGAGGATTTGTTGTTGCTGTGTTTAGAATGCATTGAGATGCATTCATCCTCTGTTGCAATGTGTTTAAAACATGGGAGGTTGATTCGGAGGTGATTGGTGAAGCTTTGGAGGCTTCGGACGCTTGATTTCACGTCGGCAAATCAAGGTTTCGCGTATCGGTGAGTGAGAATGTGAATTCCAACTTTGGAATGTTTTAAAGGTGGTTTATGGGAGTTTAAACTTAGCTTGATACGCTAGTTTAAACTCAGAAGTAAGTATAAAGTGGTTTTCTCTCTCAGTCGTGCTAGTATGATATGGTTTAATGCACTTGTTTTGATTTATATAATACCTAATGTTAAAGCATGTTTTAAAGTATGTGAAATACTATTTTTAAGCATGAAATGCTGAAGGATGCACATGGTAAGTGATCCTTGTAAGTATATGGTTTATACTTGTGTTTTAAAGCATGGTTGTTGCTTTGGAAAATTAGTTTGGTTAATGTTTGTTGAAAACAGTGAGGTAAATGGTAAATGGTTAATTATATTGGCAAGTGATGTGGTTTTAAATTTGTTATCGGATATAGTTAGCCGGCCATAAGATTGATAGTGCACTATAATAAGTCGCCTTGGATGTTAAGGGGTTTAGATCTGTGTACCAAAAACTTCATCCGAGTATCCTAACGGTAGAGGGGTTTCACAGTACCGTATATTCCCGTTAGAGGATTAAGCATCTAACCGAGGTAAGGGGTTGGTGTCCCCGTGAGTTGAAAGTGTACCCGATTGTTTAGGTACCGAGATTGTGATTGTATCACTATTTCTGGTTGAGATAGCTTGAAGTGTTGGGTAAACACTTGTTGAATCCGTGTATCCGATGAACTCTTTTGGTAAATGAACTTGGTTAATGATCACCTGTGAGCCAATATAATTGTTGATGTATCATTGGAAGGTTTATGTTGTATAATGTGCTTTGTACATGTTTACTTTTTAAGCTTTGCATATGGTTGTTATGCATGAGAAGGCTTAAATTGAGGTTGAGCAATGAGACTTGCTGTTGGTTAATGATACATGTTGCATATGGTTAATATGCTGGTTTTAAAGATTTTAAGTGCATGTTTTAAAGGCGTGATAATGTTTTAAAGGATGTTTGAAATGAATTTTATTGTAATGTTGAGAAATGGTTTCAAGCATTGATGGGATGTTGTTTTTGAGCACTCTTCACTAAGCCTAGTGTGCTTACGCTCTCTTTGTCCATCAATGCAGAGAACTAAAAGCTTGGGAAGGCAGCGAGAAACAAGGGATCGGTACAGCCCACATTTGGTTTAAGCATTGATGTTCTTCTATTGTTCTTGAGTTACCTTTTCATTTGTTTGCTTCTACTAGAACGATTTAGCGTTTTTAGTGCTTAGGAATATTTTAATTTTCCAAAGAAGGATTTTAAACTGACTTAAAAATATTGACTAAGGCCGCACGATTTGGTAGGTCAAGACTGTAGAAGCGTGACGAGGACAATGTACTCAGATTTCCTTAACTGAATCCTTTTCCATCTTTTTAACATCAACAAGAAACAGTTCTAAACAAACCCATAACAAAAAACAATTATGCCTTCCGATTCCAAGCCCACTTTTGGTTTCCTCTTCCTCCTCCTCCTCCTCCTCCTCCTTTCTGTACAGCCTCTCATCCTCTGTTTATCTACCGATGCCCCACCTCCGCCTACGGTCTGCATCGTTGGCTGCGGCATCGGCGGTTCCTCCGTCGCCCACTTCCTTCGCCACTACTTTCGTCCCACTCCTTCCCAACCCAACCCTCCCAACATCAAGATCTTCGAGCGTAGGTCCGTCGTCGGTGGTCGCATGGCCACTGTCTCCATTGGCGGTGAAACTTTCTAGGCGGGTGCTTCGATTCTTCACCCCAAGAACTACCACGCGCTTAACTACTCGAAGCTTCTCGGGCTGAAGGTCAAACCGCCACCTTCCTCGGAGGAAGACGACTCCATTTCGCTTGGGTTCTGGGATGGTTCTCTCTTTTAAAGATGAACAGCTTTGTTGAGGTTTTCTCTCTGATTGCCTTTCTCTTTTTTAACTAAACAAATTATACATTACTCCTAGTCATAGGATTCTATGACTCAGAAGCAAGCAATTATTATTACTATTATTATTTGATAGCAATAATGGTGGAAACTTGGAGTTAGTGTCACATTATTTGTTTGTTCCTTTTTAATCAATTCTGATTTTGCATTACATTAGCATTGAGAACGCAGAGAGTAAAATTGTAAATTGTAAAACTGCAATGAAATCAGAAGCCTGGCCTGATTATATTTTCTATTGAGACTGAAATGTGATGATGTTGTGCCTTGCAGAGTACAGTGGATAGCTTCTTGAAGTACTATGAAAACCCTGAAAGGAGACCCGTCTTTGAAACAGTGGATGAGATGCTTAAATGGGCTGGTTTATATGATCTCACGACTTAAACTTTGCAAGATGAACTCATTCGCATCAAGATATCTCCTTTAATGATAGAGGAGCTTGTAGGATTATAACCTGATTATATTATTTCTCTCTCTACATTGTATTTCATGTGACAAGATTTTTTATTGAAAGGATGTGTGTTTCCATGGCAGTGTAAATGATAGCATATGGTTCCTAGTGCTGATACAACTGCTACTACCTTAGAGAATGCAATTAGCTTCCTTCCTAAGAGAGTAGGATCTTGGTTTTGCTGTCAAATTCTTTAAAAGTTTTTGACTTGGTGATATTTATTACCTTGAGTGAAAAGTCATTGCCTTTTTCCAAACGCATTTGATGGATGTTGTAGAAGAAACTTTGTTTAGAGTCTATGGAACTTGTTATCTGTCAAGCATGGCTACAGTGGCTTTATAACACAAACAACATTCTAGAAGTCCTGAAACCCATTTTTTTGTGGAAATAACTATGAACAAATTCTCGGCCAATGGAGGGATATTAATTCCAGTTGTATTTATAGCAACTTGATGTTATATTTTGTCCATCATCAAAAACACGGACTTGATGGACCACAAAAAAAGGGGTAAACAAAACTAACCCGTG
Source organism: Hibiscus mutabilis (assembly GCA_019671005.1). NCBI lineage: Eukaryota > Viridiplantae > Streptophyta > Magnoliopsida > Malvales > Malvaceae > Hibiscus > Hibiscus mutabilis. The sequence continues at coordinate 14,709,445 of CM033728.1, read as the reverse complement.
CCTTTATTGGTTTAAGATTAATGGAAGTACATGTGAAGTTTAGATCTCTGTCTGGTGTGCTATGTTGGTGATTCCAGTGGTTGTTGCTACTTTAAGCAGCTATTTAGTGTTACATTATTTGGTGCACCATAGATTCAATGTGGTGGAAATAAATAAAGATGGAAACTTTAGTTGGCAGAATCCACGAACACATAATATGAACCTTTGGCAGCTGTTCCACTTAATTAAAATGGCCTAGCTTAGTTTTGTAAAGTTGCTTCCTTTAAATTTCTTGGCATTTCTATGAAATTTGCCTAAAGACAGATACAAGACATATGCAAACTGTTGTATTTAGTTGGAGGGAGTCCATTATATTCATTCCCCTAGCAAACAGATTTTACTCTGTAAACTAGAGTTGCTTAATTGACGAATTCCTCTTGCTGGATCCATTACAAGGGGGCATTTTCTGGTCTCTTTGGAAAACCAACTTCTAATTCTAGTTAAGGTTCTGGGATGGCTAAAAAGTCAAATATCAAATAGGCCGATTATTGGGAAGTTATAAGTAATCATTATGTTGTGTTGTGAAGGTCATAACAAGAATCAATTATGGTCAAAGTGTCTCTATCAGTGGACTTGCTGGAGCAGCTTCTTTGGCAGGATCTGGGGGAGGCTTGTGGGCCATTGAAGGAGGGAACTATCAGATGGCTGCTGGACTAATTAAGAGTTCTAACGTTTCTTTGCACATTAATGAAGAAATTGAATCCATCTCTTATCTTGGAGAATACTATGAACTTAACTCCACAAAAGGAAATAGTTATTCATGTGATGTCACAGTTGTTGCTACACCCCTTGATGAAGTACATATCCAATTTACACCTTCAGTTTCAATTCCTGCGAGGAAATTACAGCATACACATGCAACCTTTGTGAGAGGCATCTTGAATCCAGTGAGTAATCTGGGCGTTGCTAATCGCTTTTCTAGTGAACTTAACTGATGTTTGATTTCTATTTGTTCTAACCTACTGCTTTTGTTCCTCTTGGCAAGGCCTATTTTGGCCTGCGCACTGTTGCTGAGATTCCAGCACTGATTGGCACATTAGAGGATCCTGACATTCCATTCTCGAGCATTTCAGTTCTCAAGCAACATGATGAAAATGATGTAACTTACAAAGTATTTTCTCGAGAGCCAATGACATGCATTACTGGATACTATTTTTAGGTAATATTTTAATTAATTTTAAACATTTTACGTAGGCGTATGGGCTTTGAAAAAGTTCTCATTGTCCTTAAAACTATTGTGTTAGAGTTCATTTTGCAGCATGATTATTGACTCGGGTTATACTCTATATGGCTTGCCTTTTTTATGCGATGATATGTGCTCTGCCTGTTCATGGTATGGTAGAAACTATCTAATACATATCTATTAGTACATAGATATAACTGAGATAGTGAGATGTTTGTAGTGTTATCCATTTAGCTTGCAGGTTGCTCTTGCACAAGGGAAACAAACACCCTTTCTGTCTTTAACTTGGACTCTATATAAGATGTTTTAGGACTCTTAACTCTTTACTGTAACTGTACCTTGTCTGATGATAAGACCTTGTTCTTAAACTTGAAAGATCAATTACACACATTATTAGATGCTGATGATTGTCATTGTTGCTGGTATTATTAGTGCAAGGTTGCAGACAGTTCGAATAAATTGGGGAGCCTATCCGCATTATAAAGCTCCAGATTTGCACCGTTTATTTTGGATGGTCAACATTTGTATTACGTAAACGCATTTGAGAATGCGGCTAGTACCATGGAGACGAATGCGGTTGCAGCTGAGAACGTAGCGAGGCTCATATTGTCAAGGTATTTTAGTGAAGCACACCTGCATTCGTCAAACTTGAAGAGCAAAATTCCTGATGCAGACACATTAAACACTAACTTGTAACTTAGAGCTGATGGTAAATATTGGTTTGTAAAATTAGTCTCTAAATAATGTGAACCAGACTGTAGAATATACAAAGAGAAACCAGTGTTTGCGTTGCTATTTAAAAATTAATTATGATTTTCCAGGTTCTCACAGCATCTGATGATTTTTACACCATTTATAGTTCGATGACTATTGTATAATATATCGAATTCTAATAAAGAAACAATAAGTGGGTAACCTTTTCAAAATTTAAGATGTTCATGGATTGAACCAACTCAAACAAATTCTTTTTAACACCATTAAAATCCTTTTTAAATTTTACTTGATCAATTCAAATATATTTAATTTACTATTTTAAGATGTCCAAAGGGATTTATGACAAGTTAATTGACGTGGTAAATTGACGTGGATTGAAATTGGTTGGTTATCATGAAAAGAATGATACAAAACCATTCATCGTAAATTTAAAGGATGACTTGAATGGTTTTAAAATATTGAATGCAAGCCGAGGATGAACATTAGCTGGAGTAGTGAAGTAAATGGAGGGACTGAGGTACAAACTAAGATTACGTTTTAAGCGGTAAAGATGGATTTGGCATCCCTACAGCTATAAGAGAACGGTGTCCTTGATTTAGCAGAAAGAAACAAGTTCTAACAAATCTTTGACTAGAAATAACTTATCTCAAACAGAGATTGATGTTTATTAAGAAACACACATGCTTTATTAGCAACAACAACAAAAACGGAAATGACAGCGACAACAACAGCAGCATGTGAAGGCAGAATCCCAACTTAATTAAGCTGGAACTTTGGATTGAGAAGAGAGAAGCCATGGGAAGAAGTCTTGAATGGTCTGAAGGCCAGCTCGATGGCGGTTATTAGCGAAGTCGAACAAGGAGGCCCAGGTGAAATCCGGGTAAACCCTGCTAGAGCCGACGACCAGATCTTCCGGTGGTTTCACCACGATGTCTTCTTGGGGATTCACAAAATAAACCAACGATCTCCTCACCTTCTCCTCGTTCAACACTGCCCTATGTATGCAGCTTTTGTATCTCCTGTTACAAAATGCCTACAACAATGACGTGAACACATTCGGAATTCAGATATCAGTTATCGAATCATAGCATCAAACAATATATTAACGTACCGTGAAAGTGTCACCAATGTTAACGAAAAACACATCCTGCCGAGGCGGAACCGCAAGCCATTTCTCACCGGTGAATACTTCAAGCCCTCCGACCTGGTCTTGGTGAACAAACGTGATGGAATTAGGGTCGCAATGAGGGCCGGTGCCGAAGGTGACACCTGAATTCTTGCACGGGGGATAGTTATTGCACCTCATTACTGAAGTACCATCTTCGAAAAATTTGCAATAGTAGGAACGATCCACTCCTAAACTCAGCGCCAAAAGCTCCATGATGATTAGAGTCAATTCTCTCATCTTTTCACAATACTTTTGGTAAACCCGCCTTCAAAAATCAAAACATAACGTTCTTGTTAGTCAATGGAATATTTTCTTGATTCTTTATCATACACATTGGTAAAGTAACAATATTTAGACTTACCCGACGTGCTCAAAATCTTGCCCCACAGTAGACGTAAAATAATCTATCACATCGGAGTTGGAGTTGTACCCGAAGGAAAACGTTTCCTTCCAAGGCAAATTGGAGGAGAATCGGTCAGCATGGGCAGAAGAAAAGCCGGTGTAACCGCCGAGCTTTTGTCGAAAACCGAGCTTCTTATCAAAGGGCAACTCAAAGACTGAATTGATTTCTCGATACACAGCTTGAATGAGATCTGCGTCGACACCGTGGTTGATGATTTGGAAGAAGCCATGTTTGGTGCAAGCAGTCCTCACGAGCTCGACTGCCTTGGCAGTGGCAATCTCGTCTCCTTTGATGAACCCTTCCAAGTCTATCAAGGGCTCGTCGAACACTCCCTCGGTGCCGACCAGGTCAACCTTTGGCCACAAGAATTTTGGGGGTATTTCGGCTTGCTTTTGCAGCTCGTTTAGGTTGAAACGATGAAGAGTGTTTTCATCTTTTGGTTCCATTGAAGGAAGCGAAACAAGGGTTGGAGAACTCATCGGGGAGAGTGAGAAAGAATTGCCCAAGTCTTAGAAAAGAGAAGTGAATAGTGATATGGAAGAAGAACATAAGGTATGTATATATAGAGAATTGAGAAGTGTTGCGGATAACTGATGAAACTGGAGGACGTACACTCGTTCACTTACCTTTTTTAACTTATCTACACCATGCATGCACCAGCTTGTTAAGGAAAGAAATCTATTAATAATTTAAATGTAATAGGTGTATGATTCAATAAAATTAAATTTCGGTTCACATATTATTTTAAAACTTATCAACATTATTATGCACTTGCTGGTTATTCATGAAATTTACTTGTTTTAAGAAAAGAAATTAATTGTAATTTAAATAAAATAATTGTATGGTTCAATTAAATTGAATTTTGGGTCCACATATTATTTTGATTTAAATAACGTTTTAATATGAAATAATCATTATAAAGATGAATTAAAAAAATTCAAGTTTGAATTAATGGACCACTAAATATTATATATATATATATATATATAATTATAGATTTTATAAACAACATCTCATATTACTGTATTTTTATAATACTATTAGTAAATCTAAAAGGATAATAATTGTAATTATATTTGAACAATTCTAATATAAATATAAACTCACGTATAATTAAATTTGAACTAAATTCACAAAATATAGATATTTGTAAATGAATGTATCCTCCATTTAACTGAAAATTGATGCATAACAAAGAATAATATCAATGTTTGTGGAAATATATATATCCAAAACTTGGTAATCATATATATACCATTTTTAGACAAATTTTGTTAAGAAAAATACATGTAGTTATAACTTCAACACATAAGTTGAATACTGATATAATGTTGTTCTTGTAATCTTATACAGTTCAACGTGATTAATTTTTACATAGACTACTAAAACGGATAAACAGAAAATGCCCGTAGTTCAAACACATATATATATATATCCAACTTATTCAATTTAATAAGAAAATTTTAAATATCGTAATGTTAGATACAATATAACGATATGACTCAATATAAAACTCACATAATTACTTTCATAAATACAACACGACAAAAAATATGAGACTTAATTCGATAAACAACTTTCAAAAAATAAAAAAAGATAATTATTTGATACACTAATAATAAAAAAAAGTTTTCCGCAAGTCGACAAGGGTATTTAACTATTTAATTAGATTGTTTAAAAAATTATTTAATTAAATATTAATTAAAACATATGACGACGAAATAAAGTCGTTTATGGAAATACTCTTACAATAATATATAAAAAATAGTTCTATATAAAAGTAGGAGAAAGAATCATGCCATATATGTATATATATTGCCTTAGCTATTCACGATATAAATGAATCAAAGAGAGAGGAAAGTGATATGTTTGGAAATCAATTTGGCAACTCCAAAGAATTGTCTGTATCTAAGCCAGGCACGAGAGGCATGTGACCAACCCATTAGGCCAACACTTTTTAGGGAAACTGACATATCTTTGTCCATTTTGTTTTCGATACTTGATAACCGAGTTGTTAATTTATTAATTAGACATTAAAATCAATTAATTTAAATGTTGTTTTTCTTTTTTTATATCTTAGTTCATGTTTAATCCGAAAGTGATGGTGATTTTTTTTTGTTTGATTTTGGTTTTCAGTCTTCATTTCTATTAGTTATAGTTTAGGTTTAGGTCTATTCAAAAAAGGTTTATTTTGAAGGTAATCGGCTACACTCTTCAGGAGTACGAATACCACAATAACAAATATTTGTTCATGCATTTTTCTAGACTGTTGACCGTGGATGCTCGTGTTACTTGTCACAAACTTAGTTTATTCAGTCATGCGACACTTAATCTCAAACAAATCAACCTTATTTATAATAGTTGTATTTGATTTACTCAATTGTTAGATCTTATGCACTTGAAAGGAAACAAGTTAACATTAGTCTCAACGTAATCAAACAGAAACAAGCAATAGTTAGTTTCCAAGTCACAACATATCATTAGGGACGGATCTTTAAAGGACCAGTGCAAGTCACGACCGTCTTAAAATTTTAGAAAATTCAAATTTTGCCCCTAAAATTAAAAAAAATTAATTTGGCCCCCTCAATATTTAAAAAAAATCATATTAAGCTTCAAATTTTGAATATTTTTAATTAAATTGTCTCTCAATTTTTTAAATATTTTTTGTTAAATCTCTTAAAATTATTAAAAAATAGTTATACCCTCAAAATTTTTAAAATTTTTCGTTTAAACCTCTAAATTTTTTAAAATTTAAATTAACCCTCTCACACTTTTACTGCAAATTCCGCCACTGCATATCATCAAGCCACAAGTTAAGATCTTAATGAATGCACACAGTTAACCTCCATTTTTTTTAAAATAATATTATTATAAAAAAATCGAATTACAAAAAACAAATTCACTCACATCATCGATGAGGCTCTAGGGGCTGCATTTGATGATTTGCAAACACATATTTTTATATATGTATCAGTTTAACATCAGACAACAGTTGATTGTCCGTTTCTACGTATATAAGAAAACAACTTAAAAGAAAGTTTTAATCGTAAAATAAGTATCCAAATTATATATTTTTTCAATTAGGTATTTGAACTATTTTCCGGGTCAAGTAAATATCTAACGTTTTATTATGTTACTCAAATAAGATTTTTTGTTAACGACCGTTAAATTTTTTATCATCCAATCAAAAATTGACATGTGGCCTTTTTTCTTAATTTCTTTAAAAATCCAAAAGTTTTAATTTCTTTCAATCAAACCCTCAAATCACATCTCCCTTACTGCCTGGCATCCCCTATACATCAGTGGTTCACCATTCACAACTCAATCGTCGCATATCTCACCGTTCGACATCCCCCACCCTCTAGTCGTCAGTCAAAACCTAATCAACCTCTTTTTTCTTCATTGTTGGATGTTAGCCGACGGTTCATTTGTCGATTTTCAGCGACGAGATGATGAGATTTTCAGTCGTGGTAATTCGAATAAAGCAAGGGTGGCTAGTGGTGGTTGAATCGGTGGTGGGAGGGGATGGATTTAGGGTTTGGGGTTTTTTGAAAAATTAAAGAGTTTTGGGTTTTTTATGAAATCAAAGATTTTTATTTTATTTTTTAAATAAAAATTAAAGAAAATAACATAAATAGGTCACGTGTCATGTTTCGATTGGATAACAGAAATTTTTAATGAACGTGACAGAAAAATCTCATTTGAGTAATAGAATAAAACTTTAAGTACTATTTTAACCTAAAAAATAATTTAAACATGTAACTTAAAAAAATGGTATTGTTTGAACACTTTTCTAACTACTAGGCCTAAAAAAATATTTTTTTTGTAGACATTGAAATGTTTAAAAGGACACTTTCTTATACCCAAAACAATTGTCCTTGGCCAAACCTTTTTACCCTACCCTGAGGCCCTAATAAATGGGTGAGCCCTGGTGCACTAGCCAGTCAGGGCTGTATATAAGGTATAACCCCACCTGATTTCACAAGTTTTAGTGAAGCTCATAAATTGACGTCTTTTTTTATTTGGCCAAGATCACGTCTCCTATTGATCATTAGTAGATTGAAGAAGAAATTCTAAAATTTTTTATTCATCGGGAACTAAATCTAGCTTGGGCAATTGCATGTATTGTTATCGGTTCTGTGTTGGATTTCTACTGATTGTTTTGATTTTGATGATTCTATTGTTACAAAACATGTAATCAGAAACAAGAAATATCAGGAAACAATTATATATATATAACTGAAATCAACAGTATAGAAAATTGTATGAAACGAAGAAAGTAAACTTGAATAAATACTTGGATGCAGATTCGAAAACGGAACAATTGAGGAATGTACGAGACAGTTTTCTTAGACGGATTTGGCTAATCATGTGGTGCTTAAGAACACGGTTGTCAGTTTCCCAAGATACAACAATTAGATGATCAACTGTAGTAACACAGCAGCAAAGTTCACGAACTGTAACCTTGACTTCTCCTATCACCAAAAATTAGTTGAAAATATGGAGAAACTTTTATGTTTTTTTCGTCTGTGTTAAACCTAATAGGTTTACACGGTATATATAAGGTTTTCACATAGAAGAATTATTGGAACAATATTCAATTATAAAATATTTGTCCTTTTAAATCTTAATGTATAAAAATAAAAAATATTTCGTAGTGGGCTAAAATGTCTGCAGGCATCCGAAGGTCCAACCGGTTCGAATATTCATATCGCCCACAACCGAAAAGGATTTAGTGATCTTGGATTTGCACCCTTGAATGAAAACATCTCACACTTGGTATTTCACCCATATGAAATATAAATTTCTCATTTTTTTTCCTTCACACAATTCACAAGTAAACTACTTGGAGCATTAATTTCTCATTCATCACTCAATCGTTTTGAGCATCAATTTCTCATTCATCACTCAATCGTTTTGAGCATCAATTATTTCCTGTTGTAAAGGTCTCATGGACTATAATATAAAATCATAATTTTATGATTCGAATCTCCACGTTTTTTCCAATCGAAATTATGCCCTAAAATTTTCAAAGTCATATTTTTCCAGCATTTATATTGAAAGAAGAGTAGCAAGAAAATGAGGCCAATTGACACCACTTGAATTAAAAATTAGGAAATGGATATGCCTGGGAAGCAATAATCCTTCCCTCTAAATGTCATCACTCATTTTTGTCCGGGTTGTAAATATTATAATTATCGTAACTATTATACACATATGTTAGTATGTATGTATTAATGCCTATAGATAAACGTATATTTGAATGTACGTGTGGTAATATGTATGTATTTTATTACTATTATTATATGTGTATGCGTATATGTAATGTTAATATGTCGCATGTAAGTATATCTGTTTATATGTATGTGTGAATGTATAATTATTGTACGAATATGAACATATGTATTTATTATGTGTATGAATGTTTGTATATGTATGTTAATTTGTGTGTATGTGTGTAACGCCCCGGTTTTAGGGCTTAGCGGTTTAGTGGGTTATTAGACGGTTCGGTGGACCTAAGTAGAGATTCCAGTCGGTTTCGGGATCGTATATTTTCCGTGTTGGAAAAATTATGGAAAATGTTTAAAAATCATTATTAATTATATATTTAATAATGGTGGAGTCAATTTTGAAAAATGGGTTTTGGAAGATGGACATTTTGGTTAGTGACCAAAATGAAAGTTTTAAAAACTGTGATTTTCTAGTGACTAAAATGAAAAGGGTCAAATACTTAGAATCTTTAAGGAGCTATTTTACCAATTTGTTTCTGAAGCTTTCTCCCTTAATATAACTAATTTAAACATGTGCTTTAATTAATAATTAAAGTGGATTTTGTTAAAAAGGTGGTTATCTTTTCTTAAACAAAAATCACGTCATTTTCTCTCAATTTTTTCTCTCTATTCTCTCCTCAGCCAAACACTCAGATTTCATCAAATTTCCAGAGTTGAGGTGGTTTCTAACTTGATTTTATTGTTTCAAATTGTTTTACAAAGATTGTTTATACAAAATCTCACATTAATCTTATGATTTCTTAGCTTTTCACAAATCAATTGAGTGAGAAACTTCACAATAGGGGTAAGGTCTGGGATCTCCTCTATTGTATGGTTCTTTATTGAAATTCCCAAGCATTTGATCCTTGATTTTGCATTTCTAATCTGAATTTGATGATTTTCTAATGATTTAATGAGATCTTTGGGGAAAATGAGTTGATTCGCGAATTGAACCTGATTTCCAATAAGTAAGGGTGATGTGATTCATATTTTGGATGTTTAACAATGTTGATAAGTGATTTTTATCAATGGAATCCCGAAACTTAAGAGTTTCTATTTGTTTAGGTTGTTAGTTTTGAGGTTTTGTGTTAAATCTATGGTTGAAGGGTTGCTGGAGGTGGTAGGTTGTATTGGATCTATTTTTAGATATGTTTTGGCGTTGAAAATTATGCTAGGATGATAGATGTTGGTTGGGTTGTGAATCGAAGTTTTTGGTTATGTTTTCGGTTGTTGTTGAGGGTTAATTGTGAGGGTTTTGTGGGAGCCCGAGAAGGATTGTGGTTGCTGTGTTTAGATTGCATTATGATGCATTAATCCTCTATTGTTTTGTGGTAAAAATAGGGGAGGTTGATCCGGAAGTGATTGGAGAAGTGTAGGAGGCTTCGGATACTTGTTTTCGCGTCGGCGAATCGAGTTTCGCGTATCGGTGAGTGAAAACGTGGATTCCAACTTTGGAATGTTTTAAAGGTGGTTTTTGGGAGTTTAGGTAGAGCTTGAAATGCTTACCTAAGCTCAGAAGTAAGTAAAGTGGTTTTACTCTCTCGGCCGTGCTAGTGTTAAGTGGTTTTATGTACTTGTTTTGATTTATATGTTACCTACGGTATAAGCATGATTTAAAGTATTCGATATATTGTTTTTAAGCATGTTTTGCTGAAGGGTGCACATGGTAAGTGATCCTTGTAAGTATGGTTTATACTTGTGGTTTAAATCATGGTTATTGCTTTGGAAAAGGTTTGGCTTAATGATTGTTAAAGATAGTGAGGTAAATGTTTAAATGGTTAATTATATTGGCAAGTGATGTGGTTTTAAAATTGTTATCGGATATAGTTGGCCGGCCATAGGATTGAGTGCACTGTAAAATAAGTCACCTTGGATGTTGAGGGGTTTATACGGTGTACCGAATACTCCATCCAAGTACCCTAACAGTAGAGGGGTTAAACAGTACCGAATACTCTCGTTAGTGGGTTAAGCATCTAACCAATGAGAGGGATGGGCATCCCTGTGGGTTGAAAGTGTACACGGTTGATATTGTACCCAGTTGTTAATGTACCGCGATTGTGATTGTATCGCTATTTCGGTTGAGATGGCTTGAAGTGTTGGGTTAACACTTATTGAATCCGTGTATCCGATGGACTCTTTTGTTATTGAACTTGTTAATTTTCACTTGAAAGCCAATATAATTGTTACGTATCATTGAAATGGTTTATGTTGTGTAATGTGATTTATACACGTTTCTCCTTAAGCTTTGCATTTGGTAGTAATGCATGGGAAGGCTTAAGTAGAGGGTTAGCAATGTGACTTTCTGTTGATTAATGATACATGTAGCATATGGTTTAATATGCTGGTTTTAATGATGTAAGTGCTTGTTTTAAAAGAGGCATGATGTTTTAAAAGATGATGTTAAATAAATGGATTTAAATGCATTGATGGTGTTTGTTTTGAGCACTTCTCACTAAGCCTTGTGTGCTTACGCTCTTGTTGTCCATCAATGCAGATAATTGGGGTCTAAGAAGGCAGCAAGAAGCAAGGGGATCTTGGCAAGACTTGTTTCCAAAGTATGCTTTGGTTTAGACTATAGTGAATAAGGGCAATGGGGGAACTTATTGTGTTTTGGGAGATATTTTGTGGAACTCCCTATTTGAGCATATTTCTTTAGTTGCTCTTGGGTTGTAAATGGCCTTTAAAGTTTGTTTTGATGCTGGTTTACCTTTTTAACATGTTGCTTGAATGGACATTAGGAAGCATGCCTATAGATTCCCTTTTGATGCTTGATGCCTTTTGTGCTGTAGGAATGAAGTTTCTACTTGGCTTGTGATATGTATGACATGTTGGTATGGTGTTATAAGCATGTTGGAATGGTTTGAGAATGTTTTTGAGATGAAAAACCAGAAAATTATGGCATTACAGGTCCAGGCGTACTGATACGCGGGGGACCGTATCGGTACAACTAGGCATTTTCTGGCCTGAGGGATCGGTACACGTAAGGGAGTACCGGTACGCCTAGGTGATTTTTGGCCTAGCGTACCGATACGGGAAATGGTGTATCAGTACACGTTCTAGCCTTTGGAATTTCATTTTCAATCCAAGCCCCGTGTACCGATACCCATGTAAGCGTACCTGTACATATGTTAAAAAAATTCAAAGGTTAGGTAAGTTCGTTATGGCGTATCGATACCTGTCGTGGTGTATCGGTACTGGGCATTTTTATGCGTATCGGTACTGTTAAGTGTCTAAAAGTACTATTTTATTGACCCCTTTTATTGTTATTATTGCTAGACTTAGGCTCATATTAGTTGCATTATTAGCCATTCATGCATGTTTGCATTGTTTCTTTGGTAAAGAAGCTTGATTTCATATTTGCATAATTTTGTGGAAAAAGATATTGCTTTGATGTATCGGTACGGGGCATTTTTATGGCGTATCGATACCTGCCGTGGTGTATCGGTACGGGGCATTTTTATGCGTATCGGTACTGTTAAGTGTCTAAAAGTACTATTTTATTAACCCATTTTATTGTTATTATTGCTAGACTTAGGCTCATATTAGTTGCATTATTAGCCATTCATGCATGTTTGCATTGTTTCCTTGGTAAACAAGCTTGATTTCATATTTGCTTAATTTTGTGGAAAAAGATACTGCTTTGGTGTGTTTTTGTGTGTGTGCAAAATCACTTGCCAAAGCAAGGCTGGAACCAGTTGCCAGGGCAATGCATGAAAAAGATGCCGAGCTAGTTGCTAGGGCAATGCATGAAGGAGATGCCGAGCTAGTTGCCAGGGCAATGCATGAAGGAGATGTCGAGCTAGTTGCCAGGGCAATTTTCGATAAGGGATAAGATGATATGGCAGTCAAAATTGATGACTAGATAAACCCAAGATGACGTGGAGCAAAGTTAAATCCCAAAGGAGTTTGACTTCCATGAAGAGGTTAAAGAGAAATTAAATCCCAAGAAGATAGGAAAAGATCTAGAAGGAATTTAAATATAATAAAGAGTTATATTCTTTAAAAGTATTTAATTCCAACTTAACTTCCTCCCCAAAAAAGACTTTGACCTAGCCCTATAAATTGAGGACCAAGCCGTCAACTCCAGGGCAGAGCAAGTGAGAGATTTCGACAAGAGAAGGAGAGAGAGATTTCGATAAAGGCTTCAACCATTCTTCATCTTTTTCTTCTTTGTTTTGTGTTTCTTTGGAACCTAGCCATGAACTAAATCTATTTGGCTAAGGTTATTGTGTTTTGTGGTTGTGAGAAACTATTGGTTTTTGTTTAGGTAATAAGAGTTTGCACTTTCAATTCAAGGTTTACTCATTCTGGGTTCTTATTCTTGTTTGCGAGTGAATTCGGAGAGGATCTCGTAACTTCATCTATTTATCTAATATCGGGAGAGTTAGATTCAAGAAATGAATGAGTATGGTCTTTATTCAATCTATTGATGGTGAAGATTAATCTGGCTTAGGAATAAGTTAAGGATTTCAACGGCTAAAAGGAGCGCAAGATTGGTTGTTGTTCACCCTTGATTCACGCAGGGATGTATTATCAAGGCATGCACAAATAGCTAGAGTTTCGACTTAGGGATAAGAAGAAACCATTGAAGAACACTCCGCCGAACCTTGAAGTTGCTGCCCAGCCACCCAAACAGTGGCCCAGCCAGTTGCCCAGGCAACCATTGATTAGTTGCCGAGGCAACCCCGCTGCGCAAGTTGCCACGGCAATTGAGTTGCCCTTGCACTCTTTTACCAAGACGATCTAATCGGCAATCACACCTCAACTCACGATAACCTGGCCTATTCTCTCTCATTTGATTACATCTTTTTTTACTTATTTGCTTTCTAGTTTAGTTGTTAGTTAAACTCCTACAATCTTCTACTTGTGTTCTTTTACTTTTTACAGTGCAAGAGATTAGATTCTTGAAGTGGCACCAATCCTTGTGGAGACGATATCTTTTATACTATAACTTGCGACGTGTACACTTGCACAATTAGGAAGCACTTATTACGCGCAACAAGTTTTTGGCGCCGTTGCTGGGGAATTGGCAATAGCAACTTTGTTTTTATTTTCTTGCTCTTTTTGTTTTCTTGTTTATGATTCAAAGGGTTAACAAACTTTGGTTTTGCTTTGGTATATAACCAGGCCGAGACCGATTACACCAGAATATCCCTTTGATCCAGAAATCGAACGAACCTTGCAAAGACTCAGACGAAGGTTAAGAGTAGCAATGGCTAATCAAGACGGCAATATTAATCAGGATGTTCCAGCAAGAGGGGTGATTCTTGCACGAAACAGAACTATTCGAGACTATCTTGAAGAAGATCTTGAAGGATTTAATCCAGAAGTTGTCACACCTGAAATTGAAGCCGACTACTTTGAGTTGAAACCGATGATGTTCAATATGTTCAACACAATTGGTCAATTTGGCGGCTCAGCAACTGAAGATGCACGACAACATCTTAAATATTTCCTCGAGATTTGCAATTCATTCAAAATACAAGGAGTCACCCCCGATGTTTTACGACTAAGATTATTCCCCTATTCACTGAAGGATAGGGTGAAAGCATGGTTAAATAGTATTCATGTCGATCAATAGGATCTTGGACCGATCTTTGTCGTGATTTCCTTGCTCGATTTAATCCTACAAATTTGACTGATAAGCTTCATAACGAAATTACTTCTTTTCGGTAGGCAGATGATGAATTCATGTACGAGGCTTGGGAGCGATATAGAGAACTTCTACACAAATGCCCCCTACATAGATTCCCAGTGTGGACCAAGTAACAATGTTTTACAACGCTATGAATACACCAACAAGGATGATGCTAGATACCTCGGCAAACGGCATACTCCTAGATAAGTCGCCGGAGGAAGCAATGCAAATTCTAAACAAGCTTGCCAAGAATGATTATCAATTCCCATCTGCTAGAAGAGTAGGAGTTAGATGCCAAGACACAATACATGAACTGGGATCATCAGACTCAATTTTGGTACAATTGGACACTCTAACCAAGATGGTCCAGAACATGCAGAAACCAAACAACACACAGGAGGTCAAGGTAATGGATTCCTTTTGTGAGTTATGTGGTGGTAACCATGATTCTTCTGAATGTATGCAGAATTCGGAATACAGCTTTTATGTGGGGAATTACAACTGGAACAACAATATGATGTCCAATACATGCAATCCAGCTTGGAAGAAGCACCCATTTTTTTCATGGAGTAATCCCAACAATGTTCTAAACTAGAACAATCAGAATGCACAAGCATTGGGATTCCAGCAGAATATGCCACGGCAACAGTTGTCGCAACAACAACCGACAACATCTAGTTCTTTGGAAAATTCTCTCAATGCTTTTATGTTGAAAACCGAATCTTATATGGCTGAGAATAGTAACTTCATAAAAAGAACTGATGTTTTTATTAACAAGACCGAGATGAGATTGCAAAACCAAGAGGCGGCAATCAAATAATTGGAAAATCAAGTCGGGCAAATTGCTCAAAACCTGAATACTAGACCGCAATGAGGTTTACCTAGTGATACTAAAGTCGCAAGAGGAACTGGCCATGGGCAATGTAAGACGATCACCACTAGAAGTGGCCAACAACTTAAAGAGGCTCAAGCTCGCTCATCAAACAAAACTCCACAAAAAGAACGAGACGAACTCAGCAGCAAAGCCTCAGATGTTGAACTAGGAATTGCCGCGGCAACCAGCGATAAGCATGCCTCGGCAACCAACGATAGGCACACCACGACAACCCCAGTTGATGATGCCTCGGCAACTCTAGTTACCTCGGCAATGCCGTCAATCAAGTTCCAAACCAAGGAAAGGATCGAAGATATCTGGCTTCCACCACCATTCCCACAAAGGTTGAAGCGACAAAAGCAAGAATATCAATTCAAGAAGTTTCTTGATATCCTAAAGCAAGTCCACATCAACTTGCCATTGGTTGAAGCAATTGAACAAATGCCGAACTATGCCAAGTCCCTTAAAGACATTGTGTCCAAGAGAACAAGGCTATGAGAGTTTGAAACAGTTGCCGCAACAAAGGGATGCATGGCCATGTTGCACAATCGCATACCACCTGATAAGTGTTAAAAAGTACTATTTTTCTTACCCTTTTTCCTCACATTATTGTAGACTTAGGCCCATATTAGTTGCATATTAGCCATTCATTCATTAATCCATGTTTCCTTCCATCGTTGAGCTTGATTACATAACTTGGTAGTTTTTGTGGGAAAAGATGCTGCTTTGGTGTGTTTTGTGTGTATGTGCAGGATCATTTGCCAAAGGAGATGCCGAGCTAGTTGCCAGGGCAATGCATGAAGGAGACGCCGAGCCAGTTGCCATGGCAATTGTCGACAAGAGGAAAGGTGATATGGTAGTCGAAATTGATGACTAGACAAGCCCAAGATGACGTGGAGCAAAGCCCAAACCCAAAGGAATTTGATTTCCATACAAAGATTAAAGAAGAATTAAATTCCAAGAAGATAGGAGAAGTTCTAGTAGGAATATAATTATAATAAAGAATTATATTCTTTAAAAATAATTTAATTCCAACTTAACTTCCTCCTCAAAGAAGGACTTTGGCCTAGCCCTATAAATAAGATGGAGATTTCGACAATCAAGAGAGAGCAAGAGAGGGAAATTTTGACAACTCCAAGGAGAGCAAGAGAGCAAGAGAGGGGAATTTCGACAAGTCCAAGGAGGGCAAGAGGAGAGAATTTTTTACAAGCATCTAGGGCATGGAGGATTTCGACAAGCCTTCTTCCTCATCATTTTCTTTCTTGTTTGATTGGGTTTATGCTAGGGATTATTTATCTTGTGTTTCTTTGGAACCTAGCCATGAACTAAATCTATTTGGCTATGGTTATTGTGTTTTGTGGTTGTGAGAAACTATTGGTTTTTGTTTAGGTAATAAGAGTTTGCACTTTTCTATTTCAAGGTTTATTCATTCTTGGTTCTTATTCTTGTTTGCGAGTGAATTGGGAGAGGATCTCGTGATTTCATCTATTTATCTAATATCGGGAGAGTTAGATTCAAGAAACGAATGAATATGATCTTTATTCAATCTATTGATGGTGAAGATTAATCCGGCTTAGGAATAAGTTAAGGATTTCAACGGCTGAGAGGAGCGCAAGATTGGTTGTTGTTCACCCTTGATTCACGCAGTGATGTATTATCAAGGCATGCACAAGTAGCTAGAGTTTTGACTTAGGGATAAGAAGGAACCATTGAAGAACGCTCTGTCGAACCTTGAATGTTGCTGCCCAGACGCCCAAGTAGTTTCCCAACTAGTTGCCCAGGCAACCATCGATTAGTTGCCAAGGCAACCCCGTTGTGCAAGTTGCCACGGCAACTGAGTTGCCCGTGCACTCTTTTACCAAGAGGATCCAATCGGCTATCACACCTCAACTCACGATAACCTGGCCTATCTCTCTCTCATTTGATCTCATTTATTATTTTACTTTATTGCCTTCTAGTTTAGTTATTAGATAAACTTCTATAATCTTCTATTTGTGTTTTTACTTTTTACAGTGCAAGAGACTAGATTCTTGAAGTGGCACCAATCCCTGTGGAGACGATATCTTTTATACTATAACTTGCGACGTGTATACTTGCACATTTGCGTAGCACTTATTACGCGCAACAAGTTTTTGGCGCCGTTGCGGGGGATTGGCAATAACGACTTTGTTTTTATTTTCTTGCAGTTTCTTTTTATTTTTCTTGTTTAAAATTCAAAGGGCTAACAAACTTTGGTTTTGCATTGGTATATGACCAGGGCGAGACTGACTTCACCAGAATATCCCTTTGATCCAGAAATCGAACGAACCTTACAAAGACTTAGACGAAGGATAAGAGAAGCAATGGCAAATCAAGATGGCAATATGAATCAAGATGTTCGAGTAGGAGGAGGAGTGATTCTTGCACGAAACAGAACTATTCGAGACTATCTTGAAGAAGATCTTGATGGACTTAACCCAGGAGTTGTCGCACCTGAAATTGAAGCCGACCACTTTGAGTTAAAACCGATAATGTTTAATATGATCAACACAATTGGTCAATTTGGCGGCTCAGCAACTAAAGATGCACGGCAACATCTGAAATCTTTCCTCGAGATTTGCAACTCGTTCAAAATACACGGAGTCACCCCCGATGTCTTACGATTAAGATTATTTCCCTATTCACTGAGGGATAGGGCGAAAGCATGGTTGAATAGCATTCCTGCCGGATCCATAGCATCTTGGACTGATCTTTATCGTGATTTCCTTGCTAGATTTAATCCTACAAATTTGACTGATAAGCTTCGTAACGACATTACTTCTTTTCGGCAGGCAGATGATAAATCCATGTACGAGGCTTGGGAGCGATATAGAGAACTTCTACACAAATGCCCCCTACACGGATTCCCGATGTGGACTCAAGTAACAATGTTTTACAACGCCGTGAATACACCAACAAGGATGATGCTAGATGCCTCGGCAAATGGCATACTCCTAGATAAGTCGCCGAAGGAAGCAATGCAAATTTTAGACAGGCTGGCCAAGAATGATTATCAATTCCCATCTACTAAAAGAGGAGGAGTTAGACGCCAAGCCACAATACATGAACTAGGATCATCATATTCAATTTCGGCACAATTGGCCACTTTAACCAAGATGGTTCAGAACATGCAAAAACCAAACAACACACATGATGTCCAATACATACAATCTAGCTTGGAAGAAGCACCCAAATTTTTCATGGAGTAATCCCAACAATGCTCTAAACCAGAACAATCAGAATGCACAAGCATCGGGATTCCAGCAGAATATGCCACGGCAACAGTTGCCGCAGCAACAACCGACAACATCGAGTTCTTTGGAAAATTCTCTAAATGCTTTTATGCTGAAAACTGAATCTTATATGGCTGAGAGTAGTAATTTCATAAAAAGAACTGATGCTTTTATTAACAGGACCGAGATGAGATTACAAAACCAAGAGGCGGCAATCAAATCATTGGAAAATCAAGTCGGACAGTTTGCTCAAAATCTGAATACTAGACCGCAAGGAGGTTTACCTAGCGATACTGAAGTCGCAAGAGGAACTGGCCATGAGCAATGTAAGGCAATCACCACTAGAAGTGGCCAACAACTTAGAGAGGTTCAAACCCGCTCGTCAAACAAAACTCCATAAAAAAGATCAAGACGAACCTAGCGGCAAAGCCTCAGATGCTAAACAAGGAATTACCGCGGCAACCGGCAATAAGCATGCCTCGGCAACCGACGATAAAGACGCCTCGGCAACTTGCGATAAGCATGCCTCGGCAACCCTAGTTGATAATGCTTCGGCAACTCCAGTTGTCTCGGCAATGCCATCAATCAGGTTTCAAACTAATGAAAGGATCGAAGATATCCGACTTCCACCACCATTCCCACAGAGGTTGAAGCGACAAAAGCAAGAATACCAATTCAAGAAGTTTCTGGATATCCTAAAGCAAGTCCACATCAACTTGCCATTGGTGGAAGCAATTGAACAAATGCCAAACTATGCCAAGTTTCTTAAATACATTGTGTCCAAGAGAACAAAGCTAGGAGAGTTTGAAACAGTTGCCGCAACAGAGGGATGCATGGCAATGTTGCACAATCGTATGCCACCCTAGTTGAAGGATCCCGGAAGTTTCACAATACCCTGTTCCATTGGAAATCACTATGTCGGGAAAGCATTATGCGACCTTGGGGCTAGCATAAACTTGATGCCTAAATATGTTTTCCAGAAACTAGGAATCGGGAAGGCAACACCTACAACAATTATGCTGCAGCTAGCCGACATATCCTATGTGCATCCAGAGGGAAAAATCGAGGACATACTGGTAAAAGTTGATAAATTTATTTTTCCTGCTGACTTTATTATTTTGGATTGTGAAGCAGATGAGCATGCACCTATCATTCTCGGGAGACCATTCCTAGCAACAGGGAGAACCTTGATCGATGTTGAAAAGGGAGAACTCACAATGAGGGTGAATGACCAGCAAGTTAAACTAAATGTGTTCCAAACACTAAGGCAAGCCGATGATCCAGAAGAATGCCAACTTCTTCATGCCATGGCAGAGTTTAACTTCGATGAGGAATTTAGTTGCCTCGGCAACTACATTGCTGATCAAGAGGAACCTGAGGAGTATGAAGAATCGGTCGATGAGGAACAACAAGAAGAGGCAAATTGGCTAGTCAATCGACCAGGTACATACTTTGAACTACTGGATTACTCAGGTAAGGAAGGTAAGCTCAAAAACCCTCTATTGAACAACCACCGATTCTTGAGTTGAAACAATTACCAGAGCAACTAAAATATGCATTATCGTTTGCATAGAATCCAAAAAATCAACTTGCACACAACTCTGCACACACTCACAAGCATTATCGTTTGATTCTGAGTAACTCCTAAGTTTTCCGAAAAATAAAAAGCCAATCATACTTTGTGCCCCGGTTCAGAGAATTGAAATCAAGTTCAAAGCTAAGTTTGTGAAAATTGAAGTCTTGGCAGGTAATTATGAGTTTGCATTGCTTGAGGACAAGCAATAGTTCGAGTTTTGGGGTGTGATAAGTGTTCAAAAGTACTGTTTTCTTACCCTTTTTACTCATATTATTGTAGACTTAGGCCCATATTAGTTGCATAATTAGCCATTCATGCATTAATCCATGTTTCCTTCCATCGTTGAGCTTGATTACATAACTTGGTAGTTTTTGTGGGAAAAGATGCTGCTTTGGTGTGTTTTGTGTGTATGTGCAGGATCATTTGCCAAATGAGATGCCGAGCTAGTTGCCAGGGCAATGCATGAAGGAGACGCCAAGCCAGTTGCCATGACAATTGTCGACAAGAGCAAAGGTGATATGGTAGTCGAAATTGATGACTAGACAAGCCCAAGATGACGTGGAGCAAAGCCCAAACCCAAAGGAATTTGATTTCCATACAAAGATTAAAGAAGAATTAAATTCCAAGAAGATAGGAGAAGTTCTAGTAGGAATATAATTATAATAAAGAATTATATTATTTAAAGATAATTTAATTCCAACTTAACTTCCTCCTCAAAGAAGGACTTTGGCCTATCCCTATAAATAAGATGGAGATTTCGACAATCAAGAGAGAGCAAGAGAGGGAAATTTCGACAACTCCAAGGAGAGCAAGAGAGCAAGAGAGGGGAATTTCGACAAGTCCAAGGAGGGCAAGAGGAGAGAATTTTTGACAAGCATCTAGGGCAAGGAGGATTTCGACAAGCCTCTTTCTTCATCTTTTTCTTTCTTGTTCGATTGGGTTCATGCTAGGGATTATTTATCTTGTGTTTCTTTGGAACCTAGCCATGAACTAAATCTATTTGGCTATGGTTATTTTGTTTTGTGGTTGTGAGAAACTATTGGTTTTTGTTTAGGTAATAAGAGTTTGCACTTTTCTATTTCAAGGTTTATTCATTCTTGGTTCTTATTCTTGTTTGCGAGTGAATTGGGAGAGGATCTCGTGATTTCATCTATTTATCTAATATCGGGAGAGTTAGATTCAAGAAAAGAATGAATATGATCTTTATTCAATCTATTGATGGTGAAGATTAATCCGGCTTAGGAATAAGTTAAGGATTTCAACGGCTAAGAGGAGCGCAAGATTGGTTGTTGTTCACCCTTGATTCATACAGGGATGTATTATCAAGGCATGCACAAGTAGCTAGAGTTTCGACTTAGAGATAAGAAGAAACCATTGAAGAACGCTCTGCCGAACCTTGAAGGTTGCTGCCCAGACGCCCAACTAGTTGCCCAGGCAACCATCGATTAGTTGCCAAGGCAACCCCGTTGTGCAAGTTGCCACGGCAACTGAGTTGCCCGTGCACTCTTTTACCAAGACGATCCAATAGGCTATCACACCTTAACTCACGATAACCTGGCCTATCTCTCTCTCATTTGATCTCATTTATTCTTTTACTTTATTGCCTTCTAGTTTAGTTATTAGATAAACTCCTATAATCTTCTATTTGTGTTTTTACTTTTTACAGTGCAAGAGACTAGATTCTTGAAGTGGCACCAATCCCTGTGGAGACGATATCTTTTATACTAGAACTTGCGACGTGTATACTTGCACATTTGCGTAGCACATTTGCGTACCACTTAAAGACATTGTGTGCAAGAGAACAAGGCTATGAGAGTTTGAAACAGTTGCCGCAACAAAGGGATGCATGGCCATGTTGCATAATCGCATGCCACCCAAGTTGAAGGATCCCGAAAGTTTCACAATACCTTGTTCCATCGGAAACCACTATGTCGAGAAAGCATTGTGTGACCTTGGAGCAAGCATAAACTTGATGCCTAAATCGGTTTTCCAGAAACTAGGAATCGGGAAGGCAAGACCTACAACAGTTATGCTAAAGCTAGCCGACAGATCCTATGTGTATCTAGAGGGAAAAATCGAAGACATACTAGTAAAAGTTGATAAATTTATTTTTCCCGCTGACTTTATTGTTTTGGATTGTAAGGCAGATGAACATGCACCTATCATTCTCGGGAGACCCTTCCTAGCAACAGGGAGAACCTTGATCGATGTTGAAAAGGGAAAACTCACAATGAGGGTGAATGACCATCAAGTTAAACTAAATGTGTTCCAAACACTAAAGCATGCCGATGATCCGGAAGAATGTCAACTTCTTCATGCCACGACAGAGTTTAACTTCGACGAGGAATTTAGTTACCTCGGCAACTATATTGCCGATTAAGAGGAACCTGGGGAGTATGAAGAACCGATCGATGAGGAACAACAAGAAGAGGCAAATTGGTTAGTCAATCGACCAGGTACATACTTTGAACCACTGGATTACTCAGGTAAGAAAGGTAAACTCGAAAGCCCTCCATTGAACAACCACCTATTCTTGAGTTGAAACAGTTGCCAGGGCAACTAAAATATGCTTATTTGGGAACCGATAATACATTGCTTGTAATTATTTCCTCTAAGTTACAGCCTGAGCAGGAAAAGAAGTTGATCAAAATGTTGATGCTACACAAGAAGGCAATAGGGTGGACAATTGCCGACTTGAAGGGAATTAGCCCGGCAGTGTGCATGCACAAGATTTTGTTGGAAGATGATCACAAACCTTCGATTGAGGCCAAGTGGATATTGAATCATGCCATAAAAGGGGTTGTAATGAAAGAAATCATCAAGTGGCTTGACGCCGGCATCATATACGCTATCTCTGATAGTATATGGGTAAGTTCGGTACAATGTGTACCGAAAAAGAGAGGTATAACGGTGGTAAGTAATGAAAACAATGAACTTATTCCAACCAGAACTATGACCGATTGTAGGGTTTGTATGGATTATCGAAAACTAAACAAAGCCACTAGGAAAGATCACTTCCCATTACCCTTTATTGATCAAATGCTTGACCGCCTTGCAGGTAAACCCTTTTATTGTTTTCTTGATGGTTATTCAGGTTACAATAAAATTACCATAGCACCAGAAGATCAAGAAAAGACAACATTCACATGCCCATATGGTACTTATGCTTTCCGAAGGATGCCGTTCGGATTGTGCAATTCCCCGACAACCTTCCAAAGATGCATGAGGGCACTCTTTTCAGACATGGTCGAAGACTTCCTTGAGATCTTCATGGATGATTTTTTTGTTTTTGGTAATGACTTCGACAGTTGCCTCGGCAATTTAGAGAAGGTGTTGGCAAGATGTGAAGAAACCGATTTAGTCCTCAATTGGGAGAAGTGCCATTTTATGGTAGATGAAGGAATAGTGCTCGGCCACAAGATTTCATCCAAGGGAATTGAAGTAGACAAAGCCAAGGTGGACGTGATCGAGAGATTACCCCCACCAAGTTCGGTTAAAGGAATCCGAAGCTTTCTTGGACATGCAAGTTTTTACAGGAGGTTCATTCATAATTTTTCTAAAATTACTAAACCCTTGTACAATTTGCTTGAACAGGATAAAGCCTTCAATTTTGATTATCCTTGTGCCCAAGCATTTGAAACCCTAAAGAAAAAGCTTACCTCGGCACCCATTATCGTTCCACCCGATTGGACGCTACATTTTGAGCTCATGTGTGATGCAAGTGATTTCGCGGTAGGAGCAGTCCTAGGCCAGCGCACAGATAAGACCTTTCATGTGATATACTATGCATTTGACAAGTTTTGATCCTATTTGATTGGTACAAAGGTAATTGTTCATACAAACCATTCGGCAATTAAGTATCTATTTGCTAAAAAGGATGCCAAACCTCATTTGATTCGTTGGATATTGCTTTTGCAAGAGTTTGACATTGAATTTAAGGACAGGAAAGGAATAGAAAATCAAGTGGCCGATCACTTATCACGCTTAGAACGCAATAGGGAGGAGGATGTGGATTTAGTTACCTCGACAACCATGGATGCGCACGCCTCGGCAACCCTCGACGTCTCGACAACTCTAGACGCGTATGCCTCGGCAGCCTTTGACGCGCACGCCTCAGCAACTCCAGACGCGTATGCCTCAGAAACCATGGAAGTAGTTGCCACGGCAAAACATACCTCGACAATACCCTGGTACACAGATTTAGTTAATTTCCTTGTTTTTGGTATTTTACCTTATGGCCTTACTCACCAAGGAAAGAAGTGGTTCCGCCATAATGCTAAGCATTACTTTTGGGATGAGCCTCTTTTGTTCAAATAATGTGCAGATCAGGTTATACGCCGATGTGTCCCTGAAGAGGAGCAGCAGAATGTACTCCGACAATGTCATTCTTCACCCTATGGAGGACATTTTGGAAGAACACGTACCGCGGCCAAAGTTTTGCAATCTGGTTTGTATTGGCCAACACTGTACAAAGATGCCCAAGAGTTTTACAAGCTTCGATGTTTTCCAAGATAGATTTGAGGTTGGGGTATTATCAGTTAAAGGTGAAGGAGGTGGATGTGCCCAAAACATCTTTTCGTACAAGATACGGGCATTACGAGTTTCTTGTGATGCCATTTGGTTTGACCAATGCTTCAGCTGCTTTTATGGACATGATGAATTGAGTGTTCCATGAGTTTTTGGATCAGTTTATGGTGGTGTTTATAGATGATATCCTTGTGTACTCTCGTACCGATGAGGATCATGATAGCCATTTGCGGATTGTGCTTCAAAAACTGATGGAGAATCAGTTGTATGCTAAGCTAAGAAAATGTGAGTTTTGGCTTAAGGAAGTTGTGTTTCTTGGGCATGTTGTGTCGACCGAAGGAATTCGTGTCGATCCACATAAGGTTGAGGCTATAATGGGTTGGAAGGAGCCCAAGTCTGTGGCGGAAGTTAGGAGTTTCCTCGGCTTGGCGGGTTATTACCGAAGGTTTGTGGAAGGGTTCTCCAGTGTGGCAGCTCCGTTAACAAAGTTGCTGCAGAAGAATGTTAGGTTTGAGTGGACAGAGGATAGGCAACGAGCTTTCGAAAGATTGAAAGAAGACTTGACGCGAGCTCTGGTCTTGGTTCAACCAGAACCTGGGAAGGAGTTCGTTGTTTACAGTGATGCGTCGTATGTCGGGCTTGGTTGCCTGTTGATGCAGGAGGGTAAAGTAGTGGCATATGCATCTAGGCAGTTAAAGGTGCATGAACATAACTACCCTACTCATGATCTTAAGCTTGCAGCGGTAGTTTTTGCCTTGAAGATCTGGAGGCATTATCTGTATGGTGAGAAATGTGTGGTTTACACAGATCACAAGAGCTTGAAATATCTGATGTCACAGAATGAGTTGAATTTTAGGCAACGTAGATGGTTAGAGTTACCTAAGGATTATGATTTAACCATTGAGTATCATCCGGGGAAAAATAATGTTGTAGCGGATGCTTTGAGTAGAAAGACGGTTGTGGAGCTGAGAGCTATGTTTGCTCGGTTGAGTGTGACAAATGATGAAGGTTTGTTGGCCCAGTTGCAAGTGAAGCCGTCCTTGTCGTAGTCAATTAAGGAGAAGCAACCGTATGATGGGAGTTTGGTATCTCATGTGGAAGATATCAGGGATGGAAACCCTACGAAATTTCATTTCAACGATGATGGGGTGTTGTGTTTCAAAGGTCAAATAGTGGTTCCTGAGGACGATGAGTTGAGGCAGACTATTTTAACTGAGGCACACGCTAGTCCTTTTGCTATGCATCCCAGTAGTACTAAGATGTATCAAGGGTTGAAGCAGGAGTACTATTGGGTTGGACTGAAGAAAGATATAGCTAATTTTGTAGCTTGGTGCATGGTTTGTCAACGGGTAAATGCTGAGCATTAGTTTCCTTTCTGGTTGTTGCAACCATTGAAGATACTGGAATGGAAGTGGGAAAGAATCACCATGGATTTTGTGTCTGGACTGCTTTTGACACCGGCCAAAAAGGATTCCATCTGGGTGATCGTAGATCGGTTTACGAAGTGTGCGCATTTTGTGCCAGTGCATACTACGTATACCTTGGACAGGTTGGCTGAGCTGTACATCTCTAAGATTGTGTGTTTACACAAGGTGTCCAAATCGATAGTTTCGGATAGAGATCCGCAGTTCACCGCAATATTTTAGGTGAGTTTGCATCGTGTCTTGAGGACCCGGTTGAGTTTCAGTACCTCGTACCATCCTCAGACGGATGGCCAGTCGGAGCGCGTGATTCAGGTTTTCGAGGATATGTTGAGGAGTTGTGTTATTGAGTATCAGGGAACTTGGGAGAAGCAGTTGCCGCTGGTGGAGTTTGCTTATAATAATAGTTATCATCCTAGCATACAAATGGCACCTTATGAGGTGTTGTATGGCAGGAAATGTCGTACGCCCGTGTGCTGGGCAGAAGCAGGGGAAAAGTTTATGTCGATGCCCAATGTTCTGAAAGACACCACCGAAAAGGTAAAGTTGATATGTGAGCGCTTAAAAGCAGCCGCTGATCGCCAGAAATCCTATACAGATTTGAAGCGTAGGGATATAGAATACGTTGTGGGTGATAAAGTGTTTTTGAAGGTGTCACCTTGGAATAAGGTGTTGCGTTTTGGGCGGAAAGGGAAGCTTAGCCCGAGGTTCATTGGACCGTACGAGGTTGTTGAGCTAGTGGGTCCTGTTGCGTATCGTTTGAGGTTACCTCCGGAGCTGGGAAAGATTCATGATGTGTTTCACGTTTTGGTGTTGTGGAGGTATAGGTTGGATCCATCAGACGTTATACCGGTGGAAGAGATTGAGTTGAGATCGGATCTCTTTTATGATGAGGAACCAGTAGAGATTCATGATACCAGCAATAAAGTGCTCCATGGCAAAACAGTCGAGTTGGTTAAGGTGTTGTAGAAGCACCGCGGTGTAGAGGAGGCCACGTGAGAGCGTAAGTCGGATATGCTTAACCAGTTTTCGCACCTGTTTCCTCTAGGTTAACCAGTTTTCGCACCTGTTTCCTCTAGGTAAATTTCGAGGATGAAATTTCTTAAGTGGGGGAGAGTTGTAACACCCCGGTTTTAGGGCTTAGCGGTTTAGTGAGTTATTAGACGGTTCGGTAGACCAGAGTAGAGATTCGAGTCGGTTTGCGGATCGTATATTTTTCGTGTTGGAAAAATTATGGAAAAATTTTAAAATCGTTATTAATTATATATTTAATAATGGTGGAGTCAATTTTGAAAAATGGGTTTTGGAAGATGGACATTTTGGTTAGTGACCAAAATGAAAGTTTTGAAAACTATGATTTTCTAGTGACTAAAATGAAAAGGGTCAAATACTTAGAATCTTTAAGGAGCTATTTTACCAATTTGTTTCTGAAGGTTTCTCCCTTAATTTAACTAATTTAAACATGTGCTTTAATTAATAATTAAAGTGGATTTTGTTAAAAAGGTGGTTATCTTTTCTTAAACAAAAATCACGTCATTTTCTCTCAACTTTTTCTCTCTATTCTCTCCTCATCCAAACACTCAGATTTCATTAAATTTCCAGAGGTGAGGTGGTTTAACTTGATTTTATTGTTTCAAATTGTTTTACAAAGATTGTTTATACAAAATCTCACGTTAATCTTGTGATTTCTTAGCTTTTCACAAATCAATTGAGGGAGAAACTTCATAATAAGGGTAAGGTCCGGGATCTCCTCTATTGTATGGTTCTTTATTGAAATTCCCAAGCATTTGATCCTTGTTTTTGCATTTCTAATCTGAATTTGATGATTTTCTAATGATTTAATGAGTTGATTCGCGAATTGAACCTGATTTCCAGTAAGTAATGGTGATGTGATTCATATTTTGGATGTTTAACAATGTTGATAAGTGATTTTTATCAATGGAATCCTGAAACTTAAGAGTCTCTATTTGTTTAGGTTGTTAGTTTTGAGGTTTTGTGTTGAATCTATGGTTGAAGGGTATCTGGAGGTGGTAGGTTGTCTTGGATCTACTTTTAGATGTGTTTTGGCGTTGAAAATGATGCTAGGATGATAGATGTTGGATGCGTTGTGAATTAAAGTGTTTTGGTTATGTTTTCAATTGTTGTGGAGGGTTAATTGTGAGGGTTTTGTGGGAGTCCGAGAAGGATTGTGGTTGCTGTGTTTAGAATGCATTATGATGCATTAAACCTCTGTTGTTTTGTGGTAAAAATAGGGGAGGTTGATCCGGAAGTGATTGGAGAAGAGTAGGAGGCTTCGGATACTTGTTTCCGCGTCGGTGAATCGAGTTTCGTGTATCGGTGAGTGAAAACGTGGATTCCAGCTTTGTAATATTTTAAATGTGGTTTTTGGGAGTTTAGGTATAGCTTGAAACGCTTACCTAGGCTCAGAAGTAAGTAAAGTGGTTTTACTCTCTCGTTCGTGCTAGTGTTAAGTGGTTTTATGCACTTGTTTTGATTTACATATTACCTACGTATAAGCATGATTTAAAGTATTCGATATACTGTTTTAAGCATGTTTTGCTGAAGGGTGCACATGGTAAGTGATCCTTGTAAGTATGGTTTATACTTGTGGTTTGAAGCATGGTTATTGCTTTGGAAAAGGTTTGGCTTAAAGCTTGTTAAAGACGGTAAGGTAAATGTTTAAATGGTTAATTATATTGGCAAGTGATGTGGTTTTAAAATTGTTATCGGATATAGTTGGCCAGCCATAGGATTGAGCGCACTGTAAAATAAGTCACCTTGGATGTTGAGGGGTTTATACAGTGTACCGAATACTCCATCCAAGTACCCTAACGGTAGAGGGGTTAAACAGTACCGAATACTCCCGTTAGTGGGTTAAGCATCTAATCGATGAGAGGGATGGGTATCCCTGTAGGTTGAAAGTGTACACGGTTTATATTGTACCTGGTTGTTAATGTATCACGATTATGATTGTATCGCTATTCCAGTTGAGATGGCTTGAAGTGTTGGGTTAACACTTGTTGAATCTGTGTATCAGATGAACTCTTTTGTTATTGAACTTGTTAATGATCACTTGAAAGCCAATATAATTGTTATGTATCATTGAAATGTTTTATGTTGTGTAATGTGATTTATACACGTTTCTCCTTAAGCTTTGCATTTGGTAGTAATGCATGGGAAGGCTTAAGTAGAGTGTTAGCAATGTGACTTGCTGTTGATTAATGATACATGTAGCATATGGTTTAATATGCTAGTTTTAATGATGTAAGTGCATGTTTTAAAAGAGGCGTGATGTTTTAAAAAATGATGTTAAATAAATGGATTTAAATGAATTGATGGTGTTTGTTTTGAGCACTCCTCACTAAGCCTTGTGTGCTTACGCTCTTGTTGTCCATCAATGTAGATAATTGAGGTCTAGGAAGGCAGCAAGATGCAAGGGGATCTTGGCAAGACTTGTTTCTAAAGTACGCTTTGGTTTAGGCTATAGTGAATAAGGGCAATGGGAACTTATTGTGTTTTGGGAGAAGTTTTGTGGAACTCCCTATTCGAGCATATTTCTTTAGTTGCTCTTGGGTTGTAAATGGCCTTTAAATTTTGTTTTGATGATGGTTTACCTTTTTGACATGTTGCTTGAATGGACATTAGGAAGCATGCCTATAGATTCCCTTTTGATGCTTGATGCTTGATGCTTGTTGTGCTGCAGGAATGAAGTTGCTAGTTGGCTTGTGATATGTATGGCATGTTGGTATGGTGTTATAAGCATGTTGGAATGGTTTGAGAATGTTTTTGAGATGAAAAACCAACAAATTGTGGCATTCTGAGTCCGGCGCACCGATCAGGCGGGGGACCCGGATCGGTGCGCACGGCTAGGCATTTTCGGCCTGAGGATCGGAAATGCGTAAGGGAGTCTCGGATTTTCACTTTTTCAACGCCTAGGTGATTTTATGTTAAAAGATTCAAAAGTTAGGTAAACCGGCTGGGTTATATATATAAATTAAAACATATCTAAAATAATCAAAACCCAAATATATTAAGAGTTCAATGTCCAAATATTACAAAACCCAATTTAAATTACATGGCCAATCATGGCTGTCCATCTTCGAGGAGTCTTGGTCGTTGGATCATATCTGATCCAACTGCCCAGCCCAAAATGTGTTTGGTCAAATAATCTTCACCACCCCGTCCACGTGGCTCCTCCTTGTTAAAAAAGAGCATGTCGCAAAATATTTACCACCTCACCGACTCTCAACCACCGGACATACAAAACCAAAAGCAAAGGAAAATTAGATCTAAAGCATGGGCAGATTTCACATCCAACAATATAGATTAGGTGCTTATTTTTATTTTATTATTGCATGTTACCAGATATAAATCTGGATGAAAAATCAGTGTAAACATCAATTTTATCATCAATAAAAAAACAAAACCCTCAAGTTTCAAAGGTAAAAAAAATCCTTTTTTTCTCTTTTTTCTGTTCGAATCTAAAACAAGATATAAATAAAAAAAGAGTTAAGGGTTATACCTCAAGGGTCTCAGACCGTCGTTTCCTTCACCGGCTGAGGGTGGTGCGCCGAGAAATGACACTGGTTCTTTTCCTTCGACCGCCTCCCTTCGTTTTAGATCTAGGGTTAGGTTTTCAAAAAAATGGTTTCTTTCTCAGTGTAAGGTTTGTGTTTCGGCCTTTGTTAAAAAAGGATCTAGTTTTTTTTTTCAGATTTCGGCACCGTATACGGCGGCACACGGCGGCGCTCGGCCGAAATCAGGGAATGCCACGACGGCGCGCGGCGGCCATGATGAACACTGGCAGGTGTTCATCTCTGAAATTTCAGAGAGAAGTTTGGTTGTTTTTTTTATTTTTTGGGGTTAAAATGTTTTTTTTTTTTGGAAAATAAATGGTATTTATACTACCGGTTTAAAATAAATGGATTAATTATTTCATTTAAATCCCTCCGCCCATGTTTTCTTTGCTCCACATTCCCCCTTATTTTCATTTCTTTTATTTTAGTCACTATTTCTCTGTAAACCACTTTGTTTTTTTTATTTGGTCACTGAATTTTAATTTTTGTTCATTCTGGTCCGAGACCTGTAGGTGAAATTACCCTTTTGATCCCTACCCTTTTGTATCAAGTATAATTAATGTTTCTTGTTTTCATTTTATGCCTTGAATGTTTTCTTTTATTCCTTTTTTAGTCCCTTGCTTTATATATATATATATATGCTATAAGTATATCATATAATATATATTATATTGATCTATATGTGCTTTATATATATGTGTATATATCTTTATATTATGTATATAATTATAAATTTATAACATCTTTAGTTTGATATATTATTATTATGAAATATATTACTTTATTACTATAATATGAGTTATATACGTATGTATATAAGTGTAATTTATTTTGCTATACTATCTTATGTATTATTATATTTTTTATATATATTATATTTCTTATTACCTAGTTTTTAAAAAAATCGTGTATATACGTGGTATAGTTAAAATCTAATATTATATTTTGTAGACACTCTAATAAAAATTATTATACATTAAAGTATTTCTTTTTTATTTTTGTATATGATGTTTTATATATATTATAATATATAATGTTATGTCTTATTATATGATTTTCTTTTAACATATGTATATATGTTATATTTAGTTTATTAATGTGTATTTATTTATTAATGTTTTTTGCTTTTATTTATATTTGTATTCATTCGCATTATTATATTTTTATTAAGTTTGCACATCGGATATATTAACTGTTTAATGCGGAGCTCCTTTTTTCGACGGTAAACTTGGCTACCAGTCTAAGACGTAGATGGTAGTTTTCGTTTATCCCTCGAACAGTAAAGCCCTTAAAATTTACTCGCACATATAACCAAATTTTAATTTGATCGTCACTTTAACCCGTAAAATTTAATATTAATAAAGTGGTAATTATATTTTTTCGTACCAATTTTTGGGCGGTGTGGGGGTGGTGATCCTTCCCCATCCGTAACCAACTCCCGGACCCAAATTTTTGAATCTCTGGTTTTATTTTATGGTGTCCGATCTACCTCTCTTAAAATGATCGGTGGTGACTCCCCGTTTATTGTTTTTAACACCCTTATTTATTTATTACCTCAATTTTATTTCTAAATACAAACTTTTTTCAAATTTTTCCCTCTTTAAATATTTT
Organism: Hibiscus mutabilis; assembly: GCA_019671005.1. NCBI lineage: Eukaryota > Viridiplantae > Streptophyta > Magnoliopsida > Malvales > Malvaceae > Hibiscus > Hibiscus mutabilis. The sequence goes on along the minus strand of CM033728.1, from coordinate 14,677,193 downwards.
CCAAAATTTTCCAAACAAAAAATGGAAACATTCATGCACGCATACGCAAATAAATTAAAAAAAAAAGGTCGCTACAGCTTGGCGACTCCGCTGGGGATATTTTTTTTCAAAAAAAGAGAGTCAGACCTTTTTAAAATATATTACCACTTTATTAATATTGGAAATTACGAATTAAAATTATGATTAAACTTATATTTGATTATAAGTCCGAATATATTTTAACACATTTAAAATTTGGCACATAAACTCGTTTCCCCATATAGGCATAGAGGAATGGGTCCTCTTGAATTGAACCCGATTGAAAAGAGCCTATAATGGGTGATGACCGGGGGCCTTGCTACCCTTAGTAGGGGACAACTAGGACAATTCGGGTACCTTTTAACACCAAAACTGCATATAGAGAACATAGAAAGCCTACCCCATTAGAGCTATGCAGATAACCAATGTGTTTTAGACAGTACGTAAATAGGGTCATTTCTTATTTTATTTCTTCAGTTTATCTGACACTAACTTATTTCTTTTTATGTCTTATTTTGTTTTTTATTTGCATTTACATTATATAATAAAGGGTTGACTCTCAAGTTGATCGCCTAAATTAGAAAATTTTCATCACGAATGTGAAGTATCTCAAGGCAAAGATAAAAGCATGTAAGATCGACGTCGGTACCAAAAGTTACCAAACCAAATGAAGATGCCAGCCGTAACTCTTCATCCATTTATCAACTCGAAGACAAAAGAGGAATCAAGGACTTTTCATCTGCTTAAAACAATCGAGGAGGTAGAAGAGTCGAAGTCCACCTATAGAAGAACATGTTTTATCTTCTGAAATGAGAACCTTTTTATATTCGATGAAAGTTGTTATCATCTATGAAATTCATACCTCTATTTGCATTCATACCATATCATAACATGGTTTTGATTCGAGAATGGTCCAATTTAGAAGAGATTCAAGATAGGAGAGAAAGCTGCGACGCTAGGAGCGATAATGCTATAATATCCGATTGGGTCGAACGAAGACAAGTAGAGAAAGAAGTTCGACGGTGAGGCACATGTCAAAGTCAGAGACAGTGTAACTCAGATGTAGAGGCAGATCCTCATCGAATCCAGTAGGGGCTATAATTCCCCCAAATTTTGAAATCTTCACATTTAGCTCCTTTAAAATTTCAAATATTTTGATTTTGCCCTTTAGAAATTTTAAAAATATTACTAATATGTTTCAAATATTTTTAAATAAAAAGGCCTTAAAAGCCCTATTTTTTGAAATTTTAGTTGAACTCTTACAAGAATTTTACATTAAACCCTTTACTATATCTGAAAATTTTAATTTAAACCTCACAAATTTTCAAGTATTTTAAATAAACTCCTTTAAGCTGGATTATCAAGATCTGCCCTGCTTGGATGCATTATTCAAAGTTCGCTTCATTTGCACCCGAATTTACTGAAGAAGAGACTCTTGTCTGCATTTTACCTGCACCAGTCAATGGTCATCCCAAAAGCTCTGAAGCACATAGAATATGCCACAGCAGATCCTTGGAGTAGCATAAGTAGAGAATGACCAGTGTGCCTATCAGACGCGGAGTGCAATTCGTGCTTTCCAAAGTCAAGATCTCAAGAAAAGAAGGCACTCGTTATCTATAATTCATTTTCAGCTTCTTGCAATCAGACATCTTCTCCGTTAAACGGAAGTCTTTCTAAGGACTGTTCAAGAATCAACATCTCATCCGCATTCATTCTTGCATCATATGACATATTTAGGTTGTTTTCATACATTTTTATGACACAGCTAATCATAATATTGATATTGTTCGAGTCTTTAATTTTGTTTAGTAAAGCATTCATGTGCAGTTATTGCATCATTTTTGTTGCCACTTGGGAGAGGAGCCTCACTCTTGGATCACCATTTTCCAGATCCACTAACCTTTTTTCTCTTCTCATTTTTTTCATAATCACCCGAAGGTCTCAAAAACTCATAGATATACCTTTTTTATCCACAGCCTTCCACCAAAGCGAGCATCGTCAATCTTTAAAACTTTCACTACCCAACCTCATATCCATTCATCACCGAATCACTCAGCTATACATACTTACCGCCTCAAGTTTGTCACCATATCATCTTCAAAACCGATATCATTTGGACCTGAAATGCCACTGCATAAGAAAATTTAACACAATACTACATCTGCAAGCCACCCAATAGATTTGAGAACAAACCTTGGAGATGATAATGTTGTTGGCATATGGCAAATCCAGCAGAAATGTTGGCATAACGTGCTTAAATGCGAGAAAGTTTAAGATAATGGATAATTCAAATATTTATCGAAAATCCATTTTTACGAATGGTCAAAGGAAAATAAATCCTTTGGAAAAATCCAATTTCATGATTGGTATAAACTAATTGTACTTATGGGAATGGTACGGCTAGCCCAGAGCAAACGAAATCTATGAGTTAAGCTGTAGATTTCTTTCAAATGTCAGAGTGTTGTCATTTTTTTCATAATGAAAATTTCATTTTGTTATTTAGAAAACATTTTTTGCATTCTTTGATTTTTTTACATTTCATTCATTGCTCTGGGATATTTTTGTATTCCTATACATATCTGTACATATTTTTTAGAAACCCAAATATTAACTGCAAAAGTAACTTTAATTCTGAGCAGCTTATGTTTAGGGGAAAGCAAATACTGCACGGACACTGCGAATGTGAACATCTTCTATTCTATTTAGGCAGATGAGAGGAACAAAACGAGTGTTCAGGTAATGGGCAGATCTTATTGAGTGAATTCCCCTCTCAGGCATTTGTTGTTTAAGGTCCTTGAATCGAGTGTTAACCCTAAACTTCTACCACCTAAAGACTATTTTAATATCCATGTATGGGATGACGAGTGGCATTCCTTCACTCCCTTTCAAAAATAAGAAAAATATCCCTTTGATGTCCCACTTTGATCTTGATCGTTTCTTTTCGTTGGAACCTAAACCAAGGGTCACCCCCACACTAGGGGCAAAGAGGACGAGGATTTTGTTCACGTGTAAAAGTTGCCCAATTTGAACCTCACTCAAAATATAATGCTTTATGAATAAGCGCAAGAAATGAGAATCGATACACTCGATACAAAGACCAGAGAAACATCAGAATAAGCCGATACGAGAAATTTTTGCTCGAAAGGACTGCCTCAACCAAATTGAAAGGTTGACGTAGTCAAGAATTAAAGCGCTAAGTCAGAAAGTGCAATAAGGGACATTAAAAGCCTTGAAGATTTAATTACATTTGAATAAAAGCGCATCAACATTTAGTCAAGGATGCAAGCTACAAAAGGAAATGAACTCTAGGGTGAAAACCCATAAATGGGCAGTCTAGAGCAATCCAATGAATATATCACTCTAATGTGAGTATACATCAATACAAGCAATACATGAATAAGATTTATACGAACTTTGGTGATCGATCTCCTTCGAAATGCACGTCAATGCCGAACAAGAAGCAAATCGGTCCAAAGCTACACATTCTAAAGCTACAAAGAAGGAAATGAACCCAAGTGTGAAAACCCAAGAATGGGCAGTCTAAAGTGATCCAAGAAATAAATTAAAGAAGTTTTCCATTAGAGCACATCCTAGTCAATAAATGAAGAGAAGATATTTCATCAAAAAGAAGTGATCATTGGTTTCATCACCCTTAAACACTTATTTTGGGCCTACATATCCCTTCTTCATAATCGTGAGCCATAGCCTAAGTTACAAGCCTACAAAGACCATTCAGATCATATATGAATATTTGAGTTGGGTAATTTTGTCTTCAGATCACATCCCGCCTAAGGGTTAACCTTTCTTCAAGGAACGTCAAACTTCAAGTGCCTGATCGACACCTAAATGAGGGACGGATGGGGCATGGTGAGTTAGTGAGGTCAATGAGCCACTTAAATGGGATAGAAATTAGATATGGTGAAGTGTTCCTGTCAGAAGCCTAATAGTCCAGAAAGGACTTCACATGAGCGCGTGTCACCGCAACCCTCGCGGTCCTTTAAACATAAGCTCCACTTGGGTTGATCTTTATTAATTTGAAATAAAAGCTCTATTGCACTTAATATTTGATTGTCTAATTTTGATCTCATTTTTAAATTTCGAAATTAATTATTTTCTAGCTCATCTTCATAAGTTTTTTAATTGAAATAAGCTTAAAGCCCTTTTTGCTCTAAATTTTGAAAATATGGCAGACTTTACACGATATTTTTTGCATCAAATAAGACTTTAAAACTCATCTTCATATTTTTGCATTAAAATGAGTTCAAAACATTTTTTGCTCTAAATTTTGAAAATAAGGTAAATTTTACATAATATTTTTTGAATTAAAATAAGATTTTTTAAAACTTATTGTAAAATTTTGCATTAAAGTAAGCATTTCTTCGCCCTAAGTGCCAAGAGAGGGGCAAGACTCTACATCACTAATTCAAGAAATTAGTGGGACGCCGTTTGTCCACATGACAAGATTATTTGTACATAGGAGTCCGAATCAGTATGGACCAAAGAGGGTACAAAGCCCAAATTTTTTGGACCATTGAGCAAGTTGAAAATTATTTCAAAAAGAACAAGCGTAAACAACAAAATCTTGGGGCAAGAAGATGGTCAATCCGTTCAATGGCGGGGACATTTCAGAACCATAACTCACAGACATTAAGTTGAGCAAGATATGAAGAGCAATCCGAAGTGGGAACCTGAAAAAGCTTCAGAGAAAAAAAGATGCAAAGATTTGAACCCGATATTAAGATGGGTTATATTAGCTACAGAAAGAGCTTTAGTACAAAAAACTTTGAGCTTCCTTAAAAATGAGCTCACCTCAAGTGGTCCTTAATTTGCATCATTCATGCATCATGAGTAATTAGACATTTTTAAGCTAGGGGCATGCTAACCTAAATTATTAATTTATTTTATCTATTTTCAGAAAAACCATTAGCAATTTCAATTGAGGAATGAAGAATTTCAAATGAGAAGAACAACTTCAGACCTCGGAGAATGAAGAATTTCAAATGAGATGAACAATTTCAAACTCTAAACTTTAGTAGAAGATTGAAGAATTTCAAATGAGAAGAACAGTTTCAACCTTCAACATCAATTGAGGAATAAAGAATTTCAAATGAGAAGAACAGCTTCAGACCTCGAAGAATGAAGAATTTAAAATGAGAAGAATAGCTTCAAACTCCAAACTTTAGTAGAAGATTGAAGAATTTCAAATGAGAAGAATAGCTTCACGCTTCAGACAACCAGTAAGATCTTCAGTGCATGGCTTTAATATAGTTCGAGCATCTATAAGACCTCTAGTGCAGGGTGATTAGGGCAACCAGTAAGACCTTCAGTGCATGGTTTTAATATAGTTCGAGCATCTATAAGACCTCTAGTGCAGGGTGATTCGAGCAACCAGTAAGACCTCTAGTGCATGGTGTTATGATCTTCAGACCATCAGTAAGACCTCTAGTGCTTGGTGATTTGGGGAAATTAGTATCGTCTGGATGTTGGTAAGACCCTCAGTGCGTGGTAATTTGGGCAATTAGTAAGACTTCCAATGCACAACTCCAAGATTTCTGAGCCATCATTAGGACCTTCAGTGCGTGATGATTCGGGATCGAAACAGGGAAGTAGGACAAAAATAAGTGTTTTCGGTCTTTGCTTTGCCATTGTTGCACAAGAACAAGCAAAGAGGGGCAGCTGTCATCACTCATTTTTATTCGGGTTGTAAATATTATAATTATAGTAACTATTATACACATATGTTAGTATGTATTTACTAATGCCTATATATATACGTATATTTGAATGTACGTGTGGTAATATGTATGTATTTTATTACTATTATTATCTGTGTATACGTATATGTAATGTTAATATGTCGCATGTAAGTATATCTGTTTATATGTATGTGTGAATGTATAATTATTGTACGAATATGAACATATGTATTTATTATGTGTATGAATGTTTGTATATGTATGTTAATTTGTGTGTATGTGTGTATGTAAGCATGTATTTTATTATTATTATTATTATTATTAATGGGTTATAAAAACAGATCTAAAATAATTAAAACCCAAATATATTAAGAGTCCAATGTCCAAATATTACAAAACCCAATTTAAATTACATGGCCCATTTCGGCGAAGCCCAAACCCCAACTAATTAACCAAAAACCCTAAAAAACTATATCTGATATCATTTTTGTTGTCACAACCGTCATCATCTCAGCCGTTGGATCATATTTGATCCAACGGCCCAGACCAAAGGAGAACGTCCCTCCAGCTGGCCGAGTGAAGATCACAAGCGGACTAATAGACTCCCCACGCGTGAGTATGGTCCACGCGCAAGACTTTTCAGCTGCCATCCGCCATGTGGCACGATCCAGGGCCACTATGTCATTGCCCAGAATCAATCATGTTCATCCATCTTCGAGGAGCCTTGGCCGTTGGATCAGATCTGATCCAATAGCCCAAAATGCATATGGTCAAATAATCTTCACCGCCCCGTCTACGTGGCTCCTTCGCCAGAAAATCATCAACCGTCGTACGCGCCACCTCACCGGTTTTCAACCACCGGGCATACAAAACCAAAAACAAAGCAAGATCATATCTAAAGCATGGGCAGATTTCATATCCAACAGTATATATTAGGTGTTTATTTTTATTTTATTATTTCATGTTACTGGATATAAATTCGGATGAAAAATCAGTGTAAACATCAATTTTATCATCAATAAAAAAAAACAAAACCCTCAAGTTTCAGAGGTAAAAAAAATCTTTTTTTCTTTCTTTTTCAACTCGAATCTAAAACAAAATATAAATAAAAAGGGTTAAGGGTTATACCTCAAGGGTCTCAGACCGCCGTTGCCTTCACCGGCTGAAGGTGGTGTGCCGAGGAACGGCACCGATTCTTTTCCTCTGACCGCCTCCCTTCGTTTTAGATCTAGGGTTAGGTTTTCAAAAAAATGGTTTCTTTCTCAGTTTAAAGTTCGTGTTTCGGCCTTTGTTAAAAAAAAGGATCTGGTTTTTTCCAAATTCTGGCGGCGTTCGGCCGAATCTAGGAATGCCACGGCGGCGCTGAAATTTTAGAGAGAAGTTTGATTTTTTTATTTTTTTGGGGTTAAAATGCTTTTTTTGGAAAATAAATGGTATTTATACTACCGATTTAAAACAAATGGATTAATTACTTCATTTAAATCCCTCCACCCATGTTTTCTTTGCTCCGCATTCCCCCTTATTTTCATTTGTTTTTATTTTAGTCACTATTTCTCTGTAAACCAGTTTTTTTTATTTGGTCACCGAATTTTAATTTTTGTTCATTTTGGTCCGAGACCTGTAGGTGAAATTACCCGTTTGATCCATGCCCTTTTCTATCAAGTATAATTAATGTTTCTTTTTCTCATTTTATGCCTCGAATGTTTTCTTTTATTCCTTTTTAGCCCCTTGCTTTATATATATATATATATATATATATATATATGCTATAAGTACATCATATAAAGTATATTATATTGTTCTATATGTGCTTTATATATATGTGTATATATCTTTATATTATGTATATAATTATAAATTTATAACATCTTTAGTTTGATATATTATTATTATGAAATATATTACTTTATTACTACAATATGAGTTATATACGTATGTATATAAGTGTAATTTATTTTGTTATACTATCTTATGTATTATTATATTTTTTTATATAAATTATATTTCTTATTACCTAGTTTTTAAAAAAATCGTATATATACGTGGTATATTTAAAATATTATATTATATTTTGTAGACATTCTAATAAAGATTATTATACATTAAAGTATTTCTTTTTTTATTTTTTTATATGATGTTTTATATATATTATAATATATAATGTTATGTCTTACTATATGATTTTCTTTTAACATATGTATATATGTTATATTTATATTATTAATGCATATTTATTAATATTTTTTGCTTTAATTTATATTTGTATTCATTCGTATTATTATATTTTTATTAAGCTTGCAAATCGGGTATATTAATTGTTCAATGCGAAGCTCTTTTTTTCGACGGTAAACTTGGCTACCAGTCTAAGACGTAGATGGTAATTTTCGTTTATCCCTCGAGCACTAAAGCCCTTAAAATTTACTCACACATATAACCAAATTTTAATTTGATCGTCACTTTAACCTGTAAAATTTAATATTAATAAAGCACTAATTATATTTTTTGGTACCAATTTTTGGGCGGTGTGGGGGTGCTGATCCTTCCCCATCCGTAACCGTCTCCCGGACCCAAATTTTTGAATCTCTGGTTTTATTTTATGGTATTCGGTCTACCTCTTTTAAAATGATTGGTGACGACTCCCCGCTTATTGTTTTTAACGCCCTTATTTATTTATTACCTCAATTTTCAAAATTTTTCCCTCTTTAAACATTTTCCAAACAAAAAAATGGAAACACTCGTGCACGCGTACGCAATAAATTTTTTAAAAAAGGGTCGCTACACTATCTCGGCTTTGTGGCGGTCAATTTGAGGGTTGAATGATGTTCCCCTTGCTCGAAATGCACTTGATGTGGTGCTAAGCTTGAATGTGTCGAACGTGTGTTGTTCTTCTGCCTTTTTGCTCAAGCGGTATGGAGATCATCTGGTTTCAGCTACTCCATGAGGTTATTGGTTTTCCAAGTTTTGGCCGATGGTGGGAAAAAATTATTCACTTTCGCGACAAAGGCAACTTTCTTGAAGGTTGCGAACTTATTGCTTTCTTATGCTAGTCTTTATGGAAATCCAGAAATGGTTTCATTTTTTGAGGTTTCATTGACTCGCCGGTAGATGTTTGGCTCAAGACTGAAACCTCTTTATAACACCCCCGACCTATATGTCATAGTTGGGCCTCTAGCCCATCCCAAAAATCGTTAAAATTTCTCAAGCTGGATTTAGCCCAACAAGGTATTTCTCAAAAAACATTTAAAGCCCACGGTTGAAAATATAGTTAAATAATCAAAACAGTACAAATGAGCTCCAATTTAAATTTAAATCATTTGAACATTCAATTTGGTTAATACAATTTAAAAAAAGAATTACAGACTCGACCATATAAGGCTCTATGAATACATAGCCCACTAAACACAAGTACCGTAATATAGAGGTCACCACATGCTAGAATTTCGTACCGATAGTGCTCCTCGATCCCACGATACAATGATCAACCTACGCACGAAAACAACAATTTCGAGCGCTGAGCTTACAAAGCTCAGTGGTTCACATCTACTCTACTATACTTTATGCTAATCATCATCTAGTATGAGCAATAAAGAGAGATATATAAACATGTGGCGCTACCACTAGTCGTCTAAACATATGCTCTCATCAAAGCAACACATTATACATGGCACACACAAGGCCCAACCATACTCGGGATCTCATCGATCAATCGAGCAAAAGCACACACAGTCATACCAAAAACCTGGAGTGAGGCCCAGTGTCACACAGCCTCATGAACGTACACTCTGAGTGAGGCCTAATGTCACACAGCCTCGGGAACGTACACTATAACGACCCAATTTCCAGGTTGATAATTTGTGCCTCAAATTCGAGTTCAAATATTTTAAGTTGGTAAATTAATTAGGTTGAAGCTCGGTTTGAGGGAGTTAAAGACTAAAATTTGAAACGGATAAAATGTGGAGCTTTAAGTGAAAACAATGAGGAATATAAAGGCCCAATTAATTGGTTTACCCATGTTGTTGGGGGTTGGTGTATTTAAATTAAATGAGGCTGGTAAGTGGGATATGGATAAGAGGATAAGATATTATTAGAGAGAGAAATGAAAATAGAGAAAGAAAATTATAGGGAAAGCTTTAAACCCTGATCTACGGCCACCAGAGCGGTCATGACTCTCACCTCTAGTACCATCAGTTTTACCTTGAGGAGACGAGTCTGACGGTGGTCCCCTTTTCGTTGCCACTGTCGTCGTTCGCTGGGTGAAGAGAGCATAGTTTCAGAGTGTTCAAATAGAGGAAATTACGACGGTTGAAATTAAAAACAGAAGGTACCACTGGACTCATCAGGCGAAGAAGTACGGATCTGGAGCTCGCTGCCACCATCCGGCCATCGAAAAGCCTCCCACGGTCCACCACGCTCTGCCCTTGTGAGTGGGCGTGCGTCTGCCCAGTCGAGTGCACCATGATCTAGTGTATCACGTTGCACTGGATCCCGTACCCAGGTGCACCTACTCCATGCTGTATTAGATCACAGCCCACGGGTGCACCTTAGCTGTTGTGCACCTGCACCGCACCGGATCACTAAACCTTGGACCAGTCTTTAACCGGAGTTGACCGACCGTTTACTTTTTAGGGGGACCCTACCCAGGGGTTTCTCGACGTTTTGAGTCTTGGTAAGCTATTTTATGCAATTTATCCCCTAAAGTAGTACAATAGTGTGAAATAGCTTATCTAGTCGTATTTGTTTTTATTCGAGGATTTGGTCGACTCGAATATTGGAATTAAAAAGATGATTGAAGGAGCTTGGATGGGGATTTATCGTTTTGGCTTAAGTTTAGTACACTTCGAACTCCTAATGCTTCATGAGCATCATAAATATGAATGCATTGCATATTAGTATTTGCAAAATAGGTTGATGATAATTAAGCATGTATTGAGACTGATTTTATGAGACGTGGTAATTATGAGATGCATGATGAGTTTGAGAATATTTTGAGACTCGTATTAGCTTTAGAGATTGTGTAGGGTGGTTTTATTATTCGTATGATTATCTGAGTGACTGATTGCATGTTGAGTTGCTTGAGATATAAAAATTGGTATGTTCGATGGAAATTGAACTTACTGGACTAATAATTGGAAATACTCAACTAAACGATCACGAAGTCGGTAATTAATATTAATTGATTGAATGTGTTAGTAAACAAACCCTAATGACTTTCTAAGGCTGTGTGACACCGGGCATCACTCAAAGTGTACCTTCTTGAGGCTATATGACTCCGAGCCTCACTCTAGGTTTATGGTATGACTATGTGTGTTTTTGCTCGGATAATCTGGTGAGATCCCAAGTATGGTTGGGCCTTGTGTGCCATGTATGATGTATTGCTATGTTGAGAGCATGTGTTTAGGCGACTAGTAGTAGCGCCGCATGTTACTTATCTATCATTATTGCTCATACTAGCTTGCATGCTTATGTTTATGATTAGCATGAAGTATAGTAAAGTAGATGTGTACCACTAAGCTTTGTAAGCTCGGCACTATGAATTATTTTTTTCATGCCTAGGTTGGTCGTCGGATCGTAGGATCGAGGAGCACTATCAGTACGAGATTCCAGTATGTAGATTTCTAGAGTACGATAGTTGTATTTAGTGGGTTGTATATTCATATAACCTTACGTGGTGGAGTATATAATCCTTATTTTGAAATTGTATTGATCAAATTGAATGTTCAAATGTTTTAAATTAAATTAGAACTCTTTTGTACCGTATTGGATTATTTATCTATATTTTCAACTGTTGACTTTAAATATTTTTGAGAAATACCTTGTTGAGCTAAACCCAGTTTGAGAAATTTTATGGTTTTGGGGTTGGGCTTGAGGCCCAAATATGACATCCGGGTCGAGAGTGTTACATACACTCTCTCTAGGTGAGGCCCAGTGTCACATAGCCTTAGAAATATACACCTAGACTCAGTATCTCTCCTAGAATGTCTTCGAATGAGGCTCGGTGTCACACAGCGTCAGGAACATATATTCGTCATCTCTAACCATGATGTTGCAACACACTCTCTAAGTATCTCGATCCCAACAATCAAAAGTAACTCAACCATCCAAGTATCCAAACCGCACACAACATTGACACGATTACCACACAACATTAATATGATTACCAACTCATTAATATATTATGAAAGTGTACTTTAATCATTCTCGTTAATTATCTTTATTAATCCATATCATCTTATTATCATCACACGTCAATTTCCATCTTTCTATTAGCATTATAAATTATTCCATTTAGTGGGTACTTGTACTAGAACATGAGTATCAATACGGTACCCTCGGGTACTAGTACTCATACGCGCACCGATACTAATATTACTTACTAGAAATCCTAGATTTCTACAAGTATCGATACGGGTCGACATGTACCGATACAACTCTCAATCGCGTACCAGTATAGCCAAAGCTCGTATCGATACCTTACACACTGGTTCTTACCATTTCCTTGAGTTATGGTTTTACAACACTTTATTTGATCCCTAAAGCTTATGAAAGATGTTAGGGTTTGTTTACTAATGTATTTAATTAATTAATATTAATTATCGGCTTTATGATCATTTATTCAAATATTACCAATTATCAGTCTATTTAGCATAATTTCTATTGAACATGCCAATTCATGTTTCAAGCACCCAAGCAACATGTAAATCAACTAATTAGATAATTATATGAATATTCAAACAACCCTACACGGTATTTAAAGCTCATAATAGTCTCGAATATTCTCAATCTCATCAGGCATCTTGATATTTACCAAGTCTTGTAATATCGGTCTCAACACACGCTTATTCATCATCTACCAATTTTGCAGATACTAACATGCAAGACAATCACATTTATGATGCTCATGAAGCAATAGGAGTTCGAGGTGTACTAACCTTAAGCCAAAGTGATAAATCCTCGACCAAGATCCTCCAACCATCTCTTTAAATCCAATATTCGAGTCCACAAATTCCTCGGATAAAACAAATATGACTACATAAGCCATTTCACATTATCGGACTAATTTAAAAGATAAAATGCATAAAAATAGCTTACCGAGTTCAAATTTGGTGAAACAGACTGCTCCAACAGACTCGGAGCATCAAGAAACCCTCGAATAGAGTCCCCTAAAAAAAGTCAATGGTCAGTCAACGCCGGTCAACGGTTGGTCAACAAGATCAAAGGCTGGTCAGCCACCCAGATGATCTGATGTGGCGTAGTGCATAGTAGCTAGGGTGCACATGCAGGCAATGATCTGGTACGGCAGAGAGTATGTGCACCAGGGTAGACCAATCCAGTGTGGAGCGCTGCACTGCAGCATGGTGCACCCGCCTGGGCAGATGCACGCCCACCCTCGGTGGTGGCGCGTGAAGGGTTCTTTGGTGGTCAGACGGCAGCAGCGAGCTCCAGACATTTTGTCCTAATAATGGGGAGCTCAGCGATGGCCTTTAAATCCGATTTTGACCACTGAAACCACCACTACTCAACAACCCACAACTTGTTTCCCCTCACTCCAGCGAAAGGCAGTGACAAAGATGACAAGGTGACCATCGGCTGACTTGTCTCAGCGAAATCTTTCCAACAGTGCTGGCAGTGTCAAGAACGAAGGCTTGAGCGATAGTAGATCGAGATTTAAAGCTCTCTCCCTCCTTTTCTCTCCATCCTCCTATTTTTCTCTCTCCCCATCATATCCTCTTTTTCTTTTTCCCACCTACCACACCCTTTATCTCTTTTCTCTTATCTTTTTAAATTTCAAACTCTCTTCATCATTTTAATAAAAGCCCAATACCATATTCTTCCTTTTTGCCACTATCCCTAAATTAATTACTTAATTTAAATTTTCAACAGAAGCCCCAATACCTGGGCCTAAGACTCGGCTTGCTTACCCGAAATTCGGGTCATTACACTCTTTCTATGAGTTCAAGGAAGCAAATTTGAAAGCACCTCGCTCTCGTTCTAGCTCACCACCTATTGGGTAATGAACACCGCCTTAACCGGGATATGTCAAGATTAATTGCGATGCTTCTTTTGATGTTGGTTCCGGTCAAGCAAATGTTGTCGTTATTGTGCGTCATGACTCTGGCTGTGTGCTTGGGGGAAAAGCGAGATCCTTTGTCGCTTCGTCTACCTCTGCTGCAGAAGCACAGGCTATTCGCCTAGGCACCATCACCGCCATCGAGGTTGGCTTTTCAAAGGTTATTATAGAGTCTAATAATAATGGGGTTATCGCTCGACTCAATTCAAAATCTCTCTCAGCATGGGATTCCGCAGCTATTGAAAATGATATTTTGAATATTTCTTCCCCTTTTTCCTTTTTTTGTTTTCTCGCATTAAGAGAGATTGTAATGTTGCCGCCGACTGGCTGGCAAAAGCCTTTAGAACAGAGTCTTGTCTTGCAAACTGGTTTTTTGCTATTCCACCTAAACTGAAGAACTTACTGTAATATGTTTGATGTTATGAAATTCTTGTTTTACGTTAAAAAATCTAAAATGGAGAGTGGTGGTAGGTGGATATGTAAATGGGTATACATGTTGCCGCCCAACTCTATCATTAGTACTATATATATAACGACATGAGGTATCTGTCCAACTCTATCGTGACCAAAAGTCATCATACACATCCCTCCAATTCTATCGAGGATCAAAATCTATACGTCTCAAGCATGAATTCAATAGATTATATAACATGTCAATTATACCCGACACTATATTACCCCTCGTTTAGTTGAGTTGTAACTGACGTGTTGTATTATTTAATACGTCTTTATTACGAAATTTACTTTTATATGTGCGTTTGGTAGATGTGAAATTTAATACAGTGTATTATTTTATACACAAGTTAAGTGATATTTATCATGGGGGTGGAGGTAGTATTTGTTTAACATGCAAGTTTTGTCAGTTATACTCTCATACTATTTTTCACATATTTAAACTATTGTAAATATACTAACCCTAAACCCCAAACAATAATCCACAACCACAAACCTTAAACAATAAACCTAACCTTATTCTTAAACCCTAGCCCCAACCCTAAACTCCAAACCTCAAACCCTTAATTATAACCCATAAACCTCAAACCATAATCCCTAAACCCTAAAATACAAACCCTAAACCCTAAATCATAAACCCCAAACCTGGAACCTAAACTTTTAAGCCCTAAAACCATAAAACCTTAAACTAAAAAACCCTAAACCTTAAACCCTAAATCTTAAACCATATACCTTAAACCATAAGCCTTAAACCCTAAACCATAACCCCCAAACCATAAACCTTACACCCAAACTCCAAACTATAAATTCTAAACTCTAAACCCTAAATTATAAACCTTAAATCCTAAACTATAAACCTCAAACCATAAACCCTAAACCATATACCCTAAATCATAAACCATAAACCCTAAACTACAACATCGAACCATGAAACCTACACCTTAAACCCAAACTCCAAACCCTAAACACTAAACCCCTAGACCATAAACCTTAAATCATGACACAAAACTCTAAACCATAAACCCTAAACCATAATCTCTAAGCTCCAAACCTTAAATCATATCCCTAAATCACAAATTCTAAACCCTAAACTACAACCTTAAACTATAACCCTAAACCCAAACTCCAAACTCTAAACACTAAACTCAAAACCTTTAAACCCTAAATTATAAACCATAAACCCTTAAACCCTAAAAACAATAAAATATTCAATGTCAAAACAAGGGGAAAAATATAAAGCTAGAATTTTAAAGGTAAAATGGTACATTTATCTTTTAATTTTATCACAAATTTCATAATCAAACACCTTGATATAATAACAACCATCTTTCATTCATCTTTTAATACACATGTGTTATTTAATTCAACACATCTCTTTTACCTCCGTTGTACTAAACGATGCGTACATATTCAAGGCATAATTTGTCTCAATTAAAGACAATCATCAATATCATAACATTCATAATTTATATATATAATTTTTATATAACATTGATATGTCAAGTTGCCGTACAACTTGAATATCACATTTTCAATTTTTTAACTTTTACTTTTCATTTTTGAATTTCCTATGAGCTATCCTTATCTAATACACATATAATAAAAAATTTAAACAAATTCATCAATAGAAGCATTTAAACAAGATTAACCCCGGTGGACGGCCACCGAAATCCTTCCTGTATATCTATGTTGCTCCAGCCAAGGAGAGGTTGGCGTCTCCTACTCAGTTGGATAGGTTGCAGTTAGCGAAAAAAGGCCATAACGATGACCTTATTGATGCGGGTCTAGAAGGATCAGCGATAGATGCAGATAATAGGGATGCGGCAGTTAGACGTGAAAAGTCTATAGTGGCTCCTACGAAGGTAGTTGCTGGGGTTGTTTCTTCCGAACAGGCTGGTGCGATAAAAACTTCCTATGCAAGTAAGGTTGCTAGTTTGAAGGATAAACATGGGGATACACCTATTGTGCCTAGTTTTCTTAAAGATGAAGTAAAGATTATGGCTGAGGATATCATCATGGATCGTAATGAGAAGATACCCTCCATCCAATTCTCGGACATGGTGTATGACCAAATTGATGCTAATATACGTAATGCTATTATCGTATGGCTCCTGGGTTGAGCGATAGGGTATAAGGCTCTTTTGAATCGTATGCATGCCTTGCAGAAACCTGTGGTTGACTTGCATATTATAGATCTTGATAATAATTACTTCTTAGTGAGATTTTCAGATCCCAGTGACTATACGAGAGTTTTAACAGAGGGTCCGTGGATTATCTATAAAAGCTATTTAACGGTTCAACCTTGGAGTAGAGGTTTTACTACTACAGAGAAGCATCTTATGCAGGTGATTAACTAGGTACGGTGACCAGGGTTGCCATATCGCTATTATACAAAAACTGTGTTTCGTCATATCGCATCCTTTATTGGTAGGGTTGTCCGAATTGATTACAATACAAATGTTGGTGAAAACTAGATTTTCTCATTTGGCGATTCTTGTTGATCTTAATAAACCATTGTTGTCATGTATTCGGATAGATAGTCTCCTGTAAAAACTTGAGTATGAAGGGCTGCAACAGATTTGCTATGAATGTGGTGTTTACAAGCATTCTAAAGAGGCGTGTAGTACTAGTCTGACTACTAAAAAAGCTGCGGAGGGTAGTGCATCGACCTATAATGTGAATAGTAGTCCAAAGGAGGGTGATATTTTAGAATTAAATTTGTTTGGTCCATAAATGGTTGTTGCGGATAAGCGTTGGAGAGGGGGTCAAATTCAATCAGGTACCAAGCTGGTTACTAATGGTGGACTAGGATCGCAGTTTGCGAACCTTGAGGTTGAGGGGATCGATGGTAGGGTTGTCCTGGGTGGTGGTGTTACTTCGTTAGAACGTGTAGTTGAGTTAGACTCTACCCCGGCTAGACAGGTTCATAATGTAGGGAAAGAACTGCTGCGGGAGGTCTTAAAAAATGCAGCATACAAGGCATCTAATCCTGATAAGAAGAGCAAAGCAAAAAAGGGGGCTAAAACAGTGGAGGTGGTTCCGTTGGGAAACAAGAAAGATGTTCAAGTTGTGGAACATGTTGCAAATACTAAGACTAGGGAACATAGGTCTGTTACCATTATTGAACAATGAGGAGTAAGAGGCTCCAAGGTGAGTCGAGGAGGTTAGTGTGGAAAAGTGGCTTCGAGAAAGGGTAAGGTAGACGTTAGCCGTAAAGGTTTGCAAGTTCGCCGGGCACATAATTTTTGGCCTAATTCCCGTATAACAGAGGCTGATTTGGTTTAACATTTAATGACTAAGTTGGATGGTGTTGCGGCTGGTGATGTCCAAGGTTGTAGCCGTCAACCTGTAGATTCTGTTCACTCTTCCCCTATGCTTTAATCTTTTAACATAGATGAGTGGTTATTTCAGGTCTTTTGTTTGTGAACATCATCCTTTGATTATTACGTTATTTGAGCTACGTATCAGTGGTCGCAGTGCTGATGGGGTTGTGTTTAGACTGGGGTTTTTCATTCTTTCTGCGTTAAATCGCATGGATTTAGTGGTGGAATTTGGTTACTGTGGAATGACAGTGTTTAGGTTAATATTCTTTAGATTTCAAATCAGTTTGTTAATTTCAATGTTCGTGTAAGCGACGGAGGTGCTCAATTCCAACTCACTGCAGTGTATGCTAGTCCGACTAGTTCTCGGCATAAGTATTTTTGGCCTTAGCTTTTTGCACTTAATCTGGGTAATGGCGTTTCGTGGTTAGTTGGGAGTAATTTTAATGTTCTTATTGCTGATGATGAAAGAAGTAGGGGGCATGTGTCCATAATTGTGGGAGCCGGCTATTCTTGGATTTTTTCTCTCAAGGCTTAATGGATATGTGGTTTCGTAGTCCGCCTTTCACCTGGTTGAAGGGTAACCTTTATCAGCGTCTGGATCGTTGTGTTGTTAATTCCATGTGGAATGTTTTTTTGTTGATTCTCGTGTGCTTCACTTAGATAGATTGGGGTCAGATCTCAGCATCTAGTTGTAGTGAACAACATAATCGACCTTTTCACTTTATTGAGGCGTGGCAATCACATTTGTAGTTTGACGAGTTTCTTGGGTCGGTTTGGTCTTCTGATTTGTCTTAGGAGGATAACGTTGGAAAGTTTTGTAAAGAGGTGTGTGCATAGAATAAGAAGGTTTTTGGACATATAGGGAAGAAGAAGAGACATTTGCGGGCGCATCTATGAGGTATTGGTTGTGTGTTGATGAGACGTCATTCTGATTTTTTGGTTGCTTTGTCGGCTCAGATTAAATTAGAGTTGGAAATGGTCATGGTTCAGGAGGAGACGTTTTGGCGTCAAAAATCTTGTCCACAATGGCTGTTGTAAGGAGACCAAAATACTAATTTTTTTTATATATTGGTGATTGCTCGTAGACGAGCTAATCGTATTTTCATGCTCAAATGGGATGATAGGGGTGGTGCACCGATGGGGCCAATTTGAGACACTTAGCCAAGGACTTTTATAGGAAGTTGTTTACCATCTCGACCGATCCTCGGTCGATCTATGCGACTCGTGGGTATTTTTCGATTATGGAGTCAAGTACCCGAGATAATTTCATGTAGCCTATTTCTATTGATGAGATTCATAAGGCCGTGTTTAGTATAGGTGCTTCTAAGGCTCTGGGTGTGGATTGTTTGAATGCTGGCTTTTTTTCAACAAAATTGGCATATAGTGGGGGAGTCAGTTTGTGGTTTCGTGAAATATGTGTTCATGACTGGGTGATCCCTGCGCATATTAACCAGACGTTGTTGGTGCTCTTACCTAAGATACCATTGCCAGAGATGATGAGTCAGTTTTGTCCTATTAGTCTGTGCACAGTTATTTACAAGGTCATCTCTAAAATTTTGGTCTATCGTTTAAAGCCTTTTCTGCTATCATGGGTTTCAGAGAATCAGACTAGTTTTGTTCTAGGGTATTCGATCAATGGTAATATTATTATTACCCAAAAGATAATCCACTCTATGTGCTGGAAGACCGAGAAGAAAGGATGGATGGTGCTGAAGATTAATATGGAGATAGCGTATGATCGACTTGAGTAGGATTTTATTTATGATACACTTATTGACATTGGCATTCTAGACTCCATGATTCATTTGATTATGCAATGTGTTCCCACGATCTTATCTCAGATCTTATGGAATGGGGACATAACGGATCTTTTTACCTCGACTCGAAGGATTTATCAAGGGGACCCTCTTTTGTCGTATCTATTTATTTTATGTATGGAGCATCTCACGCAGTCTATAAATGCATCCGCTAATACCGGGCTTTGGAAAACGTTTAAAACCCCTCTCGTGGTCCAAAAATTTCTCACCTATTCTTTGCTGATGACATGATCCTGTTTGTTGAGGTATCACTTGATCAAATAAACATTATCCGTTCAGTCTTGGGTGATTTTTATCTAGTCTCTTGTCACAAAGTAAGTGTAGCTAAGACGACAAAGTTCTTTTCTAAATATGTTCATAATGAAACCGGATCGTTGATTAGTGATTGGTTTGGTTTTAAGGAGGTTATGGATCTTGGAAAATATTTAGGGGTCTCAGTTTTGCATCGTCAGGTTACTACAGGTTCATATCAGTACTTAGTTCAGATGGGGGGGTGAAAACTCAGTGGTTGGAAAGCGAAGTGTCTCTCGCTTGCAGGTAGGATTTTGTTAACAAAGACGGTGCTTGCTGCGATTCTTATCTACACTTTGCAAATTGTGATCCTACCAAAGAAAATGTGTGTGACGATTGAGAGGCTAATACGATGTTTTATATGGAGTATTATGTCAGAGCGTGGTAGGGTGCATTTGGTGAAATGGGCGGATGTGTACAAACCTATATCGCACAAAGGGTTGGGATTATGTCTGCTTGAAACTCTTAATGATGTGTTTCTTATGAAGTTAGCGTTCCATTTTTTTACGGGCAATGATGCACTTTCGGTCTGCTTTGTCTGTGCGAAGTACAAGTGTGGTGAGAGGGTTCCGATGTCGTTGCGCAATACTAATTATTCTCGTCTCTGGAAAAGATTAAATATTGTTTAGAATATTTTTTGTTCTAATCTAGCTTGGTCTGTTGGTTCGGGTAATAAAACAAAATTTTGGTATGACCCTTGGCTTGATGATGTTGGGCCGCTAGTCGATTATGTGTCTACTTCTCTTGTGTCGGTTCTTGGGCATACATTTGTAGCATCAATGGTAAATAGTGTGGGTGAGTGCCAATGGAATTTGTTTGCGCACCTACTTTCTCAGGATATTTTATTACGAATCGCTGCGACTAAGGGGCCAGAATCAAGGGCGTCCAAGGACTCGATTAGTTGGCAGGGTGGTCGTGAGCGTGTATTTACGTTGAAATTAGTATACCTGCTTAGGGCTGGCACCGTCGATAGCTCTCTGAATCTGGTATGGTTTATTATTCATAAATTTCGTGGTTTACCTCGGGTTAAATCTTTTTTATGGCTTGTATGTTGTCACAAGTTGATGACCAATGCGGAACGTAGCAAACACCATTTCATCATGGACAGCAGGTGCCTAATTTGCGGCGACTCGGTGGAAGATATTGATCATGTGTTCAGACGTTGTCTGCATATAGTGTAGGCCTGGACTGATTTGCTCCAGCCATCTAAACTGGAGGGATTTTTGAGCATGAAACTGCATGAATGGATAATTGCTAATCTTTCCAGATCATCATCTTTTGCGCGTAATGGGGAGCAGCGGGATCTCATTTTTGGTTATGTTATGTGGAACTTATGGCTCAACAGGAATGCTCACACGTTTAATAATTCGCTCGTTGGTTAAGCACTGTGCTCGAACGAAGTCGGCTTCTTGTTGCGAAATCTATCAAGGCTATGGCAGAAAACCGTGTGCCTGCTGCTGGAACTGTTGTCGCGATAGGAGTAATTGAGCATTAGAGTCTTTCGTCCCAACATTGGATAAAAGTAAATTTCGATGGGGCACGAAGGGCTGATGACGGCTATGCGATGTATGGAGGTGTGGCTCGTAATAATGTAGGAGAATGGTGCTTTGGTTTTGCGAAGTTCATCAGCATTTGTTCAATTTTAGATACCGAGTTGTGGGGAGCCTATTATGGGTTATATTATGCTTGGGAGGCGAGGTTTCGCCAAGTTGTACTTGAATTAGATAGTTTAGAGGTGATTCGAGTTCTCAAGGATGATTATAATGGTTTTCACTTTCTTAAATGGCATTTGGAAGAGATTCGAGGTTGTGCTTGGCATGTGCACATACAACATATGTGACGTACCGGTAATAAGGTGGCCGCCGCATTGGCTAAGAGTGCGAGATTGGATAGTTTGGAGCTTACTTATCATGTGGTCTCACCTGTTTGGATTGCCTCTTCGTTAAATGATGTTGTTCACTGTTAGTTATTGCTTTCATTTCGTCGGTGATCCCGTTGAACTTTTGTTTAGATATTAGTATTTTGTTTAGGGCTTAAATGAACTTTAGGTGCTCAAAGTATACCATTTTTAAATTTTAGGTGCCTAAAGTATTTTTTTGTAAAAATAGGTGCCTAAAGTTTCCAAAGTTATAATTTTAGGTGTCTGGGGTTAATCTGCCGTTAATTTTTTAAAAAATATATATAATTTTATTATTTTATTTTTTAAACTTATTTAAAAAAAACTCTAAATTTCTAAAATTCATAAAATTGCCCCTAAATTCAAAATCCCTAACCCACCCAAATTCAAATCACGATTTGAGTGGATTTTGTCGTCGATGGCGCCACCGCCGATGACCACATCCTTCGTCGGACCACCACGATCGTTTACCCTATCATCCCATCACCGAAAAATGGACCAGAGTTGTGCAAAACGCCAAACAAAGGCCGAAACATTCAAAATTTTATTCGAACGATTTGCGACGAGCGGCGGCTGAACGACAGCGATTGGTGCATGGGTGTTTTGGGATAAGGGAAGACGCTCCATTCCGTCGTCGAAATCGTGGCCAACGGCGGCGGGAGTGGTCGGATTGAGGGATTTAGGTATTTCGAGATTTAGGGATTTAGGATTTTGGGGCTTTTTTGAAAATTTATTTTTTTTTATTTTTTAAAGAATAATTTAAAATATATAAAAATATAAAACTTACCACGTTTCACATTATAATTGGCTACAAAAAAATTTTAACAGCAGTTAACCCCAAGCACCTAAAATTATAACTTTGGAAACTTTAAGCACCTATTTTTACAAAAAAAATACTTTAGACACCTAAAGTTCATTTAAGCCTTTGTTTAGATATTAGAATGGGTACTCTTTTCCTCCATTTAGTTTTAGGGGGGTTTTAGTGAGACCTATACTAATATTCCCTTGTGCATAATAGTTAATGAATACGATTATACCTTTTCACCAAAAAAACAAGATAACCATAAATTTTACATGAAACCCTAAATGGAGATAGATTTAGGATTTTCCTTACACTATGACAAATAATAAAATTGATGATGCTAAATGCTAGAGGTTATCAGTTTAGTTAACTTCAGTTATTAGTTTTTCAATATTAACCGTAAGTTTTGAGATTTTATATTTTATTTTGAAAAAATAGCTTTATTTTGTGATTTTAAAACATTATTTGTTAAAATTTTAAAGCCTTTTTTATAAATATTTCTTAAAAAATTAAATTTTCAAATAAACAAAAAATAATTAATAATTCATATATATTTAAGTTATTTCACTAATTTTAAGTATAAAATACTTATTTTATATTATAAACTATTTAAAATTAATTATAAAATAAATAAATAAATTAAATTCGATTCTAACCATAATTTTTAATTTTGTGAATCATAAACATTCTAAACACTATTGATCGGTTTTTGATTTTTTTGAATCATAAACTAGTATTCTGTGCTAGATTTTATATATATTTTTAATGAAAAACACATTTAAAGATTTAGTCAAGATTTTCGGTGTATTGGGGACTATGGGAATGCTCAACTGTCAACCAATGCACATGCATAATACCATAGATGCCATATGCTAAAACTAAACATATTATGGGTTTATTTGTCGGTCGGGATTTAATTTCTATAAATTATTTCAGTTTATTTTATTAGTGGTTTGACATCACATGCATCATTTTCATATTGGACCTCAGCTTCACATGTATGCGTATTGGTCATGCTTAAGGATGGATTGAAGGGGTTAAAGCACACAGTCGTCTCTCTAGAAATTTATAAATAACTTTGATATTTTTAAAAATATTTCTATATATTTTAGTTAAAATTTATTTTCGTCCCTTTAAAGTTTTATAAGTTTATCCCCTCCAAAATTTAATATGTTCATCCCTCATACAAAAAAGTCATACACGTATTGAGTACATGCATTATGAATAATAAATAGTTATTGTAGAGATTAACGTTTGAGTCTATTGATAACATATGTTATATTTATTAACAAATAAATTTTAATTTTAAAAATATTTTATTAAAAATAATAGTTTTTAAATTCTAATTTTTTTTGAATAGTCTAAAGGTGATTGCAAGATAGTATTTGTTCATACATATTCTTAACCCTTTGACAATGCGTATACACCTTCCTGACAAAGCGATTGAACCCGAGTATCCTAGGATGAACATCATCCACTTTTTCACTGAGACTACTTGTTGGGTTCTTTTAAATTCTAAATATAAATTATATAACGAACATAAAAGATAATGTCTTTGGACCGTTGGATGAAGGTAAATGGATAGATGAGATTAACAGTAGAAAATATGAAGATAATCACTGAAATTTTTGCTTGAATATTGATCCAAGTTTTTTTCCCCAATATATGGCACTAACAGAAATAATTCCCAAAATATTGTAAACTCTACAGTGTAATTGAAGTAGGATTCTTTTGAATCCAACTATGAATAGTAATTAAAAAACCCTAAAGGCTACTTCATTTGAATTCAACTTTGAATAGTGTCTGGATTTAGGGTCACTCGTCCACGTGGCAGCCATGCAGGTGATCTTGGGGTGGGTCAAAGTCGGATTCAGCTGAATCCGACTTCAATCCTGCACTGTCCGATTGAAGGCTACCATGCGTCAGTCAGCATGCATGCATGCAGTGTTTGGCTGGTGAAAAAAAAATTAATGAGGGTGGATGGACGGATTCAATTTTGTGAGGGATAGAGGGTTTAGGATTAATTGGATGGATGGTGAGATTTAATTGGGTAGGTGGTGTGAGTGGTTGAGATTTAGTTTTTATGAGGTTAAATAGGGGTTGGAGATAGATAGTGTGGAGAAAATTTTTTGAAGAATAAGAAGATTTGGAGATTTGGAGAATTTTTTTTTAAGTTGAGTAAGATATGTATTTTTTTGTAATTTATTAATATTATTTGATTAATTTTATTTTTAATGTATATTTTTGTAGTTATTACGAAAATCTGATTTTTATGTTTTTAAGTTAAAGTTTTTGCTTTTTTGTGTTAAATATGTGGTTGAAGATAAGGAAATTTGAAGAAAATATAGTAAGTAGATGTGTACTTTATTGTTAATTTTAAGTTCTTTATTTGTTTAAATTTTTAAGTTGTTTAATTTTTTTTGTGTTAAATAGGTGGTTGAAGAGATTTGAGAAGAAAACATAGTAAGTAGATTTGTATTTTATTATTTAATTTAAGTTCGTTAATTTTTTTAATTTTTAAGTTGGTGTTTGAATTTTTTATGTTCGAATATTTTTAGAGAATATAATTAGCTTTTGATTTTTTTTAGATTTATTTATAGGTGGTTGAAGAGAATATTGTTTTATTTATGGTTTATAAGATTTATTTGTAATAAAAGAAAAAAACATTTTTTTAATTTTTAGACGTTTATTTGAATATTTTGAGAAAATAAATAAGTTGATACTTAATTTAAGAGAAAAAAAACTTTTTTAATATAGGGTTGAAGAGATTTGAGAAGAAAATATAGTAAGTAGATTTGTATTTTATTGCTTAATTTAAGTTTGTTATTTTTTTTAATTTTTAATTTGATGTTTGAATTTTTGTTGTTCGAATATTTCGAGAGAATATTGTTTAATTTATGGTTTATTAGATTTATTTATAGTAAAAGATTTTTTTTAAATTTTTGGATGTTTATTTGAATATTTGGAGAAAATAAATAAGTAAAGACTTTATTTAATTTTTAATTTAGGTTCGTTAGTCATATTATTATTATAGTTAATTTAAACTAATTTTGTTGTTAATTGTGAAGGAAAATAGAAGTAGAGGTATAAGAAAAAATGAAGTAAGAAAGAAAGATTGATAAAATAAATTTAAACTAAAATTAACCTAAATATTCGATTAATGATAATCGTTGATATGATAGTTTAAACTAAGATTATCCGGATTATTTTTTATTTGATTATGATTGTTATTTTTTAACGTAGTAGATTTAGTCCCGGTTTACTAATATTTTCTAATATATGGAATGTAGGATGGCTGAGCAAGCTCCTCTATTGCATTTACAGGATCGACACATTACTAGCCTTAGGTTTGTTGAGCTGGTACAATTTTTTAAAATTTATTTATTACGAAATTGCTCACTTATATGTATTTTTGGTAATAATTATGTTTCAATAATGTGTTATTTACAGGATACATTATCTGTGCATGATAGCCAAACTCCTAGACCACAGAATCCTGAATTTCTTGTATGTGGCGAGATTTTATCATGCCACGTTCCTCCGTGGTTACAAGTTGGTTCACGGATTGATTACTGCTCTAATTAAGTGTTAGAGACCCAAAATGCATACATTTCATATGCCTTGTAGAGAATGCACGATCATGCTACAAGACGTGGTTTATCTTATTGAGGTCCAGTAAACAGAAAACCATTGGTCGAGCGTGCTGAGAGTTCAACTGCTGCAATTTGTGAGAGGTACCTTGGGAAGGTGTCATATGGAGGTAACATGAGAGGGTCTCATATGAAAATAAGTTGGCTAGATAGTGAATTTTGACTCGATGACTATAGTACAGTTGATGAAATTTATAAGGCCAGACGAACATATATCCTATAGATGATTGGAGGGATACCGATACCAGATAAATTTGGCAATATGGTTAGTGTACGGTATCTACGTTTTTTGGATACTCCTTGGGTAACTGATTGTGAACATAGTTGGGGATCAACCATATTAGCGCTCTTGTATCGTGAGTTGTGCAAGGGTGCTATAATGGATAAGGGTAAAAGGGTAGCCGGTATTGGTGGATGCCTGCTGTTGTTGCAAGCGTGGGCTTAGCAGTACTTCCTTTTTTTACACTGCTTACTCAAACAGATGTATAGTTTCCTTTTGTTGCAAGGTAAATATCTGTATTCTTAGTTGAATCTTTAAATTAAATTAAATTGTTCTTAAAATATTATTTTGATTTGTATGCAGATGGTGCGAGGAAAAGCATGAGACAGGATTGGCTCACAACAATGTAAGAGTTTGTAGATCTCTTATTGATTTTCATTGTCAAGAGCAGGTGTATGAGTGGAAAGTTTATTTCGTTAAATGTTTTATTCACATCTGAGTTATTTAGATGTATTATTATAAATAATCATTTTCTGTAGTTTATTTGGAAGGCATACGAAGATGACCGCATATTTGTACTAGAATATTTGATGAAGAATCTAATTTTATAGTGTAATGTTACACCGTTGATCCACTTTTCTGTTGTCGAGTTCTACTTTGTAGATAGAGTGTTGAGGTAATTTGGCTTCCACCAACCAATTTTGCGTATTCCACGTGACCATTACTATCTTCACGCTTATGATGGACATGGCAGGCCAGATATGGATTGGGAAGTCGTACAGAGCGAGTATATTGCTTTGTGGAACAACAGAGGTTCATCAGTTCCGGAACGTTATCCAATGGAAGCTGCCGATTTTGATTTCAAGAGTTCAAAGTTTATGATCTACTATCGTAGTCATGGAATGCCGTACTTAACAAATCTTGAAGAATGGGAGGAATACGAGATGTACCGAAAAAATATGGTGGCAAAGGTAAATCATCAAAAAATACAGCGAGCGCGTCACAGAGTACAAACATTTATAGTAGAACCTTGAAGGTTGGCCAACCACATGGGAGCCAAATATGGGCAGAGTAACGCCAATGGCTATATAGGAAAATGAATCGAATCCTACTTGTGATAATCATAAGTGGCCCTGAGATCCTCAGATAATATAGGGTTTGCTAATAGTGGTTTCCATGGATCTGAGTTTTATTCGTCTCATACATTTGTACATGCAAGAGTAGGCTTGAGCTCTTCAGGTTATCTAGGGTTTCATGATGCTGGTTTTCACAGACCCGAGTTTTATTTACCTCCTACATTTGTACATCTAGGAGTGGGCTCGATCTCTTTAGATAATATAGGGTTTGATGATGCTGGTTTATACAGACCTGAGTTTATTCTGCCACAATCACCCAATTACGCGAACTTTGGCCAGAACATGAATTTTTAAAAAATGCAAAATTTCTTGTATTCACCAGATATTATGGAAGGGCAAAGCGGTTATATGGATTTTTTCACAACACTGCCTCTTATGCCCTCGGTGACTGAGGATACTAAAAAAGATCCCGAGGCACCACAAGGCCACAACGTGCTTGACGATCGCCGCAGAGTTATCTTTAGACCACACCCCGTCACGGGCATAAATTACATAGAAAATGATTTGCCAGACTGTTTGAATTCAGAAATTAGTAATGATATTGAACTAATTTTTTAATTAGTAATGATGTTGAACATAATTTGGACAACATAACATTATAAATAACATAACATTTACATTAATAATATTTTCAAATACAAACATTGTAAATCACTGAGGCATAGGAACGAATCTTGGTTCATTCGGACAGTTTGATCTGGAATGTCCTTCAGCCCTACATATGGTACATCTCTTTCGTTGTCCCTTTTCTCTATCATGAAGGTCCATACTAGTATAGATGCAAGTCGATCTAGGTTGGCCATTTGGATTTCTACGAAGTGTAAGATCCGGTAACCATTTTCATGCTTCACTGATGGCCAATAATTTGAATTTGCATCAGAGGGAACTCATTTATGTAAATATTGACCATCCTATGGAGATTGAAGCATTCATCAATATAAGTGTACAGGTCAACCCCTACATACACACATGCTATAACTACATGAGTACATGGATACCGCCATGTCTGGAATGATCCACAATCACACCACCTAAGTATGAAATCGACTCGAAATACATTTGAGTGTCATGCTTCGTTGTTGCGTATGGGACCAACAACATCAAATGTCTGATTGATTCAGTCGAAGCTGTGAATCTTCAGCGACGTTGCATTCGTCACATTTGCTTGTATTTTTCTCACAAGCTCGGGAGCTCAACTTTGCCTTCTATTTATTAAAGCCTCAATTTTCTTCCCTTTAACTGCCTAAACTTTCGCCAACCTATAATATGTCTCTTTCACCAGGCTTGCTATTGGGAGATGATATGATCTTTTTAGTACTCTATTTATGTACTCTACAAGGTTGGTAGTCATTTGCCTGTATCGTCAAACACCTTCGTCATACGATTGGGCCCATCTTTCCCTCTCGATGTTGTTTGCCCAACTCTAAATACGCTCGTCGTACTTCATTAAATTCACCATCTTCCTCTCAAAATCTGGTCGCGTTAGTAGATATCATGTGTCATAATATTGTTAGTATCGAGACAAATCAAAACACATACATAAATAAATGGATATGCAAATATAATTGAGTTTGAAAAAAAGATGCTTACCCATGCTTAAAATCTCACTACGAATATATTGATTTTTGAACTGCTCGTAGTTGTTCTTACCGATGTGACGAACACAGTATATAGGGTATGTATATGAAGGTGTCCAATGACTTTCGTCTTGATTAATTGCTGCTTTGATACCTGACCTTCGATTGAATATAATGCATACCCCATATTCTCGGACGACATGCTCACGTAAATTGGTCAAAAAAATTCTAAGCTTCTGTCGTCTCCTGCTCAACAATTGCGTATGCAATTAGAAAGACATTTTTGTCACCATCTTGCTCAACGCCAATCAATAGTACATGAGAGTATCTCCCGTACATCCACGTGCCATCGACTTGAATCATACGTTTGCAATATGGAAAGCCTTCAATGGAAGGCTTGAACGCCCAGAAAAGTCGATGAAAAATATATGGCCTTCAATAAATTGGCCTTCGCGGTCGTATGCATCCTTGGTTTGATACCCCATTACGGTGCCTGGGATGAAATGTGTCATTTCTAGTAATAAAGTCGGTAGCTCGTTGTACAACTTATCGTAATCACCATATACCGACTCCATGCCTTATCCCTTGTACGCCACCCCTTCTTATATTTTATCTGGTATCCAAATTGTTACGCAATGGTTGCCTGAATCGTTGAAACATGAACCCTTGGATTTGCTTCAACCAAATTCATCACGTGATGGCTTATTACACTCGAGTCAAATTTTTGGTGGTCCTGGTCGATGAAAGTTCGTAAATAGGTATGATCGCCATTGTACTTTATGACCTCCCAACTATTTTTCCTCTAAAGCTTCGACACTCGGATCTTTCAATTTCACTCTTGTCCCTATTTCACATACTTGGTAAAGAAAGTCCTCTGGCTGGATTCTGCAACAACGTAGTCTACGTGGTTCTTGATGCTATACTCTTTCACTACCAATGTAGATTCATTCTTGTCATCAAATTAAAGCCTAACATATAATTCACCATGCTGACTCGAAGTTAATATGAGCATATCCAGGAATTGAGGCACCCGCATTGCATCGAAATCCACTAAGCTCATGTGAAAAGGGGGTTCATAGAATGTAATGTCGCCTCTGGTTGGAACGAATTCTCTAATACAAAAATTAGGGGCATCACCAACGTCATCAAGAAAAAAATCAGGATCCCCAATATCTTCATCTTCGCTGCAATCATCAAGTGTTTCCCCCCATCAACCTCGTAGGGGTTCCACATCAACTTCAACAGTCAAATCAACACTCGGGTCGTATGATGAAGCATATGTCGAAGGCCTGACTGGATGAAATGCACTCGATGTCCCACTTGCCAACATTGCAACAAAACTGCCTCCGGGCATATCAATCTCATTACTGAAATATCAAATCTCCATAGATTCATGCTCTGCAATCATCATTCCAACATCACATCATCTTAGAGAGTGATTGTACAATATTTGACCGTATTGTCACATGTCAGCCACGGATAACACAAACCATGATTATCTGTTCCAATTTTTTGTGATATTTTCTTCTTCATTTCTCAAAGCATGATTTCCTTGTTGAATCTCATCTTCGTAGTGCTTTTAGATTCAAATACAACCCCGACATCAGTTTTCACCATTTGTCCATTGTAATGGACAATCGTCATAAATCTGTTGTTGCTCATTTTCTCTACATATTCAAAACACATAAATGGATTTTCAATCATAATACACAAATCAAAATGAACATACTAAATCAAAATGTTCATAATAACATTTAAATTACGTTACTAACATCGTGGACGAGTTCTTTTCGAATATATTAATTTTTTAAAAATATAGTTCAAATATATTTTTCTAATATACTAAATCAAAATGAACATAATAATTTTTTCTAACATACTAAATCAAATTTAAAACAAATTAAAAAAGTGAATCCACATACACAAAATTCGAACCAACTCAAATAATAAACTACATGCATAAAATTTAAAATATATGAAACGTTCAAAATAAAAGGACCAAACTCAAATAAAAACAAAACTCTAAAAAATTGAATCTACTTACAATATTTTCTCCACTAATTTCTTCTTGTTCTTCTTCTACTTCTTCTTCAATCTAAAATTTTCTTCCAACCTAAACTATTTAACAAAAAAAATAAATTTTTATCCCCTATACTACCTATATCCCTCCTTTACTAACAATTACAAATTTTTAACCTCTACCCCTATACATTTTAAAACACCCTAAACCCATTTCCATTCAAAAATCACATCTACCACCCCTCAAAAAAAATAAATCTGCCACCCGCCCTACCCTAAAAATTACAGCCTAAACACACCCTATCAAATCAGGAAAAAAAACCATTTACGATGCATGCAACCCTGCATGCATGACAGCCTTCAAATTGAACAGTGCAGGGTTGAAGTTGAATTCAGCTGAATCCGACTTTAACCCACCCAAGATCACCTGCATGGTTGCCACGTAGACGAGTGACCCTAAATTCAGATTCTATTAAAAGTCGGATCCAAATGTAGTAGCCTTTAGGGGTTTTTTAATTACAATTCATAGTCGAATGCAAAAGAATCCGACTTCAATTACACTGTAGAGTTTGCAATATTTTGGGAATTATTTCGGCTAGTGCCATATATTGGGAAAAAAAACTTGGATCAATATCCAAGTAAAAATTCCATTATCACTTGGTAAAAAAATATAAGGAAATAATCTTATCCATTTATTACCATCATCTAACAGTCCGAAAAAAGTATAAAATTAATTGAATTTTACACAATATAAATGGATCCTAACCCATATATATATAGCGGTGTTCCAACTTCCCTTCTCTAAGTCATTTTCCCATATCTTTACAAAACATATAAGCATTCAATTTTTTAAACCATTTATATTCAATTTATTAGCTAACTAATCTAAATCAGGTATTGCAGAAGTCCGTTATGGGAAAACCCTCCCAATCCAATTTATTCCATTCACAACACTAGAATTCGAACCTCTTACTTTACTTGAGGGATATATTATCTCATCTAACTAGACCAACAGATTGTTAGTGGGTGCATTCAATTTTAAATTTTCGTAAATGAAGTAGAGATTGACGATATTAGAGATACTCCATTCACAATACTAGGATTCGAACCTTAGACTTTACTTAAGGGATCTAGTGCTTCTGTAACACCCTCAACGTATATTCGATATTCGAATACACATTAAAGATGTTACTAACTGATTTACACTGATTTTTAGACTTGTAATTTTTTTTAAAATATATGATGCAAAACTAATTTGATTAAACAACATTTTCTCGATTTTCACTAAATTACAAATCTGTCTAGAGTCACCTAGTTTCGACCCTGAATCGGTTTATAAAATACTTTAAGTAGTTATTAAATTGAAATTAAAATTCAGGGTGAAAACTATGGGTGCTGCCTAGACCCTTTCTTGATTTTAAAATCGCTACGCGATAAACAACCAACTAAATTTAAAATCGTTTGAAGCATCTTTTCTAATATTCTTAATTCATCAACAAAGTCATGTTTCTAGGTCATACATCACAAAAACTTATAAGTAGAGTACAAAAATTTAGACGTACTAATTAGCTAATTATTTAATATCTATACATGCCCCACTAGACTAGGATACCTTACTGATAATGCAAGTCAACTTGATCCAACAATGTACAACTCCTCCTCTGCTATCTAGTCCGAAGTACCTACATGTGATACGAAACACACGTTAAGTATAACTTAGTGAGGCATAATCATAACAATGTAAAATAATGATTATAAATCTGTAATGCAAGAATAATCATGTAAGAAATTTTGTACTGCAATAATTTTGTACTGTAAAGTCATATACTATACTGTAAAATCTTATGGCCCAAAGTAAATATCAAGTCATATAACAGTGCAATACAGTTCTTGGAAAATGGCAAGCGATTTTCGATTGCAGTTGATAACATTTTATCATGTATAGAACTACCTTACATGTATAGTTCATTAAACCAATATAATATTCAAGCCATGGGATTCGATCTGTCTTACCAGACTTGTGTACGATAAGCTTTTTAGCTTAACTACCTGCATAAATGCATTTCAAGTTTTATAGCCCAAAGTACAAAATCATATGATGCTATGGTACGCTAGTCATCACGACACCATAGTGTCTATGACGCCGTAGAGTCTGCATCGCCAAAGCGACTGAGATGAGTACGTACTCGAGGACGCCCTTTGCTCCTCATACTCACACATTTTGTGCTATGTAACACCGTAGTGTTTGAACCGACTCTGTAGAGTCTAACTCGACTCGGTAGAGTCTATCTCGACTCCAAAGAGTCTACATTGTTTGTCTCAACCCCGAAGAGTCTACATTGTTTATCTCTACCCCCAAAGAGTCTACATTGTTTAGCTCGACCCCGAAGAGTCTACATTGTTTATCTCGACCCCAGAAAGTCTACATTGTTTATCTCGACCCCAATGAATCTACATTGTTTAGCTCGCATCATAGTGCTATGACGCAGCTGCCAGGACTCTATGGATATCCAATTATACCAAAGAGTCTCACACTAGTACTTGGGCATATCAATATATTATTTTTCATATTCTACATCCAATCCTGCAATACTATTGTCCATAATTCAATAATGAGTAGTGCATATCCAAATATCTAAAATTCGATTTACCTTGAGTAAATCATTACACTACAATCATTGTATCAATATGTCATTTAATATTTCATGCTATTTGTATAAATAAGTCATCAGACATTTCAATTTATACAAAGGCCAGTTCATCGCAAGTCGTCCTATTTATCAACATGTCATAAATATATATAATATAATCATTCATATCACATATATAATAAATAAGTAAACTTGCACTCACCTTGGCTACTTATCATGATGCCTCACTAAGTCCTAGTTCGATCCTTTCTTTCATATAACCTCGAACCTTTTCTGATTCAGACTTAACTCCATTAATCACATAAATACAGTAAAATATTTGTTAGACTCAATTCTAACAATACCTTAAACTTGCTTTTTAAAATAATCATTCGAAAATAAGATTTCCAATTATTTTCTTTTCTTCCTTGTACTATTCGAAAACTCATTATGGTCCTTAGTGACCAATTTAAACTTCCATTAACTCTTATGATCTTGCAAACTAACATTTAAATACAAAATGTTTCAAATTATATTTTCTGACAGCTTGTAATACCTTCAAAGATTTATTTGTACAGGGCAAAATACACACCGGATCTTAATTTCCTTTATACTGGAGAAACTAGATTCGATAATAGTTCTAACGGTATAAGCCACAAAAATTAAAAAAAAATCTACAAAAATTATGAAAAATCACTGAATTCACGTCACAAATTTTCCATGCAGAAAACTACTCTGTAATTTTTCTGACCTTCACTCGATTGAAAATTCATATCTTTTAACATAGAACTCGGAATTAGTTTCCGTTTGTTGGAAATGAAACTAGACTGACATACCTTTATATCGGTATAAAATTCACCATCTAACTATTTTTATAAAATTTATGGAGAATTTCTAAACTTACTGCCATAATTTAAATTCCAACATAACTTTCCATGAATAATTTCTAATTTACACCAACTTCTCCTTATTTCTCTACTTGTCAATTTAGTCCTATCACTTTACTTCAAATAGGTAGGATAAAGCTTATATTCATATGTTCTCTTTACCTCCTTTATCAAAATAAGCTTAGACCTTTACTCCTCTAGTTTCTTTTGATTTGTCAAAATGGTCACCAAATTTACCAATATAAAGATTCAAGCTTCTTAACTTTGCAAACTAGTCCTCAAATTAACATTACTACCTTAATTCCATCATTTTCACTAACTTTTATTCAATATCCTTCATCCACTAACTTTTACCAAAGTGACATTTTAGTCACTAATTTTACACATAAACTTGCAAACTTGTATCGAATAATTAACCCAACATTTCTATTTTTTTTTCTTCTTACTATCAAGCTTGGCCGAATAGGTCCTTGCCAAAAATCCATGTGACCGAAATGGTCACCTAATCCTTTAAAGTTTGGTTTGCATTCAAACAACGTTATTACATGCTTGAATAAATTTTCATAACATGTACTCATTAATTCCATAATTAACACATCAACTCCCAAATTGGTTTATACATGCCGAATGGGTCCCTAATGCTTTTCAAGAATGCCATTTTGATCCCGATTACGTAGTTGAGTATTTAATGCATCAATTCTTTCGGAATCATCACTAATAAAAAATTTTCAAGAATCAATCTTCTACTTTTCTCCAATTACCGAAATGGTCACTTGAATTTCTAATGAAGGATTTTGTATTCCATTATCATAATCAAGCTTGAACATTATTATTCTCATCAAATACATCACTAAAATAAATTGCAAAGTCAATCCCCTAAGTTCCTTCATCAAGCCGAATTGGTCACTTTAATATGCAAAATAGATTCAATCATTCTAATATCATTTTCATACTTATAACATCATAATCACATCAATTTCATCCTCAATTCAAACCACAAATTCTAGGGTTTAGGGTTTATGTCTTGAACATGGGATTTAATTCCAAAACAAGCTTGTTTTGATGTCTACAACATCAAATCTATTCAAATCATACCTTGAACATAACTAGTATTCAAAATTCTCATCAACATCTTCATCAAAAATACATGCTTCTCTTAGCTTTACCATGCAATACTAATATCAAAATAAAGAGAATTGGATGTAGATCACTTTACCTTAATTTATTTTCCTTGAATCAAGCTTTAAAGCCTTCAAATTAGCGTGAAAAATAAATTTCTCTTCTTCCTCTCCTTTCTTTCTTTCCCACGAAATGAATGGGAAAATAGGATGATCACATTTTTTTCCAGCTTTTAATTAATATACATGTTTAAATATAATTTTGCCACTTGTTAACTTAAAAATGAATTTTAAATTCATTTTAACCCATTTTCCAAATTTATCCTCCAACCAAATCCTTATTTACAAGTCTTCTTCAAATATGCCATTCATTAAGATTGAACCAATTTGGTTCCTTCATAACTGGCCACTTCCAAAGAAATCATAAAAAAATTTATTTTATGATTTTTTATTCGATCCAAATATCTGATAATCACCTAATACAATTTTCCATTGATCGAACTATCGAATTTAATCCAAAAATCTCATATCTCTAAATTCCATAAATATTAGTTTATGACTTTCCATGTCTTATGGAACAACCTCTGAAACTTCAATTCGATCCGATTTCCCGATATTCACAAAACACTTCTACTGAGCTTTTACCATTACCGAGCTATTGAATTTATTCCGAAAATTCTATATTTCTATATTCAGAAAATAAATACTATTATCTCATAAAAACTTCCCTTCCTAAGGACTTAGACTGAATTTTTCTAACTCAGTCTATTATTCCGATAATTGTCGAAAATCCTCGAGTAAAATTTCTCTTAGAAATCCTTTATCGGAAATTCATACGAATATTCTCTACTCTTATTGAGTCCAAAATATCGATCAGAAACACTTTTATGGGACCTTCCCGAAGGTCACTCATCCTAGTGTTTCCCTGTTCTGAGCACACTTAATAATTTTATTCGATCTAAATTCGTTACCTTATACCGCATTTTCATTCTCGTGATCTATATTAGATTTTTACTCACTGATCGAATTTATCCATCTACATGAAAAATTAGTTATCGAGAAAATCCTTTATTATGAATTTAAACTTTTTCTTTCTTTATGATTTAGCAACCAACTTTTGAAAATTGTCATTTTGGTCACTAAACTTTAACCTTCAATTCCCCTTTCCAATTTTATCGGATTTCAACCAAATTTTGCATGTACCCTGATATGCTTATCCTCTATCACATGATACCTTTAAACCTCAGAAATTCCTTTTCTAAAGCTTCTAATTAAAGAAATCCTAACGTTTCCATTTTTGTTATTTTAGCCACTAAGTTTGCTTTTAAGCTCTTATCTTAGTACTAAATGACCCTTAATCAACATAGCAAATTTTGGGGTATTAAAATTCTTCCCCTTTAAGAAAAATCGTCCTCTAATTTTCAAAACGTACATGGTTTAAAAAATTTACAGGTAATGCTCTTTCGTTTTCTTCTCGATTTCTCAAGTAGCTAATTCTATTTTATAATTTCGCTAACTGACTTTTACCAATGAAATTTTCTTATTCCTTATTCCTTTTAATTCCATATGCTAAAATTTTCATCGGTTCTTCTTCATACATCAAATATCGGGTTATAATTCAACTTCCTTTGGGTTGATAATGTGAAAATGATCTGAGACCAAGCTTTCTTTTTGACCAAAGCATAGTATTTTTTTTCCAAGGTGAAACTTCCATACATACCTTAATTCTGAATTTAAACTCAATATCCCTTTTTCTTTTTATCTACACGTGCCTATTGTCGATCTGTAGCTGCTTTAGGATTATTTTAAAGAATCCTTACTTTTTATTCTATTTCTCGAGTCAAATCAACTCTATCCACTTTTGGATTATTCCGAACACTTCAATCATTTTACCTTGAAATGTACATATGAGCCCTTACTCTCTAAACTTCTTATAACTTGTGCTATTATAAGCGTAAGTGCAAATACAGATTTTAAGACTAACATCTTATAATTACTGTAGCAGTTCTCTATTATACAGATAACTCATCCCGGATAGGAGTTAACTACCATATTTATTTCAATGTGTTGTATCAACTATGGGTCTTTTCTTAACCCTCAAAATTCGTCACCTGACGAAATCTAACAGTATCTTATCTTTCTTATAGCCATTTGAGTCTTATTCCTACTATTTGGGAGCTACATCAAGTTATGCAAGCAATATATCAGTAACATCACATCATAGGGGCATGTACACTTTAGAAAAATCATATTGGACTTAGTTTAACCTCCAGAATCGGCTAAACCTTTGCTCTAATACCACTAAATGTAACACCCTCAACGTATATTCGATATTCGAATACACATTAAAGATGTTACTAACTGATTTATACTGATTTCCAGACTTGTAAAATTTATATATATATATAATGCGAAACTAATTTGATTAAACAACCTTTTCTCGGTTTTCACTAAATAACAAATCTATCTAGAGTCACCTAGTTTCGACCCTGAATCGGTTTATAAAATACTTTAAGCAGTTATTAAAATGAAATTATAATTCAGGGTGAAAACTGTGGGTGCTGCCTAGACCCTTTCTTGATTTTAAAATTTCTATGCGATAAATAACCAACTAAATTTAAAATTGTTTGAAGCATATTTTCTAATATTCTTAATTCCTCAACTAAGTTATGTTTCTAGATCATACATCACATTAACTTATAAGTAGAGTACGAAAATTTAGACGTACTAATTAGCTATGTATTTAATATCTATACATGCTCCACTAGACTAGGATGCCTTACTGATAATGCAGGTTAACTTGATCCAACGATGTGCAGCTCCTCCTCTGCTATCTATTCCAAAGTACCTACGTGTGATACAAAACACACGTTAAGTATAACTTAGTGAGGCATAATCATAACAATGTAAAACAGTGGTTATAAATCTGTACTGCAAGAATAATCATGTAAGAAATTTTGTACTGCAATAATTATGTACTGTAAAGTCATGTACTGTACTGTAAAATCTTATGGCCCAAAGTAAATATCAAGTCATATAACAGTGCAATACAGTTCTTGCAAAATGGCAAGCAATTTTCGATTGCAGTTGATAACATTTTATCATGCATAGAACTACCTTACATGTATAGTTCATTAAACCAATATAACATTCAAGCCATAGGATTCGATCTATCTTACTAGTCTTGTGTACGACAAGCTTTTTAGCTTAACTACCTGCATAAATGCATTTCAAGTTTTATAGCCTACAGTACAAAATCATGTGATGCTATGGTACGCGAGTCATCACGACACCATAGTGTCTACGACACCTTAGCGTCTGCATCGCCGAAGCGACTGAGATGAGTACGTACTCGAGGATGCCCTTTGCTCCTCATACTCGCACATTTTGTTCTATGTAACACCGTAGTGTTTGAACCGACTCTGTAGAGTCTAACTCAACTCGGTAGAGTCTATCTCGACTCCAAAGAGTCTACATTTTTTGTCTCGACCCCGAAGAGTCTACATTGTTTATCTTGACCCCGAAGAGTCTACATTATTTATCTCGACCCCGAAGAGTCTACATTGTTTAGCTCGACCCTGAAGAGTCTACATTGTTTAGCTCGCCCCGAAGAGTCTACATTGTTTATCTTAACCCCGAAGAGTCTACATTGTTTATCTTGACCCCGATAAGTCTACATTGTATAGCTTGACCCCAAAGATTCTACATTATTTAGCTCAACCCCGAAGAGTCTGCATTGTTTATATCGACCCTGAAGAGTCTATTGTAACCCCCCTCGACCCGGCCTAGACGCAAGACTGATCCAAGTAAGCTACATTAGGTTTACAGAAGTAAACCAAGAAGATTACACCTAAAATACGCCCCCTTTATTTTTTTCCTTTTATCCTGTAATAGTACATTAATGCTTTCCTACATTATCATAATGTTCATAGGTGAGCACTCATCTTAATCGGGCATCGTAACGACATTCAATTGGCAACAACACAATTTAGGTACCGAAACACAAATTCAGTAATATTAAAGGACTTTTCCACTTTTTAAGTTACTAACCTTTAATTAGGTTCATTTCATGCTTATATGTCAAATATCAGCCTCAAATGATCATTCATGCTTAAATAATTAACAAATCAAGATTCAGGGACTAAAACAAAAAAATAGAACTTCACTAAAGCCATTAACTAATAACTGCCACAGGTATCGGTACGCCCACTTGAGTATCGGTACACCCTTTCCATTTCGAATTCCAAAAATTCCAATAGCCAAATCTCGTATCGGTATGACATCGCATAGCGATACGCCTTACCAAAAACAAAGGCCCGTATCGATCCTCAAACCCGTGCACCGAACCTCCAACCCAAACTCAGCCTTCCCGTACCGGTACGTAAACCCGTGTATCGGTACGTTACTCTAAAAATACATACCCATATCGCAACGCCTAGCCCACGTACCGGTACCACAAGCCCGAAATGGCTTCCCGTACCAATACGTGAACCCGCGTACCTATACGCCTAGATCTGAATGGTCACAATTCGCTGGTTTAACATGCTTATCTCAAAACTAAACCACTTCATCATGCCACAAATACTCAACAACACTACCTAGATGCAACAGCAACCTAAACAACGTCAAGCTTCATCGCCTTGATTATCCCTTGTTTTCAACACATAAAACCAAAGGATATATGCATTAAAATGCATTCAAACCATTGTCTAACAGCAATCTCCCGTAACTCCCAAGTTGCCCAATCGAAAACCATCTGAAACATACCGAAAACACCATCAAATGTTTCCGAAACTTAACCCAGACAAAAACAACAATTCGAGCCATCAATCAACATTTAACAACATCCAAAAACCCTTTCCTAACATCATTTTACCTCCAGCAAGGATTAAACTCGATTATCACCACAATAACTCTAAACTAGCAACCTAACTAATTAGAGATTCAAGAGTTTTAGGATTCTATTGATAAAAACAACTTATCAACATCAAAATACATCCAAAACATATATTAAATCATCTCAATTACTGGAAATCAAATCCACTTCGAAAATCACCATGCTTCATCAAAATTTCCAAAACAACCCAATTAAACATGGATAAAACATTAAAACCACATTACAACTTATGAATCAAGGATCAAATACTTGGGAATATCAATAAAGAACCATTTAACATAGGAGATCACAGACCTTACCCCTATTATGTGATTTCCCCTCAACTGGCTTGTTCAAAGCTAATAGAATGCAAGATTTCAATGAGATTTTGCAAAACAAGGTTAAAGAAACAAATTAAAATCAATAATCTGAGTGAAAATAGTCTCTCACCTTTGGATTTTGATAAAATTTTGAGTGTTTGGAAGAAAAGAAGTTAGAGAAAAGATTTAGGAAAAAGTTATGTAAACCTCTTTTAACAAGCTAATAACTAACTTTAGATATTTAATCCTTAATAACACCATTTAAAACACATATTTAAAATAATTTAATTGAAGAGAGAAATCACCAGCAACCACTTGGTAGATTAGCTCCTTAAGGATTCTAAGGATTTAACCCTTTTGATTTTTGTCACTTTAAAACAGTTTTCAAAAATCGCATTTTGGTGTCGCCACAAGACTTTCACGATCTCTATCATCTTACCACGAAGAACTTTTCTGTTGGTATTGAGGATCTCTATGGGTTCCTCATCAAAGGTTAGATCCGGCCTCAACTCCACATCCTCCACCGGCATGATATGCGATGGATCTGACCGATACCTCCGTAACGTAGATATATGGAACCCATCATGTCTTTTCTCCAGCTCGGGAGGCAACCTTAACCGATAAGCCACCAGACCTACACGATCAACAACTTCGTACGGTCCAATAAACCTCGGACTAAGCTTACCCTTACGTCTAAATCTCATTACATTTTTCCA
Organism: Hibiscus mutabilis; assembly: GCA_019671005.1. NCBI lineage: Eukaryota > Viridiplantae > Streptophyta > Magnoliopsida > Malvales > Malvaceae > Hibiscus > Hibiscus mutabilis. The sequence continues at coordinate 14,635,679 of CM033728.1, read as the reverse complement.
ATGTGACACTTCAAAGAATACACGATCGCCCACCGCATATTCGACTTCCCTACGCTCTAAATCCGCGTAAGATTTCTGCCAATCCGCTACCGCTTTCAAGCTATTGCACACAGCTTCACTTTTCAAACATGCCTTTCAACACACTTGGCAGGGAAACTTGCCTTTCCCCTACCTTAGCCCAACACAAGGGCGTACAACACCTCTGGCTATACAACGCCTCATACGGTGCCATCTGGATACTAGCTTGATAACTATCATTATAAGCAAATTCAACCAAAGGTAAATGTTTCTCCAGGTTCCTCAAAACTTTATAATACAACACCTCAGCATATCCTCCAAAACATGGATAACCCACTCAAACTGTCCATCCGTCTAGGGGTGATACGCGGTGCTGAAACTCAACCTCGAAATCAAAGCCTGGTGTAAAACTTCTCCAGACCCTTGCCATAAACCTTGGACCCCTATCTAAAATGGTATATTTAGGTACACCATGCATGCGCACAATCTCCGCTATATACAAATCTGCCAACTTGTCCAAAGTGTACGGTGTATGCACCTGCAGGAAATATGCACACTTTGTGAACCGGTCAACAATCACCCAAACTAAATCCTTCTAAACTGGTGCCAAAGGCAGCCCCGTCACAAAATCTATGGTGATCCCCTTTCATTTCCATTCCAGAATTCTCAACGATTGCAATAACCCAGATAGAACTGATGTTCAGCCTTGACCCGCTGACACACCATGCACCAGGAAATAAACTAAACCACATCATGTTTCCAACTAACCTAGTAGTATGCCTCCTTCAACCCGCGATACATCTTAACACTACCGGGATGCATAGAAAGAGAACTCAAATGTGCCTCCGTCAAAATAGTATGCCTCAACTCCGGATCATCTCTATTCGATCCTTGAAACACAAAACCCCATCATCATCAAAATAAAAATCCTTCGAATTACCCTCTGATATGTCCTTAACGTGCTCAACCAATGAGTCATCAAATGGTCGCTTATATTTAACCCTTTGTGCCAGCGTAGGCTTAACTTGCAATTCGGCTAACAAAACATCTTCTCGTGCCACACTGAACCTTGCAAACACAGCTCTAAGCTCAACCGCAACCTTACGTCTCAAAGCATCCGCAACCACATTGGCTTTACCAGAATGATACTCAATTGTCAAGTCGTAAACCTTAAGCAACTCCAACCATCTTCATTGCCCAAAATTTAAACTCTTGTGATCCGTGAAAACCACACACTTTTCGCCCTATAGATAATGCCTTCAGATGTCCAAAGAAAAAACCACAGCCGCAAGCTTCAAATCACGAATTAGACAGTTGCGCTCATGAACCATCAACTGTCTTAATGCCTAGGCCACAACCTTACCATTCTGCATCAACATGCAACCAACTCAACATACGATGCATCACTAAAAACCATAAACTCCTTTCCCGATACCGGTCGAACCAACATATGAGCATGTGTCAAAACCTACTTCAACTTCTCAAAACTGTGTTGCTGCCTCTTCATCCACTCATAAGGAATATTCTTTTGCAATAGCTTTGCCAATGGTTCTGCAATAGTCAAAAACCCCTCAACAAAACGGTGTTAACAACCAGCCAATCCAAGAAAACTACGCACCTCCGATACCGACTTAGGTTGCTTTCAATTAAGGTTACCTCAATTTTCTGTGGATCAACATGAATACCTTTCGCAAAAACCACATATTCAAGAACATCACTTCCTTAAGCCATACCTCACACTTGCCCAGCTCGACGTACAACTAATTATCCTTCAACGCTTGTAACACAATCCACAATTGCTGATCATATTCCTCCTCAGTACGCGAGTACACGAGAAAATCATACATAACCACCACCATGAACTGATCAAGATATTCATGGAACACCCTAAACCTTAGGACTCACCACTAAAGCTAAATAAGCTTAGCAACCTCCTTGTGACATCCTTTTCGCTTGAGCAGCCGCCATTACCTTGGACAAGAATTCTATATTCTCCCCAATTACCATAACTTCATACTCATCAACTAACCCCAAAGAAACCCCCTTTTTAGGACTCACAATCCACAACCGCCTTGTGCTCACTCAATCATCTTATACTCAAAACACATTAAAACCGTAGAATGACAACTCTAAAAGATCTGTGGCAACCCATAACCTTGCACCACCAAAGAAAACCACCTAAACAACCCTCTCAACGTACCCAACTCACTAGAAGAACTAGCTACTATCACTACCTCTGCCTCCAAAATGTTATCCGTAAGTGTGGACATATGTATGCATGCTTTCTTATATGTCATCCTAGATGCCTATGCATGTGGATGCAAAACCTCTAATGTCATGCCCAAAGATGTATGCATGTACTGACATATTCAAATATATTACATATAAGTGTTTTTGCACTGTGCATGGTCACGTCCACACTCACTTATAACATTCTCGATACCACTGTACACGAGAATACCACTACTCTAACTACTATCCAAAAGTAGGTATTTAGAAAATGCCCAACACGAAATAATCATGAATGTCATTGGCACATTTGATGCCTCCACAAATAGTCATAACAGCTAATGGTCTAAAACCCAACTAGCACTAATCACGCTAGAACCTCGGGAGAGAACTCTCAGGCGAACAAACATCACCTTAAACTCAGCAACTAATATGCCAACTCCTATCAACACTACAGGAGAATTCATCAAACATATGCTCACTCGACATAAATGAAAGCATAGACCTTAAATTAACCAAAGATAACAATGACAAGGATTGCAAAGCGAAGGTACCTATGATCACATCCGTGTCATTGCAACCTTCTTGACGAACAAGGATCTGTGCCGGTCCACCATTCTCCGGTCACACATCAACATCCTAAACTAGTGTAGCTCTCACAACACAAGGACAATCACGCTTTAAGTGATTAGAAGATCCACATTTCCACCAACCCATAGTATTTCCCCAACATACACCCGTGTGTCGTCTACGACAGCGCTCACACTCAGCCCTACTACGAACTTCCTAGTTACCCTTACCAACGCTGCCTCCACGCTTGCAACCTAATTTAAGCCTCTTACCACGAGACCTCCTATTTTGCTTTCCAGAATAGCCAAAATCAGATGCTCTCTTACCCGAGCTCACACTCGCTGCCTGCCTAAAGGCAGCTAGGGACGAACCTTGTTCGACCACCACAGCAGGTGCCGGTGCTTGCACTTGTACTCTAGCTACCGCTACACGAAAAGCCATCATCACCGCTTGGACCAACGGGGTCAGATCACCAAAACTGACACTGGAGGAGCTCGGGGTACAACTCATGCCCCAACATCAATTGGAGTAACCAGCAGAGGAGAAGAAGGTAAAACATCAAAGAGATTCCCTTCCACATCACTATTCTGTCCAACTCTGGTACTACCATCCATTATACGCAACTCTCGTCGAACCACACTAACAAGAACATCAAGGCACATTAAAGATAGGCTTGCATTAGGCAAAGAATCCAAGATAACTTTATAAAACCTTTTAAAACCTCGGTAATAGGCAATGTGTTCCCAAACCATATCCCAACATGGTATAAAACAATCACCGTACATATACAATCACCATGCAACTCAAGCAACAATAGCAAAACAAACAACAACATCCCAACTTTTCGCAACCTGGCTCTAATACCAACAAATGTAACCCCTTCGACCTGGCCTAGATGCAAGACCGATCCGAGTAAGCTACATTAGGTTTACCGAAGTAAACTGGGAAGATTACACTTAAAATGAGCCCATTTTTTTCCTTTATCCTATCTAGATACATTAATGCTTTCCTGCATGATCATATTGTTCATAGGTGAGCACTCATCTCAATCAGGCATTGTAACGACATCCAATTGGCTACAACACAATTTAGGGACCAAAATGCAAATTCAGTAATATTAAAAGACTTTTCCACTTTTTAAGTTACCAACCTTTAATTAGGTTCATTTTATGCTTATATGTCAAATATCAGCCTCAAACGATCATCCATGCTTAAATAATTGACAAAGCAATATTCAAGGACTAAAACGAAAGAAAATAGAACTTTCACTAAAGCCATTAACTAACTTAAATGCCATGGGTATCGGTACGCCTACTTGAGTATCGGTACGCCCTTTCCATTTCGAATTCCAAAAATTCCAATAGCCAAATCTTGTACCGGTACGACCCTGCATACTGATACGCCTTACCAAAACAAAGGCACGTACCGATCCTCAAACCCGTGTACCGAACCCCAAGCCAAACTCAGTCTTCCCGTATCGATACGCAAACCCGTGTATTAGTATACTACTCTAAAGATACATACTCGTATTGCAACACCTAGCTCGCGTACCAGTACCATAAGCCCGAAATGGCTTCCTGTACCGATACGTGAACCCACACACCGATACGCTTGGACCTGAATGGTCACAATTTGCTGGTTTAACATGCTTATCTCAAAACTAAACCACTTCATGCCACAAATACTCAACAACACTACCTAGATGCAACAACAACCTAAACAACGTCAAGCTTCGTCGTCTTGATTATCCCATGTTTTCAACACATAAAACCAGAGGATATATGCATTAAAATGCATTCAAACCATTGCCTAATAGCAATCTCCCGCAACTCCCATGTTGCCCACTCGAAAACCATCTGAAACATACCAAAAACACCATCAAACGTTTCTGAAACTTAACCCGGCCATAAAACAACAATTTAAGCCATCAATCAACATCTAACAACATCCAAAACCCTTTCCTAACATCTTTTTACCTCCAGCAAGGATTAAACTCGATTATCACCACAATAACTCAAAACTAGCAACCTAACTAATTAGAGATTCAAGAGTTTCGGGATTCTATTGATAAAAAAAACTTATCAACATCAAAATACATCTAAAACATATATTAAATCCATCTCAATTACTGGAAATCAAATCCACTTTGAAAATTACCATGCTTCATCAAAATTTCCAAAATAACTCAATTAAACATGGATAAAACATTTAAACCACATTACAACTTATAAATCAAGGATAAAATACTTGGGAATATCAATAAAGAACCATTTAACAGAGGCGATCACGGACCTTACCCCTGTTATGTGATTTCTCCCTCAATTGGCTTGTTTAAAGCTAAGAAAATGCAAGATTTCAATAAGATTTTGCAAAACAAGGTTAAAGGAACAAATTAAAATCAATAATCTGAGTGAAAAAAGTCTCTCACATCTGGATTTTGATAAAATTCTGAGTGTTTGGAAGAAAAGAAGTTGAGAGAAAAGATTTAGGAAAAAGTTATGTAAATCTCTTTTAAAAAGCTAATAACTAAATTTAGATATTTAATCCTTAATAACATCATGTAAAACACATGTTTAAAATGATTTAATTGAAGAGAGAAATCAACATCAACCACTTGGTAGATTAGCTCTTTAAGGATTCTAAGGATTTGACCATTTTTTATTTTAGTCACTTTAAAACAATTTTCAAAAATTGCATTTTGGTTACTAACCCAAAATGTTATATTTCCAAATTCCTTTTTCTAAAATTGATTCCACCAAAAATCAATATATAATAAAATATGATTTTTAACTATTTTTCCATATTTTTATCTTACCATAAAATATACGGTCCCGAATCTCACTCGAATCTCTAACCTGGTTTACCGGACCATCTAATAAACCTCAAAACCGCTAAGCACAAAACCGGGGTGTTACATCTACATTGTTTATCTCGACTTCGATGAGACTACATTGTTTATCTCGACCCCGAAGAGTATATTGTTTAGCTCGCATCGTAGTGCTATGACGCAGCTGACAGGACTCTATGGATATCCAATTATACCAAAGAGTCTCACACTAGTACTTGGGCATATCAATATATTATTTTTCATATTCTATATCCAATCCTTCAATACTATTGTCAATAATTCAATAATGAGCAGTGCATATCCAAATATCTAAAATTCGATTTACCTTGAGTAAATCATTACACTACAATCATTGAATCAATATGTCATTTAATATTTCATGCTATCTGTATAAATAAGCCATCATACATTTCTATTTATACAAAGGTTGGTTCATCGCAAGTCGTCTTATTTATCAACATGTCATAAATATATATAATGCAATCACTCATATCACATATATAATAAATAAGTAAAAATGCACTCACCTTCGCTACTTATCATGATGCCTCACTAAGTCCTAGTTCGATCCTTTCTTTCATAGCACCTCAAACCCTTTCTGATTTGGACTTAACTCCATTAATCACATAAATACAGTAAAATATTTGTTAGACTCAATTCTAACACTACCTTAAACTTGCTTTTAACATAATCATTCGAAAATAAGATTTCCAATTATTTTCTTTTCTTCCTTGTACTATTCGAAAACTCATTATGGCCCTTAGTGACCAATTTAAACTTACATTAACTCTTCCGAGCTTGCTAACTAACATTTAAATACAAAATGTTTCAAATTTCATTTTCTGACAGCTTGTACTACCTTCAAAGATTTATTTGTACAGGGAAAAATACACACCGGATCTTAATTTACTTTATACTGGAGAAACTAGATTCGATAACGATTATAATGGTATAAGCCACATAAATTAATAAAATCTACAAAAATTATGAAAATTCACTGAATTCACGCCACAAACTTTCCAAGCATAAAACTGCTCTGTAATTTTTCTGACCTTCACTCGATTAAAAAAATCATATCTTTTAACACAAAACTCAGAATCAGTTTCCGTTTGTTAGAAACAAAACTAGACTGACATACCTTTATATCGGTATAAAATTCACCATCTAACTATTTTTATAGAATTTATGGTGAATTTTTAAACTTACTGCCATAATTTAAATTCCAACATAACTTTCCATGAATAATTTCTAATTTACACCAACTTCTCCTTATTTCTCTACTTGTCAATTTAATCTTATCACTTTACTTCAAATAGGTAGGATAAAGCTTATATTCATATGTTCTCTTTACCTCCTTTATCAAAATAAGCTTAAACCTTTACTCCTCTAATTTCTCTTGATTTGTCAAAAAGGTCACCAAATTTTCCAACATAAAGATTTAAGCTTCTTAACTTTGCAAACTAGTCCTCAAATTAACATTACTACCTTAATTCCATCATTTTCACTAACTTTTATTCAATATCCTTCATCCACTAACTTTTACCAAAGTGACCTTTTAGTCACTAATTTTACACATAAACTTGCAAACTTGTATCGAATAATTAACCCAACATTTCTATTTTTTTATTTTTTTCTTCTCACTATCAAGCTTGGCCGAATAGGTCATTGCCAAAAATCCATGTGACCGAAATGGTCACCTAATCCTTTAAAGTTTGGTCTTCAAACAACGTTATTACATGTTTGAATAAATTTTCATAACATGTACTCATTAATTCCATAATTAACACATCAACTCCCAAATTGGTTTATACATGCCGAATGGGTCCCTAATGCTTTTCAAGAATTCCATTTTGATCCCAATTACCTAGTTGAGTTTGTAATGCATCAATTCTTTCGGAGTCATCACTAATAAAAAAAATTCAAGAATCATTCTTCTACTTTTCTCCAATTACTGAAATGGTTTATACATGTACTCATTAATTCCATAATTAACACATCAACTCCCAAATTGGTTTATACATGCCGAATGGGTCCCTAATGCTTTTCAAGAATTCCATTTTGATCCCAATTACCTAGTTGAGCTTGTAATGCATCAATTCTTTCGGAGTCATCACTAATAAAAAATTTCAAGAATCATTCTTCTACTTTTCTCCAATTACTGAAATGGTCACTTGAATTTCTAATGAAGGATTTTGTATTCCATTATCATAACCAAGCTTGTACATTATTATTCTCATCAAATACATCACTAAAATAAATTGCAAAGTCAATCCCCTAAGTTCCTTCATCAAGCCGAATTGGTCACTTTAATATACAAAATAGATTCAATCATTCTAATATCATTTTCATACTTATAACATCATAATCACATCAATTTCATCCTCAATTCAAACCACAAATTCTAGGGTTTAGGGTTTATGTCTTGAACATGGGATTTAATTCCAAAACAAGCTTGTTTTGATGTCTACAACATCAAATCTATTCAAATCATACCTTGAACATAACTAGTATTCAAAATTCTCATCAACATCTTCATCAAAAATACATGCTTCTCTTAGCTTTACCATGCAATACTAATATCAAAATAAAGAGAATTGGATGTAGATCACTTTACCTTAATTTATTTTCCTTGAATCAAGCTTTAAAGCTTGCAAATTAGCTTGAAAAATAAATTTCTCTTCTTTCTCTCCTTTCTTTCCCACAAATGAATGGGAAAATAGGATGATCACATTTTTTTCATCTTTTAATTAACATACATGTATAAATATAATTTTGACACTTGTTAACTTAAAAATGAATTTTAAATTCATTTTAACCCATTTTCCAAATTTATCCTCCAACCAAATCCTTATTTACAAGTCTTCTTCAAATATGCCATTCCATTAAGATTGAACTAATTTGATTCCTTCATAACTGGCCACTTCCAAAAAATCATAAAAATTTTATTTTATGATTTTTTATTCAATCCAAATAACCGATAATCACCTAATACGGTTTTCTATTGATCGAACTATCGAATTTAATCCAAAAATCTCATATCTCTAAATTCATAAATATTATTTTATAATTTTCCATGTCTTATGGAACAGCCTCTGAAGCTTCAATTTGATCTGATTTCCTGATATTCACAAAACACTTCTACTGCGATTTTACCATTACCGAGCTATCGAATTTATTTCAAAAATTCTATATTTCTATATTCAGAAAATAAATACTATTATCTCATAAAAACTTCCTTTCCTAAGGACTTAGACTGAATTTTCCTAACTCAGTCTATTATTCCGATAATTATCGAAAATCCTCGAGTAAAATTTCTCTTAGAAATCCTTTATCGGAAATTCATACGTATATTCTCTACTCTTACTGAGTCCAAAATATCGATCAGAAGCACTTTTATGGGACCTTCCCGAAGGTCTCTCATCCTAGTGTTTTCCTGGTCTGAGCACACTTAATAATTTTATTCGATCCAAATTCGATACCTTATACCGCATTTTCATTCCCGTGACCTATATCAGATTTTTACTCACTCATCGAATTTATCCATCTACAGGATAAAATTAGTTATTGAGCAAATCTTTTATTATGGATTTAAACTTTTTCTTTCTTTATGATTTAGCAACCAACTTTTGAAAATTGTCATTTTGGTCACTAAACTTTAACCTTCAATTCCCCTTTTCAATTTTATCGGATTTCAACCAAATTTTGCATGTACCCTGATCTACTTATCCTCTATCACATGATACCTTTAAACCTCGGAAACTCCTTTTCTAAAGCTTCTAATTAAAGAAATCCTAATGTTTCCATTTTGTCACTTTAGCCACTAAGTTAGCTTTTAAGCCCTTATCTTAGTACTAAATGACCCTTAATCAACATAGCAAATTTTGGGGTATTATAGCTTCATCCTAGGGCTAGGCGTTCGATCGAGTCGAGTCAAAAATTTTTGAGTTATTCGAGTTTGCATGTCCTATTTTACGATTCAAACTTTATTTGAAATTTTTTCGAATCGAGTCGAGTTTATGAAATTCGAGTCGAGTCAAATCGAGTTGAATTTTCGAGTTTCTATACAAATTTAATTGTACAGATATATTTCTTCATATATATTTCTATATGCATATACGTAGCCGTGCACATATATATTTCTATATGCATATACTTAAGACTGGGCTATGCACATATTGATTTCAATTTTAATGACTTTCTATATGCATACATATTTCTTCATATTTTCACATGTGATATACATAATATATCATGCAGAATTAATAGACTCGACTCAAATATGAAAATTGATTAACTAATTTCTAAAAATTTTGAGTTATTCGAGTTTTCATTTCATAACTCAAACTTTATTTGAAATTTTTTCGAGTCGAGTTTATGAAATTACGAGTCGAGTCAAAACGAGTTAGTTTTTTTTGCCTCGAGTCGAGTCGAATAATTCAATTTTTTCGAGTCGAGTCGAGTCGAATTTTGCCCACCCCTACTTCATCCCACTACAACACCTAATTGTTCGTGAAAGCATTCAATTTTAATTTATCGTAAATGAAGTAAAGATTAAGGAGATTAAAGATGTATATAAATTGCATGCTTATATTATGCTTAAAGTGATAGATTAAATTAGAAATTTGTTGTTCGATGTAGTGGAATCCTAAGATTTCTCTAGTCTCAAATTTGTTATTAAACTGAGATCTTATTGGCATTTAAACAAAACTTTAAAAATAAAAAGTATAAAAAAATTATATTTCATGAAAAACAAACATATTTATTTCTAAAAATCATATTTTTATATATTTTCGTAAATTTTAATGGTATTGCAAATATATTTTTGAAAACGATGGGATTTATCACGCTGTGTTTACCTAATGGAGCTAAAGAAAGGTTGAAATACAAAAGAATAGAATGATTATATAGCTTAAGCTTACAACAAGAAGAAAACTTTTAAAAGCTTGTGAAAGACTTGGCTTAATGCTTCACTCTTGGTCGATAGATGTTTTCTTTTGGTGTCTCTTGTAATTTATTCAAGTTTTAGGAACATTATCAAGACTCAAGAGAACACAGCAATTTCTACGGTAATTAAAGGAAGTCGTCTTCAGTTGGTGTCAATTTATTGTGGCTGAATTGTCAATGGTTTTGGTATATTTTTTGTATGAGAAAAACTTCAATACACGGTATGTGTAAACTTTAGTTTACATAGACCTTTTAGTTTTAGGGGTTAAGAGTTTAGGGGTTTAGGCTGTAGGGTTTAGATTTTAGGTCAGTGTTTAGAATTTAGGGTTTAGTTTTTTAGGGTTTAGGTTTAATTTTGATTTATAATAAAAATAGGCAGGCTTGTGTAAAATTTATTTTACACAGCATGTGATCAAATTTAAACCATTTTTGTATTTTAAGACTAAAATGAAAAAAAAGAATTACTTGGATTAAAATGAGAATTTTCAAAAACTGAGGCATTTAAAAAAAATAAAGTCTAGGTACCCAAAATGAAAATGTTCAGAAACTTAACTATTTGTTTTGCATGGACGGTATTGAAAAGAAATTATAATTATAGGGATCAAAATGAAGACTTTCATAACATAGTAAAATTGTATTTATTGAATCCTTATAAATTATAATGATATATTTATGTATAAAAATCAAAATTTTAAATCACAAGTTAAAAAAATCAAAGTCAAAGATTGAAATTTTCTAATAAAAATAAAAAAAAATTAAAATTAAATGCCACAATAATATTTTTCGACACAGAAAAGGGCAAATTTCAGTTACATGAACAAGTAATATTCTCAGATTTATTTAAAGAAATCACATTATCATATTTGGGATAAATAAATAAATAAATAAGGTAATTATTCCATGAACAGAGGGTGAAAACAAAAAGTTTCCACAAATGCCTCAATTTTAGGATTTAAAGACTCTATTTCGGGTTTAATGTTTAGGGATTTAAGAGTAGGAGTTTTGAATTTAGGGAGTGTGGTTAGAATTTAGGGTTTAGGGTTAGAATTTAGGGTGGATAGGTTAAAACTTAAATTTCCAACCATATTACCCTAAAACCTAAACACTAACATCTAAACCCTAAATTCTAACCCTAAACCATAAATTCTAACTATAAACCTTGAATTCTAAACACCACACTTAAACTCATAAACCCTAAATTGGGTCCTTAATCCTCAAGTTAAGAGCGCTTGTGCAAACTTTTTGTTTCCACCGCCAGTGCATGTGTATTTTCCCACAAATAAAGAGAAAATATCTCATATACTGCCAGTGAAAACTTTTTGTTTCCACAAATGCCCTAGTTTTAGGGGTTAGAGATTCAATTTAGGGTTCATTGTTTAAGGGTTTAGAATTTAGGGATTGTAGTGATAATTTAAGGTTTCTTCTTTAGAGGTTAGGGTTTAAGTTTTAGGGTAATATGTTAGGGATTTATGTTTTAACCTATAAACCCTAAATTCTAACACTAAAACCTAAATTCTAAGCATATAAACCTAAAACCATATGAACCCTAAATTAGATCTCTAACCTCTAAAATTAGGGCGCTTATGGAAACAAAAAGTTTATACCACCAGTTCTTGGCATGATTACCTATAAATAAACGGAAATACTTTGATACACAAGCTTGTGTAATTTTTAGTTTACACAAGCCTTTCAATTTCATTTTACACAAGCCTTTCAATTTTAGAGTTTAGAGTTTTAGGTTGTGGTTTAGGGTTTAGAGGTTTATGTTGTAGGATGTATAATTTAATGTTTATGGTTAAAATTTAGAGTTTAGGGTTTAAGTTTTAAGGTGTTCGAGCTAGGAATTTAGGTTTTAGATTTTATAGCTTAAATATAAAGGGTTGTGTAAAAAAAATTACACAGCTTGTGTATCAAAATATAACCCATAAATAAATACCCAAATAAAAGTTGACTTTGTTTTACATATAGGAATAAACTCTTACCAATTAAGGGCTAGTTTGACATTACTTTTAAAAAGTGTTTTTAAAAAGTTTGATTTAAAATTTAAGTGTTTGGGATTAGACTTGGCAAACTTGACCTGAAACTCGAAACTCAAATCGATTTACCTGATATAGACCTGAACGTGATGGTCTAAATTTGACCCGAATCTGAACCAAAACCGAACTGAACTAAAACTGACCTAAATTTAGTTAAACCAAAATAAATCCGAATCGAAATTAACCGAAACTGAAAATAACCAAAACCGAAAGCAACCAAAACCGAAAATCAACCCGAACTGGAAGAAACCTGAATCGAAAATTAACTGAACCAAAAACAACCTGAATTTAATTTCCTCAAATATGTATGTTTTATTCCCATTTTGTATTATATTACTAATTAACAACTGCCTTTAGTAATAGTTTAATAGTATAATATTTTTTTCTCCTTTAAAAGATCGTCTTCATATATTGACTCAAATTGAAAGTCAGCCGATCCGATATTGACCCGACCGAAAAGCAAACGATCCGATATTGACCCAATCGAAAAGTCAACTGATCCGATATAGACTCGAATCGAAAAGTCAACTGACCCGATATTGACCCGACTCGAAAATCAACTGATCCGATATTAACTCAACCCGATACCCTGCCTGATCCGAAATAACATAGACCTGAACTAAATCCAAATCAGACCCGATCCGACCCAAATCGAACCTAAACTGAAAACAACCTGACCCGAAGTGACTAGACCCGAACCCGATCCGAACGACCCGATTGCTACCTCTATTTGGGATTGCTGACAGAAAGTGCTTTTAAAAGGATAAAATGTTCATTTTAGACATTATGTTGTAAAATTTAAAATATATTAATTTAAATTTACTGTTATTATAAAATATGAAATATATTAATTTAAACTATAATAAAAATATAAAAAATTTTATTGGTTAATATATTGTGTTGTAAAATTCAATAGTAATGTTTTTAATATTATTAATATTTTATTAAATATACCGATAACATCGAATGGTTAAAATTTCTCAATATGTAATCCTACTGTTACAATTTTTGGCTTTTGATCTTTATAACATGTCTTTCACGTCTTTATCAAGCTATTATTAGGCTGAATAATCAAAGTCTTTTTATCTGTCCTTTTCCGTTTCTAATGCTATTTTTTCTTTCATTTATTTTCTCTCTAAATTCACAATCTCACTTTCTTTCATTTCCGTAGTTAAATTTCTTTGTTTGCATCATTCTGTCTGTCATCTCTCTCACAGCCCTAGAACCAAATATGTGGGTGAAAGGTACTGTGAACCAAGCACACCAAGCCATCATCTTGGATTGAGCGTCTGGTAGAATTTCTTATAAATATGATTTCTTTGATTTTTCATCCTTTGAATATCAGATTTTAGATTATTTCAGCTTAGGATTGCAAATCTGATATTGAGATTTTCGATAATGCCAATAAATTTACAGTTATTTTGAGTTTTTTTCTTGCATACAATCAAGGGTAAGTTTTGAATTTTCGATTATACTGATATTGTACAATTCTTTTGTTCATATATTTTAAACCTAGGTGATCGTGAAGAAAGAAAAATAATGAATGGTTATCGTTGAAAGTCTTAATTGAATTGATATACTAATTATTTTTTTTTCTACTTAAAAGTCGTGTTTGAACCCATTCAAATATAAAATATCTTAAAAACAGAAAATACGTACCTGGGAAACTTATTCACTGTACTTGTAAACTTACCATATGAAAATTTTAAAAGAAACACATTATCCACTCCACTATTATTCCGTAATTAATTACTTAATTTGATGGATGAAGAAGATGATTCAATTACAGCCGAAAGAATAAGAACACAAAAGTGAAAATTGTCGAAAACGACAAAACAACAACTGCACATCGGCCAACCCTCTCTCGGTCGGATTCTGTACTTTGTAATTCTCTATCCTTGGATTATTTTCTGTTTTTTTTTCTTTTGGCTTCAATTTGTCGGATTTGACATTTTTATTTTTATTTTGCTAATAAATAATCAACGGTCCATACCCAATCTGATCATAAGGTTGCATTAGGAACCGGAGCAGAGGAATATATATTCTCTTCCCCAAAATCAAAACCGAGGAATGAGATCAATGAAAACCATACTTTGTGGGATGTGCAGTTCAAAGACGTCACATCATGAATTATTATAATATTCAATTATGAAAAATAGGAAAACGAAAACGACGCTCATATAGCCAGGGCTGCGGGGGGAGCAAGCAAAAGCAAAGCCTATAGTATACACTAGGCAAAACTTAATCCTTCCCTTTCCCTCGTTATCTGCAGCGGAGGAAGGAAACGGCGGCGGCGGCGCTAAGCTTTGGAGATGACGGTGCTTGGAGAGAAAGGGGGTGAGGGAGGAGAAGGCGGCGGTGCCACGGTGTTGGTGGGGGTCAAATTTGACGCTGAAAGCAAGAAATTGCTGACATGGGCGCTTGTCAAGGTGGCTCAGCCCGGTGATCAGGTCATTGCTCTTCACATCCTTGATTCTGCCACTGGTATTATTCCTTACTTCCCACTTTTCTCCTTTTACTTAGTTAAATTTAACATTTTTATATTTATAATTTTTGTAACTTCTTTTTCTTCTTTTCTAATGTCGCTATTTATCGGTGAAATCTTCTTCATTTCTGATTCCGCCAGAGAGCCCGGCGTCGATTCTGTCTCTTGTTAAGCAATTTGATTCTACACTATCGGTTTACGAAGGCTTCTGCAACCTAAAACAGGTAACTTTATGGTTTACTTGATTTTCTTTTTACAAAGTTTTCTCCTTTTTGTAGAAATTGAGTGTTGAAAAATGGTGGGGGAAATTATTTCAGGTTGATTTGAAGCTAAAAGTGTGTAGAGGGTCATCGCCGAAGAAATGTCTGGTAAGGGAAGCAAAGTCTTTCGAAGCAGCTAAGCTAATTCTTGGAACTACCAAAACCCATAACCCGATACAGGCGTCTACCTCAGTTGCGAAATTTTGCGCCAAAAAATTACCCAAATGTTTATCTGTTTACGCTGTTCAGAATGGTAAAGTTGTGCTCCGAAGGGAAGCAATTCAGACAAACTCGAACAGATCCCTAGGTCGTGCTGCTTCTTTATTTTTTTAATTCTAATTTGTTCCTATATCTAGTTATTAGAAAAATTGCCGTTTCTCATACTGAATTCCGCTTATTTATTTATGTATTTGTTCTCTGTGATATTTGGTTGAACAGACAATGATTCACCTGATAAGAGCCTTTTCCGGTTAGTGTCCTTGCCAAAGAGTATAAGAACAGATAATGGCAATTTTTCCCATCAATCTGGCATGTTTTCAAGGCATAAAACCTTGAAGAAGAATTGTGAAGCCTGTGCTTTGGCCTTGAGATTGCCAGAAATTTCTAACTCCCAATCGCCGGAAGAGTTATCCGGAAATGGCATTGTGGGTAATAGGCTAGATTTGATACCGTTTCGGACGATTGAGGATAGCAATATTCTGGTTAGAAAGTTGCCTGGTTGGTCTCATCTCCGCTGGGCATTTTTACCTAAGCGGCATCACTCAGAGAATTCTTCTGCAAAGAAATCTGTGGACCAATGGATGTTAAAATTACCAAGCCAGCATTCCTCAGCTGTTGTTTATCCTGACCTAAGGCAAAACGATTCAGATCGAAAAAAGAATCATTCTTCCTATTTGGACGGAGAAACTGATGCAATTGTGCCGGTTGGCTGTGAGGCTATTTGTCTTCTGTCTCCTTGCGATTTTCCGAAAGAGCTATAAAGTTTACTTGAGAAATCCTCTTCTTTGTGTAGATTGTTTAGTTACCAAGAGCTTTTGGAAGCCACCTCTAGCTTCCTGCCAGGGTTATTCTTCATTAGCAGTTGATGTAAAAATCTTGAGTTTGGCTTACTTTGGATGTTCACGTCAATGATTCTTATTTTCTGATTTTGCAGAGAATATGGTAGGTAAAGGCGGTAGCAGTCATGTTTACAGAGGGTGCCTTCCCGATAGCAAGGAACTGGCGGTGAAAATTGTTAAGCCAACTGAGAATGCAATCAAGGAGTTTGTTCAGGAATTTGAGATCATTACTACTTTAAACCATAAAAATCTCATTTCCTTATTTGGTGTCTGCTTCGAGGAAAACAAGTTGCTCTTGGTATACGATTTCCTCTCCCGGGGAAGTCTAGAAGAGAACCTGCATGGTTAGGACTCTATCCAATTTACTACCTTTTATTTGTTGAATTGAATGTTTTCCTTTCTGGGATTGGTTATATTTTACAGTTTTCTATATACTATATTTTCAAACCTGACTGGCTTCTCTTGTTACAAGGCAATAAGAGGGATATCAATGCATTTGGCTGGCAGGAGAGGTATAAGGTGGCAGTGGGCTTAGCGGAAGCACTCGATTACCTCCATAATGGTTGTGAACAACCTGTGATCCACAAGGATGTGAAATCTTCCAACATTCTTTTGTCCAATGATTTTTTGCCCCAGGCAGCACTTTGAAACAAACAAGTTCAAAAGTTTTTTTTTTGTTTTTGGTTTTAAGCTTTCTTGGCTCATTACTAGCTCTTCTGCTTCTTCAGCTGTCAGATTTTGGACTTGCTAGTCGGGTTTCAAGTTCTGCATCTCATACGACTAGCATGGATGTATTCCATCTGCTCAGAGTTTTTTTTTCCAGTTTATTAATCACTTTAGATACACTTGGTAATACTTGTCTGTGGCAGTTACTTGGCTCCTGAATACTTCATGCATGGCAGAATTAGTGATAAAATTGATGTCTACGCATTTGGCATCGTCCTCCTAGAGCTCCTCTCTGGTAAAAAGCCCATTGACGATAACCTTCCAAAAGGTCAGGAGAGCCTTGTTATGTGGGTGAGTTCATCGTACATATAAGCCTATGGGTATCTGCTTCATCTATTGTAACATAGTTTAGCGCACATGAACAATGTTTACATAGTTCAGAAAAACACGTATATTTGAGTAGATCGTTCTGTAAAATTCATTTCTGTTTCTCCCTTTCTCATAGTGTCGAAAGTACAATGATGCTGCTTCGTTGTGGTTATTTTCCGAGTCAGGTTTTAACACTTGGTAATGCTCTGATATTAACGTTCAGGCAAAGCCGATTTTAAGGGACAGCATTTTTTCGCAGTTGCTAGATCCACAACTTGGTAGTAGCGACGAATTTCATCAGATAGAAAGAATGATTTTAGCTGCTACCCTGTGCATTAGACGTGCACCACTAATGCGGCCTCAAATTAGCCTTGTAAGCTCACTCACTCTCAATTGACCTTTTTCCTTTCTCTTGCTTTATCTTTATGTTTATATCGGTCTTTGTTCGACCACAGATCCTGAAGCTCCTACAGGGTGACCAAGAAGTGACAAATTGGGCACAGCAACAAGTTAAGGAATCAGAAGAAGTTGATATTGCCGATGATGAGTTATATCCTACTAACATTGAATCCCATCTTAACCTTGCATTACTAGACTTGGAAAACGATTCACTTTCCGCAAGCAGCAACGAACAAAGTTTCCAAATAGAGGATTACTTGCAAATGAGACGGAGCCGCTCATCGAGCTTTGCCTAGCCATCTCAATGCAAGTACGCTTTGTTTATCATTATGTGGTCTTTTTCCTTTTAGTTTAACCTCATGGGTGTCTTAGGGTATTGGAAGAGAGGTTGTTTAAAAGAGCTTCCCCACCATGACTCGTGTTGTATTCTAGCCTATGATTCCCAATTTTATGCATGGGTTAGTTTTCAGGGAAATATAGTGAGGAACATATGTATACTCTAAACATGCTCATGATTGTAAATAAATCATCCCTTCAAGATGGTAATGTTTGCTGTTAACCTTTTATCACTAAAACTTAAATATTATGTATTATGCTAATTGTTTTCGATTAGAATTCGAATCTGTGGCTTCAATTCATTCCATTTTTCCATCCATCGGCTAAAGCTCGAGTTCTTGAACAACACATCCTTAGATACCTCTTTCTTCTCAATTAACTTTAGTGCGTGTTTCTCAAACTCCTCAATCTTGTGCCACAACTGATTTATCTTCGTTACATCACTCTCACTTCTTACATTCTCCACCCACTCCGAGGCTTCCTCTACCTTTGCCCAAAACAATGAATCCTGTGTCACGCTGGCAAACTTACTCCTCTTCTTTTCTTCAATTTGAAGGCTCCTAATCCTCCACCATTTATCAAATACTTTATACCTCCATTGCCTTCCGTTCTCGATGTAGTGCCCGCGTTCATGGTGCATCCCGGTCCGGTAATAGTCCGCGATGTCGAGCGGTTCGACGAGGAGCTTATAGGACTGAGAAGTGTTTATCCATTTTCCCTTCGTGTCAAAATCATGAGGCAGCTTGTTGTTTTCGTACAGGTCGATTACACCATCCCAGAACGAAGCAAGCTTATGGCGGTTCATGTTGACTCTGGCTTCTCGTTTCGAGCGTGTCTGACGCTTGAAGGAATCGTAGTAACCCATTTGGTCATCAGCCTCATCGCAACAGGCTTTGTACCACTCGATTTCTGCTCTGAAAGGCACTATCTTGGACACTCTTATTGCAAGGTTAGCTGCAGCCAGATTTGGCCTGCGATCGTTTTGACCAATCTGTAGGCACTCCTTGGCCATAATTGCAACATTTTTCCTCTGGTTCGAGTTTTGCATGGAAAAGCAGAGGTCTTGAACTGGTTCCTGTGAGGTTATTAGCAAAAAGATCAGAAACTAAATCATAATGTGAAAAATTGACTTTTTTTAGATTTATATCCTGTAAGGGAAGGTAACCAAGTACCTTATCGGTTAAATCGGAAGACTGCAATGCCAATGTCAATCCAGCTTCAAAGCTTGAATCAGGTAGGCCATCGCCATTTTCATGAAAGTTTTTGGCCTTCAAAAACTGTTTAGAAACATTCCCTACATAGTCTCCATACTTGAGATGATCCTCGATGCAACAACTTGGTGATCCCATTGCCATCATCAAATACATCATACGAATAACAGATGCCGCATTTTCAACACAAATGGCACCATCTAGGCTGCAAAAAACATATCCCCCGAATGGCCAAAACAAACTCTCCGCCGACAGATCTTCAGCATGTTCCAACACTTCCAAGTCCTTTACAACACATTGAAAAACACTAGTTTTTAGATATTGGGGTAGTTGAGAAGAAAGGCCGTCAGCAATAACGTGTGGAGAAGCCATGCAGCAGTGCCAGAAATGCAGCAAGGATTGTATTATGGAAATGTGGTTCACTATTTCAGGAAAGATTAGTAGCCTCGGCATGATGTCGTGCTTGGAAACGACATGGCAAAAGTTTCCGCCCCATCTTTGGCGGAGGATGGATCGATGGAGGGCCTCGTTGCCGAGCATCGGAGAGCCGAATGTGATGCATAGCACTGACATTGGAGATGACATGGTGGATTGCTGATGACAGAGCAGCCATAGAGCCGAAAGAGAGGCTGCTGTTCCGCCTATGGAGTGGCCTGTGAGCACTATTGACTTCACTGTTCCTACTAACTCTTCAATCTGCATCACCATGTTAAATTACTTGGGTTGCTCCAATGCAAATTGATTCAGATAAGTTTAAGGAAATGTAAATGGTTGCAGGAGAAGATTCCTGTGGCGACTAAACAAAACAAAAAGAGTAAAAACAATATTTTAACTCCAACCTCACCACACCCTCATTTTAACTCGCTTATATTACAAATAAGTTCTTAAAGCATATCAACATTTATATTTAGGTACTTAACGTATTTTTTTGTCAAAATAAGTACTTAAAGTATATTTTTGAGTTAAAATATGCACCTAAAATATTTTTTGTCAAAATAGGTACCTAAAGTAGATATATATTTTTCATCTAGCTTCATAAAAGTTATCATGTGACATTGATTAAAAAAAATTAGGCATTTATTTTAACCAAAAATTATACTTTAGATACTATTTTGACCAAAATATACTTTAAGTAAATAAAAAAGTTAATATACTTTAAATACTTATTTGTGATATAAGATTTTTAACTCCAACTTCATTCAGATAAGTTAAATTACTGGGCCTCAAAGTTTGACCGGGGCTCAAGCCCTCCAATGGGATAAATGGAGAGGCCAACCATTTTACCCCTTACACTTTGTTTTCTTTTAATTTTATTTCATAAAAATTTTGATACACAAATTTATGTAAATTTTATATATTTTTGTCAAATTTAAAGGTTAAAATTTTAATTTAGTGTTTAGAGTTTAGGGGTTTAGGTTGTAGAGTTTATAACTTCAGGTTAGAGTTTAGAATCTATGATGTAGGGTGTTAAGGTTTAGAATTTAGGGTGTTAGGATTAAAGATTTAGGTTTTAAAATTTAAGGAAAGATTGTATAATTTTTTCCACAATTTGTATAACAAAATATAATGCATTCGATTAGTTTTTATTATTATTATTTTAACATACATATAATTTTTAACTAATTTATAAAATCAATTAATTTAATATTTTTTATTATCAATATGAATATAATGAAAATAAATTTTAATCCTTTATTATTATTATTATTATTATTATTCATTTTAATATTATATCTTTAATGATTTTTGTATACTTTCTCTCGCTGTCACTACTGAGATTGAATCCATCCTGCCACACTACTAAGATCACTGTTTCAGTATCCAATATCACAAACAAATTTTATTGTCACTATTATTTTTAATCTCATTGTACCTACCTCACCGTCCATCCAAATGAATCCTATATTCGATATGGGCGTCAACTAAAAATTTAATACAAACCTTTCAATATTCTATTTGTAGCCATGTTTAATGTTTAGGGTCCGTGTATACTTCTTTCGATAATATCGTCTTCAAAATTTAAATTTAAATTTAATTTTTTTACTAAATTATAAGTGACTTATCACCGCACCAAATACGTGATGATTTTATTTATTTTTTTAATTGTTATTACAATGCAAGGTAAATAATTAATGCCAAAATAGTAACGGAAGTTGTAAAGATGGATGTAAAATTTTATGTACGGTTGTAATCTTTTATAAAATTATATTAAAATTTTAAGAAATATAAAATTAAATTATTAATAAGAAATATAAACAAATAAAAATTAATTTTTTAAAAAATATACGACCGTCTTGGATTTTTGGATTTGAGATTCAAGTGTTTAGTATTCATGTCAAAATTTAATACCCAACCATCTCGTAATCAAACAAAACGGGGTAGGTGAGGGATTTCGTAAGTAATTATTGAATAATTATTTGAGTTAGGCCTCATTTAACAATACTTTTAGAAAGTGTTTATGGGCTAAAAAAATATTTTTCAAAGGAGAAGTAATGTTAAATAGAAAAATTTTCAGAAAAAATTGCGTTTGAAAAATATTTTTCAATCCAAACACAAAAGTTAAAATTTTTAGTTTTTTTTGCTAAGATTTTGCGGTTGAAGAAGTGCTTTGGGAAGTCAAATTATTATTTTAACCTTCATTTGTTATTGTGTTTATTTATAATTTACAAATTTATAATTTTTTACGAAGACATAATTATATGATTAATAAATTATTTTTTAGTTTAAACTTATATATATTCATGTAAATTTTTTTAATAAACTATTTTAAATTTTTTTATATTTTCATAGAACACGTACAATTGTTAAAAAAATGTAATTATTAATAAAAATATTTTTATGATATTTAAGTTGATATATTCCATATATTATAACATTAAAGAATTTGAACATGATTTAAGTATATATATTTTTTAACTTTCAATATTATATCTAAAATAATCATTTATCTTCTCAAAAACACTTTTTGACATGAATACTAAACACTTTAATATCAAATCCAAAAATCCAAGAACAGTTCTAAAAAGCACTTTTCAAAAGCAATGGCAAATTAATCCGATTGTATCTCATGTCTCCAAATTACGACTTTCATTTTACATAGGTCCCTAAATTTGTTGGTATTCTAATTTATCTATATAAACTATGGCTCTCATTCTAAATTGATCCCTAAACTTTTGAATGTTCCAATATTATCCACAAACTACGACTCACATTCTAAATTGATCCTTAGAATTTTGAATTAGGGGTGAGTATTCGATCAAGTCGAGTAAAAAACTTCGAGTTAGTCGAGGTGATGACTCCTATTTTATAAAAACTTTATTTGAAATTTTTTCGACTTGAGTCTAGTTTATGAAATCTGAGTCAAGTTGTTCGAGTTTCTATCTAAATTTGATTATAAGTATTTATAATATTATGTTACTAATTGATTTATTTGAATTTTTTCGAATTAAGTCAAGTTTTAAAAATTATGATTCGAGTCAAGTTTTTGTGTCGAGTCGAGTAGGAAAATATGGCTTTTTTAGTAGGGTCAAGCTTTGCTCACCCTATTTTGAATGTTCCAATTTCAGCCCAAACTATGACTCTCATTCTAAATTGGTCTTCAAACTTTTAAACATTTCAATTTCATCCTCAAAGTATCATTTATGCCACATCATATTATTACATAATACACATCAATGTTTACATGTCAATTAACAATTTTTATAACGATTTTATTAACATGGGATATGATTAGCATATACTGATAATTTGATATTCAAAAGTTTGAGGACTAATTTAGAATTAGAGTTATAGTTTGGGGATGTAATTGGAATATTTAAAAATTGAGGACCGATTTAAAATAAGAATCATAATTTGGAGACATGTGGTTCAATTAACTCTAATTTTTTATAGATATTTGTATATATCTCAATATCAGTAAAAACGAAATTTCAAAAAAAAAAGTGGTTTGATATACATATAAAGTCAGGATCCACTTACATTATATAAAACTCAATTACTTTTATTCTTTTTGGACCATCGGGTGAGAGTAATAAATGGCTAAGATTATATTTCCTTATTTTTTTCCAAGTGGTAATCGTTAAATTTTCTACTTTTATACTCTAAGTTTTACATAGTGTAAGAGGATCTTATCTTATCTCATATATATATATATATATATATATATAATCTCATCTATCCATTATAGTCATCAAATGATCATGGATTGGTGTAAAACTAAATGAGTTTTACATCATGTAACTTGAATATATATATATATATAACTAAAGTTTACACAAGTCTTTTAATGTTAGGGTTTAGGGGTTTAGGTTGTATGGTGTAGAAATTAGGATTTATGGTTAGAATTTATAGGTTAGGGTTTAAGGTTTCATGTTTAGGTTTTAGGGTGATAGGGTTAGGAATTTAGGTTTTAGATTTTATAGTTTAAATATGAAGGGTTGTGTAAATTTTTTTACACAGCTTGTGTATCAAAATATAGCATTATATGTATATATATATAGGATGGGATCTAGTTACACTATGTAAGACTCAACTAGTTTTACACTAATCCATGACCATTGGATGAGTGAAATGAACGGATGAGAATAGAAGTAGGATATGTGAAGATTATCACTTGGAGAAAAAAAAGTAAGGAGTTAATCTTATGTATCCATTTCACCCATCTAATGACCATGAATTAGTGTAAAATAGTTGAGTTTTACATAGTGTACGTGGATCCTAACCCATATATATAAATACTTTGATACACAAGTTTACACAAATCTTTTAATTTTATAGTTTAGGGATTTAGGTTAGGGTTTAGGGTTAGGGGTTTAGGTTGAAGGGAGTAGAATTTAAGATTTATGGTTATAATTTAGAGTTTAGGGTTTATGATTTAAAGTTTAGATTTTATGGTGCTAGGGTTAAAAATTTATGTTTTAAATTTTATAGTTTAAATATGAATGATTGTGTAATTTTTTTTACACAGCTTGTATATCAATATATAACATATAAATAAGTAAATAAACCATAATAGTGGGTTTAATTGAAGATTGACCGCTAGACTGATGAAATGGTCTGCATCATTGAACGTGGACTTAACTAATCCCTGGCTTCGAGCCTTCTACCATCTTTAAAAACGTTTTTTTTTATTTTTAGGTGAAGGAAGATTAAACAATTTAAATAGATATTGTAATAAAAATAATTATTATATAAATTTAAAATAATTAGAAAAATCGTATATAAGTTTATATTTTTTTGAACAATTTTTACGGAAAAAAAGGGAATATTTGCTCTTAATTCGTATTGAACTCACAACCTAAAAAAAAGAGTATTAATCGAAAGCTTTAACCACTTGCTTTAAAAGTTGTTGACCTAAATTTAGATGTAAATAATACAAATTTACACATTATAGTAGGAGTAAAAAATAAAACTCTTGGTAGACATAATGACAGTGAATTGTCTTGATTGGAATCACGTAATTTTCAGGGCTAAAATATTGACTTTAACAATGGCAGGTGGCTGCTGTATTCTTTGTCATGATGACTCAATCATGAATATGAAAGGGTACAAACTATAAAGAAAAATCTCCATTGGCTAAATTCCATTATTTACAATTCAACACCTTTTATTTTAAATGTTTTGAAATGGATGGTATTAAAGAAGAATCTCTCATTTTATAACTCCACCTACAATTCTCCGAAAAGGAAGAATGTAAAATATACAGAAACTTATGGCTTGAATATAAGGGGAAAATAATTATAAATATAAAAATTCGAACTCTAAATATTTTAAAAATGGATATCAAACCCATGAAAATTAAATAATATGTTTAGGTGTAATTTGGAGACGAAAGATGACTAAAATACAGTTTCATTTGTTTGTTTATGTATGCCACTTTTCTTTGCACAAATGATGTACTCTATTTGTCCTATTAAATTTGTCTCTTATTAATTTCTTTCGTCAATTTTTTTAAATTTTAACTTATTATTATTTAAAATTTATTATTAATAAAAATGAAAAAATATTTTATAAACTTTCAAGTAGTTTTAAAATATATATTTTATAAAATTTAATTGTTTAAAATATTTAAAATAATCATGGTTAAAGTTTTAAAAAATAATTTTTAAAGAGTCAATAAAGGACAAAATTAATGGGACGGATGAAGTAATAAAATTTTCAATCGTTGTTCTATAGTTTATTAATTAAATGGTTAAATGAACTTAATGAGTGATTTCAATGATAACAAATGGCGTATTCCACCCAAGTAACTCAAGTTTGAGAAGCTCGGTTTACAAGTGTGCATAAGTTAATCTAAATTTAAAAGCATCTTTCAAATGAAAACTTAACCTACCTCAGTTCACACCTTGAGTTTTGTTAATTAATCAAATGGTTAAGATTTAAAATAAATAGTTATAAATTTTAATAATTTAATTAGTAAATCATCCACCCTTCATACCAAGTAAAGTTTTAGATGAAATTTTGCGGTAGGGGCTAAAATAAAATTAAAATTTCTTGGAGGAGCTAAAGGTGTATATATTTTGTATTTAAAATGACTAAAATCACTATATGTACATTTGAATAAAAGGCCCAAAGCCATCGACTTACCTAGGATTGGCCCTCAACAATAAGGGTGTGCATTCGATTAATTCGGTTAACCGACCAAAGCGAATTATTCAAAATTTATTAACCAAAATTTTTTCTTTTAACCGTTAATCGAACCGAAACTTTTCAAAAAATTTTAACCGAACCAAAAAAATTCAGTTAATTCGGTCGGTTTTCGAATTAACCGGAAATTGTTATAAAATTTTGGGTAAATTACACAATTGGTCACTAAATTATACTAAAATGGTCTTTTTAGTTATTGAACTTTAATTTTATGCTAATTTGATAAAAGTTTAATGACCATTTTATAATATATCAAAACAATAAATGATCATTTTATAATTTTTAAAAATTTAATGACCAAAAATAAATATATGTAATATATTCGGTTAATTCAGTTAATTAATTGATTTCGAACCGAATTAACCGATAACCGAAGTTTGAAAAAAACTATTAACCGTTAACTGATTTTACCTAAAATTAACCGAAAAAAATTGGTTCGATCAATTAATTCGATTAAAACCGAATAATGCACACCCCCACTCAACAACCTACTCCAGGTTTTGAGGAACAAGATTGCAGTTTCTATCAGGGACGGAACCAGAATTTAGGGTTGGGTGGCAAACTTAAATATTTCAAAACTGAGAGGGCAAATGTGCAAATAATCTATTTTTTTAAAAAAAAATTCTACATTGTAAAAGTAAAAAATAAAAATAAAGTTGGGAACATGGGCCTCCCGGGACCCATGTCCCTCCGTCCATGGTTTCCATATAATTTTATCAACGTTTAATCTCTCTTTTTTATTTGCAAATTTAGATCAAAATTAACTAAATCTTCAATTCAGCCATGAGAAAGTATATACTGCAATAATAAAATACTGTAAAGTAAAAAGTAAAAGATAAAGAACTAACCTGGATCTGCAATCCTGAAAAGAATGAGAGGAAAAGCTTCAACATCCCGTGATGCACCCTGATGGGCTCCTTCGCTTGGCTATGCCGATAAAGAGGAGCAAAAAGGCCGCCGTCTGCGGAGTCCAATGGCAGCAGATTTCGGCAGCTCTGTTCTAAACCGGAGTCCACTTGCCTGCCGGAAAACGCAACGTAGGCGACGGTTCCGATCTGTTCAACGAGGTAAGGGTCCGGGAACCTTGTGTTTGCGAGACTGCAAACCTTCCATGCCTCTTCCAGAAATGGCGTGGAGGCCAGAAATGTTGCCAGAATTTCGCTCGTTTCGAAATTATTTTGGCTTCAAATCAGGAAGGAGAGAAAGAAGAAAGACTTTTCAAAATTGGAAATTGGAAAGTGAAGCAATTCAGCCATAATTTACTTACCGTGAAGTTTCGGCTTCCATTTGGAATAGAAGTTGTTGCTCTTTCTCTTGTTCCTGACTTGCAGGTATTTTTTTAGTGATATACTATTAATATATTGAAAATGAAGTGTGAACTCGATTAAAAGGAAAAGCGTGTTATTAGGAGGAATTACTAAGTATTGTTTTAGGAGTTTTTTCTTTAAAATATGGTTCTTTTTATTTTAATTTTTTAAATATTATATTTACAATAGAATTGACTTTAAACAGTAAATTCTAAAAAAAAATAAAAAAAATAGTTTAAGAGGATCCTTCAAATAATTTTTAAGATTTTTTTGAAAAAAATACTATTTATAGTCGAATTTCGTTGAATCAAACTTTTAAGATACTGTAACAAATGTAATATTTTGAAAATTAAAATAAGAAGTACCATATTTTTTTTTGATCTTAAAGCTATATTTATGTAATTCCTCCATGTTATTCTTGCAGGTCGAGTTAAAAAAACCCAAAGCTACGAATAAAGTGAAGGAAACCAACGAGGAAATTGCTGAACCTGTGACTTCAATTCTCTCCATTCCCCCATCCATCGACTAAAGCTTTAATTCTTTAGCATTACATCTTTGGGCACCTCTTTATTCTCTATTAACTTCACCGCGTATTTCTCGAACATGTCAATCTTGTGCCACAACAGGTTTATTTTTGTTACATAACTCTCACTTCTCACATTCTCCAGCCATTCCCAGGCTTCCCAAAAGCATGAATCTTGTGTCAAGCTGGCAACTGGCAAGCTTACTCCTCTTTGTGTACTTCTTCCTTTTGAACGTTCCTATCCCTCCATTTCTCAAATATTCAGTGCCTCCTTTCCCTTACGTTCTCGATGTAATGCCTGTGTTGGCTGTGCATCCCGCACCGGTAATAGTCCGCGATGTACTAGAAGCTTGTAGGACAGAGAAGCTAATACCCATTTATCCCTTCTGTCAAAATCACGAGGTAGACTAGCTCGTTGTTTTCCAACATGTGGATTACTCTGTTCCAGAACAAAACAAGCTTATGCCGGTTCATGTTGACTCTGGCTTCTCTTCTTGAGCCTGCCTTGCGCTCGAAGGAATCGTAGTAACCCATTTGATCATCAGCCCCGTCGCAACAGGCTTTGTACCGCTCGATTTCTGCTCTGAAAGGCACTATCTTGGACAATCTTATTGCTAGGTTGGCTGCAGTCAGATTTGGCCTGTGATCATTTTGACCCATTTGTAGGCACTCCTTGGCCATAATTGGAACATTTTCCTTCAGGTTCGAGTTTTGCATGGAAAAGCAATGGTCTTGAACTTGAACTGGTTCCTGTGAGTTCATTACCAAAAAGATCAGAAATTAAATTATAATGTACTAACATTTCCATGTCCTTTAAAACACATTGAAAAATATTGGTATTTAGATCTTGGCGTAGTTGAGACGAAAGGCCATCCACAATGACTTGTGGCGAAGCCACGCAGCAGTTCCAGAAATGCAGTAGGGGTTGTATGTCCGCCCCATCTTTGGCGGAGAATCAATCGATGGAGAGCTTCATTGCTGAGCATCCAAGAGCCAAATGTGATGCATAGCACTGGCATAGAAGAAGATATGGTGCAGTGAAGATGGCAGAGCAGCCAAAGAGCTGAAAGAGAGGCTGCTGTTTCGCCTATGGAGTGGTCTGTGATCACTATTGACTTAACTCTCCCTACTAACTCCGGAATCTGCATCACCGTATCAAATTAATTTGGTTGCTTCAATGCAACTTGAATCAAATAAGTTTTAAGAAAAAAATAATGGTTAGTAGACTTCAAGATTCTTGCAGTGACTGAACAAAAGAGTAAAAACAATGTCATTTGTTTTTCTAATTGAATTTAGGTGTAATTAGACATTTGAGGCATGTTTAGATAACTATCATAATTTATGATTTCGGTTGAATTTAGTATAACTCGGGGGCTTCAATCACACTTTAATAATAATAATTATTAAGGTTAATTGCATGATTGGTACATGGATTGTATTCAATTCTTTAATGTAATGCAAATCGTTTTTTTTTTAATTTAAGTATTTTGTCATCAATCATATTGACTAAGTACAAACAAGATCTTAAACTCGAGACATTGCTTGAGCGATACCAAGCTACTTACTACTTAAATTAATTCCGTTTGTAGAAAAAGCTATTTTTAAAGCTTGTTTGGAATATATATATATATATATATATATATATATTTGTTACCAAAGTACTTTTGACTCCATAAATTGATTTGAAAATTATTTCTGAAGAACGTCATAGAGATGTGATGTGGAAGAATGTAGTATGTTAATGTAAGTGTTTGATATCTATTTTAACATATGTCAAAAATATAATTAATTGTAAAATGTGAATAATAAACGAGGGTGTTCTGAATTTTCATATCTAAAATCACTTTCTCAAAAGTTAAAAGCAGTATTTTTATTTCGCATTTGAGTTAAAAAATTATATTAAAAAATATTTTTCATCTCAAAACTTATACTTCTTCTTTATTTATACTCGTATTAAAAGTATTTTTAATTCAAAAAACACTTTTCAATCTGAGCGAAGAACCATCCGGGTGTGGTTGCCTTAAAAGTTGACCTAACCGAACAACACCATAACCAAACAAAATGGCAGCTGAGGGATTTAAATGGCTGTGCATGTTCGGTGTCGATTATTTTAAGAATTTTTTAATTTTTTACTCGATTGAATAATATATTTTACGTGTACGTTTCATTTAAATCAGTTCAATCGACATCATGATAAAATAATTAACATTTTCCCGTAAAAATCTTGGACATTGGAGTGGCAGTCGAGGTGGCTTTATTTGAAGGTTGACCGCTCAAAGTCTTTCTTATTCTGCAACTTTGAACGTGGACTTTAACTGGTTGGCATTGCTATGTTCTTAATTCATGCATTTGATTTTCACTTAAAATTATGGTTAATTAAAAAACTGATAATATTCCGATCGGTTCCTATTAAGGGATATTTTGATTGCTCGATAGAAACCACCAACAATTATGGTTAATATTCCGATCCGTATGTTATTTTAGCTTCAAGATTTTGTCTCTCAGCCCTTAAGAAGGTTCTAGGTACTTTTAAGAAGGTTCAGGAGCAATTCGATTGAAAAGAACACAGTCTATAGATTGTCTTTACCTTATCGTGTATTAACTCGTATGCTGGAATAGACGTAAAATTTTATATTAGGAAGACGAACCTTTAAAATTATAAAGGGGTGAACTTATAAAATTTTAGCGGGCAAAAATAAATTTTCAATAGAAAATATATAAAAAATTCTAAAAAATATTTTAAATCATATATAAATTTTAAATTTTTAGGAGAGGCGACCGCCCTTTCAACCCTTCGGTCCATCCCTGTTTGTATGTCGAGCTGTTGTTGCGTTGGTTTATCTCGATTGATTTGAGCGGAGAGCCATAAAAATTCAATCGAAAGATTTAGAGATTTGAAAGATGAAATTGGAGAACTTAAAGAACCAAAGCGGAGACATTGGTGAAATTAGAGAAGTGGAGCAAATGACCAAAGCTCATAGGTATTTTGGAGGCAATCATGATACCATTTGATCAAGGGTGTTTGTTGGGCGAGTCGATCGCGAATTAAGTAGTACTCAATTCATATTCGTTAGAAAATCTCGTTACTCGATTTAATTCGTTGCTCGTTAAGTTAGATAAAATTTTGCTCAGCTAATGCTCGTTAAAAGATTTCATAGCTCGACTCGTTGCTCATTAAGTTTGCCAAAATTTTTACCTTATTTTTTAAAATATAGGTAAAATCTAGTGATATTATTAGAGGTTAATATAAAAATAAAAATTTAAAAAAAAATGTGTGGACTGATGAGATAAATAAATGAACATGTCATGATCGAGTTAGAGATGAAGTAGATATTCAAGTGTGAGACTATTTTTAGTTTCTCAACAATCAAAATGATTAAGTAGAGAGGTATTACATTCCCATAAATATCAAGATTCGAACTCACACAACGTGGGGACTATATAAGCATCCTTGACCACAAGGTCAATTAGTGGATCTCATTTTTTCAACCATCTTTGATGAACAACAAATGAGAGAAGGCCTTAAGGATTTCAGGGTTTTAACTTTTAATCGTATTTTTATATGGAAACAGGAGACTTTCATTTTCTACTTTTATGCGTAAAGTAATAATAAAAGAAAAAGAAAAACTTTAATAAAAAAGTCAATTATTATAATTTAATTTCTTATTAATACGAATTAACTTTTTGAAATCTCGGAAAATACAAAACTTGTTAGAAATTTGAAACCAAATATTTCATGGGTAAATTACCTAGCAAGTCATTAAACTTTTCTAGAGTTTCCAACTAGCATGTAAACTTCTTGGAACATAATTTTTTAAGGTAGACACCAAAAAATCATAAAATTTTATAAAAAATTAATGAGTTACTCGCGAACTTATCGAGTTAAGTTAGATCTTGCTCGACTCGACTCGAGTCAATTCGAGTCGAGCGTTGACTGAATTTTTATCGAGTCGAACTTAAACTGTTTGCGAGCTGCTCAACTCAATTAGCACCCTTAATTTGATATCCCTTTCATGCAATTCTCCACAATTTCGTCAAGTTTTCTAATTTGGTCTTTTAACTTCATTGAGTTCTTCAGTTTGGTCATTTAAGTCTTCAAATCTTTCAATTCCAAATCAATTGGGGTGGACCACATACAACAACTCGACGTACGAGGTAAGGCACAATAAACTGGACATAACCTATGAAATGTGCTCTCTTAGTCGATGCACTCTCAAGATCCCATTTGAACACATTGATTCAATAAAATTTTGTATTTATTATATACTTTTGTGCATATCATGTCATCAAACTTAAAATTGAATGTAAAACAATAAGTGAAAGCATGGTTCACTGATTAACTAAATATTTAATTAATCGTAAGATTGTAATGCAGAAGATAAATTATATTAATTGATAATCTAAATAAGTTCTAGTCCATGGAATTATCTTGAGCAAGTAATTCATATTATGACTATTATATTGTCTAAAGTTTGAAAGAAAAAAAAATAGTTTGTCTTGGTTATCAGGGTAAGTTGACTCTCAAATAGAGATATAAATGTGTTAGTCCGAACTGAACCAAAGATCAATTAATCTTAAATTTGTTTATAGTTTAAATTCACTTGTAACATTCAAAATACGTTTACCTTAATCTTGAATAAATGTAGAATTATATATGTATGATTTGCATGTTTTGATATATCAAGAACCGATGTGTCTTAATGTAATAAGTTGATGGTTGATATGTTTAGGGACGGAGCCATGATGTAAGATTGGAGTCAAAACATAAATGTTTAAAAGAGGGCAAATTCATAAATAACCCATTTTTAATATATATATATATATATATAAACAAACGTAAAAAGAATTTAAGGGTGCCCCTCCCCACCCATATAGCTTCGTCCCTGGATATGTTGAGTATGTAACTCATAATAGTGTAGTTACATTTATAGATATGATGTCATAGCTCGATAAAAGAGTAAAAATATATTCTCTCAATGATATTATATGATTTGTGGAAAGAGAAACTGTCATGTTATAACTCAAGATAGAAATTGAATTCTAGGAAGAAAAAAGGAAGAAGTTTAAATATAAGAAATTCAAGTTCAATTAAAATGAAATGCACAAATAGGGTTTGTGCTAATTTGCAGATGAATGATTTTCCAAAACATTTGCCTAAATTTGATGACTAATGCCCACTAAAATACAACATTCATTTGTTTGTTTCTCATGTCGATGTCACTTTGCACAAATGATGTAATAAATTTTCAATTCCTGATCTATTAGTTTATGTATTCATAAATAGGGGAGTTCAAACTTCAGTTTTAACCGAATTAACCGATCGAATTGAAGTTTTTCTCAGTTAACGGTTAATATTTTTTTAATTTCAGTTATCGGTTAATTAACCGGAATTGTTATAGATTATATATATTTATTTTTGGTCACTGAACTTTTAAAAATTATAAAATGATCATTAAATTTTTGATATATTATAAAATGATCATTAAACTTTATCAAAATAGCACAAAATGATAATTAAATTTATTGAATTATTACAAAATGATGAGTAAACTTTTCAATATTTTTCAATAATTTATAACGTGCAATAAGTCAATGACCATTTTGTAATAGTTCGATAAGTTTAATGATTGTTTTATAACTTCTGAAAGTTTAGTGACTAAAACGATCATTTTAACATATTTTATTGACCACTTGTGCAATTTACCCAAAATTTTATAACAAATTCCTTTTAATTCAAAATAGACCAAATTAACCGATTTTTTTCCGATTCGGTTAAAAAATTTAGAAAAAAATTCGCTAATAGATTTAGAATAATTCGATTCGGTCAGTTAACTGAACCGACCGATTAAATACCCCTATTCATAAAAGCACGCCTCATCCCATGCCATTGATCACAACAAATAAATAGGTTCAATGAGCCCTGTTTAGTTGGTGCTTTTGTTTGTTTATTTATTTATCTTAAGGGTGTTTACCTTAAATTAATTTATTAAATTTTGGAAGAGTCAAAATTACAAATTTTCCATTTAACCAAATAACTAAAAGGTTTTAACTTGCATTATTATTTTTTCAAAATTACAATTAGTCCATTTAACAGGAGGGACGAACAACAATTATTTATGAATGGTGCCTGTCCTCACACTAAAAAATTAATTTTAGAGTTTATAACTTAGCGTTTAAGATTAGAATACAGGGTTTAGGATTTAGAAATGAGGTTAAAGCTTAAGATTTAATTTTTTTAATGTGGAGTATAAATATAGACACAAAAAAAGGAGTAGATGATTTTTGTTCCTTATTTATCCATTCAATCATGCAAGATTAGATCGAGTGTTTGTTACCATGAACATTGAGTTTGTTAAATTACAAAAGGACTTGGTACAAGTTTTAAGTTTTAACACAAGTTAATCCAGATTTTTTTTTTTTTGAAGTTCAAGCTAATCCAGATGATTTTAGTGAACAAGCTCTGCAATTTCCATATAATTCAATTATATGTTAAGAATTATTACTACTTAAATGTAACAGCTTAGTCAACAACTTTTTCTTTTCAAATTTAAAAATTACGATCGAAATTAACTAAATCTTCAACTTCAACCATAAAATAAGGAAACTGGGAGATCAGAGTAAAAGATAAAAAGCTGACCTGGATTTGCAATCCTGGATAGAATGAGAGGAAAAGCTTTAAAATCCCGAGATGCACCTTGATGGGCTCCTCCGCTTGGCCAGTGGCGGATCCAGAGGAGCGAAAAGGCCACCGTCTGCGGCGTCCAGTGGAAGCAGATTTCTGCAGCTCTGTTCTAAACCGGACTCCACTTGCCTGCCGGAAAAAGCAACGTAGGCGACGGTTCCGATCTGTTGGACGAGGTAAGAGTCCGGTAACCTTGCGTTTGCGATGCTGCAAAGTGCAAACCTTCCATGCCTCTCCCAACAACGGCGTGGAGGCCAGAAATGTTGCCAGCATTTCGCTGGGTTCGAAATTAGTTTGGCGACTAAAGAATTTCCAAACTTGAAAGAAAATTGAAACAAAAAGGGTGGCTTTCAGCCATGAAGTTCCGTTTTCCATTTGGATTGGAGTAGGAGGTCTTGCTCTTCCTTGCTGGGTTTTTTATTTGTCAAATATTATATATATACATTGAAATTGAAAATGAATGATATTCATGTTAACTTATATTGTACTTGTTCGAATCCATTATTTACCTTAAAAATATAATATTTTCATATTTAATCAAAAAGTAATTGGCAGAGTGATCAAATATATTCGTATTAACTCATATCGTACGTGTTCAAATCCATTATTTAAGAAATATAATACCTTCATATTTAATCAAAAAAAGAAAATGAAGTGTGAGAAAAAATGAGTAAACTATCCTATTCATCACCCAACTATTAGAGTCTTTTTATTTTAGTCATTACGCTATTTTTTCAATTAAAGTACTACCATTATGAAAATTGATCAATCAAGTCACAAGTCTTTAACCGATTAACGAAATTGCTAACATAACAATTTTTAAATTTAGGGAAAACTACCTAAATGGTCACCATACTATGGATAAAATTGCGTTTTGACCACAATACTATTTTTTGAAGCAATTAAGCCACCATACTATTAATTTGGACTCAATGTGGCCACCTGCCGTTAGAACCTAACGGCAGGGTGACGTGATAGTTAAAAGAAAAGGGGTATAATTTCACATTTGGTCCCTACTATTTACACATTCTTTCAATTTAGTCCTGATTGGAGGAGGAAAATAAATTTATTAAATTAAATATAAATAATTAAATTCCTCTAATAAGGTGTAGACACGTGTCACCACCTATTTAGAGGAGGAAAATAAAATCAAGCATTCTACCTATAAGGGGATTCAAACCCGGGACCTCTTAGGGTATAAGAAATGGCTTAGCCACTGCACAAAGGACAACTTTGGGCTATAAATCAATAACTTCAATATATATGTCTTAATGTTTTCTACATCTATTTTTTTTAATTTTACATGTATATCATCGAATTAATTTTTTAATCTAATAAAAAATTTAAATTATAATAAAAATTCATTTAGCAAACCCTAAACCCTAAACACCAAACCCTAAACCCCAAACCTTAAACCCTAAACACTAAATGATTTTTTTATAATTTAAAAAAATTAAATTATAATAAAAATTCATTTAGCAAACCCTAAATGCTAAATGAATTTTTATTATAATTTAAAAATTTAAATTATAATACAAATTCATTTAATGAACCCTAAACACTAAACCATAAATAATAAACCCCAAGCACTAACCCTAAATGCTAAACCCCTAACTATTTAGCATTTAGGGTTTAGGGATATATATATAAAATTATTTCGATGATTATATATGTGAAATTAGTGTTTGGGGTTTGGGGTTTAGGGTTATATATGTGAAATTAATTCGATGATTATATATGTTAAATTAAAAGAATAAAGGTAGAAAACAATAAGACATATATATTTAATTTAGTGATATAAAGCACAAAGTTGTACTTGGTGCAGTGGCTAAGTTACTCCTTATATCCCAAAGGGTCTCGGGTTTGAATCCCTCTTTAGGTAGAATGCTTGATTTCATTTTCCTCCTTGTCACCACCTAATTAAATAATTAATTTATTTTATTAATTTAAAATTAGGACTAAATTAAAAAATGTGTAAATAGCAGAGACCAAATGTGTAATTATACCCCTTTTCTTTAACTGTCATGTCACACTGCCGTAGGTTCTAATGACAGGTGGCCACATTGAGTCCAAATTAATAGTATGGTGGCTTAATTGCTTCGAAAAATAGTATTATGGTCAAATCACGACTTTATCATAGTATGGTGGCCATTTAGATAGTTTACCCTTAAATTTATATAATAACAAGGCATTTGTCATACGTAAAACTCAAACAGAAATCGAACATAAAGAAGGGAATTTAATACATTGAAGCTGTCTTATCAAATACCAAGCACGGAATACACTAAAGTTAACAACAAACCATAGTTGATGTTGGAAAAAAATACGATAAAATAGAAAGTTTTAGGCATATTTTTTATGGATAAAGGTGGAGATTCAAATAATGAAATTAAGTTTTTATATTCGACTCTATAATACTTTTACAATGATATCATATACGCTCAAAGCGAGTGAGTGATGAATGAGAAATTGATTCTCAAAGTAGGCTTGTGAATTGACTTAAAAAAAAAAGAAAAAGCTTATCCCACATTGATAAGTTAACAAGCATGGGATATGCTTATATACAAGGCCCATGGTTATTAAATAATTTTAGTTGTTATGAAATGGGCGACGTGAATGTTTGTATCAGTTGTGCCCTTTGTGAGCTTGTAATATTTTAACCCATTACGAGATAATTTTCCTTAAATATAACATTTTTAATATCTCAAATAAAATGAATTTTATTTGATAAATGAATTTTATTTAAAATAAAATTCAGATAATTCATAAATTTTATTTTCAATAAAATTCCTACCACTATATAAACCGTGTAAACTTACTAGGTTAAACATAGAAAAATAACACAGAGAATTTTCAATTGTTTTTACTCTGTGATTTTCAAATTGTTTTTTCGGTGATAGAGGAAGACGAGGTTACAGTTCGCTGGTCACTGCAGATTTGTTGTTGTATCCTGGGAGATAGACGTCCAACGTTACTCAAGCACCATAGGAGCGGATAAATCTGTCTTAAGGAAATTGTGTGTTACACAGACCTCAATACAAGTAAACAGTTTCAATTCACTGTTTTAATAGTTGATTTATATTTCGAATATTCTTGTATTTTATTTTATGATCTGTTTAATTTAATAATAAATTAATATTTATTTTCTTAGATTATTAACACTCATTTTCTAACAATCTTAAGATAGATCAAGTTTTAATCTAAGACAAATAGATTATCGTGTCAAAGTGGTACACTTGGCTGGTCATCGACATCAACGGATAGCCCAAGGATTTTTACCACCGTTGTAGCTTCCATCTATGCTCACGGTTTACAGTATCGTAAAATTCACTTTACAAGTTTCAAACAAGGGAAAGAACCCTAATATGTTATGACATCACATATGCATCATGTTCATATTCTTACATGGCTATAGTAAACAACATTATACTATAGCAAATTTCAATCTATGACCTTTTATACATATGTCGGTATATGCGGTTAACTTTTGGGAGGAGTATTTTAATCAATGATACTATCCTTATATATATATATATATAAATCCTTAAATATATATATATATATATATATATATATATTTCTGCTTGTTTTTCTAACTATGGTGGTGGACCATTATCACAGTTTTGATTTGTTTCTCGGCGAGGGAGGAGCAAATTTGACCCAAGAAAGTCACAATGGCTCATAGACGATTCACTTAACGACGAGCATTTTTTGGGTTAGTCCGTTGATATACATAATTTCGTCCTTGATGGATTTTAATTCACAGCTCTGTGATTTTTATTAATAATTTCCTTTGAGAAATTTTATAGAGACGAACAGGATATTCATACAAAATCTTGATTTGTTTGTGAAGTGAGATTTAGTAAATAATTTGTTTTGGGATTTAATTATCGCCGTTTAAACGGATTTATTTGATCTTTTTTCCATACAAGAATCAACGAAACCTTATCAGTTTGTAAATCGAGATCTCGTAAATAATTCGTTTCAGGATTTAATTCTTATTGTTTTAACAGGTTTATTTGATCTCTTTCGCAAAGAAGAGACAATCAGAATAAATCTGGTTTATTCAAATTTTGTTGTGGGCAAATCTGTTTTAACAAAAATTGTCATCGAAAGTAATATCAGTTACTATTCTGTTCAACGGAATCTCGAGTGTTGATTCCGACCGAGGTCTTGAATCAAAATATAGAAGAACTTTATTTTCTATGTCAAAATTACATTCTTAAAGCCTTGTCTGATGCACGTTATGAAGTGTACAATGTTTAAAATGACTAAAGAATTGTGAGGGTCGTTGGACCATAAATACAAAATGAAAGATATCGGTGCTAAAAAATTCTTAGTTATCAAATTCTTAATTTTGTGATGATTGATTCCAAATTGTTGTAAATCAAAGGCGGTGACTTTAATTGATCACTCACGGTATTCTCACAAAGGAATGGTTATAAGTGAATATGTTCAGGCGTTAGTCATTTGAAAAGCTAACCCATGTTTGGAACGACTTCAAGAACTTCCTTAAGCATAAGAGAATGAAACCCATAAATAGTGATTGAAAAACAATCCGAAAGTGCATGTCTAGGATTGGTTCTTTGAAAGACTTGATATTTAAGCGTGCCTAGTACACCACCTCTCTTTTCATAAGTTACCTACCTGGTGCACTGTTTATTATTGTTCTTTCTATTAGATCATGTGAACTTTTGTTTCGGGTTTTTAGTTTGCTAAATCTCTGACGTCTAACAAAAGTTGGAAATTATGTTTCCGTTTCTGGTTTTAGTCTTTGGGTAAATTCTTGACGTTTAACAAATTCATAATCCTGCTTTTGTTTTGTGACTATGTGAAACAATAAAAAACCAGTGAAATTCAATGGAAAAAAAATTCAAAACGTGGCAACAAAGAAGGTTGTCTATTTGACCATTTTAAACTTGGTCAAAGAGTTGAAGGATGATCCTTCTATTATTTAGAGAGGATAAGGTAAATGTTGTTACCACCTTCAAATGTTGCTAAGGTAAATATTGCTAAGACAAACATTACCATGACAAACGTAATGGAAGTCATAAAGGACTTCAAGAAAACAAACTACGGATTAGACGATGTGTTCAAGAAGCAAAATTTCTTCAAAAAAATATCGTTTGAAGGAATACACCTATTATCTTCAATGATGATAGCACAAAATATTGTTATGTACATTTGCTTAAAAGCAAAGATGAAGCTATAGAGAAATTATTATCTATAAGCATGATGTTGAAACCCATACTTATTAAAGGGTTAAGATGAGGAGAAACTCTATATGAGTAATGTTAGTACTATAATTTTGAAGAGACTTCTAAAAAGAACTACAACTTTAAATATATGCCTAACATGTGGGGAAAGCTATTTTATCAGTCAATTACCCTTTTTTTAAATAAGGTTCTCCACAATTAAAGAGATAAGACATGATATGAGCTATAAAAGGGAGTAAATCCTTCCTACAAATACTTAAAAAATGTGGGGGTGTCTTGCAAAGGTAACAACCTCATTACCAAAGCAAATGGAAATGGATCCCCAAAACGGTGGATTGTATTGGCTTTGTAGGACATAGCAACACATCAGTTTCTTGTGTATGAATCAGAAAACCCTAAGATTCACAGGAATATGATAATGGAATCAACGAATGCATCTTTCTTTAAAAATGTAAGATGATACTTGCAATTACCACTTTGCAGAATTTAGAAGTACATCAAATGAATGTTAAAACATCTTTCCTAAATGAAATCTTGATTTATATGGAATAATCTGAGGGTCATGTAATTTCATATCAAGAGAGGAAAGTCTGTAGATTGATGAAGTCATTTTGTGGAGTTAAGAAAGCACCAAATCAACGGCATGATAAGTTCAATAGTGTCATGATGACAACGACTTCAAGATTAATGAGTATGACAAATATGTATATGACAAAATTATCGACATTAGATATATTATTATATGTATGTATGTTGATAACATACTCATTGCTGGAAGCAACAATGAAATGGTAAAACGTACCAATGACATGTTAAATTCAAGATTTGACATGAAAGATATGAGACTAGACGATACGATTTTGGATATTCAAATCAAACGGTCACCTGAAGGTCTCATATAGTCACACTATGTGGACAAATTCTTGAGAAATTTGGCAAGGATGATTCTGGTATAGCTAGAATTCCAATGGACATGAACCAAGATATGTCCAAAGAATAAAGGTCAAAATTTTAACCAAGTGGAATATGTGTAACCCCCTTAACTGGGCTTAGACATTAAACCTGAACTAAGAAGATCACATTGGGTTTGCCGAAGCAAACCCGAACTGAGTTACTCAAATTACAGTCCATTTTTTTTCTTTTTAATTATCTAGATGCATCATTAAGACCTATGGTGTTCATACAAGCAGCGGTTCAATTTTCATTCGATACGAACATCGATAAGGCACTCAATTATAATAAAAGCCTTTTATGGACCAAAATGTAAATCTGAATAATTACAGGGAATTATGCAGTATTCATGTTACTGATTATTAATTAATTATATTTCATGCCACCATGTCAAATTTCAACAGATAACAAATAAGTATCCAATTTAGAGAAATACGAAATTAAGGACTAAATCATAAAATTGCCAACATACAGGGACTAACATGTTTATAAAAGCTTCTTACATAAATTGAATACATTTAGAACATGTTTGCAAAATATCAGGTCAAACAAACATCACTTACTTATCCAATTGATGCAACATCATAAGGTGACCAAAAGGCAATAACTCAAACTTGGCAAAGCTCATTAACTGAATTAACAACCACCAGCCATTCCAATACACGGGCTGCACTAAAATGAATTTTGGGGATTCGAATCCCAACTCAAATTTATCCAATTACTTACGAACAACATTGACATGCTTCTAATATTATACCACCATTAAACACAGAGGCTCAAATAATTACATACCAATTATTCAACACAATTCATTTTTATACAAGTAATCTAGAGGAATGCTTCCTAACAATATAAAGCACTATCCAATAAGCATCAATTGGTCAAGACTTCAACAAAGTCTATAGATCAACTAAGAAATATATTCACAAGACCATATGTACACTTAGCACACAAGTAATCAATCCAAGCATTATTTAAATCATTTTAAATTATTAGTTCATAACCAACAAATGTACTTGACGTTAAATAAAACCAACATCGTACCATTAAATAAAATCATCATCCAACATGATATAACCTCCAACCATATAATCAAGCCTTATACAAAAACATCCCAACGATTAACCCACATTGCCTCATTACAAAACACCGACACCATAAAAACATACTCTTTAGAACGCTTGTTGTGGGATCACTCCTTGCCTCGAACCACCACCCCGCACTTGCTTAATTCACCGCGTTGACGGAAGAAAAGAGAGCATAAGCATATAATGCATAGTGAGTGCGCTCAAAAAGGATAAAACGTCAATGCATTTTCAAAATCAAACAGATATTCGAAACCTTTATTAAAGCAAGTCAAACACGCCATTTCCAAAGCATTTAAATAAAACATATACTTCATGCTTTCATAATAATCC
Source organism: Hibiscus mutabilis (assembly GCA_019671005.1). Lineage (NCBI taxonomy): Eukaryota > Viridiplantae > Streptophyta > Magnoliopsida > Malvales > Malvaceae > Hibiscus > Hibiscus mutabilis. Next base: position 14,593,508 of record CM033728.1, on the reverse strand, counting down.
TTTCATGCTTAAGACAATTAAATAAAACATGCTTGATCAAGTTATAAGCATCGTATCTTCCGGCATAAACCGTGCCTCCATTGTAAAGTGAGATATGAGTGTAAAGCCAATTTGCTTACTTCTTTTGAAAACATAACATGCATAACAACCATATGCATCAAAACACTTTTCACAAGACTCGTGCTTAATCAAACCAAAGCATTTTCCCGTTTGTTTCCAAATATTATCATGCATAACAACCATATGCATCAAAACACTTTTCATATATCACATATATTGGCAATTGTAGTGACTCCAGATAGACCCACATCTATCCTCAGATAGTCTCACCTCTATCCTCGCATTCAAATAGAATGTTAATTAACCACATTGGATACACAAACTTATCATGGTGGTCTCACCTCCACCAAATCTCACTTCGGCCAGGAATAGGCTCACCCCTACCCCATCGTGATAGGCTCACTCCTATTGTAAGGATCAAAGAATACCATGAGCCCGAGTAGCCTCACCGCTATACTTCAAGAGCCGCGGAGCGATCGACTTTATTTTTATAGCGCACTTTAATCCTATGGCTAGCCAACTATATCTGATACTTTCTTATTTACGTCACATAGCCAATATATCATTTTTCAAATACATTTACTTACTGTATTTCAATGCATTTCACCAAACTGTTTCATATGCAAAACCACATTGCCAAAGGCAACAACACATTCCCTTTTGGGAACAAATCTCAATTCTCACATGCATCCAAATACTTTGATAAACAGTGCATATTAATCCAAAACGATGCATTTATTGTAAGTAAATCAAATCATGTTTATCAACCAAAACATGCAAATCAAATCTCATATCAAACCAATATTCAAAGGCAAAAATAGGGAAAACTTACTTCCGAGCTTAGCTAAGCTTTCTAGGCTTTAACTAAACTCTCAAAGCCATAATTCAAACCTTTTTATAATACCAAAACACATTTGCACTCACCAACTTGCTATAGCCTCGAAGCCAACGTCTCAACGCCAACGCCTTGACGCCTAATCGGAAATTGTCTGAAAACTTGTCATCTTCCATAAGAAAATATAAAGATTAATACCAACAAGACCACACCAAGATAACCACTTTATTATGACACCACCATCACAATGAAATCTCCCCTAAACCATTGTTGCTTTCGAACACTCCTATAACTTACTATTATATTTTTTTTCACCAAATAATCCCCGAAACAGGGCAGTGCCACTTTGCTCATTTCCCTTAATTCCCCTTTCATTCTTTTTTTTTTTTTTAAACCACAACCTACATCAAAATTAGAACGGCAGTAGCTGCCACGCCACTGCTCCAATTCCCTTTCTTTATTCGATTATCCTATAGTCATATATGGCTCACGCAAGGCAGCAGCAGCCCCTGCTCTGCTTTGCGCCACTTAACCCATTTTTTTCGGTTCTAACAATTCTTACAATCATTTCATCGAACATAATCGGTGCCCACTAATATATGATCTAATAATTAAATCAATCACTCAACCAATTATCCCATTCAAGAATCTAAATCTAAATTTAACCAATTAGATTAATTTCGAGAACTAAATTATAAAATCAACTTTAGATTTTTATACCCATGCACAAAACATTAGAACTCCATAAAAATTATTAGATTACTATAATCTAATCAAAATTTATGAAAAAATCCATTAAAATCCAATAATTCTATTAGAATTTCGTTTTAATTATCACAAAGCATGAGAAATCATAGATTAAGAATCAAAATCATATAGAAAATCATTAAAGAATATTTTTTCACCTTGCTTGATGAAAAATCAACTTGAAGATGAACTCCCTTCTTAATTTCCATCAAGAAAAATAGTGGAGATGATATAGAAATCAAAACCCTTAATCCACAATTGTTTGGAAATAAATGGAGAAGAAATTGAAGTAGAAATAATTAAAGAATTAAGAAATCTCTAAGTTTTGTTTGGAAGAAAATGAAAGAAACTTAAAAATGTTTTTTTCATCTTTTAGACAATTATAACCGACAACTTCTTTTTGTTAAAACAAGAGAAAAAAGATATTTCTTTTATTTGATTTAATAATTCCATTAAAATAGCACTTAAATTTATTTTTACAATATTGTCATTACTAATATTTTACAACCTTTTGCAAAATAGTCACTATCTAATTTAATATCAAATCGATCCATTTAAGATCACCCAAACTCAATTTCATCCCTTACAAACTCATTAAAATATTTTTAAAAATATTTGCCACGATAAATTTATTAGAAACCAATTTAATCAACCCAAATTATTTTCTGGAATTAATTAATTAGCTAAAGCCTAACCCAAAATTCCAACCCGATTCCGATAATTCACCTGAATCTTCTAGCCCATTTTTCGGGGTGTTACAATATGCAAGGGTCATAGGCAGTCTAATGTACCTCATAAGCTGCACTAGATCAAATATTACTTTTACCGTGAGCAGTTTAAGTAGATTCACAAGCAATCCATGTGAAAATCACTAGAAAGCGATTATGAGGGTATTGAGATATCTTAGATATACTCGAGATTATGGATTGCATTATTTTAGAGATCATACTATTTAGAAGGATACTCTGATTCCGGACGAATATATGATATTAAGATATCAAAGGCACATGTGGATAAAAATCCTCAAGACAAACGGTTATAACTAGGTTCATAATGGAATCTAAGTTTGTAGTTCTAGACAAGTATAGAGAAGAAGCCGAATGACTTTAGAATTTCTTAGAGGATATTCCTTAATAGCTAGAGCATGTGCCCACAATATGCATATATTGTGATGACCAAGCAAAAATTGGTAGAGCACAAAGCTTTATGTATAATGGTAAGTCAAGACATATGCGTCGTCGACATAATACGATTAGACAACTGATCTCAAATATATTTATCTCTATTGATTTTGTAAGATCAAAGGACAACGTTGCGGAACCACTAACCAAAAGGGTTAAATTGAGATCAGGTTGAGAAAGTATCTAAAGGAATGTGACTAAAGTCCAAAAAAAATTTAAGGCGCTATGTGAAGGAAAATCTTACCTAGTTGACTGAAGATCCCAAGATTTAGGTTTAAAGGAACAACCTACTTGCATAGATCTGTGCGGTCACTTCTCTCAAGTCCATTCCTATGATGTAAACAATGATCAAAATTGGAATAGGCTAAGAAATGCTTTTAATGACCATTGTGTGTTTTGGTGAGCCGAATAACTTAAGTCACCTATGTGAGAGTGAAGTGGGGCCGCTTAAAGGAGATTATTAGGGCATAAGTCACCTATGTGATGATCAAAATTGGAATAGGCTAAGAAATGCTTTTAATGACCATTGTGTGTTTTGGTGAGCCGAATAACTTAAGTCACCTATGTGAGAGTGAAGTGGGGCCGCTTAAAGGAGGTTATTAGGGCATAAGTCACCTATGTGAGAGATTGTTGATATGATAAAGTGGAAACTTTAAGACATATTTTTTTATGGGTAAATGTGTAGATTCGAATAATGAAATTACGTAAAGCAATTTCATTCATGTGGGAGATTGTTGATATGATAAAGTGGAAACTTTAAGGCATATTTTTATGGGTAAAGGTGAAGATTCGAATAATGAAATTACGTCTTTATATTCTACTTTATAAGACCTTTACAACGATTCTCATACGCTCAAAACGGGTGAGTGATGAATGATAAATTGATGCTCAAAGTAGGCTTGTGAATTGAGTTAAGGAAAAAGGAAAAGCTTATGCCCACATTGATAGGTTACCAAACGCGGGATATGTTCATATGCAAGACCCTACTTGGTGGTTATTGAATAGCTTAAGTTGACATGATATGGGTGACGTGAATGTCCGAACCGGTCGGACCCTCCGTGGGCTTGCGGATATTTTAACCCGTTACGAGATAATTTTTCTTAAATATAACATTTTTAATATCTCAAATAAAAGGATAAATGATCAGAGATTATCCTTAAATTTGGATATTATTTTTTGAATATTCTGAAATTAAAAGGATAAATATATGATAAGATATTATCTTTTAGTTCAAATATTATTGTGATAATGCTATTTGATAAATGAATTTTATTTCAAATAAAATTCAGATAATTCACAAATTTTATATCCAATGAAATTCCTACCACTATATAAACCGTGTAAACTTATTAGGTTAAACACAAAAAATAACACGAGAATTTTCAATTGTTTTTATGCTGTGATTTTTAAATTATTTTTTGGTGATAGAGGAAGACGAGGTTACGGTTCGCTGATCACTGCAGACGTGCAACTGCTGTGCCCATTTTGTTGTTGTATCATGGGAGATAGATGTCTAATGTTACTCAAGCACCATAGGACCTGGCAAATCTGTCTTAAGGGACTGTGTGTTATACATGCCTCAACACAAGTAAACGGTTTTAATTTACTGTTTTAATAGTTGATTTATTTTTTGAATATTCTTGTATTTTGTTTTATGATCTGTTCAATTTAATAATAATTTAATAATTTATTATTTTATTATTTTATTTTATTTTTTTAAATTATTGACATCCTTAAACCTAGACGGAGGAAAACAAAGACTCTAATAGATGGACCATCTAGCTATCCGCAAGTAGCAACGGCCGAATCAAATGTGGAGCGTCAGTGAATCGCAGGCATTCAAAATCCCCAACTCGGGCCAACTTTACAATCCCATCCGCAACCGCATTTTCACTTCTGGATATATGCTGAAATTGAACCAACCAAGCATGACGGAGCAAGCTCGATAACGTCCAGACTGTCAAATTCGCAAATCACCTGCCTCGACCCCAAATCCCCTGCATGCAATAAACCCAAATAAACTCCCCATAGCTCCGCCTCAAGAGCTGTACAAATGCCGATGAACTTTACAAATCCCAAATATTACTTGAAGATAGAATCTCTTATTTATTAAAATAATTTTTAAGCAAAGACTTAAAAGTTACATAAATATGTATTCACATTTTATAATAAAAACAATATATTGATTAAAATATTTCAAAACCAAATACATAAGTATGCGTTCATGTTTTATAATAAAACAGGGCTTGAATGCAATTAAGTTTGAAGAAAAATAATAATTATTCTTTTTAAAATAAAAAAGTTGAATTTCATTAAAATAATATCACATTACATTAATGATAAAATAATGTTAATTAAAAGTACTTGTAACTAAAAAATAAAGAATAAAAAAATGTTTGCGGCATGATTTGATCCAAAATCCTGTTACAATTAACATAACCCTTAACCACATGAACAACATAGCATTATTATTTAATGGAAAATCGTTCTTGAAAGGCACGCAACTTTCTACTTATGTGACAGATTCTAGTGTCATTTTTATAAAAAAATACAAATAGGTGTTATTTCCAACAAAAACTATTAAAGGGTGATATTTGGATTTTAAAAAACAATTTTCTGGTCAGGTTTTGTAGCATTGCAGGTTTTAAGGCTTCACTGAACATTCATCCTCAAACAAAAAACTTAACAATACGAAAGGATTTCAGTTTATTGAAGTTGCCTCCGAAAATATCAAACATTGAAAGAACTAAAGAGAGTAAACATAAGTTTATAAACCATAATGCTTAAAAGACGAAAATTACTGTATTAACACTCTGGATACCCAACTTAATATTTCCAGAAGCAGAACAAGTTTCTCCTTGCAGGCCATCTGTCACCCGATGGCTCGCCTTTCCTCATTCTCTTCCTATTATTTCACTGGGAAAAAAAAACTTTATGATCACCATAAATAATCTGGGAGAAGAAAAATGTCAATTAACGATGTCCGGATTCAATAAACCATTTTAATAAACCGTACTCGATGATGCACCAGCTGAATGTTTGCCAGTAAGAGTAATGATCACCATAAAAAATAAGCGAGAAGAAAGGGTTTTAATACAGCTAAGCATGAAGCGAAATCAAAGTATTGGCAGGGGCAATATTCTCGTGCCAGGCGCAAGATCAATCAAATTCAAGAAAACATCTTTGCCTAACAGAATCTAGCAAGATCTAGTTTCAGGCATAAACTGCATATGAAAGCTTCCATGCGGTAAAAAATTGATCAAGACTACTGATTTTGGAGTTGCTATGGTAAAATAATCTTGGAGTACCTCAGCATAAAATTCTATGAAAAGATTTTCATCTCATGGTTGGCAATGTCAGACAAGATTACAACTTCCGATAAGTTATATTCATATGACATTTCAATTCATTCCAATCCTTATTATATCTGCAGCAATGGAAAAAATCTAGAGATCTTATATAGTCTTCCTGTCTTTTTCATCTCTAAGCGATCAAAGGAGGTTCATGAATGAAGTCTAGCTCCTGCGTATCTCTGGAATTAACAGAATGGTTGGCTTCTTTCGGCTATTAGGGCACATGAGAGGCAATTCTTCTTCTTTTTTGCCACTATTTAAGGATTGTTTGGTCAAGTTACATTTACCAAGTTCAAGAAAATAGGAATTCTAGGAAACCCTAAATAATAATGAAACAGCAGAGATGATGTTAAGTTTTATATGTAAGATGTTCAATTAGGGCCTAATTCTACATAAGAGCCTTCTAAGAGAGAGAATTTCCAGCATACCGAAATCTTAATTCCAAATTCATGTTTGTTTTTTCAGAAGCATGTTACTAGTTTAACAGGAAGATGAAATTCCCATTATTCCAAAGATAGCAATACCGATTTAATGTTTAAGGTAAACAAAACAAAATACAAACACTACCAAGAACTACGGAATTTATCTTCAATCAAGAAAATCTAAATAAACATGGAAATTTGGTTGTTCCAAGTTGCTAATCAGCTAAACATTAACCATATACATTATCATAAATATTATACTGTAATTTCATTTTTATACTTTTAATTCAATTCATTTTTGCTTTTGCATCCAAAATGCAAACAAAGGGGGGAAACCAACAAACAAGCAGAAATGAAAGCGTAAACTGAGATGACAAATTGAGAGAAATAAATACCGAAGTAAGTGAGTGAGAGAGGCAACAGTGGCGTGATCAGCCTGTTCGGAAGCTTTTAAGATTTGAAACATGATAGCCAACTTGATTTGGGTCCTATTCGATTGCTGGATGATGATTCTAGTTTCTCTCTTCAATTCCTCACACTCAGCTTCAATGCCTTCAAATTTTTCCCTCACCTGTCGCTGTCCTTCTCTTATATTTTGTTGTTCCACGCTGATTTCCTCCATTTCTGCTCTCAGCTTCTCAAATCTCTCATGCATGTTCTTCATTCCTCCCTTTTTATGCTTCCTCCCCTACATCAACATCAATCAGCGTTCAAAATTCTCAAAAACCTACCTCAAAACAATTAATTTATAGTAATTTTAAAAAAAAATAAAAATTGAAGATTAAGGAAGAGGAATGGAATTACATTCTTCAATTGAGACTTGAAACTTTTGTTACTGTGATGAAAGCGACCGCGAATAAAGAAGGGGGCCATTGATTTGTCTTTGTTTACTCTCCAATTTCGTTTTTGCTCTAATTCTGAGTCTGAATTCTGATGGCTTACAATCAGAGACCCAGAGTCCTATTTATTTATAATAAGAATTCATAGAAATGATTCATAGATATCGCGCGATACTCTTCCCTTTAACGCTCGAGTGTCGCGAGTTGCTGTGATAAACAGCACTCTTTTGTACCTTTCCTTATAATTCTTACGCGTGTCATTTTATACAGTGCTTTTTTTGCGTGGTTATCAAAGCGCGGAGAAATTATTAAATAAATTAAGTTCACCACGATATTTATGGTTTATCTGATAAAATTCATCCATTTCAGCATAATTTCTAAGTAATTGTCAATTCTTTAATGACATGTAAAAAAGTGAAGATCCACCTTAGAAAAAATAAGATAAAAATTGTTATTGGATAGGATCATAAATGACATGATGAGTCATGCTTATCTAATAATTTTTTTAAAGCTTGAGACTCACGCGAGTCAATTTTATGGTTGATGTTCGAGATTTATAATTCTTCTTTTTAGTAATATCGTTTTTAAAGTTGGAATTTAAATTCTCTCCTTAGAAGAGCTATGTGCTTTGCCATTGCAATCAACTCTTAGTAATATTTTATAATTTTAAGTCGACTTACTACGAGCAATATCTAAAGGTAAAATCTTAAATAAACACTAACTATGCTCAAATTATTTTTTGGTTATTAAAGTTTAAAAAATTACAAAATAATTATTGAACTTTCGACTTGATCGCAAAATATCATGAACCATTATTTTTCGTATACTTAAATATGTTAAATTAATAGGCAATATCTCATTTGACATTACAATTATAATTATAATTTCATTTTTATCATTTTTAATATTTTTAAGTAATAATTATATTTTTAAAAGAAAAAAATGTAAAAATATAGACTCAAGATTTAGCTTCAAAATTGATTGGGCGAGTATGGAGTACGACAAGTCTAAGGTGCGGTTAAAAAACGACAAGTTTTTAAGCTTGTCCATAAACCTAAAATGTTAGACTTTTTTTATAATATTTTAAGTTGATTTTTTTGTGATTTAGACAAGTTTCGAAACTTGTTATAAAAAAACTAACTTAAAATGTTAAAGTCTAACATTTTAGGTTGCTTGGATAAATTTTAAAACTTACCGTCCTTTAACCTTAAATTGGGCTGCCGTATTTTAGACTCCCCAATTTGACCGCAGCTTAAAGCACACAAAAAACCTCTTTAATTCGATAATTAGGCCCCTTTTTTGTTGCGTTTAGCAACCTAAATGGAAGTTGCCTACCATTTTCTTGCCAAACAAGGCTTAAACAAAAAAAATAACCCCCAAACTATGCATTTTTTATGCTTTTAGCCCTTAAACTATGATATAAGCAAAATAGGCCCTTAAACTACCATTTTTGTCACTTTAAGTCCCTAAACTATTTTTTGGTCAAAATAAGTACCTAAACTATGTCATTTTTCTTCTTTTAGTCCCCAAAACTATCAATTGGTCAAAAAATCTTTGTGATGCGTCAACATCTTAGTAGTCGAAATAAATTTCTTTTGACTTAAATAACTAGCAGACTTAAAATGACCAGAAATGATAGTTTAAGGGCTTATTTTAATATATGATATTTTAAAATTTAAAAAGAACATAAATATTTATATATGTTAGAAAAGCCTATAACATGATATTTTTGTAAGCATGGTTTAGGGGCTTAAAGTGACCAAAAATGATAGTTTAAGGGTCTATTTTGCCCAAATCATAGTTTAAGGGCTAAAAGTAAAAAAAAGTCATAGTTTGAGGGCTGTTTTTTGGTTTAAGCCGCCAAACAACTAACAGTTTGACCGTGAACGAGCGTTCGCCCACCATTTTTAACGCTTAAACGAGAGTTTGTTGGTGTTAAAACCCATTTTGGTTCGGGCCAACCCAATTACAAAATCCAATACCCAAATCAAACCCTTTTATTATTAACCAGAACTAAATTAAATGCCCACACTCAGACCCAATTACAAGACCCAATACCATTACCAACCAAAACCCATACCCATTTACATACCCCATTACATTAAATAAAAAAACTAACCTTGAAACACTCATCCGTCGCTGCCTTCTAACCATTCATTTTTCGCGCGTCATCGCACGCGCTAGCAGTTTTTTGGCAGTGTGATGCATGCACATCACCCCTGCCATATCTCTCTGACATCGCCTGCTCCACCGCCTCTGAGCCGCATTTTAGACCTGAAAAAATTAGCTATTATTATATGTAATCACATCTGATAAACTAGAAAAGTAGTGCAAGTTGTATACATTTTTGGGTATTTAAACCCCAAAAATATCATGTAATACGGACGAGGAAAAATAAAATAAAAAAAAGTGTTCATAGCAAAAAAAAAAAAAACAAAGCAAAAAAGAAGAAGCAAAGAACCCAAAAAAACTCTACGGCTTTTTTTAGATATAGCAACATACGAGGGGATTTTTAAAAAATTAATCTCAAAATCGAATAGAGGAGGAAAGGATTTACCTCGAGGCGATTTTGCATGTGTTTCTGCCGCCGTGAATAGCGGCGCTCCGTCGCCAACCAATGGCGGCCCACGACGGACGACCGACCGATGACCGGCTGTGGGCAGAGAGGGTTGAGAGGTTTTTGTGCTTTTTTATAAAACAGGAATAATGCATTTTTACCTATATATATATATATATATCAACCAAAACGACATCATTTTTGGGCGTCCGCTTTCAGCCCAAAACGACGTCGTTTCATTCTCGACCCAGCGCGGTGACCCAAATTCGGGAAGGATCCACGCATATTTTAAAAATGGGGAAATTGTTTTCTGGTCCCTCCACATTGGGAAATCTTGCCCACAGTCCCTGTATGTTTTAAATTTTTTTTATCTCATCCCCTAAATTAATTTAATCTGATTTTAATGGGTAAATTACATTATTGGTACTTCCGCCATAAAAAATAATTACAAAAGGGTCTTTCGCATGGTAAAATTATTTTCACAGTCCCCATTAGTTTAAAACATTTTGCAATTCAGTCCTAAAGTCAGAGTTAATTAATATTAAATGGGATATTTGCATTTTTGGTCCTTCAAACTCTCTACAACTTTTAATTTAATCCTAATTTGAGGGTATAATTCCGCATTTAGTCTCTGACTTTTATAAATACTTTAATTTTGGTCATTAATTTTACTTTAATTTATTTTTCTGCATTATCTTTTATTTCCTTTAATTTTAGCCCCTTTTTTATGTGCATTCTATGTTATATTTGATACATTTTTGTGTTCGTCTACTGTATTAATATGTAACATGTATATAATATATAAATGTTATATATTCGTATGTATTTATTACTTATTATATATAATATATATTTACCGTAACACCCTCGACCTAGGTGTTACATTTGGGCCTCAAGCCCAAAACCATAAAATTTTTCAAACTGGATCAACCCAACGAGTGATTCGCAAAACATTTAAACCAATGATTAAAATATATGTATATAAATAAATAAAATTTTACAAAGAAGCTCCAATTTAAATTAAAACATTTGAATGTACAATTTAAATAATTCAATTCCAAATAATAAATACAAACTCCAACATGTAAGGTCATATGAACACGTAGCCCACTAAACTCAAATATCGTACTCTGAAGATCACCATGTGCTAGAATCTCGGTCTGATAGTGCTTCTCGATCCCACGATCAAACGCGCAACCTACGCACGAAACAACGATTTCGAGCACTGAGCTTACAAAGCTCAGTTGTACACATCTACTCTACTATACTTCATGCCAATCATAAACGTAAGCATGCAGCTAGTACGAGCAATAAGAAGAGATAAATAAACATGTGGCACTACCATAATCGTCTAAACACATATCAAGCATATCTGCAACATCACAATATCACAAGCACATCAATAAAACAAATCAAGAGTGAGGCCCATTGTCACCCGACACTGGGGACCCATCCATACTCAAAATCTCACATCGAGTTGCTCGAAATCTCACATTGAGCGGTATACTCAGAATCTTACATCAAGTCTCTCAGAATCTCGCATCGAGAGGGGCTCGAAATCTCACATCGAGCAATCATTATCACATGGAATCTCACATATAATGGCCTTTATTTCATCACTTAGAATCTCACATCGAGCGGCCTTCATATGTTGCAACACCCACTCACTGGGTATCCGGATCCCACCAAACAAAGACTCGAAACCAACCAAGTGCCCACACATGGCACAACCACATATGATCCATCACAGATCCCTAAGGTTACTATTACAAGCAATTACCCAAGCTTTACCAAGTTGTTAATACATTACATAGAAGTGTGTAATTTATCTCATTCATTGTCTCAAGCAATCCATATTATTCCATTTACCAGGGTATAATTCAATTATTAACATTCACACGATTCCTCGAATCATAATGTTAACTATTATTTAATCAATCCCTAAAGCTTATGAAAGTTGTTTAAGTGTGTGGCTAATGCATTTAAGTCATTAATATTAATTACTAGGTTTTTGCCCATTAAATAAATTATTTATTAGTATTATCTCTTAACTATCATTTTAGACAAACTTATCCACTTATTCAAGCTAACATACAATGCATCATCATTTATCAATCAATCAATCAACCAATCATCAGATAATCGCACTAGTATTCAAACAAACCTACACAGTCTCTAAAGCTCATAATATACTCGAACATTCTCAAACTCATCAAGTATCTCAATAACTACTAAGCCTCGTAATACTAGTACTGACACATACATATTACTCATCTCCTATTTTGCAACCACTAACATGCATCGCAATTACACTTATGATGCTCAAGAAGCATTTAAGAGCTCGAGGTGTACTAACCTTAAGCCTATATCACTAAAATCCTCATCCAAACTTCTCAAACAATCCATTTGATCCAATATCCGAACTTGAATAATCCTCGTATATTAACAAATACAAAAATAATTAAATTCCATGCATCTTCTATACCCAACAAAAAGTCAAACACTTAAAAACAACTTACTGGGTTCGAATTTGGCGAAACAGACTGCGCCATTAGATCTGAAACATCAAGAAATCTCAGAGTAAGATCCCCCCAAAAAAGTTAACACCAGTCAACGGTCAACAGTGATGGTCAACAGTGATGATCAACGATAGCAGCGGCAATCAACGGCAGTAGTGGCCACGTTAGTCAACAACGACAGTAGTACGGTGGCGGCAGCGATGAGGCAACGGCTCAACTTGGCTCGGCTCAGCTCGTGCAGAGTCAGCTCAGCCTGAATCGACCAAGTTGGGTCGACTCCACTCGGGTGACTCAGTCCCATGAAGCAGGACTACGCCCACGCGCAACGGTAGTGTGTGACGACGTTTTGGCCGAATTTTGGCGACCAAACTTCACCAGTCGACTGTTCTCGAGCCGGTGAACTCGATGGTGGCATTCGTTTCTTGATTTGATCCCTCTAACCCCTTCAAGTCAATAGCCTAAAACTTTCTTTCTCTTACCTCTTTCGACGATGGTTATGATGGCGGTGCCCCTGGTATTGGCGAACTCGTCTCGGAGAGATGAACACAGTAGAAGTAGTAGTGTCACAATCAGAAAGTTGGATCTCCATAGATCAGAGTTTGAAATTTTCTCTCTAAACTTTTCTCTCTTTTCCTCTCTCTCCCACCATTCCCATCTTTTCCTTTACTCTCTCCTCCATCATCTCCTTTTTACTTTTCAACTACCCACCACCTATTTAAAATTCAAACAATTCACTTTTAATTTTCTTTTCCTTTTTTTCTTTTATTTACTTTCTATTCTACCAAATAATTAACAAAACCCTAGCATCTTTTACCATAAGGCCCAAATCCAAAATTTTAATTGGGCCCTCAACCTAAGGCCTAATACCCAGGTCCAAGACCCAATTCGCTAACCCGAAATCTAGGTCGTTACAATTCTTCCCTCCTTAAAAGAAATTTCGTCCTCAAAATTTGCATCCATATTCGTGAAGATACCAAACCCATTACAACTCTTCGACGTCCTTAAGATTTCCCGTCGTTCTACTTTGTTCTCTCACAACACTTATCAACATGTCCCTTGCTTTCTGATGGTACAAACAAAATCTTAACTGATTCTTTATTATAGAAAGATTCTATCCTCGCTTGGTACATTACAGATGACAAACCAAAACTCTAAGGTGCCTTGACAAAAACGTCACATAGATATTTCATCAAAGAAACTTAACTTATACTATAGAATCCAACAAATTATTGTACACAAATTCTTCTACAACAACTCATAATAAAAAAGAATAGGGTGTTAAATAGCCGTTGCATCCAAAACGAGACAACTCTCATCTTGGTAACTCCCTGATAAAGACTCTATCTCTAACGACATTCATTTATTAAAACATCGATTATCGAGCGTAAACCTTTTGAAAACAAATGACACCTCAACTCAACTCAAGCATTCATATTAAACTCGGCATGGTAACCCATATCGGTAACTAACATAGCTCTCACCAATTCGGTTCCCGGAATGATCTTACGATTCGAACCATAATGTGTCTGGAGAATATATCCTCTGTACTACCACTCAAATATGTCATTGCAATAAAAACCCACCAAAAAATAAGGTTCCATCAACCTCGAATCTTGTGCTAAACGGTGATATGAACATATCACTGTGCCGTGCAAACCAACTTGCAACTAAACCAGTCAGACTTTTTATGTGGCTCACACCTTTGCTGAAAACTTATCAAACGATACGTAATAAGGACTATATAATTACTCAACGAAATTGTGCACTCACGAATCCTGTAGAAGATCCACAGTCATCTATTTAATTCCCACCGATGAATAACAAAACATCCAAAGAACTCTGAGGAGCTCAATATTTAACTCTCAATTGATAGCAAGTCAGCTACTTATCACTACCTAAAACACACGACTCCACACTGTTTCCAAATCAAGTGGTGAAAGTTTGGTACAAACTGCCACTCTCAAAATTCACCACATACTGACCATAGTACTAATAAGGAAGAATCTCTTACCTTGATATATATTTTCCAAAACACCCACCATAAGATCTCAAAATCTATTGACAACCATCAGACCCAAATTTAATCATAACATTGCATCCTCTTAACTAAAATCAGTTGCTCCTTCTTGTGGCTTCCAAAGTAAATCAATCTTTAACTCGAAACTTACTAACGAACAAATGGGTATCGATACTACATAGAGCTAGTATCGACACTCTCTTACATGACCATTACCTAGGATAGCCCCACACAGAGCATGATACTCCAATCATGTACTTACTCAATACGATCCACTACTTATTTAGCTTACTTTACTTAGGCAGTGATCGAATATACTATCAACAGTTCTTATATACTTCTTCCTATGTCATCGCCGAAACCTCAAATTTCCTTAGAGATCAAGTACCCCAAACTTTACACTATTAGGGAGAACACAACATTCCCTTTCTAGCACAAACATACAACATTAACAGTACAACAAAACATCTTTGAAGACCTCAAAATCTCATTCGGCTCTGATCGGGTCCACACCACTATCACAACAAAATGGCCTTATGTAGCTCGTGTTTCCACCA
Source organism: Hibiscus mutabilis (assembly GCA_019671005.1). Lineage (NCBI taxonomy): Eukaryota > Viridiplantae > Streptophyta > Magnoliopsida > Malvales > Malvaceae > Hibiscus > Hibiscus mutabilis. The sequence continues at coordinate 14,578,421 of CM033728.1, read as the reverse complement.
ATGTCCTTCGACTCGCTCCAAGGAAAATGTGATATAATCAAAAGCATTTACGAAGTCTCAACCTTTGCTTCCTTAACTGATTGTCCGATAATTAACCTTCCCCGCACACGATCAAAGAGATAATTATCTTTTCAACACTAATCTTTTCGTATTCCTATACATCTACACTTGTCACGCAAAACATCAAACTTATATTTGAGAGACAACATAGTGGCTCCTACCATATCTTTATTAAAACACCTCGATGTCACCGCGAACATTACCCGCTATCACGAAACACTTAAAGAGAAAAATCTTTATTCTAAAATCTACTTCGTATTTTTCTAACCTTGACACATGAACAATAAGCATCACAATTTCAAACTAATCTCAGAAAACACACAGACACTCCACATTCGGTTAAACGAGTTATCCACTTTAGGAGATGAGTAACGGCCTTCCACTATCACTTAGCAAACTATCAACAGTTGAGCATCACCTTCACGAACCAACTTATTACTAGCGAACAAGTCTGACTCTCTCCTGAGTGAAGCACTTAGGCGAAAAGGACCTTATTCAAGTTGCTTCTCCGAAACTGAATCACCTACTACTCAACTGGGTCAATATCATTTGACAACAACGGTGGCACCGATATCTAACTCGGTCTTACCGCAACTTCTACTCATGTTCCTGATAGGGAGAGATCCTAACGAATCCTCTATGAAGCATAAGCAAATACTCTAACAGTCTAAAAGCTCCCGAGTATCAAACTACACACATTAATACTTCTTGATTCGGTCTAACCTATCTCACAACCCCGTTGCCATCCCTAAACAATCACTGCGAAGATTACAATAAAAGGGCGATGATCCAACATTTTTATCTCTAAAGGTTGAGTTCCATTGAGGTCTCGAAGCCTCGAGCTCACTCTCGACATCACTGGCCAGCACCACGCTTGATTAACTGGAACAATTTCCTTGGTGCAGCAACTCTTAAGAAAGTAACTTTCCCTCAAACCTGTAAAACGTCTAACTTCGACCATACTCTAACGAACTAATGGGTCCTGAATCCACTATCTTTGAGGAATGCCTCTAAGAATGGCAATGCTACTCTCCAAGTATCAACAAAGATTCATTTTTAAACAGATAAAAAAGGTTCTCCAACTAACGTGTACTCACAGATCGATTTTGAGAGCGAATTATCCATACTCGCAACACAACTATTATCCAAGCGTAACGATAAAAATTCCTTGTTGCAAACTCTAACAACAAATCTGAAGACTTCAGGGTGACTATAATCACAACAAAGACACCATTCAGGTGACATGAGGAGGACACATTCTCAACTCTGGTATCATTCGACTAACTTGCATCTCGACAAATTGAGGTAACCCTACACCCGAGATCACTGCTATAAACGGTTTAGCACTTAACTCGGCCCTTTAGACCTTGATCAAAAACATCTTGTCCTCACAACAATGGATGCACTATCAGAATTCCAGTCTTAATAAGTATGAACTTAGTTTAGGGACTTGTATCCACTAGACACGTTACTAAAACACCTATACCACCCTGGGGTTTCCTAGAACCTACTAAACCTAAGCTCTAATACCACTAAATGTAACACCCTCGACCCGAATGTCACATTTGGGCCTCAAGCCCAAACCCAAAACCATAAAAATTTTCAAACTAGATCAGCCCAACGAGTAACTCACAAAAATATTTAAACTAATGATTAAAATATATGTATATAAATAAATAAAATGTTACAAAGAATATCCAATTTAAATTAAAATGTTTGAATGTATAATTTAAATAATTCAATTCTAAATAATAAATACAAACTCTAACATGAAAGATCCTATAAACACATACCCCACTAAACTTAACTATCGTACTTTGAAGATCACCATGTGCTAGAATCTCGGTCTGATAGTGCTTCTCGATCCCACGATCAAACGTGCAACCTACGCACGAAAATAACAATTCTGAGCACTGAGCTTAAAAAGCTCAGTGGTACACATCTACTATACTTCATGCTAATCATAGACGTAAGCATGCAAGCTAGTACGATCAATAAGAAGAGATAAATAAACATGTGGCACTACCATAATCACCTAAACACATATCAAGCATATATGCGCATCACAATATCACAAGCCCATCAATAAAACAAACTAAGAGTGAGGCCTAATGTCACGAGACACTGGGAGGCCCACACATGCTCAGAATTTCACATCGAGCAATATACTCAAATCTTACATCAAGTCTTTTCTCAGAATCTCACATCAAGCGGGGCTCAGAATCTCACATCGAGTAATCATTATCACCCAGAATCTCACATGGATGACCTTTATTTCATCACTTAGAATCTCATATCGAGTAGTCTTCATGTGTTGCAACACTCACTCACTGGGTGTCCGGATCCCACAAAAAAAAGACTCGAAACCAACCAAGTGCCCACACATGACACAACCACATATGATCTATCAAGGATCCCTAAGGTTACTATTACAAGCAATCACCCAAGCTTTACCAAGTTGTTAATACATTATGGAGAAGTGTGTAATTTATCTCATTCATTGTCTCAAGCAATCCATATTATTCCATTTACCAGGGTGTAATTCAATTATTAACATTTACACGATTCTTCAAACCATGATGTTTACTATTCTTTAATAAATCCCCAAAGCTTATAAAAGTCGTTTAACTGTGTTGCTAATGCATTTAAGTCATTAATATTAATTACCAACTTTTTGCCCATTAAATTAATTATTTATTGGTATTATCTCTTATCTATTATTTTAGCAGAACCTATCCACTTATTCTAGCTAGCATACAAGGCATCATCAGTTATCAATCAATCAATCAACCAATCATCAGATAATCGCACTAGTATTCAAACAATCCTACACAGTCTCTAAAGCGCATAATATACTCGAACATTCTTAAACTCATCAAGTATCTTAATAACTACTAAGCCTCATAATACCAGTACTGACGCATACATATTACTCATCTCCTATTTTGCAACCACTAACATGCAAGGCAATTACACTTATGATGCTCATGAAGCATTTTGGAGTTTGAGGTGTACTAACATTAAGCCGATATCACTAAAATCCTCATACAAGCTTCCTGAACAATCCACTTGATCCAATATCCAAACTTGAATAATCCTCGCATATCTATAAATACAAAAATACTTAAATTCCATATATCTCCTATACTCAATGAAAGGTCAAACACATAAAAATAGCTTACTGGGTTCGAATTTGGCGAAATGGACTACGTTATTGGATCTAAAATGTCAAGAAACCCTAGGGTAAGGTCTTAGGAAAAATTCAATACTTGTTAACGGCGGCTGTCAACGGTAGCGACGGTAGTAACGGTCAACGGCAACGGCAGTGCGATGGTGGCCAATGACAATAGCATCATAGCGGCGGCATGACTCGTCTTCGCTGATGACAGCTCGACTCAGCTTGAGATGAGTTATCTCAACCTGACTCTACCGAGTTAGGCCGATTCCACTCGGGTGACTCGGTCCCCTAAAGCAGGACCACGCTAACGCACAGTGGTGGCGCGTAGCGGCACGTGATGACGTTCTCGGTGGCTTCTAGAGGCCAAAATTCACCGGCTTACTATTTTCGAGCCGGTGAACTCGATGGTAACCTCTATTTCTCAATTTGATCCCTCTAACCCCTTTAACTCAGTAGCCTGAAACTTTTTATCTCTCACCTTCTTCAACAGCGGCTAAAATAGAGGTGTTGCTGGTACCGACGAACTCGTCTCGACGAGATAAACACAATGGCGGTGAAGGTGTCACGATCGAACAGATAAATCTCCATATATCGGAGTTTGAAATGTTCTCTCTAATTTTTTCTCTCTTCTTCTCTCTCCCACTATTCTCATCTTTTCCTTTTCTCTCTCTTCCATCATCTCCTTTTTACTTTTCAACCACCCACCCACCTATTTAAAATTCAAACTATTTTCTTTTTTATTTTCTTTTATTTCCTTTATATTCTACCAAATAATTAATAAAACCCTACCATCTTTTACCATACGACCCAAATCCAAATTCTTAATTGGGCCCTCAACTTAAGGCCTAATACCCGGGTCCAAGATCTGATTTGCTAACCCGAAATCTGGGTCATTACATTTACGTATATATTAGTATGTATATACCATATTACTTATATACAATATGTATAGTATATTTATATGTATAATATGTATTTAATATTTATATTATATAATGCTATGTATATAAGATATGTATATAATATTATTTATATAGTGTATATTATAATATGTATAATATTTACATGTATATATTAATATATATTGTATATAGTACTTTCATTCATTTATATTTTATCACCATACCCTTATATTTTTTATATATAAACATCATATGCATTTTGGCTTTATTATTCCGGCATTTCTATTGGGAGTGTCATCCCGGTCTCCAGGTGTCATCTCCTCTAAATGCTATGGATATCAAGGCAAATTTTAAACTATTGTATATATTTAATTATCTAATAATCATATTGTCCATTTATTTTCCCGTAGTTATTCATTTTCTCATGCATGTAACTGTTGCATGTAGTTTTAGGTCTTATTGTTCCAGTGTTTCTATTAGGAGTGTCATCCCGGTCTCCGGGTGTCATCTCTTTTGAAAGTTGTGAATACCAAGGCAGATTTTGAACTGTCATGCATGCATGTATTTTGGAAATTAATTATTAAATTGAATTGAATTTTTGTTTTCCTTAATAAATATAACACGAACCTTTAGCTACCAATTTCGGGCGTGGTGGGGGGGGTACTAATCCTTCCCCACCCATAACCAACTCCCGAACACATATCTAGTTATCCTTCGGTGTCCGGTCTACCTTATCCAAGTGGGCGGTGGTGACTCTTTTTTTATAATTAAAAACACGAGGATTTTTATCCAAAAACGGGCCATCCCGAAGAAGCCCGGGCCCTAAGGTCACTACAGCTTGGCAACTCCGCTGGGGACTTACTTTTTTTTGAAAAAATTGAGGAGTTTGGCCTTAGTTTGGTTCGCATTATAATTATTAAGGAAAAATTAAATTAAATTAAATTCAATTTAATTTTTAATTTTTGAATTTTGTTTGATTTTGTATGATATAAACTATCATCATATATTAGTTATAGAACCATTAAGTGGGAGAGATTACTTCGCTTTGTGGGGTTTTCACCTCCGTATAGTGTTGTAATATGCTCCCAGAGTTCGGTCCTTATATTCTATGGAATTTTCACCCCGAATAGTATAAAGGTCGTATTCCCCTTTGACCACGCCGGTACTCTGCCCGCTTAGAAGTAACCATTTTTTAGGTTTTGCTTTGATTCTTATTTATTCTTTTTTTGTATATTTAATTGATCGATTTATTTATTATTGAGTATTTAAATTCATTCATGTTTATCCTATTATTTTTCCGTACTGACTCGTTTTCTCTATTGTTTTTTTCTTTATATTCCTGCATTTGCATTACATATCATATCATACATAGGTGTTGATTCAAGAAGAGTCCATTTTGGGAGGCGTTCAGGTATAAAAGGGGGTTCTATAATGTCAAAAGCGATAATGCTACAGTATTGGGATGGTCTGAGCGTATACAGATGGAAAAATGAGACATCCTGACAACAGAACATGTATAAGAAATTACTGGACCCACTCTGATAGTTTCCAAGCAAAATGGCCTTCACGAGCTGAGAGAGATATGGTGAAACTTGGATTCGAGTATGAAGCAAGCCTTTCAAGAAAAACTTGGTGATATAGCCTTCTTAATAGACGTTTAGACTGATATGCACATGTTCAGAGCCTGAACACTTTCGGGAAGGTAGATATGACCCCAACCAGCGAAGAATATACTATTTTACTCCATTTTTCGGGGATCAAGGAAGGGAAAGTCTACATCAAACCCAAATATCCACCATCCTTCCTAGAGAATTTGATTAATATCAACGGGATGAGCAAGAAATGGTTTCAAGGGAAGATCTCGAGGAAATGAAAGATAGACTGCATGGCTTGGGCACAGATTCGAGACCTAATTCACTGTATCTTGATCTATCAAAGAAAAGGCACATGTTTGCTTTTAGTATTTACGGGATGGTTATTTTTCTGAAAGCTTTGGGATACATAGACTATGCCACGACGAATCTATTTGATAAGCTCAAAAAAGGGATCAATCCAGCACCGACCATTTTAGCAGAGACCTTTTGATTGCAAAGTGCGTGTAGAAAAATGGAAAAAGGTAGATTCTTGGGATATGTGCCACTACTGGTGATCTGGATTTGGAGCCATTTATGGGATTTGAAGTATTCTCATTGGATGTGTCTCACCACCTTTTCTCCCATAATAACCTTTTTGGAGGAATATCAGGCTGAGGTCATGACCGAAGACTAATAAAAGATGGGTTTCCAAGACCTCCGAGATGACACTATCAGATAGAGGGTACCCTGGCTAATTTTGAGTAAATTTCTCTATCGTTGCAGAGAATTTGATTGGGTACCTCTGCTCAGAGTTTAGGGAGGGATTGGATATTGCCCTTTGCTTGTGTCACGATAGTATGGCTCGATGTAATTCATTCTTGCCATTTACGGCTTGAGTGTATCTGGTTTTGAACATGAGGGAGATGGCTACAAAATGAAGATCCAGAAGATGAGTTGTTCTTGGAAGCGCATGTACATGGCCTAGATTTACAAAGATGATTTTCCTTTCACCCCAAGATACAAACAGTGAAAACTCGGCTGAATCAATATGTCATCCTTTTTGCAAACCAAGAAAACGCCCCGACCCCTGAAAGAACATATCGAAAATGCTCCATCAGACTTGGAAAAGGCTAAAAGAGCCTATCAGAACGAAGTACGAGTCATGGAAAAGCATATTGCTGACCTAGAAGTAGCAAATTATCTAGCCTCTGTAGATGTGGAAAAATACAAGCAGCAAGAGAAAGACATCCTAAAACAGAAAAATGTCATCGAAAGTGATCATGAAGACTTGAGGAAAGATTGGCTAGAGCTGAAACAGAACCTACGGAGAAATGGTTTAGACACTACCCCAAAGAATTAACCACTAAGATACTGAAAGAAAGAAAGAAGGCAGATAACTATGCTCGAAGATATGAAGCTGGTCAAAAACATGTAGAGAGAAAGGCAAAAAAGCATAAAACTATTGCTCAAGAATTGGCCGCCAGTCAGACTCAAAACTAGGGGCTAAAAGCTTAAAACGAGGAACTTGAAGCCCAAAATCTGCAGTTAGATGGACTTCTACAAGAATATCGTAACCAAGATAACACTACTGCCCTAAGCTTTGCACGAGAAGAAAATGAATTGCTAAAGGCCAAGGTAACCAAACTTGAGGACGCTTTTCGTGATTGCAAGGAGAGACTTGTGTCTTTCGAAGGAGCCCTACAAGAAGATAACTGCTGAAGAGTATGCGAACTACAATAGGCCGGTCAGCTGATTCGCGACCAACATGGAGCTATGACGGATGTTATGGTGCAAGCACAGAGGGTAGCCCGATACATCCAAAGCCTGGCCAAGGAAACACATGAGCTATGTACGCACGTCAGTCCAGAGTCAGAACTGAGGTCCCGAGTGTATACTTCAAGAATTCGAAGTCTTAGGGATAGAAGATAGACGCTATTTGTAAACGCGTTATCTTTGCTTTTTGTAATCAGACTTATTCATCTAATAAAAGTCTTTCTAAAGACTACTTGCGAATCAATACTTTATTTGCATTCATTTTGACATGGAATTTAACTATTTATTTGCACATTATAATTTTGCATATATTATTAAATGATAATTGAATTAATGATGGAAATACCGTGGCAAAAAGTTTAAACTCAAGTTACGATTATTCCACATTAGTACGGTACCCGTTTGTAAGCAAGAAAAATGGAAGACCGAGTGGCTGACTTGGAACGAGGCCAAACGAACTTAGAGAATTTTTTTGATAAGGTTGAGCAAAGCATCAGTGAATAGATTGCCCAGTCACAAACTATAATTTTGGCCCAGATATCTGCTTTGGTTGGAAAGGATAAAGATGATACCATAGAAGATCCAGAAGGTATTGTATCTCACATCAAGGTTCAATTAGAGACGCTAATTCCCGGAAAAAAAAGCGTACATCAACACCACTAAGGTATCTGCCAACCATTAAGAAGAGGGGGTCACCAAATGACCAATTGATTTAGAAGCTGGCTATGAGAAAGAAGTGTCGGACCTCGACTTGGTAGAAAAGATTAGAGCTGAAATAGAAAGCAAGTATGAAGATAAATTATGTCATTTTGAAGAACAATTTAGAGCCATACAAGGGGCAAAAGAATAGGGGAATGATGCTAGTGATCTGAGCCTTATTTTTGATCTGGTTCTTCCGCCAAAATTCAAGACACCGAAATTTGACAAGTATGACGAAACCAATTGCCCTTCCGCGCACATAACCATGTACTGCTAAAAATGGCACCCTTCATAAAAGACGAGAAACTGTTGATTCATTGCTTCCAAGATAGTCTGACTGGATTCGCAATCTGCTGGGATACCCACTTAGATGAGATGATGTCAAATCATAAAAAGATATTTCTCGAGCCTTCATTGAACATTACAAACATGTTTCTGACATGGACTCTAACCGAGCCATGTTGGAGGGGATAGAGCAATAATAGAATACTCCCAAAGGTGGCATGATGTGGCGGCCCATATTCTTCCACCTATACCCGAGCACAAGATCACCCTCAATATTTGTGAATACTCTAAGGGGGATATTTTTTGACCGCCTGATAAACAATACCACTCAGACCTTTGCTGACTTAATAAGGATCGATGAGTCAATTGAAGTAGCAATAAGGACAAACAGGATCGACAATGGAGAAAACTCCCAAAAAAACTATAAGAAGAAAAATATCAAAGTAAATGTCATCAACACTTATAATGTCCCAGCAAACATAACCAATTCTCAACACATGCTTTTACTAGAAACACACAGAACTCGAATAAGAAGGAAGATAGGGCTCCTAAAAAAGAGAAAAAAAGATATATGTTACACCCCTATTAGTATCATATACAGAGTTGTATTCTCAACTACAAAGGCTGACTTGATTTTGCGTATTATGTTATGCCAATCAAACCTCATTTTTCCTTCGTAGTATGATGAGAACGCTCGTTGCGACTCTCATGCTAGCACCTCAGGTCATTCTACGAAAAATTACTTTACTCTCAAGAAAATTGTTTAGAACTTGATAAATACTGGAATCCTGAAGTTTGATGATCTGAATATAGCTATCAATTCGCTGCTAAGCCATGGGGGCATGGCATGAATGCGATTGAAGTTGAAAGTAATAAAAGGATTAAAAAAGAGATATCCGAGGTCAATTCCCCTCTCAGGTAGGTGTTCTAACAACTATGTATGGCACACATGATAGCGAAAGGGATGAAGATAGTGCTTGAATAGTATATACCCTACTGTGAGCATCACCAGGAAGTAGGAATGAGATCCAACACTGTGAGAAATTTAAACAATTGGTCCAAAAGATAATGTATAATAAGGAAATTGTGTTCTCCGAGAAAGACGAAGAGAGAAAAGAAATGGATGTTTGCGCTTCAGACAACTCTGGTGTAGAGTATAGTGTAAATAGAGCATTGGTCATCTCATTTAGGCCAAAGGAAAATAACTCACTCTAGGAAGAAAATGCAAAATTAGCTCCTAAGCTTATCATTTCTGCACCAGCTCTATTCCCTTTCAAAGATACACAGAAAGTTTCCTAGAACTATGCCGCTCATGCTTCTATAGCAGAGGGATCGAGATCATAGAAAATCAAATAATTACTTGTTGAAGAGAAGCCCACACATAAAGAGCAGTCCGAGGAGGCAGGAGCCGAAGATGTAAGTGAAGTAGGGCATTTCACTAAAAGTGGTCGATTTTATTCATCAGAAATCCCAAATTCTACTGAATCTGTAAGGGACAAAAGAAAAGATGTAGGAGCTAAGCTGGAAATGATATTCGGTGAGGAGACTCCACCTAAAATAAATAAGCCAGTGACCGAAGTACAGACGTAAAAATTCCTGAAGTTTTTAAGGCATAGTAATATAACATTGTTGAGCAATTCCGCAAGCAACAAGCCAGGATTACGGTACTTGAGTTACTCCTAAGCTTAGAGAAACATCGTAATGCATTGATGAAGGTGTTAAATCAAACATTTGTTCCAAAAGACATTTTAGTGGTTAAGTTAGACCAGATATTGGGTCATATCACCGCAGACAATTACATCATGTTTGGAGATGATGAGATCCTAGATGGAAGTATGGGATCCACTAAGGCTTTGAACATTACTACCCACTGCAAAAGGGTATGTTTTGCCTAGGGTGCTTATTTACAATGGATCTGCGCTGAATGTTTTACCATTGGCAACTTTGTAAAGGTTACCAGTAGATAGCTCCCATATAAAACAATGCTATAACTCGTTGAGAGCCTTTGATGGTACTCAAAGGGAAATGGCCGGAAAGATTGAGATACCATTGTTGATTGGGCCTGTAGAGTTTGTCAATGAATTCATGGTGATAGACATTAGGCCAACTTACAACTGCTTGCTAGAGAGACCCTGGATCTACTCTGTCGGTGCTGTTCCTTCGTCGCTATACCAAGTTTGTGAGCGAAGGAAAGTTAACCAGTGTAGGGGTCAAGCAAGAGATTATCGCGTCAGTCACAACTAATACCCCTTATATCCAAAATAATAAAGATGCGGTAGAATGTTCCTTCTGGGCTCTGAATTTGTGAATGCCATATTTGTTGCAAAAGGAAGCGAGATCCCATATCCCAAGTTGTCTAATTACACTAAGATGATCATTCGGGAGACCTTAAGCCAAGGAACTATGGTTGAAAGGGCCTTATAAGAAACTTACAGGGGAACTTACACGTCAAATCAATCATTTTCAAGAAGGACCGATACAGGCTCGGTTACAACCCCAACATGTTGCGAATGAGAGAAGAGTACAGAAGAAAATAAGAACAAAGAAATGCCAGAAATGATCGAAAATCCCCTACCAAAGCAAAAAGGTTACAACTAAAATTCTTGATATCCGGGTTTGGACATGCCTTATTTTGACTATTTTAACTAGGCATTGATATTGATCGCGCCCATGTATAATCAAAATATGTGGAAACAGTGAATATATGACTCACATTTAGATTTAATGTGATCATACCATTAAAAGAATTGATACTGAGGCATTATGATGAAAGTTTTGAGCCTTAAAGTTCAAGTTTGCTGCAAAAGCACTTTTGGGGTATTCCTCCGAGAAAGTAACTCCAAGAAAGATGATCGAAGCCACAAAATATTAGGGGTATCCTTGCAAAACAAGACCAAGAACTCGATCTGACCAATATAGAGTCAGGGGCATCCCGTTGAAAAGAAAAAATCATCATTCACGCTTTCATTGAGATCATTTTACACATGCATCGTACATACACCAAAAGTCTATCATGTATTTAAATTTGGCACATACATTTAGGCATAAAATTAGATGCATTCATTCATCGTGCATTTATTTTTTAGATTAAACGTACAAACAGGTCCATGATAAGGCCAAAAGACCTCAACTAAGGGGGCAACAACGTGATGATCAACCTTTAACCCTGAAGGAGACCAAATACGCAGAAAACACAAGCATCCAGATAACAACAGTAAAACTTTTGAACAATTACTAATTAGTGTTTTCTTTCATTTTCAGGTCATGACTCCTGCCATAGAGTAGCAAAACCATTTTTTCTCGATTTTGCCTCCATTAATGGTGATCAAAATTTTCTTTTGGATTTCATCTATTCATCAGAGATGTAGTAGATCCTACATTTTTCAGATCTTCCCTCTTCGTTGGTGGTATGGCAGGGCAAAATTTTGAAGTTCTTATTCCTTCGTTGATGTTACAGCAGATCAAAATTTTCCTCTGAATCTCGCCTCTGTGCCAATGATGTAGCGGATCCCACTTTTTCCCGATATTGGTTCTTCGTCAATTGTGTTGCAAGATCAAATTTTCTTCTGAATCTTATCTCTCCGTTAGTGGTGTAGTGGATCTCCATACATTCTAAATCTTGTCCCTTCATTGATGGTGTAACAGATTGAAACTTTCTTTCAGAATCTTGTCTCTTCGCTAATAATGTACCAGATCCTCTATTTTCTAGATATCACTTTGTCATTGATGGTGCATCAGATCAGAATTTTTTTGCTAGGTCTCATTTTTCCATTGCAAGATCAAATTTTCTTATGAATCTTATCTCTCCGTCAGTGGTGTAGTGGATCTCCATACATTCCAAATATTATCCCTTCATTGATGGTGTAACAGATTGAAACTTTCTTTCGAAATCTCGTCTCTTCGCTAATAATGTACCAGATCCTATATTTTCTAGATCTCACTTTGTCATTGATGGTGCATCAGATCAGAATTTTTTTGCCATGTCTCATTTTTCCGTTGATAGGTGCAACTAGGCCAACGTTTCTCTCGGAATCTCCTATTTAAAATTATAATTAGGCAAAAACCAGAAAAAATCAAAAAAATAAAAAAGTCAAAGAAAATTCAAAAAACTCAAAAAAGAAAGAAAGAAAACGAAATAATCAAAAAAATAAAAAAATCAAATGAATCAAAAGAAAAACCGAAAGAGGAATCTATGTTGATGTTTAATCTTGCTCTTCCGTTAATGGTATGATAGAATCCAAGTTACTGTTATCCAATCCTGTCCCTCTGTGAATGGTGTTATAGCTTGGTCGAACTACACTATTCTTCGGTTCTACTTTTTACTCGAGTGAGCCAAATCTACTCTTTCAGATTCTGTCTCTTCGTCAGAGTTGTAGCTAGATCAGACAAAAGAACCTTCATCTTTTGATCCTGTCTCTTTGTTAGTGCGGCATCTAGATCAAAGCTATTTTGGCAAGTCTGATAGAAATGTTGGCGCAACGTGCTTAAACACGAAAAATTTTAAGATAATGGATAATTTAAATGTCCATCCAAAATCCATTTTTATGAATGGTCAAAGAAAAATAAATCATTTAGAAAAATCCAATGTCATGATTAGTATAAACTGATTGTACCCAAGGGAATGGTACAGCTAGCCTGAAGCAAACGACTAACGGTAAAGGCAACTCAAAACCGTTGATCCTTATGCATTTGGGAAAAATACATAAGAAATCTAACTGTAGATATTTTTGAATCAAATGTTCAAACCTTCATCATTTGACCCTGCCTCTTCGTCAGTGTTGCAGCTGTATCAAATATCAAAACCTTTACCCTTCGATCCTGTCTTATCGTCAGTATTATAGTCAAATCAAATACAATAACTCTTATTCTACGATCCTATCTCTTCATTAGTGTTGCGGTTGGATCAAGTTTTGCCGACCTTGTCTCTTTGGCAATATTGTAGCTATGTCAATTTCTCTCAAAATTTTGCGTACGAGAACGACAAAAAAGATCAAGTGAAGCCCAAGGAAAAAGCGATGGTCATAGCAAGAACCTTTACCTAGACCTGACTATTTTGCTTCAGAATGTACTATTTTATGCCCAAGATGATCTGAAATCAGGGCATCATCTCGAAGATTTTCATCTATTGCTGGTACTGGCACTACCCCAGAACATAATGAAGTGCTAACTTTTTGGGAACCTCAAGATAAAGTGTTCTATTTAGAAAAGAATCCCATCTTGAAGATTTTACCCTTGTCTTTGATGAGAGTTCTAGAGAGGAAGAACTCTCAGCCCTACAATCCCTGGCTTTGATGAGAGTTCTACAGAGGAAGGACTCTCAGCCCTACAAATCCATAATCCATGGCTTTGATGGGAGTTCTATACAGGAAGGATTCTCAGCCCTACAATCCTTGGCTTTGATGGGAGTTCTATACAGGAATGACTCTCAACCCTACAATCCCTAGCTTTGATGGGAGTTCTATATAGGAATAACTCTCAGCCCTACAAATCCCTGGCTTTCATGAGAGTTCTATACATGAAGGACTATCAGCCCTACAATCCCTGGCTTTGATGAGAGTTCTATAAAGAAAATACTACCAGCCCTACAAATTACTGGCTTTGATGAGAGTTCTATACAGTAAGGTCTCTCAGCCTTTTAATCCCTGGCTTTGATGGGAGTTCTATACATGAAGGACTCTCAACCCTACAATTCTTGGCTTTGATGGGAGTTCTATACAGGAAGGACTCTCAGCCCTACAAATTCCTGGCTTTGATGGGAGTTCTATACAGGAAAGACTCTCAACCCTGCAAATCCTTAGCTTTGATGAGAGTTCTATCCAAGAAGAACTCTCAACCCTACAATCTTTGGCTTTGATGGAAGTTCTATAGAGGAAGGGCTCTCAGCCCTACAATCCCTGGCTTTGATGGGAATTCTATAGAGGAAGAACTTTCAGACCTACAATCCCTGGCTTTGATGAAAGTTCTATACAGAAAGGACTCTCAGCCCTACAACCCCTAGCTTTGATGAGAGTTCTAAAGAGGAAGGACTCTCAGCCTTACAAGCCCTAGCTTTGATGAGAGTTATATAGAGGAAGGACTCTCAGCCCTACAATCCATGGCTTTGATGAGAGTTCTACAAAGGAAATACTCTCAGCCCTACAATCTCTGGATTTGATGGGAGTTCTATACAAGAAGGACTCTCAGCCCTACAAATCTCTGGCGTTGATAGGAGTTCTATAGAAGAAGGACTCTCAGCCCTAAGAATTCATCCGAATGCAAAAAAGTCCTACATAGAAAGAACTTGCACCTTTAAGACTTCAGATGGAAGAAGAGTAAACAATTCTATATAGGAAGAGCTTGTGACCTCGAACTCCCGACTCGAAGATTTTGTCTTCTCAGCATAACACTCTATTTTGAAGATTTTTGCCTCCAGGAATGGACGAACATATCAACTGAAGATCAAGAGAGTAGGCGATGACCAGAAAAGAACCCTCAGCCTACCCGGATCAAAATGATCACTCTTTTGTCTTTGTTCTATCCTTGTTACACAGTAATGGGCAAATAGGGGCAGCTATTATAACCCATTTGGTTCGGGCCAACCCAGTTACAAAACCCAATGCCTAAATCAAACCCTTTTATTATTAACCAAACCCAAATCAAATGCCCACACTCAGACCCAATTACAAGACCCAATACCATTACCAACCAAAACCCATACCCATTTACATACCCAGTTACCAATACACATACCCGGTTACACTAAATAAAAAAACTAACCCTAAAACACTCATCCGCTACCGCCCTTTAACCATTCGTCTTCCGCACGTGCATTGTCCGCGCCGGCCGTTTCTTGGCCCTGTGATGCACGCGCATCACCCCTGCCATATCCCTCTAACACCGCCTGCTCCACTGCCCCTGAGTCGCATTTCAGACATAAAAAAACAAAAATATCCATTATTATATGTAATCACATCTGATAAACCAAAAAAAGTGCAAGTTGTATACATTTTCGGGTATTTAAACATGTAATACGGACGGTTTTTGGAGAAATAAAATAGAAAAAAGGGTGTTCATAGCGAAAAAAAAACAAAGTAAAAAAATGAAGCACAGAACCCAAAAAACCTTTAGGCTTTTTTTAGATCTAGCAATATACGAGGGGAT
Source organism: Hibiscus mutabilis (assembly GCA_019671005.1). NCBI lineage: Eukaryota > Viridiplantae > Streptophyta > Magnoliopsida > Malvales > Malvaceae > Hibiscus > Hibiscus mutabilis. The sequence continues at coordinate 14,562,810 of CM033728.1, read as the reverse complement.
TTTTAAAAAAATTAATCCCAAAATTGAATGGAGGAGGAAAAGATTTACCTCGAAGCGATTTTGCATGCATTTTGGCCACCGTGGGTGGCGGCAGCCCACGACGGATATGGCCGACTGATGACAGCCTACGGGCAGAGATGGTTGAGAGGCTTTTTGGTTTTTTATAAAATAGGAATAATGATTTTTTTGGCCGAGATACATATATATATATATATATATATATATATAGATCAACCAAAACGACGTCATTTTTGGGCGTCCGAGTTCAGCCCAAAACGAAGTCGTTTTATCCTCGACCCGGGCGGTGACCCTAACTCGGGGAGGATTCGTGCATATTTTAAAAAAAGGGAAATTGTTTTCTGGTCCCTCCGCATAGGGAAATCTTGCCCGCAGTCCTTGTATGTTTTGAAACTTTTTATCTTAGTCCCTAAATTAATGTAATCTAATTTTTAATGGGTAAATCACATTTTGGTCCTTCCGCCCTAAAAAATAATTACAAAAAGGGTCTTTCGCATGGTAAAATATTTCTGCAGTCCTCGTTAGTTTTAAATATTTTGCAATTTAGTCCTAAACTCAGATTTAATTAATATTAAATGGGATATTTGCACTTTTGGTCCCTCAAACTCTCGGCAGCTTTTAATTTAATCCTAATTTGAAGGTATAATTTCACATTTAGTCCCTGACTTTTGTAAATACTTTAATTTCGGCCTTTAATTTTATCACTCAAACTGTTGCATGTAGTTTTAGGTCTTATTATTTCGGTGTTTCTATTGAGAGTGTCATCCCAGTCTCCGGGTGTCATCTCCTTTGAACGTCGTGAATATCACGACAGATTTTGAACTGTCATGCATGCATGCATGCATGCATTTTGGAAATTAATTATTAAATTGAATCGAATTTTCGTTTTCCTTAATAAATATAACACGAACCTTTAGGTACCAATTTTTGGCATGGTGGGGGTGTTAATCCTTCCCCACTCGTAACCAACTCCCGAACTCATCTCTGGTTATCTTTCCGGTGTCCGATCTACCTTATCCAAGTGGCCGGTGACTATTTAATTTTTTTTATAATTAAAAACACGACATTTTTCATTCAAAAGTTGGCCATCCCAAAAAAACCCGATCCCAAAGGTCGCTACAATTGGCAGCTGAGTTTTTCAAATTTTGTAAACGGATATTGCAACTTCAACCATCGTTTGGTTATAGCAATGCAAACGAAGCTTTAGTTGTCACCAATTGCAGTTCAATTAAAATTTCAAAGGAGAATACAATAACCTCGTAGCCCATCAATCATTCTGGTCCCCAGACATTTGCCATTAATGGAGTTGTAACTTCTGTTTTGTCCTGAAATTACATTTTCCGGCAAAATTGAACTTCTATTTTCAATAACCTCTAAAGTAAGTTGTTAAAAAATTTCAGTTCACACCTCCACTCCCTTTAGGTTGTGAGTTCTAGATTTAGTAGGAGCAAATTTCTCCTTCCTCTCCCCCTCTAGGAATTGTTTTTAAAAAAATCCAATTCAATATTGGGGATTTAGGAAGCCATAATCACACAACTTTTATCACTAGGGGTGAGCAAAACTCGACTCAATTTGAAAAAAATTTCAAATAAAGTTTGAGTTGTAAAATAGAAATTCGAATAACTCAAATTTTTTTTAGTAATTAGTGGATTTATTTTTAAGTTCGAGTCGAGTCCCTCAATTTTTCTTAATATAGATATGCCGATATAAAAAATATGAAGAAATATATGCCATATATGAAATAAATATAAAGAAATATATACACATCTTATATGATTAGAGAAAGCTGTTTAAATTGGAACAAAACCGTATTATAACATGATAAATAATTACAATTAAATTTATATAGGAACTCAAAAACTCGACTCGAATTTCATAAACTCGACTTGAATCGAAAATATTTCAAATAAAGTTTGAGTTGTAAAATATGAGGCATCAACTCGAATAACTCAAATTTTTTTTAACTCAACTCGACTCGACTCGACTCGATCGAACGTTCATCCCTATTCATCACCACAAACAAGTTCCAAGTATTCTTCAATTTTACGCACTTGTTTTTATTTAAGAATTAACATTCTTAAGATTCTGGGCTAAATGGGATTTTTTATTTCTTGAATTTTTTCTTAAAATATTATTTAGAAATATTAAAAATAAAATTTTAGTTGTAATTGAAGGTCCGAATGAGATATTTTCTAATTAATGACTCGTTGATAATTTTATAATCAAATCACATGTTTAATGGTCAATTTTTAATTTTTGAAAGCTCAATGACAAAAAAAAATTAACATAATTTAGTAGTAATTTTACAAATTTCCATGTCATTTTTCATAGGCCAAATGAGATTGTTAGTGAGACTCAAACTTTAATTTTCATAAAGGTACTATTGAATACTCAATCAACAACTTCTGCATCATTTTAAATATGAGAAAAGTAATATTTTATAATTATATAACCAATCATTTTATTTAAAAAGAAAAAAGATATCACTGTTCTTAAACTACGAACATATAATGTTAAAACTAATAAATTTTTACGTATAATATGTTAAAATCCTAGTTTAATTGATATTAAGGGTTAATTTTTTTATTAAATAGATAGGTATTATATTCTTAAGGCGAATTTCATAGTTTAAACTAGGATCAATATAAATATTTTTGACCATTCAATCAATTAGTAGATCTCATATTAAAGATTTATTTAATATTAATTCAATTAGAAAATAATAAATAAGTTAAATATATAAAAATATCAGTAGCATTTTAGGGGACGTGTTTAATAAATTCCAAGTCCATATATTAATATGGAAAAAATAGATTTTAGGTACGAATGTAGTCCTAATTACAAAGTTCAACAACCAAAAATCTATTTGACCCTATTTTTAATGATATAGTTTAAAACTAATAAATTGAAGAGGTAATTTTAAAACCAATATAGTAAGGACTCTAGTGCCATCTTGTAACGACTCGAATTTCAGAATCTAAGAGTCGGGTTAACCCGAGAGTTGGGCCTTGCTTTTGGGTTATGTGTAGAGCCTTTGTGGGCTTCCTTCTTGTTGTGGCTTGGGCATGGAAGTGTGGAGGATGGGTATTTTGGTAAGTGAATCTTTGGATGACAAAAAGAGACTTGGTCTCTTTAATTTTCTGCATATGCAGAGAAGTGATGAGATCACTTGGTTTAATTGTCTCCTTCATCTTTTAAACCCATTCTTCCACCCAAACCACCACACTAAAGGTAGAATCTTTGGAGTTTGTTGTGGAAATCTCATTTTGCTTATTGAGGGAAGGAGTTTCAGCATCAAGAGATCTATCTTTCGAGGTAAGAATATCAAAGTTTGGAGTTGGATGAAAACTTTGGGGTTTTGAAGGGGTTTAGTGAGGAAGAACGAGATTGAGGAGTTTAATCTCATCTTTATGTTATGTTAAACCTTATTTAGTTCTCTTTTACCTCTTGGCAGTGTTGTAATTCGTTTTACAACATTTAGGTGTAGTTAAGGAGCTTGGTGAACACTATAAGGCTCAAGGAAAAAGGGAATGCTTAAAGCTAGTGGAATCAGGGTTTTCTAGTGATTCAAGGAAGGTTAGTACACATTCAATTCCTTGTTTCCTGCATATCATAAATATGATTGCTTTGTATGTTATTTTGGTGATTTAAGTATGTTTGAATGATCTTGATAGGTGTTAATGACAAAAATCTAATATTGATGTTAATAACTTGTAAAACTGGTAGAAACCGACTCTAAACACTTTCCATAAATTGTAGGTCGAGTTTTAGGGGTTACCAAGTTAGTTTTGGGGTTAAAGATGAGAAATTTAACCTCAGACCTAGAAATTTGGGTTCACGTACCGGTACGGGATGGTTCAATACCTGTACCACTCTCTAAGGAAGAAGTCAAGTTGTGAAGGGCGTATCGGTACGGCTTCCTGAGTATTGGTACCCCTAGCTTAAATAGAATTCCAATAGCGTCTTCGCGTATCAGTACTACTGTTCTATTGTCTGCGGAAAGCTTTCGCGTACCGGTACGGGTAGGTGAGGGTAACGATACGGGTGGGAATTGGTATGAGACGATTTACGTACCGATATCCAGTATCAATACAGAGATAAAAATATTCGGTACGGCTTGGGAATTTATTTTTTAACCTGATTTGAGTATCAGTACCCGTAAAGGAGTACCAGTACCTATAAGAGAGTACCGATACCCATATAGGAGTATCGGTACTCGCTAGGCAATCTATCCAAGGAAATTGAGTTTACGTTCAGGGGTTTCAGAATTCAAGGTAAAGGTCTCAATGTGTCTCTAGAGGTATGAAATGAATTGTAAAACTGAGAAACCGGATGTACAACCCCGTATATGAATAAATAAGAATAATGTAGGCCTTTGACTTGTATAATTCAAGAAATGCTATTGTAATATTGAGTCGTGCCGCTTGAGCACTTGTTTGATGGGATCCAGTTGCCCAAAAGTGTGTTGCAACACCATGGTATGATGAGCGGATGAAGGTTACCGATGCTAGGTGACCCGGGCCTCATCCGTATATGCTCGAGGGATGATTCTGAGCATGGTGTATGTTCTGATTCTATGTGATCCGGCCTTACCCAGGGTGTATATTCTGATGCTATATGACCCAGCCTCACCCAAAGTATATGTACCGATGCTATATGACCCGGCCCTACTTCCGTATGGTATGGTATGGTATGGTATGTGAGGCCTTATTTGATTGGATGATTGATTATGTTAATCCCATGTGTTTAGGCAATCAGAGTAGCGCCACATGATATTCTTACTGCTTAATCATTTTTTGACTACAAGCTTATGTTTATGATATGCATGAAGCATAGTAGATAAAGGTGTATCCACTAAGCTTTCAAGCTTAGCGTTTTGAATTATTATTTCCTTACGCATGTTTTTAGGTTACTGCGTACCTTACAATGAGCCATCAGAGTATGACTTCAGTACATGGATATGGGAAGAGTACATTACTTATATTTGTAGGGGCAATGTATTCATAGGACCCTTATATTTTGTATCTGTAACTCCTTTTGAATTATTTTCCAAAGCGAATGTTTTAACTTATTATGTTTTAAATTAGAACTCCAAGTAACGCTTGAATATTTGTATAACTCTTTTGAAATTATTATGGTTTATGAAATTATGGATTTGGGATAAACTCGCTCGTAACTTTTTGTTTATAGGTTGGGCTTGAGGCCCAATGTGACACCAGGTTTAGGGTGTTACATTTAGTGGTATTAGAGCCTAGGTTTAGCCAGTTCTAGGAATCCCGGGGTAGTAGTAGAGAGTCATACAAAGGGTTTCTATTGAATACATGCCCACAAATTGAAGTCGTACTCATATTAAGACTGAATATTCGATAGAGTAACCTTGTTTGTTATCTGTGCTGTTAGAATATGCCTAGAAGAGCTCATGATCCAGAGGAGAGTTAGGGCTCTCGAGATGAGAGCTTTGATGAAGATTTTATCTCGAATACCAATGAAAGGTCAGAGGGTGAAGGACATCAAAGAGCTAATTACATCTCCCATCTTTATAGGGCGCTTGATCGGATAGTGAGTGCTATCCCAAGAACTCCTGCTACCCCTCGGGAAAACCCGATCGAGAGGCTTAGTAGATATGTGCAACTAATTTCTTGAGGTCGGGACAAGATATCCCAATTAAAGCGGATCAATGGTTGAGGGATACGCGTTGGATCTTGCGTCAAGAGATAAGTTGAAGTGTGTTATTTCTCTTTTGAAGGAGAATGCTCGTAAGTGGTTGGAGACTGTGGAGTTAGTTTGGTATCCTAACCGGCCCACTTGGGATGATTTTCTTGATGAGTTTGAAAAGTAGCATGTTGGAGAAGCCTACATGAATAGTTTGCTAGACTAGTTTACCCACCTAGTGCAATGAAATCGACCGATTTGTGAGTATGAACAAGAGTTCTTACAGTCAAGTAGGTATGCTCCGGAACTTGTTGCCATAAAGAAGATGAATGCAAATGGTTCAGAAAAGGTTTGTGGAAGGAAATACATATGTTTTTGACATCGGATCCACAAAAAGTGTTCTCTGATTTGGCCTCTAGTGCTAAATCCCTCAAGCAAGTGCAAGGGTTGACGTATAGTCGGTCTGGGGGCCATATCAATATGAGTGGAGGGAGTTATTCCCACTCTAATCAGTCTCAGTCCTCTTTGAGAAATAATCAAGGAAATTAGAATTAGAGAGGTAGAGCATCGAACTATTCAGAAAGATCCGATCGTAGGTGTAATACCCCAACATTCACAGTACTGTTTAAGTGTCATTTAATACTAAGATAAGGGCTTAAAAGCTTACTTAGTGACTAAAATGACAAAAATATAAAAGTTAGGATTTTCTCAATTATGGACTATAGAAAAGAAATTTCTAAGGTTTTAAGGTGCCATGTGATAGAAGAACGAGTAAAATAGGATACTCATAAAATTTGGATAAAATCCAAGGGAAATTGGAATGGGAACTCAAGGTTAAAGTTTAGTGACCAAAATGATAAGTTTTAAAACTTGGGTGATAGAAGTGGAAATATAAAAAGTTGAAGGACCAAAGTTGTAATTTCCCAAAAGTTAGGTGTTTTATTTTATAAATAGATAGAGCACCTATAGGTGTGGATCAAATGAGGAATTACTGGTTTGATCCGATATTTCGATTATTGAGAAAATCGTAGTCAAAGTTTAAGTGGAATTTGGATACCAGATCAAACTGAAAAATTATGAAATTTTACCATATGATAGAGGGAGGTTATAAAAGTCATTTCCAAGTGTTGAAGAATTTATCAGTAATCATTTTATCCTATACATGGATTAAACAGATTATGGAGAAAAATATGATATAGATTCCGGAAATAAAATACAGAATAAGATATCGAATTTTGATCGAACTATAAAGTTAAGCGTGCTCAAAACATAGGATGGGTGACCTATCGAGAATTTCTTGTGTCATTACTTGAGATTGATAAAAAAGAAATCAGTCAAGTTAATATTATGTGTATGAATATCTGGTAAAGGATTATTAAGGGGATTTTATCCGATAAAGATTTCGGGTAAAATTATCAGTATATTGGACCAAGTCAAAATTTTAAGTTTGACTCTATAAATATGGAGATAAGGAATTTTTAGAATTTAATTGATAAGCCCGATCAAGGGGATATCGCAGTAGAAGTAGTAAGAGAATATCGAGAAATTGGATCGAATCGAAATTTCAGAGACTGTTCCATAAGTCATGGAAGATTTATAAAATATTATTTTATGAATAAATTATTAATTGGTTGATTGTGATCTAACTAGAATAGTTAGATTTTTACAAAATGGTAAAAATTTGTGATTCAAGTGACCAGTCTTGGTAATTTGGTCATAATGGCAATTTTGAAATATTTTGAAAGTACCATGGGCAATATGGCAATTTCCCATGTGAAAGCATTACTCTAGTTTGGTTAGAGTTGAATAGAATTTAGTTGGGATTGAACTAGAATGGCAACTTGTAAATTATGATTTAGTTGGAGGTTAATTTTGGAATAAAGATTAAATTGACTAAAAAATTCCATTTAATATATACATGTGGCATAAATTAAGAAAAGATGAACAAAAATGTTCATCTTCCCTTCTTCACTTTCGAAATTACACGGGGAAAGAGAGAGAAACTATACAAATTTTTTTCTTGGCAATTTTGAAGGCTTTAAAGCAAAATTCAAGTTTGGATCCGAATCAAAAGAAGGTTCGAGGTACCATGAAAGAAAGGATCGAATAGAGCATAGTGAGGCAAGCTAATAAATGGCCCAGGTGAGTGTATTTTATTTATTTACTATATATGTGAGATGAATGAATGCATTTTTATCTGTTTATATATATGATGTGAAGAAGACTTGCAATAAGTCAACTTTGATAATAATGAAAATGTATGTTGAACAAAGAAATATTAAATGGCATATATGATACATGGATATGGAATAATGATTTATCTAAGTTAAATCGATTTTCAGATTTTGGGTATGAAATGCCCATTATCAAATTATGGTTGATAGTTTTGATAAATTGGATATTGCAGATGAAAAATGGGATGTGAATTGCCCTATTATATGAATAACGATGATTGATCTACAAGGAAATAAATGCCCATGTACTAGTGTGAGAGTCTTTGGTATAATTGGATATCCAAAAAGAGTCATAGCAGCTGCGAACCAGCACTACAGTGCTGAGATAAAGTAGGCACTACGGTGATGAAGGTAACAATGTAGGCACTACGATGCTGAGATAAAGTAGGCACTACGGTGCTGAAGGTATTAATGTAGGCACTACGGTGCTGAGATAAAGTAGGCACTAGGGTGTTGAAGGTAGTACGTACTCACCATCAGACGCTACGGCGTTGTAGACACTACGGTGTCAGACTCGTATTCCATAGGTTCACATGAGAATCTTTGGTATAGTTGGATATCCATAGGGTCTTAGCAGCTGCGTCAAAGCACTACGGTGCAAGAAAGACTTTACGGAGTCAGGAAAGACATAACGGAGTCAGTTCAAACACTATGGTGTTAAAATGCACAAAATGTGCTAGGATGGGGAGCAAAGGGCGTCCTCGAGTACGTACTCATCTCAGTTGCTTTGGTGATGTAGACGCTACAACGTCATAGACACTACGGTGTCGTGATGACTCGCGTACCATGGCATCACATGATTTTGTACTTTGGGCTATGATAAAGTAAATGATATGCAAATGGCTGCATAATGAAAGTATGACTATGATAAAAGAAATGATATGCAAATAATTGCATAACGAAAGTATGGCTATGTGGATATGGTATGTAAATGATTACGTGATAAAGTATGACTACTTGATGATCATAAACCATTGATATCATGATTCTATGATAGAGTTGACAGATGATATGAATCATATTGAGAGCATGTTTATGTTAAAGAAATTATTGTACATGTGAATACCTAATGAACATAGAACAATGATGGCATGATTTTATACTTTGGCTGTAATACTTGAAAAACATTATGGCCGGTAGTTAAGCTAAAAAGTTTAATGTACATAAGATGGGTAGGATAGATGGAATCCTATGATTACAATAATATAATGGTTAAAAGAGCTATATATGGTTAAAATGTTATTAACTGCAATTGGAAATAGCTTGCCAATCTGCAGGGTTGAGTTAATTATAATCATTGGTTTGTATTGTTATGGTTATACCGTAATATGTTATATTTAACGTGTGTTTTGTGTCACACATAGGTACTTTGGACTAGATAGAAGAGGAGGAGCTACACATCAATGGATCAAGCTAGCTGATATTATCAGTAAGTATCACAACATCTTAGTCTAGTGGGGCATGTATAGATATTAAATAGGTAACTATTCTGAATGATCTAACATTATGACTTAGTTTGGAGAATTAAAAATAATTATAAAAAATGCTTTAAACGGTTTTTAACTTGGTTGTTTATCGTGTAGTGATTATGAAAACTGAGAAAGGGCCAACCACTGAACTACTTTGTTGAGGTTTTTTTTATAAAAATTTACAAGTCAGAAAATCAGTTAGTAACATCTTTAATGTGTATTTGGATGTCGAATATACGTTGATGGTGTTACATTTATTGGTATCAAAGCAAAGGTTTAGTCGATTCTAGAGGTTAAACCGAGTCTAATATGATTTTATTAAAGTATACATGCCCTAGGATGTGATACTACTGATATATTGTTTGTATACCTTGGTGTAGCTCCTCAATAGTATGAATGAGACTTTAATGGTTATAGGAAAAATAAGATATTAGATTTCGTCAATTGACGAATTTTTAAGGGATAAGAAAAGACCCATAGTGGATACAACACAGTGAAATAAACATGTTAGTTAATTTCTATTTAGAATGAGTTATATGTATAATAGAGAATTGGTACAGTAATTATAAGAAAATAGAGAATATTCCGATTGTAAGGAAATTTTCAAATGTGTTTTCGGATGAATTACTAGGATTACCTCCAGATTAAGAGGTACAATTTGATGTTGACGTTTAATTCGAGAATAAAGCAGGTATTGATAGCACCCTATAGAATAACACCAATCAAGTTAGAGAAACTGAAAGCTCAGATGTAAGAACTATTAGACTGGAGTTATAATCGATTAAGTGAGTTATTATGAGGTACTCCAGTATTATTCGTAAAGAAAAAAATCCATTATCAAGGATTTGGGGATTTGATTAATTAGCTACGGGGTGGAGCTGTATTCCCAAAGGATTAACCTTTAATTGAGTTATTATCAGTTAAAAGTTAAGAAAGAAAATATATTTAAAACAGTACCTAGGACTAGTTATGAACACTACAAGTTATTAGTGATGCCGTTTGGATTTGCAAACGCCCCACCGCATATAAGGATTTGATGAATAAGGTGTTTTAACCCTACTTGGATCAGTATATGGTGGTGTTTATAAATGATATAATAGTGTATTCTAATACTGAAGTTGATCATGATCGACATCTTCGAGTGGTATTACAAACATTAAGAGATAAGTAGTTTTATGTGAAGTTTACTAAATGTGAATTTTGGTTATTCAAAGTGGCCCTACTCGAACATGTCGTACTTATTGATAAAATAAAAGTTTAATAAAAGAAACCAAAGGAAGTTGAATCACAACCCAATATATATGGCGTATGAAGAAAAAATTGATGAAAGTCTTAGCCTATGGAATTAAAAGGAATAAAGAATAAGAAAATTCCATTGGTCAAAGTCCTTTGGAAGAACCATAAAGTGGATAAGGTAACTTGGAAGACAAAGAAGAAAATGAGAAAACAATACCTGAAACTATTTAAAATAGGTACATTTTGAAAATTCGAGGACGAATTTTCTTAAGGGGGAGAGAATTGTAATACCCCAAAATTCACAGTACTGTTTAAGTGTCATTTACTACTAAGATAAGGGCTTAAAAGCTTACTTAGTGACTAAAATGACAAAAATATAAAAGTTAGGATTTTCTCGATTATGGACTGTAGGAAAGAATTTTTTGAGGTTTTAAGGTGTCATGTGATATAAGAACGAGTAAAATAGGATAATCATAAAATTTGGTTAAAATCCAGGGGAAATTGGAATGGGAATTCAAGTTTAAAGTTTAGTGACCAAAATGATAAGTTTTAAAACTTGGGTGATAGAAGTGGAAATATAAAAAGTTGAAGGACCAAAGTTGTAATTTCTCAAAAGTTATGTGTTTTATTTTATAAATAGAAAGAACGCCTATAGGTGTGGATCAAATGAGGAATTACTTGTTTGATCCGATATTTCGATTATTGGGAAAATCGTAGTCAAAGTTTAAGTAGAATTTGGATACCAGATCGAACTGAAAAATTATGAAATTTTACCATATGATAGAGGAAGGTTATAAAAGTCATTTCCAAGTGTTGAAGAATTTATCAGTAATCATTTTATCCTATACATGGATTAAACAAATTATGGAGAAAATTATGATATAGATTCAGGAAATAAAAATACAGAATAAGATATCAAATTTCGATCGAACTGCAAAGTTAAGCGTGCTCAAACCATAGGATGGTTTACCTATCGGGAAGGTCTTGTGTCAGTAATTGAGTTTGATAAAAAAGAAATTAGTTCGAGTTAATACTATGTGTATGAATATCTGGTAAAAGATTATTAAGAGAATTTTATCCGATAAAGATTCCGGGTAAAATTATCAGTATATTGGACCAAGTCAAAATTTTAAGATTGACTCTATAAATATGGAGATAAGGAATTTTTAGAATTTAATTGATAAGCCCGGTGAAGGGGAGATCGCAATAGAAGTAGTAAGTGAATATCGAGAAATTGGATCGAATCAAAATTTCAGAGACTGTTCCATAAGTCATGTAAAATTTATAAAATATTATTTTATGAATAAATTATTAATTGGTTGATTGTGATCTAACTAGGATAGTTAGATTTTTACAAAATGGTAAAAATTTGTGATTCAAGTGACAAGTTTTGGTAATTTGGTCACAATGGCAATTTTGAAATATTTTGAAAGTACTATGGGCAATATGACAATTTCCCATGTGAAAGCATTACTCTAGTTTCTTTAGAGTTGAATAGAATTTAGTTGGGATTGAACTAGAATGACAACATGTAAATTATGATTTAGTTGGAGGTTAATTTTGGAATAAGGATTAAATTGAATAAAAAATTTCATTTAATATATACATGTGTCATAAATTAGGAAAAGATGAACAAAAGTGTTCATCTTCCCTTCTTCACTTTCGAAATTACTTGGGGAAAGAGAGAGAAACTATACAAAATATTTTTTTTGGCAATTTTGAAGGCTTTAAAGTAAAATTCAAGTTTGGATCCGAATCAAAAGAATGTTCGAGGTACCATGAAAGAAAGGATCGAATAGAGCATAGTGAGGCAAGCTAATAAATGGCCCAGGTGAGTGTATTTTATTTATTTACTATATATGTGAGATGAATGAATGCATTTTTATCTGTTTATATATATGATGTGAAGAAGACTTGCAATAAGCCAAATTTGATAATAATAAAAATGTATGTTGAACAAAGAAATATTAAATGGCATATATGATACATGGATATGGAATAATAATTTATCTAAGTTAAATTGGATTTCAGATTTTGGGTATGACATGTCCATTATCAAATTATGGTTGATAGTTTTGATGAATTGGATATTGCAGATGAAAAGTGGGATGTGAATTGCCCTATTATATGAATAACGATGATTGATCTATAAGGAAATAAATGCCCAAGTACTAGTGTGATAGTCTTTGGTATAATTGGATATCCAAAAAGAGTCATAGCAGCTGCGAGCCAGCACTACGGTGCTGAGATAAAGTAGGCACTACGGTGCTGAAGGTAATAATGTAGGCACTACGGTGCTAAGATAAAGTAGGCACTACAATGCTGAAGGTATTAATGTAGGCACTATGGTGCTGAAGGTATGAGGTGCAAAGAGCATCCTCGAGTACGTACTCACCTTCAGACGCTACAACGTTGTAGACACTACGGTGTCGGACTCGTATACCATAGGTTCACATGAGAATCTTTGGTATAGTTGGATATCCATAGGGTCTTAGCAGCTGCGTCAAAGCACTATGGTGCAGGAAAGACTCTACGAAGTCAGGAAAGACTTTACAGAGTCAGTTCAAACACTACGGTGTTAAAAGGCACAAAATGTGCTAGGATGAGGAGCAAAGGGCGTCCTCATGTACGTACTCATCTCAGCCGCTTTGGCGATGTATACGCTACAGCGTCGTAGACACTACGGTGTCGTGATGACTCGCGTACCATGGTATCACATGATTTTGTACTTTGGGCTATGATAAAGGAAATGATATGCAAATGGCTGCATAACGAAAGTATGACTATGATAAAAGAAATGATATGCAAATGATTGCATAACGAAAGTATGGGTATGTGGATATGGTATGTAAATGATTACGTGATAAAGCATGACTACTTGACGATCATGAACCATTGATATCATGATTCTATGATAGAGTTGACAGATGATATGAATCATATTGAGAGCATGTATATGTTAAAGAAATTATTGTACATGTGAATACCTAATGAACATAGAATAATGATGGCATGATTTTATACTTTGGCTATAATACTTGAAAAGCATTATGGCCAGTAGTTAAACTAAAAAGTTTAATGTACATAATATGGGTAGGACAGATGGAATCCTATGATTACAATAATATAATGGTTAAAAGAGCTATATATGATTAAAATGTTATTAACTGCAATTGGAAATCGCTTGCCAATCTGCAGGGTTGAGTTAATTATAATCATTGGTTTGTATTGTTATGGTTATACCGCACTAAGTTATATTTAACATGTGTTTTGTGTCACACGTAGGTACTTTGGACTAGATAGCAAAGGATGAGCTACACATCAATGGATCAAGCTAGCTGATATTGTTAGTAAGTATCACCACATCCTAGTCTAGTGGGGTATGTATAGATATTAAATAGGTAACTATTCTGAATAATCTAGCATTATGACTTAGTTTGAAGAATTTAAAATAATTAGAAAGATGCTTTAAATGGTTTTTAACTTAGTTGGTTGCTTTATCGTGTAGTGATTATGAAAACTAAGAATGGGCCAACCACTAAACTACTTTGTTGAGGTTTTTAAAAAAAAATTACAAGTCAAAAAATCAGTTAGTAACATCTTTAATGTGTATTCGGATGTCGAATATACGTTGAGGGTGTCACAGTAGGTCTACCTCTACGGGGCATAGGAGGCTTAACTCCTCTTCGATTATGAGTTTAAGAGGCTCGGCTAGAGGATCTTATGCACTAGTATGTACCCAGTGTGGGCGTAAGCACCATAGGGAGTGTTACAACAATGCCAATGTATGCTATGGGTGTGGATCACCGGACCACTTCTTGAGAGATTGTTCTGAGGCTTTAGATGTCGCCCCAGTTCAAAATTAGAAAAACTCTTTTGCAGCACAGAGGGCTCGGTTTTGCTAGAAGATGGATGAGTCATATGAACGGAAATCAGAGTGGTGGTACTTTCTAGTCAACATGAAGAGTTCCTGCGAGACAGTATGCGATTAAGGCGCAAGAGGACTGCGAGGCTACTGATGTTATCTCAGGTATGTTCACCTTATTTTCTGTTCCTATTATTGCTCTTGTGGATTTAGGATCTACCCATTCCTACATCCATAGTGGGATATCAGAGCAGTAGGGCGAACCTGCTGAGGATCTTGAGGTGGGAGTTCGTATGACTAGCCCGTTGGGGTATGATGTGCTAGTTGATAAAGTTTATAGGAGGTGTCCTATTGAGGTTCAAGGTTTAGTGTTTCCTGCAGATTTGATGGTGCTACCGTTTTAGGACTTTGATGCCATCTTGGGGATGGATTGGCTGTTTGAGCATGATGCAAGTTTGGGTTGTAGGACTCAGAAGTTTAAAACTCTGTGTTTCGGATGGGTCTCGACAGGTGGTTAGAAGTGAAAGAAATCATTGTCTTCCAAATGTGGTGTCAGCTTTGACGGCTCAGAAGTTGATTCAACATGGTTGTAAAGTCTTTTTAGATCATATGGTGGACACTAGAGTTGAGAGCCCAATGTTAGAGAATTTGCAGATGGTTAGAGAGTTTGTTGATGTGTTTCTGAAAGAGCTACCCGGATTACCCCCTGATCGAGAGTTAGAGTTCAAAATTGAGGTGATGCCTAGAATAGCACCAGTGTTAATAGCACCGTATCGTATAACACCCACCGAGTTGAGAGAGTTGAAGAGTCAGATTTAAAAGTTGTTAGAGAGGGGCTTTATCTGACTGAGCATCTCACTTTAGGGTGCACCAGTCCTGTTTGTTAAGAAAAATGATGGGTCAATGAGGATGTGCATTGACTATCGGCAGCTTAATAAGGTAACAGTGAAGAATCGTTATCCCCTCCTGAAGATTGAAGATATGTTTGACTAGTTAAAGGGTGTTTGCGTGTTTTTATAGATTGATTTAAGATCATGCTACTACCAGTTGAATGTGGTAGAAGAGGACGTCCAAAAGAACACCTTTAGGATATAATATAGGCATTATGAGTTCTTGGTAATGCCATTTGGGCTTACCAATGCACCTGCAGCTTTTATGGACCTAATGAACCAAATTTTTCAGCCTTATCTAGACTAGTTTATGGTGGTTTTCATAGATGACATCTTGGTATACTCGCGCTCGGAGGAGGAGCACGATTACTATCTACGAGTTGTCCTTCAAACCTTGAGAGAGAGGAAGCTCTATGCCAAGTTTAGTAAGTGTGAGTTTTGGCTTTCTAAGGTAGCATTTTTAGGTCACATTGTTTCTGAGGATGGGATCCGTGTTGACCCTAAGAAGATCAAAGCGATAGTCGAGTAGAAACCCCTTCATAACATCTTAGAGGTTCGTAGTTTCCTTAGACTTATCGAGTATTATAGGCAGTTTGTCAAAGGCTTCTCGATCATAGATGCGCTTATAAAAAAGCTCTTACAAAAGGGAGTCCCTTTCAAGTGGAATGAGAAGAGACAATAAAGTTTTGAGTAATTGAAGGCATATCTTACGGAGGCCCCAGTGTTGACGCAACCTGAGCCGGGGAAGGATTATGTAGTTTTCAGTGATACCTCGTTGTGTGGGTTAGTTTGTGTTCTGATGTAGAAGGGTAAGGTTGTGGCTTACGCCTCGAGACAACTTAAGCCTCATGAAAAGAATTACCTGCACATGATTTGGAATTGGCGGCAGTTATCTTCTCCTTAAAAATATGGAGACACTACCTCTACAGGGAGAATTGTTATGTCTATACGGATCATAAAAGCTTGAAATACCTCCTCACTCAAAAAGAGATGAATCTAAGGCAAAGCAGATGGATTGAGTTGTTGAAGGATTATGAATACATCATAGAGTATCATCTTGGTAAAGCTAATATGGTGGTTGATGCTTTAAGCCAGAAGTCTATGTCAAATTAAAGAGCGATGTTCGCTCGGTTAAGGATGACCGAGGATGGAGGGTTGCTAGCTAAGCTTTGTGTAGAACCTACCTTGATACAAGAGATAAAAAGGATGCAAGTTATGGACGAGGACCTTGTGGCCAAGATCAAATCAGTTCAAAGAGGTGAAGAACCTAACTTTGAGGTACGAGATGGTAGATTCTTGTACTTTAAGGGCCGATTATGTGTTCCAGCATTGAAGGATCTTTGGGATCGTATTCTTAGAGAGATACACCGTAGCCCGTATACTGTACATCCCGAGAGTAACAAAATATACCAAGATCTCTGTTCTTTATATTGGTGGCCAAGCATGAAAAGAGATATATATCCAAATTTGTAACCAAGTGTCTTGTATGGCAGCAAGTAAAGGCGGAGCATCAGGTTCCTTCAAGTTTACTTCATCCCATTCAGATTCCCTAATAAAAGTGGGATAGTGTGACAATGGACTTTGTTACGGGATTGTCGTTGACCCAGAAGAAGTATGATACGATTTGGGTAGTCGTAGATCGTTTGACTAAGTCTGCTCACTTTTTGCCTGTGCGTATGGATTTCATCCTTGAACGGTTAGCTAGTCTATACATCAAGGAAATTGTAAGACTGCATGGCGTACCATCATTGATTATATCTGATAGGGACCCCCGTTTCATCGCTAGGCATTGAAAGAAGATTCATGAAGCTTTGGGTACCAAGTTACATTTTAGTACAACTTTTTATCCTCAGATCGATGGTCAGTCTAAGCGAGTTATCTAGACCTTAGAATATATGCTCCGGTGTTGTGTTATAGATTTTGATAAGAGTTGGGAGGAGCAGTTACCACTGGTTGAGTTTGCCTACAATAACAGTTTCCAGTCAAGTACCAAAACGGCTCCCTTCGAGGCCTTGTATGGGCATAAGTGTAGAACTCTTCTTTGTTGGACGGACCTTAATGAGAAGAAGATTGTAGGGTCAAAATTGATTGCGAAAACCAAGAAAAAGGTTCAGATTATTAAAGAGAGGTTGCAAGCAGCATTTGATTGTCAAAAGGCTTATGCGGATCAAAAGAGCAAGCGCATTGAATATGAGGTCGGTAATAGGGTTTTCCTCAAGGTATCACCGTGGAAGAGAATCATCTGCTTTGGGCAGAAGGTTAAGTTGAGCCCTAGATTTATTGTACCTTACGAGATTATTGAGAGAGTCAAACTTGTAGCTTACCGATTAGCTATACCACCAGAGATGGCGCGTATCCATAATGTGTTCCATATATCGATGCTGAGACGTTATCGTTTGGATCCTTTGTATGAGGTTTTGTTCGAAGAAATTAAGATTAGTCCCAATCTATATTATGAAGAAAAACCGATAAGAGTGCTTGATAGATGGGTTAAGAAGCTTCAAAACAAATGTATACCCTTAGTGAAAATGTTATGGAGGAATCACAGGGTCGAGGAAGCCACGTGGGAAGTTAAGAAGGACATAGAGCTATTTTATCTGTATTTGTTTCCCAAAGGTAAATTTTGAGGAAAAAAATTCTAAAAGGAGATGAGAGTTGTAACGAACCAAATTTTGGAATCCAAGGGTCGGGTTAACCTAAAAGTTGGGCCTTGCTTTTGGGCCACGTATAGAGCCTTTGTGGGTTTTCTTCTTGTTGTGGCTTGGGCTTGGAAGTGTAGAGGAGGGGTATTTTGGCAAGTGAATCTTTGGATGACAAAAAGAGACATGGTCTCTTTAATTTTGTGCATATGCAGAGAAATGATGAGATCACTTGGTTTAATTTTCTCCTTTATCTCTTAAACCCATTATTTCACCCAAACCACCACACTAAAGGTAGAATCTTTGGAGTTTATTGTGGAAATCTCATTTTTCTTATTGAGGGAAGGAGTTTTAGCATCAAGAGATCTATCTTTTGAGGTAATAATATCAAAGTTTGGAGTTGGATGAAAACCTTGGGATTTTAAGGGGGTTTAGTGAGAAAGAATGGGATTGAGGAGTTTAATCTCATCTTTATGTTATGTTAAACCTTCTTTAGTTCTCTTTTACCTCTTGGCGATGTTGTAATTTGTTTTACAACATTTGGGGTGTAGTTAAGGAGCTTGGTGAGCACTTTAAGGCTCAAGGAAAAGGGAAAGCTTGAAGCTGGTGGAATGAGGGTTTTCTGGTGATTCAAGGAAGGTTAGTACACTTCCAATTCCTTTTTTCCTGCATATCATAAAGATGATTGCTTTGTATGTCATTTTGGTGATTTAAGTATGTTTGAATGATCTTGATGGGTGTTAATGGAAAAATCTAATATTGATGTTAATGACTTGTAAAACTGGTAGAAATCGACTGTAAACACATTCTATAA